>CP125973.1:124725875-125336103 GCA_030063025.1 Avena longiglumis | reverse complement strand
TTTGAATTTGCAGAAACTTTTGTGAGCTTGTTTAGAGTATAAAAATTGTGTAAAATTGAATTTAGGAGTAAAACCTTTGCAAAATGTTTAGTTGTGACCTTACTGACCCTAGGAACCCAACCATGCCCTTATAAATGTTTTTGGAAAGATTTAGAATGGATTACTTGATTCAGTCCCTTTCTAGCTAAATAAAACTATTGATTTGATTATGAAAAATGATTTTGAATGGAAAACTTTGAGGAAATGTTTTGAAACAAACCTCTGACCCAAAAACACCAAGTTTTGCAATAGCAACTCATTTGGTGAACCCTATGGGCTAATGCCTTAGTAAAAATGTTTCTACACCACATAAAATAACACTTTGTTTTGAAAATGGTTTTGAGTGAAACCTTTTGCAAATGACTTGGCCACTTTAGAAAATGACCATTAGATGTACCCAAATGACTATGACCCACTAGAAACCACTTTTTCAAACAAAACAAAGCTTGGCATGCTTGCATGCACTTCTTTGACTTTGTTATTTATGTGTGTTGTTTTGCTTGATTGGTAGATTGAGTTTGTGCCTTGCTTGATTGATTTGTAGTGACTTGAAGAGTGTGATTATTGCAAAGATCAAGAGGTGAACCTAAACTCTACCAAAAGGCAAGTGATGCTTCATACTTTTTATCCTATTACTTTCACTATGCATTAGTGATTTTGTTAAGTAAAACTTGCATGGATTTTGCTAAGTATAGATCTTGCTATAGGAAAACATAGTAATGAATCCTTAGTAGGATTTTCCTAAGATAGAGATTCCTACTACTACCAAGCTTAGCCTAGCTAATAGAAAACATGGGTGGAATATATATTCACACTATGGAAAAATATTCTAAGTCTAAAGGACTTATGATTTTGTCTAATAAAACAACTAAGTTAATGAATCACCTGGGTGGAATGGAATAGATTGGTGGAGAATGGTTGAGTGGTTCACAAGGCCATGGACTTGGATTGTGTATCTCACTTGTGGAATGCCACCCAGGAAACAAAGGGATTTGAGATGTCAAATGTTGAGAAGCTTCAAGTGCAACCACTTGGCAATATGGGCTCTGCCATAATCATATAGGTTGCAAGAACTTAGCCAAATGGACAGTGGGTGGTAGTGTTTGATAGGTTGGAGCGCGTCCATTTTGGTCTAAGGAAGGCTTCGAAAGATTTTGTCTTGGGAAACCAAGTCTTGTGGGTAAAGTGCACCACCTCTGCAGAGTGTAGAATCTAAGTACTTAGCCATGTCCACAGTAAAGGACAATTTGAGCATCAAGACATGGAAACAATCAAGAATCTCATCATTCCAATTTCTAAATTAAAATCTTGTGGTTTGAACAAGGGTTGTTTGAATTCTTCAATCATTGATGGAGATGGCTTGGTACAAGGATCTTGAAATCTTTGATTGAGGAAATGATTTTGACAAAGCAAAAACTTAGTATTTTCAAAATGATAAGAAAAATCTATTTTGAGCAATGCAAGCCTCAACTCCACTTAGCCAAATGCATATAGATGATAGATTCCACTATACAAATATAGTATCACTTGCCAATACAATTCAAATGTATTGACCCTTTGTGGCTGTAACTTGTATGTTGCAGGTTTGATTGTTTAGAGAAGATTGATTGTTTAGGATTACAAAGTCTACAACCAACATCTGCCTGTGGCACTTTGAAGATGAAGGACCCATGCTTATAGTTATTCCGCTGCAATATAATGTAATAGCCATATGAGCTATGTAAGATGTAATAAATCTATGTTATTCCTGGTTATAAAGTTATATTATGACCTTTGTTTCTTGATATTACATCTTAACTGTGGATGCTAGCTATTGATCCAGGGACTAGCATTGTAAAACACAGGAGGACTCTACCTTATCAGGTTGGGAACCCTACAGTAAGCAAGCCAGATTTGCTTATGCGGAAGCTAAGGTTTGATCTTGACGAGCCTAGCATGTACAGACATGGCCTCAGGAACACGGATTACTGAAAGGTAGAGCATGAGTCATATAGTAGATATGATGAACATGTTGATTGTTCGCCATTGAAGCTATATCAACTCTCGTGATGATCGGTTTTGATGTGGTGGATTTGGTTCGTGTGATCACTAAAACAATGTGAGGGATATTGTTTTGAGTGGGAGTTCACCTAGATTAATTTAATTATTAATAAGAACTCAATTTATCATAAACTAAATCAAAGTGAATTTGCATAGTTGTTGTAGTCATTGGCATCCGTTTACCACCTTGCGCTTAGTTATAATTGAGATGATAGAACTATAGAATTCTGGTTAGTTACTTTACGAACTGGTATCGTATTGTTTTGAAGTGTTAATCTAAAGTTTAAAAGTCCTATTGCAAACTTTCAGTAAGTTCCGGTTACTCCATGAAGTTTAATAATTAGTATTAAATCAAGAGTAACAATTCCAAGTGTTAGTATATACGTATCATATTTGTCTCCATGATTCTTGATATTCAAAGGATTCTCTTAATATCAAGGTTATCAAGGATCTGAAAGAGTTGTTTCAGAAACCGTGATGTGTGGAAGATATTGAGATATCTGAAACGAAGTTTTGGTTACAACATGATAGAGTATAATATGGCAAAGTTCATGTTCTCATATTTTGATGAGAATTTGCAAAAGGTTGGAGACACTTGTTGTCCTAATCCTCCAAAAGGTTTTGGATAGCAACATTATACTCATAATTCATCATTATAAGCTAAAAGTAGCTTGATCATGGACGATTCCATGATAAGGGTGAATATTTGATGTAGGTAAAATGTTTACTACACCAAGAGATTACTAAAGAAAGGAATTTGAAAGAACACCAAACATTTGATGATGGTGATCTACTTCAAAGTGCAAGTCCAAAGACATTGGTATTTAACTATACACGCTTTGGACTATATGTCATATGTATGACTCCACTATTGATGTTGATAGATTCTTTCAAACAGAAAAGGAAATATTGAAAGAAAATCTCATAAGTATATGGCAGAAAGGAAAAGACTAGAATTGTTCAGCTTAAGTATATAGATGATATACATGTTATGGCTATATTCTTTGCTTATTAAACAATGTGGTTCTTAAGTATTTGATACTGAATTTGTTGGTGTGAATCGTCATACGAAACAACAGAATTCATGAACTACAATGGCCTAAGTAACTAGCAAAAGAATATGTGATGATGTTCATCGAGAACAAATAAAGGGTTATTGTGTTGCTCGTTAAAACATCAAAGCTTGCCTTCAAGATTTGTTTTATCAGGTATTATGAGAACAAAAGGGTTGTTCAAATAATTGCCGTAATCCCTAAAAGATGGATGATTCACAAATCTCGTTGGAGAAATCACATCCATAAAACTAGTGCTAAAGATGTCGAAAGACAAATTGATTGAAAGATCAGTTAGGAAGTGACATCACAGTTTAAATTATATTGGAAAGATAACATGAAGAAACTCCATGTGGATGGAATTTTGGAGTCTTTTGATTTTTGATCACATGATGCTTGTGAAACTTTCCTAGAGATAATTAAAACTTCGTTCATAGGCCAAAAAGGGAACGAAAGACTAGCTTATTGGAAATTGTACATATTGTTATACAAAGTCCATAATGTGTAGTCAAAAGCGATGGATTTCGACTTCATATGCTTTCTCCGAAAATTTGAGTGAATATATGAATATTTACTTAATATGGATGAAGTATGAAACATTTGAAAAGTTCAAAGACTTTCAAGATGAAGTGCAAAATCATTGTAACAAGAATATAAACAGTTTATGATAAAGATCATAAAGGAAGATATTTGAGTTACAAAGTTTAGCATAATACCTAAGATTTATGGAATCGTTCTGTGGATTTGGATTTCCCGAAACACCATAAGGGTATGGAGCATTCGAGATATGTAATTAAACCTTGTTTGACATGGTAAGATCAAAGGTATAATTCATAAAACTGCCATTATATTTTAAAGATTAAAAGCTTTAGAGATTACCGTTTTTCCACTGAAAAGAGCTCCATCATAATCCGTTGAAATGACACCATATAAGGTTATGGTTTGGGATAAAACCCAAGTAGTCCTTTCTTAAAACATTGGTATGCTATGCATAAGAAAGATGTGTGCAACCAAAGTCGGATGAACCTGTCTTTGTATAAATGTTAAGTATTCCTCCATAAAACACCGGAGACAAAAGTGTTTGTCGCTTAGAACATCAAGTTTCTTTAAGAAGGAATTTTTCGTGAAAAGTTAAAGTGGGAGGACAATAGAACTTTGATAAGGTTAAAAGAACCTTAGCTATATGTGCAAAGTTGCGCAGCGCCGAAAAGTGTTCCGGAGTTAGCAACAATGCTCATGGCTCACGTACCTCAAAGGTTGTGGTCGCGGAGATCTAAGTTCCTATTGAAACAAGTAGGTCGGATAAACAATCGAATACCAAGATTTGAGAGTTAAATCATTATTTGACAATAATGATCCGACTATATGCAAAGAAGCGATGATGAGCCCTGACTCCGTCAAATGGCTTGAAGCCATAAAGTCCGTGATAGTTCCATACATGAGAAATCAAGTTTTGAACTTGAAGGACCCTCGAGAAAGGTGTAAGACCTTACAGTCGTGTTTGGATCTATAAAGAAATAGACATGGATGTTTCACATCTATGAAATAGTCGACATGTTGGGAAAGAGTTCACAACAATGTTCAAAGGTTGTATATGACAAGATTTGATCTTTCATAGCGATTTTTAGTCTAGACGGATTAATGTAGCAACCACTACATATAATTTGCTATATGGTAGTTGAATAAACAAAACAAGTTCTTCTAATAGAATCGTTACCTAGGACATGTGCATAACACGGTCCATAGGGTTTTGTTAATTCAAAGGATGCTAAAAGCGTATGCAAACTTCAATGGTTAAAGTGAGCATCGCGGAGTTGGAATCTTCACTGTGATGAAATTGTTAAAGGAGTTTAAAAGTTCATTAGAGACGATGAAGATGCTTGCATTTGCAAGAAATTAAGTGGGAGCGCTAAGACATGTTTCTAATACATTATGTGGAAGACATATTGTTGATTGGAAATAATGTATCTTTTATTAACACATATTAAGAATTTCATCCCGATGAAAGACTTAGGCAAAACCCAAATATTTGGCATCAATAGACGCTAATATGGTTGTGCCAGAAGTACATAGACAAGATATTGAATGAGTTCAATATAGAAACTACAAGAGAGGTTCTTGTCGCACAGAAAGGATTGAATGAGTTCAATGTTGATGATATATTCAAGTGTATTGACATTTGGTAAAGTGAAACAAATAATCAAGTATATATTGATACTTGATGTATGAAATCACAAAGAGTATTTATATCAATCATACTGTGATATGTACAAATCCAGATATGTCCTATGCTCTAAATGTTGTGAGCATATACCAGAATGATTCGTAAGATGATCATTGGACAATAGTAAGGATATTCTTATGATCTTTTGGAAGAACTAAGAGTATAATATTTGTAGAAGTGACAAATAGATGGTTTAGTTCATTGTAAAAGTACTACATTGATACTAGCTTTGTCACAAAGTACAAATTAAGTTTATCTCAATCTAAACTAAATGTGGCACAATATAATGGAAAGTGAGTTCCATAATGGATTTGGATGAGTTCCAAAGTTAAAGACATTGTGACAGATACTACAACAAAAGGCTAAGTATATGACTGCTATTTTAGCAGCAAAAGAGGGCATTTGTGTCAAGTAGTTTGTTATCAAACTAGGTGTAGTTCACAGTGGGATAATACTATGAAGATATATTGTGCGACAATATTATCAACATGTTTTAACCCCAAAGAGCTAAAGGTCACACCGAAAGACCAAATTTATACAAAGCCATCTCATTAGAGAATGAGTGATGCGTAGAGACGCAAAGACATGCAATTACACACGGACCTGGAAGTGTCAGATCCGGAGATCAGTTGACCACTAGCAATCGTGTACATACAACACCGGAAAGCCATAGGTGTTGAATACACAAAGGTTTGAAACTAGATTATTGACTCTAGTGCAAGTGGGAGACTGTTGGAGATATGCCCAAGAGGCAATAATAAAGTAGGTTATTATCATATCTTCATACTTATGATAAATGTTTACATACCATGCTATAATTGTATTAACCGGAAACATTAATACTTGTGTGATTTGTAAACATAAAAGAGTCCCTAGTAAAGCCTCTTGTTAAACTAGCTTGTTGGTTAATATATGATCATGGTTTCCTGATCATGAACATAGAGATGTTATTAACAACAGGGTCATATCATTAGGAGAATGATGTGATGGACATACTCCTATAGTTAAGCGTAGCATAAAGATCAAGTCATTTAATATAGTTCATTTGCTATAAGCTTTCTGATACATAGTAACCTAATTCCTTCGACCATGAGATCATGCTAATCACCATTACCGGAAGGATGCTTTGATGACATCAAACACCACACCGTAACTGGGTGGCTATAAAGGTGGCATTGAGTGTTCGGAAAGTATGTGTTGAGGCACATGGATCAAGAGTGGGATTTTTCCATCCATATGACGGATAGATATACTGTGGGCCCTCTCGGTGGAATGTCATCCAATTAGCTTGCAAGCATGTGACTGGCTCACTAGGGATCACATACCACGGGAACGAGAAAAGAGTACTTATCGGTAACGAGGTTGAACTAGGTATGCAGAGATACCGACGATCAAAACCTTGGATAAGTAAACTATCGTGAGACAAAGGGAAATTGGTATCGTATGTAAGTGGTTCATTCGATCGCAAAGTAATCGTAGAAATATGTGGGAGCCATATGAATTTCCAGATTCCTCTATTGGTTATTGTTCGGAGAAGTGTCTCGATCATGTCCGCATAATTCACGAACCGTAGGGAGACACACTTAAGGATTCGACGTTGTTTGAGTAGTTATGGTATTATGAGAAAGAGACCGAATGTTGTTCAGAGTCTCGGATGGGATCCGGGATATCACGAGGTGATCCGGAATGGTCCGGAGAATAAGATTCATATAAGGAAAGTCCCGTTTCGGATTCGGGAATGATTCCGGTGTTTTCATCGGGAATGTTCTAGAAGGTTCCGGATTGTCCGGCACTCCGGGGGGGAGGGGGAGGGTACATGAATGTGTCATTACATATTGAATGATTGCATCATATACTAAGTGTTCTTGCTGTTCCAAAACTGAGAAGTCAAACTGCCAGTTTGAAAGTCAAACGGCTAAAACAGGAAACTGTGGAAAACAGGAAACTGTGGGAAACAGGAAACTGTGGGAAACAAGCAAGAGGTGGTTGGAACCGACTTGGGGGAGGAGTCCCTCCAAGCCGGAGCGCCAACCAAGGACGACTTGGGGAGGGACTCCCCTCCCCTTGGCCGCCCCTCCCACCTATAAAAGGAGGGGCAGGGCCTCCTCCTCTAAACACACAAGTTCCTATCCTCTAATCTCCGGTTTAGAGCCGTTTTGGTTTAGAGCTTCTAATTGTTCTAGCCTTCGGTTTAGAGCCTTATAATTGGTGTGTCTAAACCCTAGACCACTAATATATCTCTCTCATACTCCACCATACTCGCTCCGGCTTAAGGCGAAGCCCTGCGGGATCTCCCCTCTACTTCCGGTACCACGCCATTGTGCTGCCGGAATCGCGAGGAGAGTGCTACAACCTCCGCTGCCTGCTGGAACAAGGGACAGGAAGGTCTTCGTCGAGTACCGAACGTGTGACCGACTGCGGGAGCGCTGCCGGAACGTGGCGCCGGAAGGATCGTCTACGCGATCTTGAGATCGGAAAGAGTACGACTACATCACCCACGAGAATCTGCTCTCGTTAACCGCTTTGGAATCTTCGAGGTTGAGTTATTCCATCGACTCGTTGCTACAATCTAGTAGATAGATCTTGGCTTGTTTGTTTGTATGCGATAGAAAAATTTTGTTTTCCATGCTACGAACCCCTACAAATATCATACTAAAGTATGAATAAAACAATGCAAGCAAACATTCATATGACATGCTACAAACTATTAGCAAGCTGGAGCTAATCATAGACAAGCAAGAACTACTAAGCATCCATAATGACATACACCTTACACAAATAGGCTAAGCATGCTCACTATGATGAGTATATGTACAAGAATGAAACAAATAGAGTTCATTACCAGCCTCTTACCACACCTCAAGTTGTCTTAATCTTCATTATTGCCCTTCACTTGTGTGACTTGAATAATCAACATGAAACCAAAATCCACTGAGGACGGCTGAACCCTGCAAAGAACTCACAAAACCAAACAAGAACAACAAATATTTTTGGTGTTTTCGATTTTTTAGAAAACAAGCAAACAAAGAAAAACCAAACAAAAACAAAGCAAACCAAACAAAGCAAAATCTTTTTGGATTTTTCTTTTAAGGCAAACCAAAGCAAATAAACAAACCAAGATAAACAACGAAAATATTTTTGGTATTTTTGGGTTTTATAAAGAAGCAACAAAAACCAAAAATAAAGCGAAAATAATGGATATACAAAGAATCGACCGAACATTATATATATATGAGTGTGGTGTCGGTATACCTACCCCCAAGCTTAGGCTTTTGGCCTAAGTGGGGCTCAATAGCACGGATAGTACCCCCATGCTGGTGGGTCATCATAAGAATGATCATAGGCAGGCACCTGTGATGAAGAAGAAGACGCACCCCAATCAAATGAGGGCTTCTGGTATGAAGACTCTCCCAAGTTGGAGGGCTGAACCGAATAGTTTTCGGCATCCTCTTCAACATTCTCCTCTTTCTAGGAGAGTTCCCCCACATAAGTGTCAACCTCCTCCATAAGTGACCATCCTTGCCTATTATCAAAGTTAAACAAAGCAGGTGCAGGCAAATAAACTATTTTCTCAGTCCTACCCTTTCTCCGACCTTGCTGGGCAAAAGATAATTCATATGGCAAACTTCTCACATTAGCTCCCAAAGAAACAAAACCATGTCGAATCATAGATTCAATATCAAGCCTCTCTATGGGGAACTGAAAATCTGAAAAGTGAGGCTCTAACCCATGGAAAGCTAGCAACCTAGAAGCAATGAGACCTCCACAAATTCCACCCTTCTCACGGTTGGTGTTAAGACGGTGAGATATCAAAGCACCCAAACTATAAGAACTATTCCTATTCAGAGCAGCTGCAATAAAAGCTAGATCAAAAGAAGACAACTTTCTAGCAGTCTTTCTAGCAAGAACACACTTGGTAATGAAATAGGAAAAGTATCTAATAGCTGGGAGCTGGATGTTCCGAATTTTACCACTTTCCTTTGAGAAGTCGAAATCTTGGAAAATCTCAACATACAAATCAAAAAGTGACTTGGGCCTCTCCTTGATCTTCTCACAAGATCCCCACTGGTGTACTCTAATTGATGCACATAAATCAGCAAAAGGCAGGTCGACATGTATATTATATATTTTGTGGACCATGGGATTAGAAGTAGACCAAGTGAACCGGAAGTCTTGCACAAAAGCCATGGTTAGCTTAACATATTGGATTGGTTCACCTTCAACAAAGTGCTCCAACCCTGCATTTGTACCCAAAGTTTGGAAATCCTGGAGGATCCCCGCGGCTATCATAAATTCATGGCATGGATATATGGAAGGAAAAACTGCCTCCTCACGATGAACCTTCATTGGCTCATGCACTATCAAGTCATATTGATTCAGTGGATAAGCACTCATCTTCCTTGCTGAAATTTTTAGACAACCATCAAACCAAGTGATTTCTAAGTTGATAAATGATGAGCAACTGCTATAGGAACTTGCTAGAGGACTACACATGCATCAAAACAAAGTTTCTAAGCATAGAACAAGCATGCAAGCTCATACAACCTATCACCTATAGCAGCAAAATACTCAAGATATAATATACCAATCACAAATCTAATTGGACAAGTGGAGGAGGCACATACCAAGGAGCAAACCCTCCAAAAATCAGCACTTGAGATGGGCTGAACAAGGAGATCGAAAATCGTGAGCAAGAACTCGAGCTTGAGCAAGTTTTTGAAGGGTTTCGCGGCATAGTAAATCAAAATTTTCTACGGATGCGAACAGAGGGAAAGCCAAGATCTAATCTAGGAGATGCAAACAACGAGAGAGATTGGATTATATCTTCATACCCTTGAAGATTACCTGCAGTGAGCGTTAAACGGAACGTGGGTGATGTAGTCGTACTCGCTTCTCCTCCTCGCGATCCGATCCGATCTAGCACCACAAGTGGCGGTGCCTCCGTGAGATTCACACGTGCAGCACCTCGACGTCTCCTCCTTCCTTGGACCAGCAAGTATGGTGGAGAGACGGATTGGATCTACAACACGACGGCGTGGTGTATATGGTGGAGAATTTCTGCAGCAGGGCTTCGCCTACAAGCGATCGGGAGAGAGGAGGGCAGCGGCTAGGGTTGGAGGGGAAGGTGTAGGGGGTTGGTGCGCCCCCACCCCTCTTTATATAGAGGGGGGCGCAGCCCTAGCCCCTCCCCCAATCCCAAACCGGCGGCCCCAAAGGATAAGGAGTGGGGGGCAAGGAAACCCCCCCTTCTAGAAACTCTATCTCGAGTTTAAACCTCTCTAGGCCGTCTGGGCCCTATGGGGCCTTGTGACCCTGGCCCAATGCGGCCAGGGCACTCCCTCATAGGCCCATGCCCCCTCCCGGAAGGTGGGGCCACGTTGGTCCCCTTCCAGAAGGTTCTAGAAGCTTCCGGTACAATACCGATTAATCCGGAACAATTCTGAACTCCCAAAACTGTACTGCCTTATATGAATCTTATTCTCCGGACCACTCCGGAACCTCTCGTGATGTCCCGTATCCCATCCGAGACTCCGAGCAAAAACTCATAAACCAATTATTCAATCTATCCTAGCGTCGAGACACGTTAAGTGTGTGACCCTGCGGGTTCGAGAATATGCAGACTTGATCTTCTATCAATAATCAACAACGGGGTCTGGAAACCCATATTGACTCCCACACATTCATCGATGATCATATCGGATGAACCACGATGCCAGGATTCAATAAATCCCATATATATATATTCCCTTCGTCTCGCGATATTTTACTTGCCCGAGATTCGATCGTCGGTACCGTCATACCTAGTTCAATCTCGTTCACAGCAAGTACTTTACTCGTTCCGTAATCCGATATCACTTTGTGATTAACTCCTTAACCACATGCTTGCAAGCGGTGTTGATATCGATTACCGAGTGGGCCCGAAGTATATCTCTCCGACTTGGGAGGGACAAATCCCATCTCGATACATACAACCCAGATACTTTCCGATCACCGAGAGACACCTTTATGATCACCCTCTCATAGGATGACGTTTGATGACCTCAAAGCTTTCTTCCGATACAGGAGTTGTATTATCTCATGGTCTAAGGAATACAATATTTGACATAAGAAAAGCTTCAAAAGACGAACATGATGACACGATCTAATTGCTTCGCTTAGTTTGGGTCTCACCATATCATTCTCCCAATGATATGATCTCATTATTAATTGACAACTCATGTCTATGGTTAGGAAACCTTAACCATCATTAATCAATGAGCTAGTCCATAGAGGCGCACTAGGGACACGGTGTTCACAAACCACACAAGTATTAAAGTTTCCGCTAATACAATTCTAGCATGGAATATAAACATTATCATGAACAAGAATTATAATAATAACATCTTTATTATTGCCTCTAGGGCATAATTCCAACAGTCTCCCACTTGCACTAGAGTCAATAATCTAGTTTACATCGGCAACAATCTCACACCCATGGCACTAAGGTGCCGATCATGTTTACACGTGGAAGAGGTTTAGTCAATGGATCTGCGACATTCAGATCTGTATGTACTTTGCTAATCTTGATCTCCATCGCTATATAATCTCGGATTATATGAAACTTGCGGTTGATATGCTTGGTCTTTGGATGATATCTTGGTTCCTTAGCGAGTGCTATGGCGCCAGTGTTGTCACACAATATCTCCAGTGGGTCCAATGCACTTGGAACCACGCCAAGCTCAGTGATGAAGTTTCTGATCCAAACTCCTTCACTTGACGCTTCTGCAGCCGCCATGTATTCCGCTTCTACTGTAGATCCCGCGATCACGCTTTGCTTGCAGCTTCTCCAGCTCACAGCTCCTCCATTCAAAATATAAACGTATCCTGTCTGAGATTTAGAATCATCCTTGTAGGTGTCAAAACTAGCATCGACGTAACCTTTTACGACAAGATGTTCATCACCCCCATAGACTAAGAACATTTCTTTAGTCCTATTTAGGTACTTTAGGATGTTCTTCACAGCTGTCCAGTGTTCCACTCCTGGATCACTTTGATATCTGCTCGTCAAACTAAGAGCATTGGACACATCCGGTCTAGTACACAGCATGGCATACATGATAGAACCTATGGCCGAGGCATAAGGCACTTTGCTCATAGCTTACCTATCATTTACCAGTGGCATAATCGAGCCTTGCTCAACATCTTACCTGACAACATAGGCACTGAACCTTTCTTTGCCTTATCCATTCTGAACCTTTTCAGAACTTTGTCTAGGTATGTACTCTGGCTTAAAGCTATCAGGCGTCTTTGTCTATCTCTATAGATCTTGATGCCCAATATATAAGCAGCTTCACCTAGGTCTTTCATTGAAAAACACTTTTTAAAATAACTCTTCACATCGTTAAGCATGTTGATGTCATTTCCGATAATCAATATGTCATCCACATATAGTACCAGAAACGTCACCGAGCTCCCACTCACTTTCTTGTAGATACAAGCTTCGTAGCAATTTGGAACAAATCCAAAGCTCTTGATCACTTGATCAAAACGAAGGTTCCAACTCCGAGATGCTTGCTTCAGTCTATAAATGGAACGCTGAAGTTTGCATACTTTATCAGCATCCTTAGGATCGACAAAACCTTCGGGTTGCATCATATACAACTCTTCATCAATGTTGCCATTGAGGAACGCAGTCTTGACATCCATCTGCCATATTTCATAATCATGAAACGTAGCAATTGCTAATAAAATCCGAATGGACTTAAACATCGCTACGGGAGAGAAAGTCTCATCGTAGTCAACACCTTGAACTTGTCGAAAACCTTTCACGACAAGTCGTGCTTTATAGACGATAACATTACCATCCGCATCCGTTTTCTTCTTGAAGATCCATTTGCACTCAACGGCCTTTCGGTCGCTAGGAGGGTCCACCAAAGTCCATACTTGGTTTTCGCTCATGGATCCCAATTCGGATTTCATGGCTTCTAGCCATTTCTCAGAGTCTGGGCTCATCATTGCTTCCTCATAGTTCGTAGGTTCACTGTCTTCTACTAACAAGACAGTCAAGACAGGGTTGCCGTACCACTCAGGAGGGCCACGCGACCTTGTCGACCTGCGACGTTCAATAGCAGCATCGTCCGAAGCTTCATGATCCTTTTCATTAGCTTCCTCTATTGTTGTGCGGTGCACCGAACAATTTCAGGTCTTGCTACTCTCCAATTCAAGAGAAGGTTCAGTAACCTCGTCTAGCTCTACTTTCCTCCCACTCACTTATTTCGAGAGAAACTCCTTCTCAAGAAAGGAACCGTTCTTTGCGACAAACACTTTGCCTTCGGTTCTGTGATAGAAGGTATACCCAATAGTTTCCTTAGGGTATCCTATGAAGACGCATTTCTCCGCTTTGGGTTCGAGCTTGTCCAGCATCAACTTCTTGACGTAAGCTTCGCATCCCCAAACTTTAAGAAACGACAACTTAGGTTTAGCACCAAACCACAGTTCATACGGTGTCGTCTCAACGGATTTAGATGGAGCCCTATTTAAAGTGAATGCAGCGGTTTCTAATGCATAACCCCAAAATGATAACGGAAAATCAGTAAGAGACATCATTGATCGGACCATATCTAATAAGGTTCGATTCCGGCGTTCAGACACACCATTGCGCTGTGGTGTTCCGGGTGGCGTGAGTTGCGAAACAATTCCGCTTGCTTTAAGATGCGTGATAAAATCATAACTCAAATATTCGCCCCCACGAACGGATCGTAGAAACTTAATCTTTCTGTGACGATGGTTCTCCACTTCATTCTGAAATTCTTTGAACTTTTCAAACGTTTCAGATTTATGTTTCATTAAATAGATATACCCATATCTACTTAAGTCATCGGTAAAAGTGAGAAAATAGCGATATCCACCGCGCGTCGAAACACTCATCGGTCCGCATACATCGGTATGTATGATTTACAACAAGTCCGTTGCTCGCTCCATCATACCGGAGAACGGGGTTTTGATCATCTTGCCCATGAGGCATGGTTCGCATGTGTCAAATGATTCAAAATCAAGAGACTCCAAAAGTCCATCAGAATGGAGTTTCTTCATGCGCTTTACACCAATATGACCTAGACGATAGTGCCACAAATAAGTAGTATTATCACTATCTACTTTGCATCTCTTAGCCTCAATGTTATGGATGTGTGTTTCATCCATTTCGAGATTTAGAAGAAATAAACCATTCACAATAGGTGCATGACCATAAAAGATGTTACTCATATAAATATAACAACCATTATTCTCCGATTTAAATGAATAACCGTCTTGCAATAAACACGATCCAGAAATGATGTTCATGCTCAACGCGGGCACATAATAACATTTATTAAGGTTTAAAACTAATCCCGAAGGTAAAACTAAGGAGAGCGTGCCGATGGCCATCACATCAACTCTTGATCCGTTGCCAACGCGCATCGTCACCTCATCCCTCGCAAGCCGCCGTCTATTCCGTAGCTCCTGTTTCGAGTTACAAATATTAGCAACTGAACCAGTATCAAATACCCAGGCACTACAACGAGGGCTAGTAAGGAAAACATCAATAACATGTATATCAAATATACCTTTGATGGTGCCAGCCTTCTTGTCCGCTAAGTACTTGACGATTGCGCTTCCAAAGGACCCTTGTCCTTGCAATAGAAGCACTCGATGTCCGGTTTAGGACTAGACTTGAGCTTCTTCTCGGTAGGCAACGCGCGCTTGCGCCTTTCTTGAAGGGCTTCCTTGCACCCTTACCTTTCTTGAAGGTGGGGGGCTTGTTGACCATCAACACATGATTATTCTTTTTGATGTTCACCTCCGCTACTTTCATCTTAGCAAAGAGCTCAGTGATCATATCAGTGGAACCAATCTGATTGTGATTAACTACAAAAATTTTGTAGCTAGGAGTGTCAATCTTGAGCTCCTCTGGAATCTTGCAGTCCAGTTGCTCAAGGCGTTGAGTGTAGCCCGTCATCTCAATGGCATGCTCACTAACGGAACTCCCTTCCTCTATCTTGTAGTTAAAGAATTTCTTAGAGATCTCATATCTCTCAGAACGGGCTTGAGTCTGAAACATGTTTTTCAGCTCCTCGAGAATCTCAAAGGGCCCGGCGAACTCCTCAAAACAATTTTGAAGATCCGATTCCATAGCATACAACATGGCGATCTTAATCAAATCATAATCATCCTTGCGCGACTGATAAACAACTTTTTCATCAGCCGGCGCATCTATAGCAGGGGCATCACCTAGCGCTTTATCAAGGACATAGTCCTTTGTTCGCCAAATGAGAATGATTTTCGAATGCGAACCATTTGGTGAAGTTAGACCCATTGTTTCTAAGCTTTTCTATCTCAAAAAAAGCGTTGAAGTTGAAGTTGGACTTGGCCATGTGATCTCAAGATTTTGCAAGTACAATTTAGACTATGTTCATGATAAATAGTTCAACTTAATCAAATTACTAGATGAACTCGCACTAAATTCAACATCCCTCAAGTTTTTAGTGAACACGATCCAAATTCACCACACCTAATCCGATCATCACGAGAAGAGATGTGGTTTCAATGGTGGACAACGAAGTGTCGATAATATCATTCATATGACTCATGCTTAACCTTTCGGTTCTTGTGTTCCGAGGCCATGTCTGTACATGCTAGGCTCGTCAAGTTAGACCCAAGTATTTCCGCGTGTGCAAAACTGGCTTGCACCCGTTGTATGTGAGCGTAGAGTCTATAGCACCCGATCATCACATGATGCTTGGACACGACGAACTTTCGCAACGGTGCATACTTGGGGAGAACACAGTTTTTATCTTGATCTTTAAGTGAGGAATCATCTTATAATGCTACCATCGCGATCTAAGCATAATAAGATACATAAAAGGATAAACATCACATGCATATAACTTTATGTGACATGGTATAGCCAATCTTCGCGCAATGATCTCCATCTTGTGCGTTCCGGCATGATCTCCATCACTCCACCATGATTGCCTCCACCACGAATAGCAACTACAACTATTGCTAACTACTTAGCGATAAAGTAAAGCTATTACATGGCGTATAAGAAGTTGACTCGCAGGTCATACACAATTATAAAGGCAACCATATGGCTCCTGCCGGTTGTGTACTCATCGACATGCAAGTCGTGAAACATTACAAAACATGATCATCGCATACAATATACACATCACATCTTGGCCATACCATATCACAGAAAACACTCCCTGCAAAAACAAGTTAGACGCCTCTACTTTTTTGTTGCATGTTTTACGTGGCTTATGGGAGTAGATGCTAAGAACGATTCTTACCTACGGAAAGACACAACGGTGATATTATGGTTGCCAAACTACGGTGTTAATCCCATGACAACTATAGTGAGAGAAACTGGCATCCACCAGCCGCATGTGTGGAACAAGCCACACGTCAAGTGCGGAGCCGGTCTTGCGAACGACGTCGCGTAAGGTTGGCCTGGACCGCTTCAATCTCACTATCCCGCTTCATAAGAAGAACACAAACAAGAGGCTTGCAACAGAAAACATCAACACCCGCAACAACCATGTTGCGTTCTACTCGTGAAACACATCTACGCATAGATTTAGCTCTGATACCACTGAAGGGTTTCGAGGCATAGTAAATCAAAATTTTCTACGGATGCGAACAGAGGGAAAGCCAAGATCTAATCTAGGAGATGCAAACAACGAGAGATATTGGATTAGATCTTCATACCCTTGAAGATTCGCACAGCGGAACGTTCGTCGGAACGTGGGTGATGTAGTCGTACTCGCTTCTCCTCCTCGCGATCCGATCCGATCCGATCTAGCACCACAAGTGGCGGTGCCTCCGTGAGATGAACACGTGCAGCACCTCGACGTCTCCTCCTTCCTTGGACCAGCAAGTATGGTGGAGAGACGGATTGGATCTACAACACGACGGCGTGGTGTATATGGTGGAGAATTTCTGCAGCAGGGCTTCGCCTACAAGCGATCGGGAGGAGAGAGGAGGGCAGGCGGCTAGGGTTGGAGGGAAGGTGTGGGGTTGGTGCCCACCCTCTTTATATAGAGGGGCGCCTAGCCCCTCCCAAGCCCAAACCGCGGCCCCAAAGGATAAGGTGGGGGCAAGAACCCCCTTCTAGAAACTCTATCTCGAGTTTAAACCTCTCTAGGCCGGCTGGGCCCTATGGGGCCTTGTGCCCCTGGCCCAATGCGGCCAGGGCACTCCCTCATAGGCCCATGCCCCCTCCCGGAAGGTGGGGCCACGTTGGTCCCCTTCCGGAAGGTTCTAGAAGCTTCGGGAACAATACCGAACTCCAAAAACTGCACTGCCTTATATGAATCTTATTCTACGGACCACTCCGGAACCTCTCGTGATGTCCCGGATCCCATCCGAGACTCCGAACAAAAACTCATAAACCAATTATCCAATCTATCCTAGCATCGAGACACGTTAAGTGTGTGACCCTGCGGGTTCGAGAATATGCAGACATGATCTTCTATCAATAATCAACAGCGGGGTCTGGAAACCCATATTGACTCCCACACATTCATCGATGATCATATCGGATGAACCACGATGCCAGGATTCAATCAATCCCATATATATATATATTCCCTTCGTCTCGCGATATTTTACTTGCCCGAGATTCGATCGTCGGTACCGTCATACCTAGTTCAATCTCGTTCACAGCAAGTACTTTACTCGTTCCGTAATCCGATATCACTTTGTGATTAACTCCTTAACCACATGCTTGCAAGCGGTGTTGATATCGATTACCGAGTGGGCCCGAAGTATATCTCTCCGACTTGGGAGGGACAAATCCCATCTCGATACATACAACCCAACAGATACTTTCCGATCACCTGAGAGACACCTTTATGATCACCCTCTCATAGGATGACGTTTGATGACCTCAAAGCTTTCTTCCGATACTAGGGAGTTGTATTATCTCATGGTCTAAGGAATACAATATTTGACATAAGAAAAGCTTCGCAAAGACGAACACGATGACACGATCTAATTGCTTCGCTTAGTTTGGGTCTGTCCACCATATCATTCTCCCAATGATATGATCTCATTATTAATTGAAAACTCATGTCTATGGTTAGGAAACCTTAACCATCATTAATCAATGAGCTAGTCCATAGAGGCGTACTAGGGACACGGTGTTGTTCACAAACCACACAAGTATTAAAGTTTCCGCTTAATACAATTCTAGCATGGGATATAAACATTATCATGAACAAGAATTATAATAATAACATCTTTATTATTGCCTCTAGGGCATAATTCCAACAGTTTTTCGGTGTTTTTAGGGAGAGAGAAAGAAGGTGGCTTTGAGGAGGCAGCCTAGAGGGGCCTAGGTGGGCCAGACCCCCCTAGGCGCCACCACTAGGTAGGTTGCGCCTACCATGAGTGTGGGGCCTAGGGGTGTCCCCTGGGTCATCTTAGGTGCCACTCTGCCCCTTTTTTCGAGGAAAAATTATTTTGAATTTTCTGGGATTTTTCGGGAAACTTTATTTTTGGCCAATTTTCAGGGTATGAAAAATGATTTTCTCGCAGAAACAGATTTTTTTCAGAAGAATCAAAAGCAAACCAAAATCCAAACTACATGAGCTCTAAGAAAACCAAACAGGTAAACAACTAGCAAAAGTAGAACTAAAGCAAAGACTAGGAAGGAGAAAGGAAAAAAGAAAGCAAGTATAACCAAAATGGAAACACTATTTTGTTCATTAAAATTCTTTTGTTAACAAGGTTGATCAAGTCTTGTTACTAAAACAATCTTATATGAAGCAAAACTTTGCATTCCACAAGGTGATTATGTTACCTCATACTTGATAGCAATGGTCCCAATCATAATAGTTTCAAAAATTTCTTGTGGAATGGGACAATATATTTCTCCAACCTTGATGCTCTCAATATTTTCAATGGAGTTTAGACAAAAGCTCTTAGCAACCTTCTTGGGGAAATAGACAGTATGCTCTTTGTCATTAATATTGAATGTTACTTTTCCTTGATTGCAATTGATGACAGCACCTGCAGTATTAAGAAAAGATCTCTCAAGAATAATAGACATATTATCATCTTCAGGCATTTCAAGCACAATAAAATCAGTTAAGACCATGCAATTATGAGCAACTTCAACAGGAACATCCTCACATATACCAACAGGGACAGTAGTTTACTTATCAGCCATTTGCAAAGATATATCAGTTGGTATCAACTTTTCTAGCTGGAATCTCTTGTAGAGAGAAAAAGACATAACACTAACTCTAGCTCCCAAATCACATAAAGCAGTTCTAACATAATTATTCTTAATGGAGCAAGAAATAGTTGGTATACCTGGATCACCAAGTTTCTTTGGAACCTTACCATTGAAGGAGTAATTAGCAAGTAGAGTAGAAATCTCCTCATTAGGAATCTTCCTTTTATTAGAGACAATATCCTTCATATACTTTGAATAAGGAGGCAGCTTAATAGCATTAGTCAAAGGAATTTGCAAGAAAAGGTTTCATCCACTCACAAAATTGTTGTAGTGTTCTTCCTCCTTTGACTTGTGTTTCTTACCTAGAAAAGGCATAGGTTTCTGCACCCAAGGTTCTCTCTCTTTACCATGTTTATTAGCAATAAAATCTTTCTTTGTGTACATAGCGTTCTTAGTGTGTTTCTCAGGTTCTTCCTCAACTTCCTCCTTATCAGGAGAATCATCAATATTACCACTCTTAGTTTCAGCATCAGAGACATATATACTATTAGGATCTACAGCAGGTTCAAGTGATTCCTCAACTTTCTTATGTTTCTTTTTCTTCCTCTTAGGAGGACTACCACTATCCTCACCTTGTTGGGAATCCTGCTCTATTCTTTTAGGGTGTCCTTCAGGATATAAAGGATCTTGAGTAGCTGCACCACTCCTAGTTCTAATTCCATAAGCATGTTTATTTCCTGAAGCATTAACTAACATATCATTTTGTACTTTAGCAAGTTGATCAAGTTGGGTTTGAACCATTTGAAAGTGTTTACAAAGTATTTTAATATCATTAGAAGTTCTTTCCACAATATCTTTCAACCCATGGATAGCTCTAGAGTTTTCCAATAAATGATTCTGAACTTGTTTGTTAAAATTACCTTGTTTAACAATAAATGTGTCAAGTTCCTCTAAGCATTGATCAGGAGTCTTACCATAAGGAATATCACCTTCATTAAATTGGAGAGAGTGTACTTCAATAGTAGATGAGTGGGGAATTACCTTACATAATTCTTCTATAGGAGGTAGATTCTTCACATCTTCAGATCTAATACCTTTCTCCTTTAGACACTTTTTAGCTTCCTTCATCACTTCATCATTTAATGCAATAACCCTCTTCTTTGTTGTTGGTGTTGGAACTGGTTCAGGAACAACTGGTTCAGGAGTAATAGGCCCAGGTGTATTCCGCTCAGTTGAAGTCCAATCATCATAATTCTTTCTTATCTTGTTCATTAATTCTTCAGCATCTGTGGGAGTCCTTTTCCTGAAAACACAATCAACAAAGCTATCTAGGTAGGTCCTAAAATCATCAGTTAGTCCATTATAATAAATATCAAGAAGCTCATTCTGAGGTAATGGACATCCAAGAGATGCATGAATCAAGGAAAAGAATCTTTTCCATGACTCAGGCAATTTCTCTTCTTCTTCCTGTCTAAAATCAAAAATTCTCTACAAAGCAGCATGTCTAGCACTGGGAGGAAAATATTTATGGAAGAAAGAAGCAATCAGGGCTATCAATGGAACCAGGAGGTAATCTATTAAACCAAGCCCTAGCTTCTCCTTTTAGTGAAAAAAGGGAAGATCTTAGCAACAAAGTACTTGCACATTTTAAAATCATCAGAGAACAAAGCACTCATAGTAGAAAGCTCATTCATATGAGCCATAGCACTCTCATTTTCAGTACCACAAAAAGGTTCTTTCTCAACAATATCTAAATAAGATAAATCAAGAGGGAAATCATAATCTTTATCTTTAATATCTATGGGAGAGGTGGCAAACTTAGGATAATAGGACTTCTTAGGCATAATAGTACGTCTAACAAGGAGACTCTTAATAGCACTATCACCATGTGTGTTTCGGCACTCTTCAACAAATTCATCAGTGAGCTCTATGTAACCATCATTAATATCAAAACTCTCACTAGCCTTAGGTGAGCTAACAGGTGTAACAATGTCTTCACTAGGAGTTTCGGTATTTCCTAGACTAGCCATAGTAGCATCTAGAAAAGGACCTAATGAACCGCTTGCATCAAGCACAGTAGAAGTAACATCATGAGTATCAAAAGCAGTTTGATTCAGTGATGGCAGTGTGTAGCATGAGTATGTGGTGGTGGTGTGACAAGCTTACTTATAACAGACGCGTGAATCAAGAGCAGCAGAGGTGTTTAGGATTGTACCTCTTCTTGTAGTGGATGGTAAAATCGGGAACTTTCTATCACGAGACTTCCCCATGATGAAAGGAGTAGCAGTGAACAATAATAGATCCAAGTTAACTTACAAATAAAGCTATGCTCCTCGGCAATGGTGCCAGAAAATAATCTTGGTGACCCACAAGTATAGGGGATCGCAACAGTCTTCACGGGTAGTATTACCCAATTTATTGATTCGACACAAGGGGAGCCAAAGAATACTTGCAAGCCTTAACAACTGAGTTGTCAGTTCAATGTACACTGAAATAGTTCTTGCTCACGAAGTTTATCGGTAGCAACAGTTTGTAGTAGCAACAACAGCGACAAGAATGACAACGACAAAGTGAAACATTAGCAATAGTAATAATAACGGTAACAGTAGGATTCGAGTGCGGTAGACATAGGGATGGATGGACGGGCGTTGCATGGACGAGTCTAAACATGTAACTTCAAGATATAGGGCATTGTAGATAAATAATAATAAGCATCCAAGTACTAAAAAATCCTAGGCATGTGCTCCAAATATAGGCATACGTGCTCGCAATGAGAACTTGCACAACATCTTCTGACCAGCCAGCCCGTGGCAGCGGGGCCTCTAGGGAACTACTGGAAATTAAGGTGCTCCTTTTAATAGAGCACCGGAGCAAAGCATTAACACTCCATGAACACATGTGATCCTCACACCACAGCCATCCCCTCCGATTGTCCCAATTATTGTCACTTTGGGGCCTTTGGATCCGGACAATGATATGTCTACACAACTTGCAGATAAGATCATAAACAATACTATCATAATGATTCAATAATAAGCTCAGATCTGAGATCATGGCACTTGGGTAAAACTAGGGACAACTATTAAATAACCATACAAGTAAAGAGTTTCACAAACAATTCACATAATTGCTAATCAATACAAGTTGCCTGATATGGATATTCAAGGAACATTACAATAACTCATGGATACATAAGAAATATAATCATCTCTATGATTGCCTCTAGGGCATATTTCCTTCAGGTACCACACTACCGCCTAAAGGGGAACCTGTTTTTGAATTAAAACCTTTACCTGATGATCTTAAATATGCTTATCTAGATGATAAGAAAATATATCCTGTTATTATTAGTTCTAAACTTTCAGGAAAGGAAGAGGAAAGGTTATTGGAAATATTGAAGAAACACCGAGGAGCTATGGGGTATATGATGATGGAGCTGTATCAACGTGAAGCGCTTCGTCGGGAAACCCCAAGAGCAAGGTGTGATGCAGCACAACAGCAAGTTTTCCCTCAGTAAGAAACCAAGGTTATCGAACCAGTAGGAGGAAGGAAACGACTGAAAGGTGTTGCAAGCAACTTGGAGACCTGCACAACACAAACTCAAGACTTTGCCCCTACAAACAGTGAGGTTGTCAATCTCACCGGTTTGCTGTAACAAAGGATTAACTGTATGGTGTGGAAGGTGATAGTGGTTTTCAGAAAGTAAACAGTAACAGTGGAAGATGTATCAATGGTAAAGATTGGACCGGGGTCCATAGTTCACTAGAGGTGCTCTCCTTAGATAAATAAACATGGCATGTTGGGTAAACAAATTACAGCAGGGCAATTGACAGGACTAAGCAAGGCATAATAATGCAATGCTAGACATCAAGATCCTATGAGATTTGATTGGGCAATACAACAAGATACATAGACTGCCATCCAACTGCATATATGACTAGAAGTCCACCTTTTGGTTATCATCCAAACCCCCTCCAGTATTAAGTTACAAGCAACAGACAACTGCTTTAAGCAAAGTGTGTAAGGTAAACAATCCACTTGTTCCATGAACAAGAGACCGTTTTTTTCTCCCTAGTGGCAACGGCACATCTACAACCTTAGAGATTTCTGTCACTTCCCTTAGATTAAATAGAGGCATGAACCCACTATCGAGCATAAATACCCCCTCTTGGAGTCACTAGCAACTACTTGGCCAAGATAGCTACTAACAACAGAGAGCATGCAAGATCACAAACAACACAAACATGATAGAATCAATAAGACAAAACCATTAATCAATCTGACATAGTAATCTCAATATCCATCGGATCCCCACAAACACAACATGCATGATTACAAATAGATGAGATCTTGATCATGAATGGAACTCACAAGATGTAGACCTGAAAGCGCAAAGGAGGAGATACAACCATCTAGCTACTACATGGACTCGTAGTCCAAGGTGGAACTACTCACGCTTCATACCGGAGGCTGGCATGATGAAGAAGAAGGCCTCCCGGATGATCAACCCTCCGGCAGGGTGCCGAGAAGAGCTTCAGATCCCCTAGATCTAGGGATGACGGTGGCAGCGGCTACAGACGGTTTCGTGGAATATTGATCGGGTACTTAGGGTTTAGGCATCAGGGGCTTCTTATAGGCGAAGAGGCGAGGCAGGAGGGCGGCCAAGGGGCCCACACCCTGCCCAGGTGTGGCCTAGGGTGGGCCCGCGCCTAGGGGTGCGGCCGCCCTGTGGCTCCCCTCTGTCTCTCCTCTGGACTCCGTGTTCTCCGCGGAGAAATATTGACTTTGGCTTTTGTCCCGTCCAATTCCGAGAATATTTCCTTACTAGATTTTATGGAACCAAAAACAACAAAAAACAGGCAACTGGCACTGTGGCATATTGTTAATAGGTTAGTACCAGAAAACATATAAAAACACCTCAAAGTGTGGACAAAGCAAAGCAAAGTAGATACTAAATAAGCATGGAACATCAAAAATTATATATACATTTCCGACATATCAAGCATCCCCTAGCTTAACTCCTGCTCGTCCTCGAGTAGGTAAGTGTTAAAAAAATATTTTTTAGGTGACATGCACCATCAAAACCAAGATGAAACCATTTGCAAGCATTGAAAGCTGGTGAAAGGGCATGTATGCCCCATGTGTGGTTTTGGTAATTAATGACAATCTCTATGTACTAATGTGTAAATTGAGTTTCACTTGTAGGTTTGTCCATTGGAATTGCTTGGGCCATGTGTTGGTCTCAAGGTATGAAGAAATGTCCAAGGGCTTTGTGCCATTGGAATCATGAAGAAAGAAGGAGCTTGAAGGTTGATCAAGACAAGTGCAAAGAGTTGCATCAAGATGGATCAACCTCAAGAAGGGATGAAGAAGGGCAAGCTCAAGATGCGCCATCTCTAGAAGATCTCATGCTTGAAGCTTGCCATCCTCATGATCATGGAGTGATGAAGACGGGTTCAAAGAAGAGGTTTCCCCATGGAGTATGGGGGAGCAATTTGCAAGTCGTCATCTTCATCAAGCAAGAGCAAACAAGAAAGGTGTTCCCACTATAGAAGAACAAGATGGTCTACATCAAGTTCAAGTAGGATGCTCAAGGCAAAGGGATGTTCTTGATAGGGCTTCTCTTTTGCCGGTCTCGTGTTATTAGTTGTGATACCAGGTTTAGATTAGATAGCCGTTCTATCAAGAGGGGCTCTCAAGCGGGTGTCTTGTTTGCATCGTTCGGAGAGAGCTCAAACCTTTGCATTCATAGCATCATCTTTCTTGGTTGTTATTTGGTTCTTGTCCATGAGATGATCTAGAGCTTTTGGTCATCATCATAATAAGCTCTAGTTCATCAAATAAGGATTTCACTTGCATATCTTATTGCTGTTTTTGATCTTGCGAGTTTTCCGGCTCCACGCCTTGGGGGATACTTCACATATATATTCATGGTATTTTCTCCCAAGGTGATACCCAATATTTTGCCTTTTTGTTGGATTCCATTCGTCGTTATCTTTACAACAAAATTGGTTTCATCCAGTTTGGAGTTCGGATGCAAAAGTTATTGCATTTCTGGTTTTCTGGTATCTGGAATTTCCCTGCCCGGAAGTTCCGGCTTCCCATCAGAAGTTCCACTAGGGCATTTTTGTCGCCAGAAGTTCCGGTGGAAGTTCCAGTTCTTCTTCCGCTCACGATTAGTACTCTCTGTGTTTGGTTGTTGTATTTCACGGAACTTTAGT
Organism: Avena longiglumis; assembly: GCA_030063025.1. Taxonomy (NCBI): domain Eukaryota; kingdom Viridiplantae; phylum Streptophyta; class Magnoliopsida; order Poales; family Poaceae; genus Avena; species Avena longiglumis. The sequence goes on along the minus strand of CP125973.1, from coordinate 125,310,327 downwards.
CGGAATTTCCACGGGAAGTTCCGCTCCCACCGAAAGTTCTGGCCAGGGACCAGAAGTTCCGCTCGGGCCTAGTTGCCGCAGAAAGTACCGATTGATATTCCGGCTCTTGTTCCGCTCACGTTCAGTAACCATCTTTTTTTGGTTGTGACTATTTGACGGAACTTCTGTCGGAACTTCCACCGGAAGTTCCGCTCCCACCGGAAGTTCCGGTGGACCGGCGGAAGTTCCGACCAGGACTCGCGTTTTCAGATTCTTGCTTTGCAGTTTTTGACTGTTGGCTGTGTGCCACCGGAAGTTCCGACCTCCCACCGGAAGTTCCGACCAGGGTCACAAATTCCCATAACGGGCAGATCTGGGAGCCCTTTAAAAGGGGCTCCTCTTTCCCTTCGTGGGCACTAGCTTTTCTTCTTGGTTCTTGGCTTTCTCTCTCTCCTCCATTGTTGAATTTGAAGAAGCTTTCCCTCTCCCTTTCCCTTCCTATGATTCTTGCATCTTTTTGAGGGATTTTAGAGAGGAGATCTAGATCTACAATCCCCATAAGCCAAATCCCTTCTTTTGTGAAGGAATCATTGGGATCTAGATCTTGGAGAGTTTGGTATTCTCCTCTTGTGTTCTTCCTCTCTTATTCCCCCAATAGCTTTTGTAGCTTTGGTGGAATTTGAGAGAGAAGGACTTGCCTCTTGCATTTGTTGCATAGGTTTGAGTTCTCGTCGGAGTTCGGCGAGTACAAGCTTGTGGGATTCTTACTCTTGGGTTCCTTGGAACCCTAGACGATTGTGTGGTTAGATTGTTGACCTTTTGTTGTCTTGTTGACCTTTTGTGGTCTTGTTGACATTTTGTGGTCTTGTAGCCTTTTGTGGCATTTTTGGACTTTTGTGGCATTGTGTCCTTTTGTGGCTTTGTTGTTGGGAGCCTCCAATTGATTTGTGGAGTTAGCCCCAATCTTGTACGGGTTCGCTGACCGCCCTCAAGCGTCCCATAGTGGAGCCAGTGCCCGCCTTTTGTGGTGCGCACTCGGGAGAATAGGGTGAGCCTTTTGTGGCATCGGTGAGTTTTGTGCTTCCGCATCCGGGGTGAGGCCTTGTGTGGCGTTCGGTGAGCATCGAGCCACCACACCTCGAGGTGATCCATTTGTGGCGTTTGGAGAGCATTGTCGTGGTGGTGGAACGACAGATGCCATGGGTAGGATAATGTTTGTGGCCAATGGATGCTAGAGGGATCTGGGGAGGGAAGATGAAGTTACTTCTACACACAAATGAATAACATGCAAATCTTTATTTCTCCTCTCTAGACTACAAGTGCTCCACGAGCTGTTTGCAGGAAGAAGAGAAAAGCTACACAAGCCTTACGACCTTGAATGAATCGATCCCCCTCTCAGGAGTCCATGCCTCTCCTTATAAAGGGGTTCCTTGGCTCCTTCTAGGGCTGACGTGGCAAGCATATTCTTGGAATATGCTTGTCCCAAAGTGGTAACTCGGCGAGCTCCTTTCCGTGTCTCCCTTCTATCGGCGGCACGGTTCCAGAGGGCCTCACATGTACGCCTCGGGCTTCCTCACTGTCACCTCCGTGACGTCTGTCTGCCCCTCTACATCTCTGCTCTTTGTCCTTAGCGCTTGGATCTGTCTAGATTCCTCCTATAGCAGCTAGGGTTTGACCTTAGGCACCTCCTTCTCCCGCAAGCTTCGTGTTACTCGGCCTTGTCTTGGATTACTCGGCTCGACCTTTACCTGCATTCAAGTTGTACATACATATTCGGCTGACTTAACTCGTATGTCGGCCGGATCAGGAATCACTCCCTTCGTAGGTATCATGGCCGTGCTTATCTCGGCCGACTTTTACAGGACTCGGCCGATATAAACAATAACTCGGCAGATGACAGGGGAAACTCCTTTTATCTTCCCCTGTCTTGACCCTATCCGGGGTCACCTCCCCAACATTAGTTCCCGAAGCTGGTGTGGTCCTGCCCGTAACCTCGGCGGGGCCGCATTAGTTTCCCTTTATTCATTTCTCGTCATCTCCGAGTTACTTTTTTCTGTTCGAGGTATCCACGCTGCTTCTCGTGCACGCCTCGTCCTACGTGTAACACTCATCATTATTTCTCTAGTTTTTTGTTCCTCTACAGTGCCCAATGACAAGATACAGTGATTACTTCGCCTATCGCGTCGGTAGCCTCACGCCAAGACCGCGCGTCAGGAGGCCTGATCCTCTCCTGCGTCGTGTGGTCTTTGGTGTGGCTCCACTCAGCCGCGAGCGGTTCCGCTGCACGCACGATCTACACGGTTAACGCTCGCACGCACGATCCCACTACTGCCAGGTCCGCGCGGTTATAAAGAGGGGCACGGGGCTAGAGGGTTCACTTTCCCCCTTCGCTTACCGTTTCTCTTCTTCCTCCTTGCGCCCGCGCGTCTGTTCGTTCTCCTGCGGCTGCGCCATCGTCGACATCTTCGACGGCGAGGCCATAGTTCCTCTACTCCGTCGACCCCACCGCCGTGCGCCTGCTCCGGCGCCGTTGCCGGTGAGTTTTTCTATGGTCCCGCTGCTAGGTTCTCTCCCTAGACGCATCCGCCGTCCTCCAGATTTCCCGTGCGGCTCTTTTCCGCTCCGCCGTCGTCTTCGCCTAGAACCATGACGGGGCCCTACGCCTCTAAGCCTAGCTCCGCCGTTAGTTCTTCTTCCATTGATTCCTCCGGCGACCCTATGTCGAGTTCAGTTAGTGGCACGCTCGTCGAAGACGACGACGTAGCATCTGGTCCAGAGCGGGGCTCCTGGCAGGGTTCCTCCGTCACTCGTCGTGAAATCGAGTGGTTAATTAGGACTCGTCGGATTCCTGCCGAGGTAGGCTGTCGCTTGCGCGGCAATGAACCTTCTCCCGTACTCAACAACGGCGAGTATGTCGTTTTTATGTCTCACTTTGCTCGTGGGTTTGGTCTTCCTCTTAGCGATTTTGCTAAGGATTTCCTTGATTACTTCGGCCTTCAGCCGCATCACCTTCCGGCTAATGCCATCACCTCCCTATCCGCTTTTATCTCGGCCTCGGAAGGATACTTCGGCCTCTGGCTGTCTGTGCACGTATGGTCCAAATTTTTCCAGATCTGATCTAACGTCGTTCCAGACAAATCCCTTCATCCCTTTGAGAAGTTGCTCACCCAGTGTGGAGCCGCGTCCATCACACCTCGGAGAAAATCCGAGTTTCCTCGTGTTGCTGGTCTCGAGTCTTGCAAGAAGTGGCATAGATCGTTTTTCTATGTCAAGAACACTGGAAAGGAAGACAAGATTCGGCTCCCTGCCTTTTCCATCGCCCCCCCTTCCAAGAGGAACTGGACCTACAACCCCAGGAAGAGCCATGCTTTGGCTGAGGCTTTTGAGATTCGACTGAAGGAGTTGATCCACACCGGGCTACACGACGAGGATCTGATGACCACCTTCGTCGGCAGCCGAATCTGCCCTTTCCAGCGTCGTACGCACAAACTCTGTTACATGAGCGGTCCCCTCGATCCCAACCGAGTCTCATCGGTTGATCTCGAGGATTATCTTATCTACAATCGCGTCCGAGCTATCTTCAAGACTGATATGCCGAAAGACTGGACCTGGGGGCTAAAGCCTTTCACCCACGGGAATCCTCCTCCCGAGGTAAGTTTACGTATTTGTGCCTTGCTTTATAATTGCGTTTGTGACTCCTTTTGCTAATTCCTCTTTGTCTCTTTTCTTGCAGAGATTTGCGCAGCAAAAGATCAAAGATGCCGAGGTTCTGGCCCTCCCGTGGACCGTAGATCGGAACACCCCGGACAGTGGGGAGCCTGAATCGGAGGCGTTTGTTCCCAAGTCCTCGGCCCACGGGGAGGAAGGTGATTCGGACGACGTCCAAATTCTTGAGGTAGTTGCCGCAATTCCTATCTCTTATGCATTTCCGGCTTCTACGTCCTTAGCTAATCAGGCTAGTCAGGTGCACGACTCCGAGCCTCTCGCCTCCCAACCTCCTGCTCCCTCGAGGAAGTGTACCGCTCCAGCAGGTGTCTCCGAAGCCACTCCCAAGAAGCGAACAAAGAAGTCAGCTCAGCACCTTCCGAAGCGTAAAACCATGCCCGGAGTTACTGGGTGAGTTCATTTTCATTTGTATTTCTTGTTTCTCTCTTTCTGTCTTTTGATTTGACTTTCTATGCTTTTGCAGTGGTCCTCTTTCTGTTAAGCCAAGTGGCCCAAGTATGATGAGTCATACAACTCGGCTGCCTTCTCCTCCGCCTCCTGAAGATACCAGATCTCCTAGTCCCGCTCGCGTTGACTCTCCGCCTGCTCCAACTCAGACATCACCTCGACAAGATGTACCCGTGGTCTCCATTTCTGATGCCGACATAACTCCGCTAGTAGATTCTCCTACCGAACCTGTTGCCTCCGTTACGAACCCCGAAGTTTCTCCCGAGATTCCTTTGACCCCCACAATTCCAACCGCAACTCCAACTCCAGCCGAGGATATCATCAGCTCGGCGCCCTCGGAAACCATAATTCCTCCGGCCCCCAAAAATGCCACTCCAAGTGCCGAGGTTGCGGCCCCTGCCGACATTTCTTCTAAGGCTAAGAAGGTTGTTGTTACCAGACCTTCATCATCTCAGAAGGGGCCGGGTAGCTCCTCTCAACCCAACATTGCTGATGCGTTCCGCAAAGGGGTTTCCTCTGCTAAGATCGTTGTCACCTCGGCCGCCGATACTCAGCTTACTCTTCACATGAGTCCCGCGGCGGCGGTGGTTACACAACGTGTCCGAGGTAAAGTGCTGACTCATACCGAGAGTGGGAACAACCTCGGCTCCTTGGTTGAGTATGCCAATAATTGGAATGCTGCTGATCAGCTTGAGGGCAATCCGAGCAATCAGCCATTTCAACTCTCCGACATCAGCAGTCACTTGCATATGGCTGCTAAGATCGTTCTTGACAGCGATAAGATGAACGAGGTAATTGCTTTTGTTGACATTTGGTTAGTTATTCGAATGATAGTATATATACTCTAGTCCCCGAAGCTTGCAACCGAATAACTTGTTATTCGTTTGGAAGCTTTGTTAGGCCTAAAGTGCGTTATTCGCCGAGTAAATCCTGTATGACTTTGACTCATCGTGGTTCATTTGTATTCCATATTAAACGTTTGCTGAATCCGGATCTATTTCGCCTTTGATTGTCCAGTCATTTAGGTTCGAGATAGGTTTAGCTCGATTTGGGTCTGTTTAGCTTTGAATATCTAGCCACCTAGGTTTGAGTTAAGCTTTGCTTGATTCGGATTTGTCTTAGCTTCGAATATCCAGCCACCTAGATCCGAGTTAAGCTTTGCTTGATTCGGATCTGTCTTAGCTTCGAATATCCAGCCACCTAGATCCGAGTTAAGCTTTGCTTGATTCGGATCTGTCTTAGCTTTGAATATCCAGCCACCTAGATTCGAGTTAAGCTTTGCTTGATTCGGATTTGTCTTAGCTTTGAATATCTGACTGTGTAATTTATTTTGTCGCTTAGGTTGCCCATGATCGGCGGACAGCCGAATTCCAAAGGCTGCTTTTCGCGCCCAAGAAATTGCAAGAGAAGTATGAGAAAGTTCTTCCCGTGGTGAAGAAAGCTGGTAACTTAACAAATCTTTGTATTGTCCCTTGAATTCTTAATATTTTCGACTTGAGGTGCTAACCCATTTTGCTGGTAAACAGGTAATATCAATAATCTTAATATCCGTCTTGAGAAGAAAGTCAAAGCTCTAGAAGTTTAGTTATTATTTTCCTCTATTGATTTTCGTTTGAGACTTATCCTGGGTTTCTTATAGCCTTCTGGCTTTGGTATAGCCGAGTTTCAAACTCTTGCAGCATCGCATCAAGAATGCATACCCATGCCTGATATGATGCTGCATTTTTTAGAGCAAGCCGCCACGCATTCGACGCAATTGAAAGAGAAAGATGACGAGATAACCCGGTTGCATGCCGAGGTGGAGTCCCTCAAGCTTTCTCAAAAATCCGAATTAGAGAAAGTTGATCAGGAGTTCTCCGAAGAAAATAATCGACTAAGTCTACAACTGCAAAAAGATAAAGAACTCCTCGAGGCTGCCGAACTTAAGAATTGGACGATGAGCGAGGAAATCACTCGCTTTGAGAAGACTAAGGTTGACTGGACTCAGGATCTCCAGAAAATGTTGAGCTATATTCATCGTAAGTTTCTGACCGTGGCCGAGTTATCTTCTTCTCTTTCTTACTTTTAACTGATATACTTTTATTTTGCATAGATCATTTTCCGGAAGCTAGGCCCATGAGCTCTAGAGCGGTCATTACTGCTCGCTAGCGCCGAGGTGTCCCCGCAGATTCGAGCCCAGAATATTCAATGGAAGACTTCTTGGTTGCCTTTGGCGCTACCATTGGTCCGATGAAGATTATGGGCAGGGATTTGGTGCAAGCAGCCATTCGGGCCTACCATGTTCTCTAGCCGAATACTTCTGGAACTCCTGATATTGACGAGATCAAGATACCGGTGGAAAGATTAATGGCATCCTAGAGCCAGTTAAATCTCTGGAGGGAATCCGCTGGACGGGCTAGTGCTGATATGGCGCTCACAGTCATTATGTCTTGGTACGAGGACATTTCGCTCGACACCTTGATAAACTTGCGCACTGGCTCCCGTTGGGTTGAAGATCCAGAATTCGTCGCTCGCCACCAAGCTCGTGCCTTCTAGCTTGTTGAGTATGCTGATGTGCATAACTGGATTGAAGGGCCGAGCTTTCTTCCCAACCCAACGGATGACGTCGAAATCTAAGATGCCTCTGATAATGATTCGGCCGACCAGGATGAGGGTGAGGGCGACTCGGACAACTTTGGTGATTCCAGCGCAAGCTCGGATGGGGACGGCAACGCGCGATGATCTTCCAAAGGGTCTGGGCTCTCTCAAGCTCAAACTAATGTTTCTCAGCAGCCCAGGACTTCCCCCGAAGTTACCTTTGCTTCTGTGGAAGGCGAAGTAACTTCGGCCGAGGCGTCGTCTACCTCGGAGCACCTAGTGCCTGATCATGCCGCTGCCTCTTAGGTTCAAAAAACTTCTTAAATTATTTCCAGTCCCTGGTATGCCGGGCGTATGATGTGTGTGAAACAATTGTCCGACTTTCTGTGTGGTACGAACCCTTTTTGCCTGTTGCCGCTGAGGCATGGTTGACGGTGATCATTATTAGTTTGTCTAAACAGATCTTGTAGCTTTATATCTTTGCTTTGGCGACCTTCAATCTCATAGGTCTGGATCGTATGTTTTCATGTGGTTGACCTTAGTTCGGCGCTTATATTGTCTGGCCTTTATAAATTCGACAGCTTGGCCATTGTGTTCTGGACCTCTATCCGAGATATAAAACTCGAAGCCCGTATCTGGCAAAGTGAAACAATAAGTTGCACCCCTTATCATACTTCGTTTCGTTAGGAGTGTTACTCTTTTTGCATCATTCTTAGAGATCTTTATTTGTTGAGCTATGGAACTTTAATGTATTTGGCGACAAATAATCCATTAAACTCACTAGTCCCCGAGTTATCACTTGGGCTATCTAGTTCTTGCGTGTGCTCAAAGAATTACCTTGGACCATGTGGTCGTCTCCGAGTTGCAAACCTAGTTGCCGAGATATATTTCATGAGTTAATGAAGACAACTTTACGGGGTAACCCCTGAGTCATTGCTCAAGGCGTCGGGGTTTAATGCATGATTCAAAATAAGAAATAACATAAGGCAGTCCCTGAGTCACTGCTCAAAGGTGCCGAGGTTTAATACATAACTCAGATAAGAAATAACATAGGGCAGTCCCCGAGTCACTTCTCCAAGGTGCCGAGGTTTAATACATAAGTCAGATAAGAAATAGCATAGGGAAGTCCCCGAGTCACTGCTCAAAGGTGCCGAGGTTTAATACATAACTCAGATAAGAAATAACATAGGGCAGTCCCCGAGTTACTGCTCAAAGGTGCCGAGGTTTAATACATAACTCAGATAATAAATAGCATAGGGCAGTCCCCGAGTCACTGCTCAAAAGTGCCGAAGTTTAATACATAGTTGATACTTCGACTTGAAGCGTCATATTACACCGTACCCTAGATGGCTCCTACGAGTAAAATGGACGAAGTAAAGCTATGTTCCATCGTCTTTTCGATTCTTCGCCGGATTTATTCGCCTTGTTCTTTTCTGGTGTGAGCATCGATTAGGTAATATGCATCATTGTGCAATGCTTTACTCACGATGAATGGCCCCTCCCATGGGGGTGATAGTTTGTGCATGCCGGCTGTGCGTTGCACTAGCCGAAGAACCAAATCTCCTTCTTTAAACACTCTTGGATTGAATTTCTTGTTGTGATATCATCGAAGGTCTTGCTGATAAATAGCTGACCTTGATAGTGCCAACTCCCTGGCCTCTTCTAGTAAATCGACATCATCTTGCCGAGCTACCTCATTTACCTCAGCGGTTGTATACTGGGTTACTCTTGGTGAATCATGTATTATGTCGGCTGGAAGCACGGCTTCTGCCCCATATACCAGAAAAAATGGGGTATACCCTGTTGACCTGTTTGGTGTAGTTCTGAGGCTCCATAGCACTGCTGGTAATTCCTCGATCCAGCATCCTGCCGACCTTTGCAGAGGTTCGACGAGTCAGGGTTTTATTCCGGACAATACTATTCCATTAGATCTTTCTACCTGCCCATTTGATGCTGGGTGAGCCACCGAGGCGACATCTAGTCTTATGTGTTTTTATTGGCAGAATCTAGCAAAATCCCCTTCAGCAAAGTTTGTGCCATTGTTTGTAATAACACTAAGTGGATAACCATATCTCAAGATAATATCTTTGAGGAATTTTACTGTTGTTGGTCCATCACACTTTTTTATTGGTTTTACTTCAATCCATTTTGTGAACTTATCCACCATGACTAGAATGTGAGTCATTCCGCCCCGGGCTGGCTTGAATGGTCCCACCATATCCAAGCACCATACAGTAAATGGCCAAGTAATTGGTATTGTCTTTAACTCGGACGATGGCATATGTATCTTGCTGGCGTATCTTTGGCAACCATTGCATTTTTCTACCAATTCTTTGGCCTCTTTCAACGCCGTCGGCCAATAAAATCCATGCATGAATGCTTTGGCCACTAAAGCTCTGGACGAGGCATGATGCCCGCATTCTCCTTGATGTATATCCAGGAGGATTTCCTGGCCTTCTGCCGAGTCAACACATCTCTGCAGCACGCTTGTTATGCTTCTTTTATACAGCTCATTGTTTATGATTGTATAAGCTTTTGCTCTTCTTACTGTCTGTCGATCCAGTACCTCATTACTCGGCAAAATTGCATCCTTAAGGAAGGAAAATATGGGTTGGGCCCATGCCGGCATGATTTTATCTGGGATAATTTCACTATCTATCTCCATATTTTCTGCTGACATAACAGCCTCGGATTTTTCCATATCCATTCGTGCGATGGCCGGGTTCACTTTCAGAACTTCCGGGTTACATTCTCTGTCAACTTCCATTGGCATACTATCTTCTCTTGATTCTGCCGAGATATAGATGGACTCGGACTCTGGTGATGGTGTTATTGATGGTTTTCTCAGGTGTTCTAGGGCGATGGCCGGGGGAATTGATTGCCTAGTTGATCCGAATTTTGACAGCGTGTCTTCGGCGTCATTTTCTGCCTGAGGTATATGATGAAAGTCACATCCATTGAAGTATCCACTGATTTTCTGCACATGAAATCTATATAGGGCCATATTCGCATCTAGCGCGTCCCAATTGCCTGATACTTGTTGTACTACTAAGTCCAAATCCCCGTAACATAGGATCCGACGTATGTCAATATATATTGCCACCTTTAACCCATGGACGAGTGCTTCGTACTCGGCTACATTATGTGACGCGGCAAAATGTATTTGCAGTACATATTTCAGCTGATCTCTTTTTGGCGAGGTTAACACTATCCCTGCCCCCAAGCCATTCCTCAGCTTGGAACTGTCAAAGTGCATTGTCCAATAATTCGAATCTGGTAATGGCGGCTCATATTGTACCTCAGCCCAATCCACAAAGAAATCTGCCACCGCCTGAGATTTGATTGCATCTCTCCTATCAAATTGCGGGGCATAAGGTGATAACTCGATTGCCCATTTTGCTATTCGGCCACTGGCATCTTTATTGCTCAATATCTCGGCTATGGGGGCTTCACAAATCACTTTTATCGGATGTTCCTCGAAGTAATGTTTAAGTTTTTTCGCCGACATGTATACTCCATAAGCCATCTTTTGGTAGTGCGGGTAGTTCTGTTTTGAGGCTGATAATACCTCGCTTAGGTAATATACCGGCCTTTGTACTAACTTTTCATCTTCATTCTGTTCCACGAACACCACCGCGCTTACCACTCTATTAGTGGCAGCTACATAAAGTAACATAGGCTCCTTTGATAATGGAGAGGCCAGAATTGGTGCCGTGACCAACATCTTTTTTAATTCATGAAATGCGTTATTTGCTTGCGGTGTCCAAATGAACTTATCATATTTTTTCATCAGTTGATATAGAGGTAATGCCTTTTCCCCCAGCCGACATACAAACCGACTAAGCGAGGCCAGGCAACCCGTGAATTTTTGTACATCATTTAAACACCTCCGCAATTCCATTCTTTCAACTGCTCGTATTTTGGTTGGATTTGCCTCTATACCTCGGCTGGATACGAGAAAACCGAGTAATTTCCCAGCCGGGACACTGAAGGTACATTTTTCCGGGTTAAGCTTCATTCGGAATCTTCTCAGGTTTGCGAATGTCTGCCGAATATCATCCAGGAGTGTTTTACTTTCTTTGGTTTTTATAACCACATCATCCACATATACTTGCACATTTTTCCCTATCTGGTCATGCAGACACTTTTGCATGCATCTCTGGTATGTTGCTCCTGCGTTGCGCAGGCCGAATGGAATGGTACAATAGCAATAAGCCCCATACGGGGTAATAAACGCAGTCTTTATTTGATCGGCCGGATTCAACGGTATCTGGTGGAAACCAGAATACGCGTCTACAAATGACAACAGCTCACAACCAGCGGTCGAATCAATGACTTGGTCTATCCTAGGTAAAGGAAAAGGATCTTTGGGACACGCCTTGTTTAGGTTCGTGTAATCAATACACATTCGCCATACGACGGCTACATTTGGGTCATCCTTTTTATTTTCTACTAACACCGGATTTGATATCCAATCCGGATGAAGTACTTCCATGATGAACCCGGCCGCTAGGAGCCGAGCTATCTCATTACCTATTATTTTTCTCCTGTCTTCGGCGAAGCGGCGGAGAGGTTGCTTCACCGGCCTTGCTCCTGGCCTTACATGCAAAGAGTGCTCAGCCAACTCCCTCGGCACACCTTGCAGGTCTTGAGTTGACCAAGCAAAGATATCCCGATTCTCACGGAGGAAGTTGGTGAGCTCGCCTTCCTATTTGGCATCCAGGCCAGCGCCAATCGTGATGGTGCGCTCTGGGAACTTCTCATCTATCTGGACCTTTTTTGTCTCTTTAGTCGGCTGGAAAGAAACACTTCCATGTGAGTTGGCTAACGCTGGCATATTCAGCTGTGCTGACTGAGCGAGAGCCGCTACCTCCTGAATTCTTCTTTTTTCTCTGCAATCACCAATGACTCGGCCAGGTTTGATCCGGCCGAGGCACATTCCATCGAATTCCTGTAATCTCTTGCTAATGTTATCACCCCTTGTGGTCCGGGTAAATTCATTTTCAAGTAAGTGATGTGGCAGCTGCTCATGAATTTGGCCAATGCCGGCCGCCCGAGTAAAGCATGATAGCAACTTTCTAGATCCACCACCTCAAACTCCAAATTTTCCGCTCTGCAGTTATCCCTTGTGCCGAATAATACATCTACTCGAACCTTCCCAATGGGTTTGCATGAAAGTCCCGGCACTATTCCATGGAACGTGGTTCTCGTGGATTGCAGCATATTCTGCGATATTCCGATTTTATGCATTGTATCTTTGTACATGATATTTATACTGCTCCCATTGTCAATGAGTACTTTTGAAAATTTCACATTAATGCTGGGCCCGACAAAAGTAGGATCTAGTACGAGTGCGTACGACCCTGGATTCGGCATTATTTTGGGGTGATCTTTTATGCTTCAAGTTACTTCTTGATCTGACCAAGGTACATATCTCGGTACTGCTGGAATAACTGCATTACTTCCATATGCCGGCGCTGTACACTTTGCCTGTCTTGCTGTTCTGTAGTGAACACGCAATATGATTGATGATGTTCCCTGTAATCATTGCGTCCATTATTTCCGGGGTTTGTCCTTCCATCCTGACCCTGATTTATCACTTGATGCACTCATCTCTCCGGTCCGAGTTATCATACCTCGGGGGAGGAGGGGGTAACATTAACTGATGTGCATTTGCCCCAGTCAATTGCGGCTGCTGCTGCTGATGTGCCTGATGAGAAGGTGCTTGCATGCCCGCTGGGCTCCCCATTGCATTTTTCATCCAGGCGCATTGACGAGTTGTATGATTAGCCGGCTTGGCTGGGTTTGGAGTGTGAAACTTACACGGTTGATCCAACATGGATTCAAACGTGTACTTGACTCCTCACCTTGCTGCTTCTTACATTTTGGTGTCCACTGTCTCTTCCCTTCATTCCTTGGTGTCCATTGCTGAGGACCATTCTTCTGACGCTGACTGTTTCCATGGCTCGGCTGATCTTGCACTACCGCTGCCACCTGATTGGAGGCATATCTGTAATCCGGTCTTTGCTCTCTTCTTCTACCTCTGAACTCGTTGCGCCTCGATGATCCGGCCGCATCTCTTGCATACTGATATTGATGCTCCCGATGCTCCGCCGACATCAGTTCTAGTTGCGTCGGATCACCCAATGCATATGAATCCGCTATCCTGATGGTTTCTGCCAAAGTGGTTGGCATATATCTTTGCAGTCTCTGCCACAAGACACTGGCATATCGGCATCCTTGAGCGAACCAAGCTATCGCTTGAGATTCTATAACTCCCTCGCATGAGTTCCTAAGGTTACACCACCGAGTTAAGAATTCTCTGTCTGTCTCATTCGGTCTCTTCTGGCACATTGCAAGCTGCTGAGGCCTGTTTGGTCTCTTGTAAGTACTGGTGAAGTTGTTGACAAACATCTCTTCAAAATCTAGCCAGCAGTTGATACTTCCTGCTGGCAGATTGTTCAACCATACTCTGGCTGGTCCTTCCAGCATTTGCGGGACATATCTTACTGCCCATCGCAAGTTCCAACCAGTTATCTTTACTGCAGTAGCATAGTCATTCAACCAATCATAAGGTTTGGTGCTCCCATTGTATGTTTTCGTGCCCCTTGCCAGCTGAAAGTTCGGCACTGGCGGTTCGCCCACGATCCGAGGTCCAAAACATGCCGGACCATGCGGACCCTGCTCTTCTAACAACTCAAACCGATACAACCTGTCCAGTTTTAATCTTGCATCATTTGACGGTAAGTCTCTATACATGATTCTCTATTGCATTCCATAATGGTTATTTCCACCATGCCTTGCATACTCCATATCTGAGTAACCATTGTTGTACCTCTCATTTGTGTGATTATGGTGAGTTGGTCTCACTTCTCGTTCTTGACGAGGTTCATACCTCGGCTGAAGATTGGGCGGCGGGTCCCTTCTTCCTTCCGCCGGGATTTCATTCTCATGATTTATTCTTTCGAGGTCTCCATTACCTCGGCTTCCATTGCCTTTATTGGCACGGCCGGGGTTTCTTTCGCCACCGTTACCTCGGCTTCCACTGCCTTTGTTCTCATTGACCTTTTTAGCTACCGCTGGATCATACGGTATAATTTGCTTATTCCTTTTTCCTGAAGTTACTGCTTTATCTTTTTGCCCATTGTTTCCAGGTGAGGATGCTACTGCCATTGACAAGGCGGTCTTTGCTCCAAGAATGAACCATCTTGCGAGGCTCCCGGTCTCGCCGGGTCAGCCCTAAGCATTTCTTCATTTTGCTGGTTCGCGATGCGTACCAGCTCATTCACTCTTTCTTGTTGCTTTTGCCGGGCTTCGCCGGTTAGTCCTTCCAATTCTAATGCAGCGGCATTAGTCGCCCTTAGGTTCTTTGACAGGGTGCTATACCTCGGCAAGCCTAGGTCAACTGAGTCTTCCTTGTGAGTCTCATGTTCTTTGTTGATATCATTCATGAGATTTTTTCCTCTCAATCTTAACTCATCTACTCGCTCTGGGGCAATATCTAGCTTATTTGCCTTGGCATATTCTCGCAGGGTCCTGTTTAGGGACTCCCGCAAGGCCGAGACCTTTTTTGCCTCTACCAGTACTTTTTGCCTGGTCTCTTCTAATTCTACCTGAGCATTAGCCAGATCAAGTATCGGCGCTATAGGCATGGTCAGATTATCTATAGTTGCCTGGAGAATATTTTCTGGTCTTTCCAGAGGTGGCCATCTTACCCTTGGTGCCTTCGGGGTTGTCTCCTGCACCTCGGCTGGCTTGGCCGCTGAAGGATCTACCTCGCTGGGCTGTGGAGCTGCTTGCTTTGTGGTCACCTGTCCTTCCGTCGTTGGGTCCTTGCTTGATCCGATGCCTCCTGCTGCTGCCTGTACCCCGGATGCGACCATCACCTCGACGCTGCCTGCGGGGCGCTCTCCACGCGGACCGTTTGCGGCGCCGAGGGGGGGCTCTCCTGCAACAATAACTCGGTGAGGATAAACGCAGGAGGTGTCGACGCCGACGTAGATCTGGTGCATGCCCAAGTTGATGAAGACGCCGTTGCGAGGAGGAGCTTTTCTCCTGAAGCTGCTTGTGTTATCGCTGACATAGTCACAGAGATTAAATCTCTGGACTAATCCAGAGACAACGCGCTCGCCGGTGTGGATGAAGTTTCCCGTCCGGATCTTGACTCCAGCTAGCACCGCTGCTTGCCCCACGGTGGGCGCCAACTGTCGTGGTGGTGGCACGGCAGATGCCATGGGTAGGCTAATCTTTGGGTCCAATGGATGCTAGAGGGATCCGGGGAGGGAAGATGCAGTTACTTCTACACACAAATGAATAACATGCAAATCTTTATTTCTCCTCTCTAGACTACAAGTGCTCCACGAGCTGTTTGCAGGAAGAAGAGAAAAGCTACACGAGCCTTACAACCTTGAATGAATCGATCCCCCTCTCAGGAGTCCATGCCTCTCCTTATAAAGGGGGTTCCTTGGCTCCTTCTAGGGCTGATGTGGCAAGCATATTCTTGGAATATCCTTGTCCCAAAGTGGTAACTCGGCGAGCTCCTTTCCGTGTCTCCCTTCTATCGGTGGCAAGGTTCCAGAGGGCCTCACATGTACGCCTCGGGCTTCCTCACTGTCACCTCCGTGACGTCTGTCTGCCCCTCTGCATCTCTGCTCTTTGTCCTTAGCGCTTGGCTCTGTCTAGATTCCTCCTATAGCAGCTAGGGTTTGACCTTAGGCACCTCCTTCTCCCGCAAGCTTCGTGTTACTCGGCCTTGTCTTGGATTACTCGGCTCGACCTTTACCTGCATTCAAGTTGTAAATACATATTCGGCCGACTTAACTCGTATGTCGGCCGGATCAGGAATCGCTCCCTTCGTAGGTATCATGGTCGTGCTTATCTCGGCCGACTTTTATAGGACTCGGCCGATATAAACAATAACTCGGCAGATGACAGGGGAAACTCCTTTTATCTTACCCTGTCTTGACCCTATCCGGGGTCACCTCCCCAACAAGCATTGCGCCATCACACCTCTCCAACGGAGACGTAGCTTCTTTGGAAGTGAACTTCGGGAAACAAATCTTCGTCTCCGCGTCCATCGGTTATCTCTCAACCGAGCCCTTTACTTATGCACTTTACATTGTGATAGCCATCGTGCTTGAAGTATTTATACCTTGCTATCACCTTGTTGCTTGTATTGCTTAGCACAGGTTGTTGGTGCACCTAGGTGAACTTAGTGGCTAGGTTTTGTGCTCAATAAATTAAATGTTAGTTTTGTTCCGCATTTACTTGAGCCTAAACCGTAATAATTTTTAAAAGCCTATTCGCCCCCCTCTAGTAGACATCCATTGCACTTTCAGCTGGTATCAAAGAAATCTAAACATGAGCATGAAAGATGGAGTTCTAACAGTAAGACAAAGTAACTATGCATGCAACATGAAAGGCTACAAACAAAGCTCATGAATAACATGCATTAAAAAATGTTTGTTTGTTTTACATACAGAAAACATAACATAGTGGCATTCAGCTTGTCCCTCATGGAGTAGCAAATAGATGCATAGGACACCTTCAAAGTTCATAAGAGTGACTTGATACAAATAACACAAGAACAAGTAATATCAACAATATGCATCAATAAATAAGTTTTGGGACAATGCACATAGAACTAAGAATGGCAACTATGCTCTCTTAACTGGTGCCTAAAGGTAGAAGGTGGAGACTCAATATAATGGTGGAAGAAAGGTCCTTCATAAAGTGAAGTAGGGATTTCAAGTCTCAAAAAGAGCTTCCAAAGATTATGGTACTTGTTGGCTTTCAACCCTCATTGTTGTAGGGTTTCGTAGCATGGAAAACAAAAAATTTCTATCGCATACAAACAAACAAGCCAAGATCTATCTACTAGATTGTAGCAACGAGTCGATGGAATAACTTACCCTCGAAGATTCCAAAGTGTTTAACGAGAGCGGATTCTCGTGGGTGACGTAGGTGTACTCTTCCCGATCTCAAGATCGTGTAGACGATCCTTCCGGCGCTGCGTTCCGGCAGCGCTTCCGCAGTCGGTCACACGTTCGGTACTCGACGAAGACCTTCCTCTCCCTTGTTCCAGCAGGCAGCGGAGGTTGTAGCACTCTCCTCGCGATTCCGGCAACGGCGTGGTACCGGAAGTAGAGGGGAGATCCCGCAGGGCTTCGCCTTAAGCCGGAGCGAGTATGGTGGAGTATGAGAGAGCTATTAGTGGTCTAGGGATTAGACACACCAATTAGAAGGCTCTAAACCGAAGGCTAGGGCAATTAGAAGCTCTAAACCAAAACGGCTCTAAACCGGAGATTAGAGGATAGGAACTTGTGTGTCTAGAGGAGGAGGCCCTGCCCCTCCTTTTATAGGTGGGAGGGGCGGCCAAGGGGAGGGGAGTCCCTCCCCAAGTCGGCCTTGGTTGGCAACGGCTTGGAGAGGAGGACTCCTCCCCAAGTCGGTTTTGCCTCCTCTTGCTTGTTTCCACAGTTTCTGTTTTAGCCGTTTGACTTTCAAACGGCCATTTGACTTTTCAGTTTAGGATTCAATTTAATCCTTTATTTGGAACAAGAACACTTAGTACATGATGCAATCATTCCAATATGTAATGACACATTCATGTACCTCCCCGGAGTGCCGGACATTCTGGAACCTTCTAGAACATTCCCGATGAAAACACCGGAATCATTCCCGAACTCCGAAACGGGACTTTCCTTATATGAATCTTATTCTCCGGACTATTCCGGATCACCTCGTGATATCCCGGATCCCATCCGAGACTCCGAACAACATTTTGTCTCTTTCTCATAATACCATAACTACTCAAACAACGTCGAATCCTTAAGTGTGTCTCCCTACGGTTCGTGAATTATGCGGACATGATCGAGACACTTCTCCGAACAATAACCAATAGAGGAATCTGGAAATTCATACGAGACACTTCTCCGAACAATAACCAATAGAGGAATCTAGAAATTCATATGGCTCCCACATATTTCTACGATTACTTTGCGATCGAATGAACCACTTACATACGATACCAATTTCCCTTTGTCTCACGATAGTTTACTTATCCGAGGTTATGATCGTCGGTATCTCTGCATACCTAGTTCAACCTCGTTACCGATAAGTACTCTTTTCTCGTTCCCGTGATATGTGATCCCTTGTGAGCTAGTCACATGCTTGCAAGCTAATTGGATGACATTCCACCGAGAGGGCCCAGAGTATATCTATCCGTCATATGGATGGACAAATCCCACTCTTGATCCATGTGTTTCAACCAATACTTTCCGAACACTCAATGCCACCTTTATAGCCACCCAGTTACGGTGTGGTGTTTGATGTCATCAAAGCATCCAATCGGTAAAGGTGATATGCATGATCTCATGGTCGAAGGAATTAGGTTACTATGTATCAGAAAGCATATAGCAATTGAACTATTGAAATGACTTGATCTTTATGCTACGCTTATCTATAGGAGTATGTCCATCATATCATTCTCCTAACGATATGATCTTGTTGTTGATAACATCTCAATGTTCATGATAGGAAACCACAATCATTAATCAACCAACAAGCTAGTGAAGTATAGAGGCTATACTAGGGACTTCAAATTAAGTTTACAAATCACACAAGTATTAATGTTTCCTTGTTAATACTATTATAGCATGAATGTAAACATTTATCATAAACACAAAGATATAATAATAACTACATTTATTATTGCCTCTAGGGCATATCTCCAACAGTCTCCCACTTGCACTAGAGTCATCTAATCTAGATTACATGGTAATATACCAACACCCATGGCGGTTTGGTGTTGGTCATGTTTTGCCCTCGAGAGGTTTAGTCAACGGATCCGCCACATTCAGATCTGTGTACTTTGCAAATCTTTATATCCCCATCCGGATATGTTCTCGAATAGCGTGAAAACGCAGCTTGATATGCTTGACTTCTTGTGTGACCTTGGTTCTTGCGCATTGGCTTGGCGCCCATGTTATCACTAGAGATCCACACCCAGCTCTAGAATGAACTCTTTCATCCATATCGCTTTGTGAAGCCTCCAAGCATGTATTCCGATTGATTGAAGATCTCGCCACAACGCTTTGCTTTGCACTCCTCCAGCTTCTTTGCACCATTCAAAATAAATACGTATCCAGATTGTGATTTAGAATCATCCGGATCGGTGTTCCAACTAGCATCGGTGTAACCATTAACAACAAGATGTTCATCACCTCCATAAGAAAGAACCATATCCTTAGTTCTTCTCAAGTACTTAAGGATGTTTTTGACCGCTGTCCAATGATCCACTCCTGGATCACTTTGATATCTGCTAGTTAAACTAACAGCATATGCAATGTCGGGTCTAGTACATAGCATGGCATACATTAGAGATCATATGGCTGAGGCATGAGTCTTACTCATCCTTTCTCTATCTGCCGATGTCGGACTTTGAGTTTTACTCAAGGTCGTATTGGGCAACATGGGCAAGAACCCTTTCTTGCTTTCTTCCATTCCAAACCTCTTTAGAACTTTTTCCAAATATGTACTCTGTGACAATGATATTTGGCGTTTCGATCTATCTCTATAAATCTTTATGCCTAATATGTAAGCTGCTTCGCCAAGATCTTTCATTGAAAAACTATTATTCAAATATTCCTTGACACTATTAAGAAGGTCTACATCATTCCCAATCAACAATATGTCATCCACATATAGTATTAAGAATGCTACAGAGCTCCCACTCACTTTCTTGTAAATACAAGCTTCTCCATAAGTTTGTATAAAACCAAAACTTTTGATCACCTTATCAAAATGTTGATTCCAACTTCGGGATGCTTGCTTCAATCCATATATGGACCGTTGAAGTTTGCATACCTTGTTAGCATCTTTATGATCGACAAAACCTTTGGGTTGCATCATATACAACTCTTCATCAATATCTCCATTGAGGAATGTTGTTTTGACATCCATCTGCCATATCTCATAATCATAATATGCAGCGATTGCTAACATAATCCTCACAGACTTTAGCTTCGCTACTGGTGAGAAAGTGTCATTGTAGTCAACTCCTTGAATTTGTCGAAACCCTTTTGCGACAAGTCGAGCTTTATAGACAGTAACATTACCATCAGCATCTATTTTCTTCTTGAAAATCCATTTGTTCTCGACAACCTTTGACCCATCCAGAAGTCCACCAAAGTCCATACTTGGTTTTCGTACATGGATCCAATCTCGGATTTCATGGCTTCTTGCCATTTATTGGAATCTGGGCTCATCATCGCTTCCTCATATGTCTCGGGGTCATCGGTGTTGTCCACCAACATGACACTCATAACGGGATCATACCAATGCAGGTGGTACGAGTTCTCGTTGACCTCCGAGGCTCTGTAGTAACTTCAACCAAGTTTCATGATCACCATCATTAGCTTCCTCTCTTATTGGTGCAGCCACGGGAACTTCTTCGGTCTGCGCTACTCGCAATTCGAGAGAAGGTTCGACAACCTCGTCGAGTTCTACTTTCCTTCCAGTCACTTCTTTGAGAGAAATTCCTTCTCTAGAAAGGATCCATTCTTAACGAAGATTTTGCCTTCGGATCTATGAAGGTATACCCAATAGTTTCCTTGGGTATCCTATGAAGACGCATTTTTCGCTTTGGGTTCAAGCTTGTCGGTTGTAACTTCTTTACATAGGCTTCGCATCCCCAAACTTTAAGGAGCGACAATCTAGGTTTCTTCCCAAACCATAATTCATACGGTGTCGTTTCAACGGATTTACGGTGCCCTATTTAAAGTGAATGCGGCTGTTTC
Source organism: Avena longiglumis (assembly GCA_030063025.1). NCBI lineage: Eukaryota > Viridiplantae > Streptophyta > Magnoliopsida > Poales > Poaceae > Avena > Avena longiglumis. The sequence goes on along the minus strand of CP125973.1, from coordinate 125,289,799 downwards.
TAATGCATAACCCCAAAATGATAGCGGTAAATCGTAAGTGACATCATAACGAACCATATCTAAGAGAGTTCGATTACGTTCGGACACACCATTACGCTGTGGTGTTCCCGGCGGTGTCAACTGTGAAAGTATTCTGCATTTCTTCAAATGCTCGTCAAACTCGTAACTTAGATATTCACCTCCACGATCAGAACGCAGAAATTTAATCTTCTTGTTACGTTGATTCTCTACCTCACTTTGAAACTCCTTAAACTTCTCGAAAGTTTCGGACTTATGTTTCATGAAATAAATATACCCATATCTACTCAAGTCATCCGTGAAGGTAAGAACATAACGATAACCACCGCGCGATGCTACACTCATTGGACCACACACATCGGTATGTATGATTTCCAATAAGTCTGTAGCTCGCTCCATCATACCAGAAAATGGAGTCTTAGTCATTTTTCCCATCAGACATGCTTCGCATCTTTCAAGTGATTCAAAATCAAGTGATTCAAGAAGTCCATCGGAATGGAGTTTCTTCATACGTTTCACTCCAATGTGACCAAGACGACAGTGCCACATATAGGTCGAATTATCGCTTGTTTTCAAACGTTTAGCCTCAATGTTGTTGATATGTGTATTTCCACTATCGAGATTCAATAAGAATAGACCATCTACCAAAGTTGCATGTGCATAAAACATATTACTCATATAAATCGAACAACCATTATTCTCTGACTTAAACAAGTAACCGTCTCGCAATAAACAAGATCCCGATATAATGTTCATGCTCAACACAGGCACTAAATAACAATTATTTAAGTATAAAACTAATCCCGATGGTAGATGAAGGGGTAGCGTGCCGACCGCGATCACATCAACCTTTGATCCGTTTCCCACGCGCATCGTCACCTCGTTCTTCGCTAGCATCCGTTAATTCTGCAACACCTGTTTCGAGTTACAAATATGAGCAACCGAACCAGCATCAAATACCCAGGCACTACTACGAGTACTAGTGAGATACACATCAATAACATGTATATCAGATATACCTTTCTTCTTGATGTTGCCGTTCTTCAGATCCGCCAAGTACTTTGGGCAATTCCGCTTCCAGTGACCTTCTCCCTTGTAGTAAAAGCACTCAGTATCAGGCTTGGGTCCAGCCTTGGTCTTCTTCGCCGGCGTGGTAACTTTCTTACCACCCTTCTTGAAGTGTCCCTTTTGCTTAGACTTGCCTTTCTTGAATTTGGTGGTCTTATTGACCAACAACACTTGGTGCTCTTTCTTGATCTCCACTTTTGCAGACTTTAACATAGCAACAGCAGTTACAGCAACTCTTTGTTCATGTTACGCATGTTGTAGTTCATCACAAAGTTCTTGTAACTTGGTGGTAGTGATTGAGCACGGTAAATCCCCAAAGCATTAGGAATCACTATACCCAAGCTTTGAAGTTTGTTTGCGTGCCAGGACATCTTAAGCACATGCTCACTTACGGAGCTGCCCTCTTCAATCTTGAAGTTAAAGAACTTTTCAGAAGCCGCATTGCTTTCAATTGCCGCATGAGTCTCAAAATCAATTTGAGATCCTCGACAATATCATATGGGTCTGAATTCTCAAACCTTTTCAAGCTCGATTCCAAACCATACAAGATAGCACCGAACTATGGAGTACGATTCTTCCGAGCGAGGTAAACATTCTTTACTTCATCGAGCATCACCGCAGTGGGTCACCCAGTGCATCCAAAGATAGGTCAAATTACCGGTGAGGACAATCCTCAAATTGCGGAACCAATCCGAGTTGCTTCCATTGTTTTTCAACTTTTCTTTCTCTAGGAACGCATTAAAATTGATGGTAGGGGCTGCCATTGATCTACAACATATTTGCAATAGTTTAGACTAAGTTTATGACAAATTGAGTTCAAATTAATTAATGAAATTAAACTAGGTGAACTCCCACTCAAAACAACATCCCTCACATTGTTTTAGTGATCACACGAACCAAATCCACTACATTAACACCGATCATCACGAGAGTTGATACAGTTTCAATGGCGAACAATCGTCATGTTCATCATATCTACTATATGATTCATGCTTTACCTTTCGGTGATCCGTGTTTCGAGACCATGTCTGTACATGCTAGGCTCGTCAAGATCAAACCTTAGTTTCCGCATGAGCAAATCTGGCTTGCTCACGTTATATACACTTGTAGAATCTAACACACCCGATCATCACGTGGTGCTTCGAAACAACAAGCTTTATCAACGGTGCTAACTAAGGGTGAACACATTATGACTTGAAATTCATGTGCATGAGGGATCATCTTATAATGCTACCGTCGTCTACTAAGCAATACAAGATGCATAAAGGATTAACATCACATGCAATTCAATAATATGTGATATGATATGGCCTTTCTTCTTTGTGCTTCCGATCTCCATCTTCAAGCACGAACATGATCTCCATCATCACCGGCATTGCATCAAGGTCAATGACGCTTCTCCATGGTTGTCGTCCACCGGCTTCAACTATTACAACTACTTTGAATAGACACGCGGGTCTTAACATAAATTAAAGACAACCATATGGCTCCAGCCGGTTGCCAACTTACAATAAGGAACATTGCATACATCAAATATAATCACAATCATGGCCATATCACATCACTGCACACCCCTGCAAAACAAAGTTAGACGCCTCTACTTTCTTTGCATATTTTACGTGGTTTGGGGCTTTCAATAAGTGTCGTTCTAACTTACGAACAAGAACCACAACATTGATACTAGCATTGTTGATCACCCGTTGTAAATTGGATCTTAACTATGCTAGGAGAAACAGGCACCTGCAAAGCCACTTATGCAATACAAGTTGCATGTCAAGCGTGGAGCAAGTCTCATGAACGATGTCATGTAAGGTTAGCCCGGGCCGCTTCATCCCAACATACCGCAAGATGCAAAGTACACAAGAAGCAATCGACAATAAAAGCATCAACGCCCACAATGACCATTGTGTTCTACTCGTGCAACAGATCTACATATAGACACGGCTCGATACCCTTTGTAGGGTTTCGTAGCATGGAAAACAAAAATTTTCTATCGCATACAAACAAACAAGCCAAGATATATCTACTAGATTGTAGCAATGAGTCGATGGAATAACTTACCCTCGAAGATTCCAAAGTGTTTAACGAGGATTCTCGTGGGTGATGTAGTCGTACTCTTCCCGATCTCAAGATCGTGTAGACGATCCTTCGGCGCTACGTTCGCAGCGCTTCCATGATCGGTCACCGTTCGGTACTGACGAAGACCTTCCTCTCCCTTGTTCCAAAGAAAACGGAGGTTGTAGCACTCTCCTCGATTCCGGCAGACTGTGGCGTGGTACCGGAAGTAGAGGGAGATCATGAGGCTTCGCCTTAAGCCGGAGCAAGTATGGTGGAGTATGAGAGAGCTATTAGTGGTCTAGGGATTAGACACACCAATTAGAAGGCTCTAAACCGAAGGCTAGGGCAATCAGAAGCTCTAAACCAAAACGGCTCTAAACCGGAGATTAGAGGATAGAAACTTGTGTGTCTAGAGGAGGAGGCCTGCCCTCCTTTTATAAGTGGGAGGGCGGCCAAGGGAGGAGTCCCTCCCAAGTCGCCCTTGGGTGGCCTTGGCTTGGAGAGGAGGACTCCTCCCCAAGTCGGTTTTGCCTCCTCTTGCTTGTTTCCCAGTTTCTGTTTTAGCCGTTTGACTTTCAAACTGGCAATTTGACTTTTCAGTTTTAGGATTCAATTTAATCATTTATTTGGAACAGCAAGAACACTTAGTAAATGATGCAATCATTCCAATATGTAATGACACATTCATGTACCCTCCCCGGTCTGGACATTCGGAACCTTCTAGAACATTCCCGATGAAAACACCGGAATCATTCCCGAACTCCGAAACGGGACTTTCCTTATATGAATCTTATTCTCCGGACTATTCCGGATCACCTCGTGATATCCCGGATCCCATCCGAGACTCCGAACAACATTCGGTCTCTTTCTCATAATACCATAACTACTCAAACAACGTCGAATCCTTAAGTGTGTCTCCCTACGGTTCGTGAATTATGCTGACATGATCGAGACACTTCTCCGAACAATAACCAATAGAGGAATCTGGAAATTCATATGGCTCCCACATATTTCTACGATTACTTTGCGATTGAATGAACCACTTACATACGATACCAATTTCCCTTTGTCTCACGATAGTTTACTTATCCGAGGTTATGATCGTCGGTATCTTTGCATACCTAGTTCAACTTCGTTACCAATAAGTACTCTTTTCTCGTTCCCGTGATATGTGATCCCTTGTGAGCCAGTCACATGCTTGCAAGCTAATTGGATGACATTCCACCGAGAGGGCCCAGAGTATATCTATCCATCATATGGATGGACAAATCCCACTCTTGATCCATGTGTTTCAACCAATACTTTCCGAACACTCAATGCCACCTTTATAGCCACCTAGTTACGGTGTGGTGTTTGATGTCATCAAAGCATCCATCCGGTAAAGGTGATATGCATGATCTAATGGTCGAAGGAATTAGGTTACTATGTATCAGAAAGCATATAGCAATTGAACTATTGAAATGACTTGATCTTTATGTTACGCTTATCTATAGGAGTATGTCCATCATATCATTCTCCTAACGATATGATCTTGTTGTTGATAACATCTCAATGTTCATGATAGGGAAACCACAATCATTAATCAACCAACAAGCTAGTGAAGTATAGAGGCTATACTAGGGACTTCAAATTAAGTTTACAAATCACACAAGTATTAATGTTTCCTTGTTAATACTATTATAGCATGAATGTAAAAATTTATCATAAACACAAAGATATAATAATAACTACATTTATTATTGCCTCTAGGGCATATCTCCAACAATTGCCCCTATCATAAGCATCTTGAAGTGATTAAGGTTAAAGTGAACAAACTATGGAGTATATGCTTGACAAAGTATAAGTTGGCAATCTCATGTCCCTTGAATATGAGGGCCACACCTCATGCTACTCAACTTTAGTCACCTGTAAGTTCTTGTCATAGTAATTACATGTGTATCATAGAGAACCGCCAATGGGGTACCCCTTGCACATGGTACATGAGCTATCCCATAACCAAAATGATAAGGCAAGCAGACAATGATCATCTCAACAATCTTCTTATTTATCATGGGAATATGGTGCTTTTTTCTCTCTTTCCTCGTTTCTCAAACATGTCTCTTTTTATAAGAAGCTTCACAGATGTCATTATGGTGATGCTGCAATTTTCCACCATGATTAGGCATGGCTTAGGCTAGCGGCCCAGGCGTTTCTCTAACACAAAATACATAACTCCATGGACTTACAAGCTCCCTTTTTATTTCACACCGGCGACATCCATATACAAAAGAGCATGATATCAACTGTGTACAAAGTACAAGTGCAATGTTGAAAACATTCCCCATGATAGCATGGTTCTGCTAATTCCAACGTATAAGTGCAATCATATACAACATAGATGACACAATGGTTCAAGTTTATTAGGGGCAAGAAATATAAAGTGTGCTACCAAGTTTGTGAGAGATTTAATCACTAAGTTTTCACATAAAAAAATATGTTTTAATTGGAAGATAGATGAAAACAAGAATATACTTGGAATGGTGTAACACACCATGCATAGGAATTTATAGTGGACACTTTGGAATAACTTGGTTTATCGGGAGTTGGAAGCATGAGTAGAGGTTACTCATACAAGTGGAGGCTAGCAAAATACTGGGAGCAACCAACTAAGAGAGCAATAATGGCCATAATCATGAGAGCGACAAAACATTAATAATAAAAGCATAGAGTGGTACTACAAGTCAAGGACTAAATGATCATAGAAGCTATGGTGACTTGTTCATAGTCATAACATGGTGTGAGCATGTGCCAAGCCAACCCAAACAAAGCATCAAAGGAGAATACCAAAATACTATGCTTTTGCATGCTAAAACAACGCATGATTCTTTTAAGGCACACTAAGCAATCCCAATTGTTTGGAACAAGTCATGCTACAGAAATAATCACTAAAAATAAGGTTAAAACAACACCTAGCATGACATGCTAAAGTTTAAGTCACAGTCAAAGCAAGCTCCTCTTGCACTCTTTCAAGCAAGAACTTTCTACTCCTTTCCAACACCAATCAACTTATTTGAAAAAACATAGCGAGAACGGGGGTCCAAACTATTTTATTCAAGAAAACTGAACAAACTAATTAAATCAAACGAAAACTAAGATGCTCCAAGAACAACACATCAGTGCATGAAACAATAAAAACGAAGTGTCTAGAAAGACCTGAGCTTTTTATTGATGAAGAAGGGGATGCCTTGGGCATCCCCAAGCTTTTAAGCTTATACCTCTTGGATATCTTGGGGTGACACCAGGGTGGAATCCCCAAGCTTGAGCTTTTGTCCATTCTTCATCTCATTACATCATTCTCTCTCTACACCTAAATTTTTTCCTTCATACAAAACTCCACACAATCTTTATTAGCAACATTAGTGTATTCAAAAGATAATAGACCTTGGGTTTAGCTTTAGAACCGAAAAACATTCACTAAAAACACAAGCTAATTTAGAAATTCCCTCAAAAAGCTCAATTTCCCAAAAAGAACCCAAAAAGGAATCAATAAGAAGCAAATGCAAATAATGGCAGAAATCTGTCAAAACAGACCAGTATGTAGAACACGATTTTTTAGAAGATCTTTTGTTGCTCAAATAAAAAAGTGTTGAACTAACTAAAGTTAGCTAACATACTGGGGGATTTATTCATAAAAATTCAGCCCAATCTGAATTACATAGACTCCTCACGAATTTTTATGGTAGAGCATAAAAATCTGTTTCGGGATAGCAACTCCCCAAATCTTAGTTCCATCTCATTAGAGGTCATTCTTGGCACAAAAAGCAAACAAAAAGGATAAGGAGAGGTCATTACTGAAGTAATGACTTACAATACTCAAGACAACTATTGGGTTATCTCCCAACAAGTACTTTTCTTTAACGCATTTAAGTTAGACACAAGAAGCAAGAAATCAAGTATTTTCAAATGAAGAAGCATTAACATCAAACCTTTCTTTCAAAAGAGGAGCAAAAAGAAACTTATCTCTCCTCATAGGGAAGTGTTCAATACCTTTCTTGAATGGAAGATGATATTTAATGGTGCCTTCTTTCATATCAATGATGGCACCAACAGTTCTAAGAAAAGGTCTTCCCAAAGTAATAGGACAGGAAGCATTGTATTCAACATCCAAAACATAGAAATCAACAGGGACATAAGCATTGTTAACCATAATGAGAACATCATTAACACTTCCCATGAGTTTCTTCTTAGCATTATCATTAAGTGGGACATCCAAATAACAATCTTCCAAAGGTGGCAAATCAAGCATTTCATAAATCTTCCTAGGCATAATAGAGACACTAGAACCAAGATCACATGAAGCTTTGAGATCAAAGTCATTCACTTGCATATTAATAATGGGTTCCCAACTATCTTCTACTTTCCTAGGAATATAAGCTTTGTGTTTAAACTTCTCTTACTTAATTTTAACAAAAGCATTGATACGTCCAAAACGTATCTACTTTCCCGAACACTTTTGCTATTGTTTCTCCTCTAAACTTGTGTGATTTGGATACAACTAACACAGACTGACGCTGTTTTCAGCAGATTTATCTTGGTGTCTAGTTTTTGTGCAGAAAATCAACTATCAGGAAAAATCCGGGAAAATATGCCAAAAATCCTATTTCACCAGAAGATCCACGGAGCCAGAATATGAGACGGAGTGGAGCCCTGGGGGGCCCACACCGGCTGCCGCAGGGGTGGTACCAGCCTACTCCTGGAGGGCGTTTGGCCAGCCCAGGCACCCCCTCGGCCTCCCTCTTCGCCTATAAGACGCCTCTTGACCTAAAAACCGAGGGGGTTTCGACGTTTTTCTAGAAAGAGTTCCGTTGCGCCGCCACCACCAGAAACCGCGATTCGGAACCAGAAACTCTGTTCTGTCACCCTGCCGGGATGGGGAATTTGGAGAGGATCATCGCCATCATCATCACCAACGCCTCTCCATCAACCATCCATGTTTCCCTCATCCATGAGTGAGTAATCCCCCGCTGTAGGCTATGGGGATGGTAAGGATTAGATGAGTTCTATCATGTAATCGAATAAGATTGTTAGGGCATGGTGCCTAGTATCTCTATTAGTGATATTTGACTTTGTTGCAACTTGCTGTGCTTAATGCTTGTCACTAGGGCCCGAGTGCCATGATCTCAGATCCGAACTTATTATTGAATCGTTATGATAGTATTGTTTGTGATCTTATCTGCAAGTTGTGTACACATATCATTGCCCGGATCCAAAGGCCCCGAAGTGACAGAAATTGGGACAACTGGAGGGGGTGGCTGTGATGTGAGGATCACATGTGTTCACGGAGTGTTAATGCTTTGCTCTGGTGCTCTATTAAAAGGAGCACCTTAATTTCCAGTATTTTTCCCTCGAGGCCCCGCTGCAACGGGCTGGCAGGACAAAAGATGTTGTGCAAGTTCTCATTGCGAGCACGCATGACTATATATGGAGCACATGCCTATGATTTTTTAGTACTTGGATGCTTATTCTTATTTATTTGTAATTGCCCTAGATTTTGAAGTTACATGTTTAGACTCGTCCATGCAACGCCCGTCCATCATCCCTATGCCTACCGCACTCATATCCTACTGTTTGCTACCACTGTTACTATTGATCCGTTTTTACTGTTGCTGTTACTTTGTTGTTGTTACTGATAAACTTTTGTGAGCAAGAACTATTTCTAGGTACAGCTGAATTGACAACTCAGTTGTTAACGCTTGCAAGTATTCTTTGGCTCCCCTTGTGTCGAATCAATAAATTGGGTAATACTACCCTCGAAGACTGTTGCGATCCCCTATACTTGTGGGTCATCAAGACTATTTTTTGGAGCTTTTGTCGGGGAGCATAGCTTTATTTGTAAGTTCACTTGGATCTACTATTGTTCCTTGCTACTCCTTTCATCATGGGTAAGTCTCGTGATGGAAAGTTTCCTATTTTACCATCCACTACAAGAAGACGTACAGTCCTAAACACCTCTACTTCTCTTGATTCACCGTCTGTTATAAGTAAGCTTATTACACCACCACCACATACTCATGCTACACACACTGCTACTACTGCTGAATCTGAAATTGCTTCTGATACTCATGATGTTACTTCTACTGTGCTTGATGCGAGTGGTTCATTAGGTACTTTCCTAGATGCTACTATGGCTAGTCTAGGAAATACTGAAACTCCTAGTGAAGACACTGTTACACCTGTTATCTCACCTAAGTCTAGAGAGAGATGATATTAATGATGGTTACATTGAGTTTATTGATGAATTTATTGAAGAGTGCCGAAACACACATGGTGCTAGTGCTATTAAGAGTCTCCTCGAGAGATGTACAATTATTCCTAAACTGTCATCTGATCCTAAGTTTGCCACCTCTCCCATAGATATTAAAGATAAAGATTATGATTTCTCTCTTGATTTATCCTATTTAGACATTATCGAGAAAGAACCTTTTGTGGGACTAAAAATGAGAGTGATGTAGCTCATATGAATGAGCTTTCCACTATGAGTGCTTTATTCTCTGATGATTTTAAGATGCGCAAGTACTTTGTTACTAAGATCTTCCCTTTTTCACTAAAAGGAGAAGCTAAGGCTTTGTTTAATAGATTACCTCCTGGTTCCATTGATAGCCCTGATTGTTTGATTGCTTCTTTCGTCTAGAAATATTTTCCTCCCAGTGCTAGACATGCTGCGTTGTAGAGACTTTTTGATTTTAAACAGGGAGAAGAAGAGAAATTGCTTGAGTCATGGACAAGGTTCTGTGCCTTGATTCATGCACATCCTGGATGTCCATTGCCTAAAAATGAGCTTCTTGATATTTATTATAATGGACTAACTGATGATTCTAGGACATACCTAGTTAGCTTTGGTGATTGTGTTTTCAGGAAAAGAACTCCTATAGATGTTGAAGAATTAATGACTAAAATAAGCAAGAATTATGATGATTGGACTTCAACTGAGCTAAATACACTTGAGCCTATTACTCTTGAACCAGTTGTGCCTGAACCATTTCAACACCAACACCAAATAAGAGAGGAGTAATTGCATTAAATGATGAAGTGATGAAGGAAGCTAAGAAATGTCTGAAGGAGAAAGGTATTAGAGCTGAAGATGTGAAGAATCTACCTCCTATAGAAGAATTATGCAAGACAATTCCCCACTCATCTACTATTGAGGTACACTCTCTCCACTTTGATGAAGGTGATATTCCTTATGGTAATCCTCCTGATCAATGCTTAGAGGAACTTGACACATTTATTGTTAAACAAGGTAATTTTAATAAACAAGTTTAGAATCATTTATTGGAAAACTCTAGAGATATTAATGAGTTGAAAGATATTGTGGAAAGAACTGGTAATGATATTAAAATGTTTTGTAAACACTTTCAAATCGTTCAAACCCAAATTGATCAACTTGCTAAGGTACAAGAAGGTATGCTAGTTAATGCCTCAGGAGATAAACATGCTGATGGAATTAGAACTAGAAGTGTTATAGCTACTCAAGATCCCTTATATCCTAAAGGACACCCTAAAAGAATTGAGCAGGATCTCAACAAGGTGAAAGTAGTGGTATTCCTCGTAAGAGAAAGAAAAAGAAACATAAAATAGTTGAGGAACCACTTGAACCTGATGTAGATCCTAATAGTATATCCTTCTCAGATGTTGAAACTAAGAGTGGTAATGATAAAAATGATGCTCCTAATAAGGAGGAAGTTGCGGAAGAACCTGAGAAGCACACTAAGAACACTAGGTACACTAAGGAAGATTTTATTTCTAATAAACATGGTAGTGAGAGAGAACCTTGGGTGCAAAAACCTATGCCTTTTCCAAATAAGAAACACAAGTCAAAGGAGGAAGAACACTACAACAAGTTTTGTGAGTGGATGAAACCTTTATTTTTGCAAATTCCTTTGACTGATGCTATTAAGTTGCCTCCTTATTCAAAGTATATGAAGGATATTCTCTCTAATAAAAGGAAGATTCCTAATGAGGAAATTTCTACTTTGCTAAGGTTTCAAAGAAACTTGGTAAGGTTTCAAAGAACAATTATGTTAAGGTTTCAAAAGGAAGATTCAAATTATTCCTTCAATGGTAAGGTTTCAAAGAAACTTGGTGATCTAGGTATACCAACTATTCCTTGCTCTATTAAGAACAATTATGTTAGAACTGCTTTATGTGATTTGGGAGCTGGAGTTAGTGTTATGCCTTTTTCTCTCTACAAGAGACTCCAGCTAAAAAAGTTTATACCAACTGATATATCTTTGCAAATGGCTGATAAGTCAACCACTATTCCTGTTGGTATATGTGAGGATGTTCCTGTTCAGGTGGCTCATAATTTCTTGGTTTTGACTGATTTTGTTGTGCTTGAAATGCCTGAAGATGATAATATGTCTATTATTCTTGGGAGACCTTTTCTTAATACTGCAGGTCCTGTCATAAATTGTAATCAAGGAAAAGTAACTTTTAATTTTAATGACAAAGAGCATACTGTCTATTTCCCCAAGAAGGTTGCTAAGAGCTATTGCCTGAATTCCATTGAAAATATTGAGCGCATCAAGGTTGGAGAAATATATTGTCCCATTCCACAAGAAAGTTTTGAAACTATTATGATTGGGACCATTGCTATCAGGTTTGAGGTAACATAATCACTTTGTGGAATGCAAAGTTTTGTTTCATATAAGATTGTTTTGGTAACAAGAATTGATCAACCTTGTTAACAAAAGGATTTTAATGAATAAAACAATGTTTTCACAGTGGTTATACTTGCTCACTTTTATTTTTCTCCTTCCTAGTCTTTGTTTTTTCTCTTGCTAGCTTTGGTTTTGCTAGTTGTTTGCTTGTTAGAGTGTCTTAGAACTTCTGTAGTTTTGGGTTTTTGTTATCTTTTGCTTCTTCTAAAAAAAATCTTTTCTGCGAGAAAATAAATTTTCATACCCTGAAAATTGGCCAAAAATAAAGTTTCCCGAAAAATCCCAGAAAATTCATATTAAATTTTTTCTCGAAAAAAGGGACAGAGGGACACCTGAAGTGTCCTAGGGGGACCCACCAGGCCAACACACCCCTGGTGGCGCGGCCAGCCCTAGGTGGCGCCTGGTCTGGGTGTGGCCCACCTGTGGCCCTCCAAGATGCCTCCTCCCAGCCACCTTATTTCTCTCTCCCGAAAAACATCAAAAAACTATCTCAAGCTCGAGTTCTTGCTATTCTTCCTCCCGATTTTTTATCTCCTTGCTCAGCCCATCTTTGCTGCTGATTTTTGGAGGGATTGCTCCTTGGTATGTGCCTCCTCTGCTTGTCTAATTAGATTTGTGATTGATAGATTGTATCTTGAGTATTTTGCTGCTATAGGTTACAGGTTATGTGAGCTTGCATGCTTGTTCTATGCTTAGATACTTCATTTTGATGCATGTGTAGCCCTATAGCAAGTTCCTATAGTATTTTCTTATCATTTATCAACTTGGAAATCACTTGGTTTGATGTTTGTCCAAAAATTTCAGAAAAGAAGATGAGTGCTTACCCACTGAAGCAATATGATTTGATGGTACCTGAGCCAATGAAAGTTCATCATGAGGAAGTGGTCTTCCCTTCCATATATCCATGCCCTGAACTTATGAGAGCCGCGGGAATCTTCCAGGATTTCTAGACTATGATTACTAATGCAGGGTTGGAACACTTTGTTGAAAAAGAACCATCTCAGTACGTTAAGCTAACCATGGATGTGGTGCAGGACTTCCGGTTTACTTGGTCCTCATCTAATCCCATGGTCCATTATAAGATCTACAATATAGTTGTCGACCTGCCTTTTGCTGATTTCTGTGCAGCTATTAGAGTGCCTCATTGGGGATCTTGTGAGAACATCAAGGAGAGGCCTAAGTCACTTATGGAATTATATGCTAAAATTTTCCAGGATTTCGACTTCTCTAAGGAAAGTGGTAAAATTCAGAACATTCAGTTCCCATCCATTAGATATTTTGCCTATTTCATTACCAAGTGTGTTCTTGCTAGAAAGATTGCTAGAAAACTATCTTCTTTTGATCTAGCTTTTATCTCAGCAACTTTGAATAGGGATAGAACTTATAATTTGGGTGCTTTGATAGCTTACCGTCTTACCACAAACCGCGAGAAGGGTGGAAATTGTGGAGGTCTCATTGGCTCTAGGTTGCTAGCTTTCCATGGTTTAGAGCCTCACCATTCAGATTATCGGTTCCCCATAGAGAGGCTTGATCTTGATTCCATGGTTCAACATAATTTTGTTTCTTCTTAGGATACTATGAGAAGTTTACCGTTTGAGTTATCCTTTGTCAAGCGTGGTTGGAGAGGGGGTAGGACTAAGAAAGTAGTTTATTTGCCTGCACCTGCTTTGTTTAATTTTGATAACAGGCAAGGATGGTCGCTCACGGAGGAGTTTGACACATACGTGGCGGATCTCTCCCAGCAAGAGGAGAATGTTGGAGAGGATGCCAAAGATGATTCGGTTCATCCCTCCAACTTGGGAGAGTCTTCATACCAGCAGCCCTCCTATGATTGGGGCGCGTTCTTCTTCATCACAAGCGCCTGACTATGATCATTCCTATGATGACCCACCAGCTTGGGGTTACTACCTGCGCTATTGAGCCCCACTTAGGCCAAAAGCCTAAGCTTGGGGGGAGGTATACCGACATCACACTCATCTTTATATCATGTTTCGTCGGTTCTTTGTATATTCATTGTTTCGCTTTCTTTTTGGTTTTTGTTTCTGCTTTTCCTAAAACATAAAATACCAAAAAAAAATTGTTGTTTATCTTGCTTTGTTTCTTTGCTTTTTTAGCTTTGGTTTTCCTTAAAGAAACATCCAAAAAGATTTTGCTTTGTTTGTTTTTGCTTGGTTTGTTTTTGCTTTGTTTGCTTGCTTTAAAAAAATCAAAAACACCAAAAATATTTGTTGTTCTTCTTTGGTTTTATGAGTTCTTTGCAGGGTTCAGCCGTCCTCGGTGGAGTTTGGTTTCATGTTATTATTCAAACCACACAAGTGAAGGGCAATAATGAAGATTAAGACAACTTGAGTTGTGGTAAGAGGCTGGTAACGAACTTTATTTTGTTTTCATTTTTGTACATATACTCATCATTGTGAGCATGCTTAGTCTGTTCATGTAAGGTGTATGTTGTTTTATGGATGCTTAGTAGCTCTTTCTTTCTTGTGATTAGCTCCAGCTTGCTAATAGTTTGTAGCATGTCATATGAATGTTTGCTCGCATTGTTTTATTCATAACTTGGTATGAAATTGTGGTATCCTCCTCTGAATGTTTCATGTGAATCGACTTGGCACATGCTCACGCATGCATATGACTAAACAATAGTTAGTAAGCCTCGATGATTTATTTTGCCTCAGAGTTCTTGTATCACTTTCATGCCATAATTAGTCCTGTTTTACTGCAAGCATGATTATGACAGTTATTGCTCTCTCGTTTATCGCTCCCTCTCTATTGCTAGCCTTCACTTGCACTGAGTATGTGCTCTACTTGTGCACCCAACTCCCCAAAACCATTATTGCCAACAGTGTCCACCATACCTACCTACTAGTATCATTTGCTATTCAGTGCATATTCATTGTGCCTCGTTTTCTTCCAAATAAAATGTTTGACTATTTTGATAAATTAGTTAGTAAATCTCTCACGAACTTGATGGAACACTTTATGTCACATCCCAAAATTTTCCAAATTTTGAAATGTGAAAAATAAATAAACAAAATAAATAATTGTTGAAATTTAGGGTGAAAAGAAACTTTTTTTATTCCAAATGGAAACATCAAAACCCATTTTGAACAAATAAAATCCTAAAGGGATTTAAAAAGATAAACAAATAATAAGTAAAATTATAAAACTTGGAATCATCATTTTTGCATCCTTAAATAAAAAGATATGGATTTTATAAGCAAAGGAAGAAATAAATAAATAAGGACTATTAAAAAAATTAAATCTTGGCCAAACAATTGAAATGAAAGATTTTTGTTTAATAAAAAGAGTAAAGGATTATTTAAATAAAATCATCAGGATTTATTAATATCCATTTTTATTTAAATAAAGACAATTCCCAATTTAAATGAACATTAAAACATATTAAAGTATTTTAAATAATAATAATAATTCAAAGTGAATCTATTTTGAATAAATAAAACCTACTGAAAAATGTTTGGTAAAATTTAGAATTCGAATAAAGTTTGAAAACATAATTAAAACCTTATTTGAATTAAGACAAGGCCTATTTTAAATAATTAATATGCCCTAAAAGAATAAAAAATACTCTAAATTGGACTTTAGAATATGTTAATAAACAATATTAAAATATACTCAAAGTTTGGAAAAGGTTTGAATTCAAATGAGGTTTAAATTATTTGAAAAAAAACAAAACAGAATAATAGAAAAGGAAAAAGAAAAAGATTCAGTATAAAAAAAAGAAACAAAACCCAGCCGAGAGACAAGGCCCAGTCCATCCCAGCAACGAGCCTAACTCATCTCTCCCGGCAGCGAAACGTTTTCCACCCGGCAGCACACCCGTGCAGTCAATGACCCCTGGACCCCACCGTTCTTCTCTCTCTCACACAGACAACCAGACCCCACCTACCAGATCGTCCCTTCCACCCGCGACCTGTTCTTCCTCACCTCGCTGCCGTTCTCAGTCATAATTTCCTCGTGTAAATTTGTTTCAATACATGAGTTAATCTCACCCGCGACCACTCCCTCATAAACGCCTACGCCCCCTCTTCCATTCCCCCAAAACATCGCCTCCTCTTTGCCACCAGGCTGCCACAATCGCAACCTCGAACCCCTCTGTTTCGACGAGCCACTGTGCAAATTCCGGCGAGCACGAGCCTCCTCACTGGCCCCATAGCACACGAGTGTGATCCCCATCGTCCCCTGCATCTCCCAGCACCAACCACTCGCTCGCGCGTGCCTCCTATCATCGGCGGTGTTCAGTCAAGGAACCGCCGCTGTCTGCTTCGACTCCGGCGAACACTACTGGTGAGCACAGACCTTCCCTTGCCCTCTCTTTGATGCTCACACATTTGCGACTCGCGTACAAACCTAACGGTACACTCCGCTTGATTTTCCGAGCCTTGTAGCCTCGTCTCCGTCAACGACAGAGCTTGCCCGAGGAGAAGCGCAACTCCGGCGAGGAATTATCATCGACCCCGTGCGCCCCCGCTCCTTCCAAGGCCACGTTGAGTATCAGCGCACCACCACGAGTCTGGTGAGCGTATTCCCCTCACTCTCTCTTGCTGTATCGACGGTAGCGTCATCACCTGAGCGCACGCCGCCGTCCGCCGCCGCTAGCACCGCCCAGTTTTGGTCAGGCTTCTGTACACCGTTAGATCCTGATCGCGTGGCTACGATAGAAGCTTACCCCGAAGGGGTATGCTCTGATCTATGCCATAGATTTTAATCAGATCCAACGCACCCCGTAGCTCGATCCACACGAACAGTTTTTGGCCAATAAGAACAAGACGTGTGGCACTGTGTGGTTTTAAATACACACAAACATTTCTATTAGTTGTTTGAATTTGTAAATTGCATAACTTTTGATCCACATGTCCAAAATTTGCAAACTTTATACCAATGGAATCAGCAAAAATAATTCTATCCAACCATGTACCTTGTTTAGTAATTTTCTTCTGTAAAATTGGTTGTTTTTGCAGAAACTTGTTTAGGCATATTTTGAATATAAAATTTATTCTAAAATTGTTTTTATGGTAAAATATTTTGTAAATGGATTGTTTTGGACCTACTGACCATAGAAACCAACTTGTAGATTTAAAAGTATATTTGGTGACACTTAGGAATTAAATGTTTGAATAAAAGCATTTCTAGCTAAATAAAAATATTGATTATGGTTTAAAAATGCTTTTTGGATAAAACCTTTGGAAAATGATTTGATTTAAACTCTCTGACCCTAAACACCAAGTTTTGGGATGTGAAAACATATTTGATGAACCTTAGTAAATTATTACTTGTTAAAAACATTTCTAGCAAATAAAAATATTGTTTGATTTAAAAATGGAATTTAGGTGGAACCGTTTTGCAAATGGATTAATATTAAACCCTTAAATCATAAACACTAACATTTGTGTTTAAATAATATATTTGGCTAACCCTACAAATCATTACTTTGATTTAAACCATTTCTAGCAAAACAAAATGATTAAATGGCCATTTTCACCAACTTGAATTTAAATGGTTTTACCACATTTGTAAATGACCAACAAGAGCTTTAAAATGTTTTGAGCCTACTAGAAACCACTTTTCCAAATAAAACAATCTTTTGCATGCTTGCATGCATTGCCTTGTGTTTGTTATTTTATGTGGTGAATTGTTTGAATGCTAGTTGAATATGTGTTTGCTTGATTGAATTGTAGTGAAGTTAGAAGAGTGTGATATTTGCAAGATCGAGTGAACCAATATTCTCTACTAAAAAGTCAATTGACACTATCATCCATGTCCTACTATTTTCATTACACTTAGTGGATTTTTGTAGTATGCATGATAGGACTACTATATTTCTATGCTATGCTAAATCCTATTAGGATATCCTTATATCTTCCTTAGTGAAAACATTGTAGTTGTAGTATGCTTAGCCCTGCTATAGACTTGGGGTGGAATATCATATCATGATTATATGAAGTGTTGGAAAATATATGTTTTATATAATAAAACAAGTACTCAATGAACCACCTGGATGGAAAGAGGATACTCACTTTTGGACAAGGTGGCAACAAAGGGAACCATGTTTATATGGCTATCTTTTTGTATGTGCACTAGAAGAAAAGCACCCAGGGACTTAGAGATTGAACATGTTTCTCGTATAGTGGATTTCATGTATTGGAAACTAGTCAACTACATAGTGGAAGACCCTTGCATTGGCATCTTCAGGTTAACTAGAATTGTGTATTGGAAATATATCCTTACATTGGTGCCTGGAAGACAAGCTAGCATTGTGTATTGGGGGGACTTCTATGGAAAGACTTTGTCACATTCTCGATCTGCCGGTACTCCAGTTGGTGAGTACTTATCCAGCAGCCACTGGTGGCGTCAAGAGGAGATTGTGTCATGTGGGTAAAGTGTACAACTTCTGCAGAAGATCAAAAATTATAAGTACTTAGCCATGTCCCCGGTTACGGACAGCTTTGAGCAACTAAGGCCTAAAGCTATGGAAGATCTCGACATTCCAATTTCTCAAGTAAAACTTGATGGTGTCAACAAGGGACTAGAAGCACTTGGAGTTTTCCAAGGAGTTCAGAAAGATTTTCAAAAGATCAAGGCTATTTTGAAAAGTTAGGATAAAACTATATTGCTTTCTGCAAATGAGCCTAAACCCTACTTAGCCAAATATGCATGTAATGATAGGATCCACTTATTTCTACATAGTAGTGAAACTTGCCAATACAATTCAAATGTATTGACCCTTTTGGCTGTAACTTATAATGTTGCGGGTTTGTTTGATGTTAGTGAAGTGTGTTGATTAGGATTACAAGTCTACAACCAACATGACTGCCTGTGGCACTTTGAAGATGAAGGACTCCATGCTATATAGATCTGTTGCATTGTAATGAGATAGCCAAATGAGCTATGTAAGATGTAATGAATTATTTTATTCCTAGTTAAAAAGTTGTATTATGACCTTTGTTTCTAGATATTACATATTAACTCTGGATGCTAGCTATTGATCCAGGGACTAGCATTGTAAACATAGGGATCTCTACCTTATTAAAGGTTGGAACCTCTACACTTTATTCCTTGCACTTAATAAACCTGAACCATTGTGACTGTCCATGAAAGTTATATGCTTGCAAATTATAGGTTGAGAATTATCAGAACCGTGTTATCACGGAGAACGCTTTCAACACTTATGGATACATATCCAGTTGATATCATGCTCTTGTGTTTGCGGATGTCATTGGTGTGAAATAAAAGGGGAGCTTGTGAGTTCATGGAGTTATATATATATGTGTTAGAGAAACGCCTAGGCCGCTAGCCTAAGCCATGCCTAATCATGGTGGAAACTTGCAGCATAACCATAATGAGCAATGTGTGAAGCATACTCAATAAAAACCTATGCAAATAGAAAATAAAACGATCGTCGAGATGCTCATTGTCTGCTTGCCTTGTCATTTTGATTATGGGATAACTCATGTATCATGTGTAAGGGGTACCCCGTTGGCGGTTCTCTTTGATATGCATGTATTTACGATGACAAGAACTTACAGGTAACTAAAGTTGAGTAGCATGAGGAGCATCCCTCGTACTCAAGGGACATGAGATTTCCAGTTTATGGTCTATCAAGCATATAACTCATATTGGACCTCACTTTCACCTTAACCATATAAAGATGCTTATGATAGGGGAAATGAGAGCTCAAAGCTAATGAGTACCTTACTTTCAGCATTTGGAAGCCCTTTCAAACCTTTCAAAACCTTTTCACCTCCTTCTTGAGTCACCACTTATTCTATGAGCACCTTCTTGAGAGCATAATTGTCATTCTTGTGTTTGTCTCAAAACTTGGTTAATTATGTCATGACTTTGATACTTGTACCTCTAATATCTTTACTTCTAGTCTTCCTTGAACTTCAGAGGTGCCTTGGCATTTGTATTATGCTCTACAAACAAAGGCAAGCGAGATACCACTCTATCATACCTTATTATGAGCATTGCAATGTTGCTTATGTTTATGTTTCATGCTACTTATTATTACTGAGTTGGTTTGTCTTCATAGCTTGCAATGACTATTGAGTAGACTTAGTTGAATAATTCTTATTATGAATGGTTTAAGTATCTACTCCTGTGCTGAGAATATATACATCTTATAAAGCAAATGTGTTAATGAAAGTTCTTTTTATCGCACTCAGTTTTCAACTGAATTGCTTGAGGAAAAGCAATAAGCTAAGATTGGGGGAGTTGATACGTCCAAAATGTATCTACTTTCCCGAACACTTTTGCTATTGTTTCTCCTCTAAACTTGTGTGATTTGGATACAACTAACACGGACCGACGCTGTTTTCAGCAGAATTACCTTGGTGTCTATTTTTTGTGTAGAAAATCAACTATCAGGAAAAATCCTGGAAAATATGCCAAAAATCCTATTTCACCAGAAGATCCACGGATCCAGAATACGAGACGGAGTGGAGCCCTGGGGGGGCCACACCCCCTGTCGCGCGGGTGGGCCTAGCCCGCGCCTGGAGGGGGTGTGGCCAGCCCGACACCCCCTCGGGATCCTTCTTTGCCTATAAGACGCCTCTTGAACTAAAAATCAAGGGGGGTTCGACGTTTTTCCAAAAGGAGTTCCGTTGCACCGCCACCACCAGAAACCGCAATTCGGAACCAGAAACTCCATTCTGGCACCCTGCCGGGACGGGGAATTTGGAGAGGATCATCGCCATCGTCATCACCAACGCCTCTCCATCAACCATCTATGTTTCCCTCATACATGAGTGAGTAATCCCCCGTTGTAGGCTATGGCGATGGTAGGGATTGTATGAGTTCTATCATGTAATCGAATAAGATTATTAGGGCATGGTGCCTAGTATCTCTATTAGTGCTATTTGACTTTGTTGCAACTTGTTGTGCTTAATGCTTGTCACTAGGGCCCGAGTGCCATGATCTCAGATCTAAACTTATTATTGAATCATTATGATAGTATTATTTGTGATCTTATCTACAAGTTGTGTACACATATCATTGTCCGAATCCAAAGGCCCCGAAGTGACAGAAATTGGGACAACCAGAGGGGATGACTGTGATGTGAGGATCACATGTGTTCATGAAGTGTTAATGCTTTGCTCCGGTGCTCTATTAAAATGAGCACCTTAATTTCCAGTAGTTCCCTTGAGGCCTCGCTGCAACGGGCTGGCAGGACAAAAGATGTTGTGCAAGTTCTCATTGCGAGCATGCATGACTATATATGGAGCACATGCCTATGATTGCTTAGTACTTGGATGCTTTATCTTATTTATCTGCAATTTCCCTAGATCTTGAAGTTACATGTTTAGTCCCATCCATGCAACGCCCGTCTATCCATCTCTATGCCTACCACACTCATATCCTACTGTTTGCTGCTACCGTTATTATTGGTCCTGTTTTACTGTTGTTGTTGCTTTGCTGTTGCTACTACAAACTGTTGCTACTGATAAACTTTTGTGAGAAAGAACTATTTCCAGGTGCAGCTGAATTGACAACTCAATTGTTAAGGCTTGCAAGTATTCTTTGGCTCCTCTTGTGTTGAATCAATAAATTGGGTAATACTACCCTTGAAGACTGTTGCGATCCCCTATACTTGTGGGTCATCAGTCATCAGTGGCGTCGGTCCCGCGGTGGCGGGAAGAAACGCACGGGGCGATGTGCGAAGTCCTCTGGTCGTGCCAAGAATGTGCGCGGATGAAGGCCGGCAGGAGGGAGCGCTGGCTGCTCGAGCCGGTCGCCTCGTGGTCGTTCCTGCCCTTCTTGAGCCATGACGGCGTCTTCATCGTTGGCGGCGACGACTGCTAGGGTGTGGCGAGAGCTAGGAAGTACGGCACCAATGGCATAGGGTTAAATAGCCCCTTCACCCGCTAACGCGCGTAGGTTCCCACTCCTTCACCATCAATGCCGGCGCGGAAACGCATGCGGCTTCCAGTTAGTCAGGGTGGCGTCCCGTCTCCATTGATGGCGCAGGCTGCCGCCAGTCGGTCTAAATCGGTGCCGCTGCACGCGTCTGAACCAATGCCGCGCTAAGCGGTGGTTGACGGGTGGTCCAGTGGCTCGTTTGGGCAGGATGCGCCCTTGGTCCGCCCGCGTTCGGGTCCCAGATTTGGTGCACGGATAAATCGAGCGGGACGCGTCCATTCAGATGGGTCGTGCCGCTGGAACATTGTGCATGTCTCGCACGTCCGCGTTGGATCGACCCGATGGAAATGCACGTAGGCTTAGGTATAGGAACGGCTCGTCATATCCAATGGTGCTTTGTGAGTAGTTCGAAATAGGGCCTTAGGTTTCCGAAATAGTGTAATATAAAAAAAAAAGTGCTTCGAATCATTGCTATTTGACTCAGGCCTGTTCTGAAAAAGTCAAGGTATTTCGAATTGAGTCCATCTAAAACAGTGTAACTTATAGTTCGATAATAGACGTGTTTTAGCGTGTAGATGTAGACAAATCTAGATAAGTTTTTGACAATTAATTTAGGATGGAGGGCACAACATCGAAAGTGTATCTGACGTCTTCTAATGAAAAAAAAAAGCATCAACCCCAGATGTTATTTCTTCTCCCACCATCATACACCGGAAACCGTTCCACAGCTAAATCCTTTTCAGGGAGCGTATACAGCTCCCGATACACTTCACACTGATTGATACAACATATAGCCCAGGGATGCCCCGGCCGGTGACCCGACGCTCCGAGCCCGCAACACCGTTCAGTTGGACGATCGATCCCGCCTAGAGGATCACGCATCTCTGGCCACCCTTCGCACCTGCCACGTTCTTCTTCTTGGCCGGCGCTTTCCTCTCCTCTATCCTCTGCTTCCTTCTCCTGCACAAACATGCTTTATACGCGTAAGCTTTGCCCCCTTAATTTCTTTCTTGAAAAATAGTAGTACCGCAGAAGAGCTGTCATGAGCTATTCGTTGGAGGGGGAAAGAAGCGTGGAAGTAAAATACGAGACAAGGATCGAATAAACGTTCCACTACGGAGCTCTCTTTGCCATTGTGAACTTTTGCTTTCTTTAAAAAAAAAATCGGAGTACTTTTGCTTAGAAAAACGGAGTACTTTTGCTTTGTACGAGTGCAAAATGAATAAACGAACGACGTTTAGCATCTTCCAGGCTGCTAAAAGGAGTTCGGATGCATGGACGATGGCATATATTCTCGAGCGAAAAAGAAAAAAGGACATATCCCCACCAGCTGTTTGCAGCGCGAGCAGCTCCACTCGCATTTGCCTGCCGTGCCAAAGCATCGCCTCGCCGGATGATGAGGAATATGTACAGTTGTACACGACCAGTCGGCAGTCGACCAGACGCATAGAGACGACGGCATCGTGTTCAACCTCAGGAGGGACCAAATGTGACTTCGCGAGAAGTCGAGAAGCAGCCTCACCTGCGTTTGGCACGGCCCGACACGACTTCCTTCCAGCAGAGTGCTCCACGTCGCCTACTATCAACCAAATCGGGTCGGAGAGCGGAGACAGCCGACCACATATACCACATGGCCCAGATGTGTACGTGACGACGACGTACTCGTCACGTAGGCTTGCAAACCTGTGGCGCGTATGTCTACGAAGATAGTCTCCACAACCGTAAGTGATTGTTACGTTACATAGAGTCTAAGCTGCGTCTATATGTACCGCCTACTTTCCTATGCCTATAAAAAAATTCTTTGAGTTAAACACATGTGTGGTGTATCGAGTTGTTACGCACTAGTCACTGACTCGTGGCAACATGTTTTTTCAAATACCCTTAAAGTGTTATTTCCTCTAATTATTAGGTCCTTTTTCCACTATCATCTTCACTCTTGACTCTTTCCTGAACATTCCATAGTATCAAATACCTCTGTGCACGTACACATCAGGAAAGCTACCCGTATCATAGCTAGCAAGATTGCGCAAGTCCAGCCACGGAAAGCAAGGTTATGCAAGTCAGCTAGGAGCCAGCCACGCAAGAGCAAGAGCGCCCTCCCTGCCGAGTAAGGCGAGAGGACGGTCTATTTTAAGGGAAAAGGTACCTAGCAATCAAAAGAAACTAAATTTAAATAAAAAAACTTGCAAAAACAGATAGCCATATCAGCGACTTAACAACATACCTACACACCTTTCGGACCGATAGTTTGTATTTTAGTGATCAATGCGTTTATGAGTGGCTCGTTGATAGACCAGGTGTTTAACTCAATTTTTTAAGTCACACCATGTATAGTTTGATCAAGTTCATTGAAAAACGTTTTAACAAAGTTTATAAAAAACATAGTATTTTTCCAGTTAGTGACCAATGCATTCATGAGTGGCTCGTTGATAGACCAAGTGTTTAACTCAATTTTTTAAGTCACACCATGTAAAGTTTGATCAAGTTCATTGAAAAACGTTTTAACAAAGTTTATAAAAAACGTATTCTTTGTTTTGCAGGACGAAAATACTTCACGTGCATACGATCTGGCGGACGGTGGTGGAAGTTTCGAGACAGCGAACGAAAACGAGAAAAAGACGTAGCAACGGAGCATCTGGTGCCAAAATAGTCAGCTTTCACAAACTGAATGACAAACTTGAAAGAATAACCAACAAGAAAGCACAAAATCCAGCAAACCATACTACAGCTGCAAGTACAAAGAAGTTATGGAAGTGTTATGAAAGTGCAGGAGAAGTCCAAGAACAAAAAAATAATTATCTGGTGCTTCTCTCCTCACCGGAAAAATGTTATGAGAGCGCTACACCTAGCCAACAAGTGTCAGTACCAGCGTGTAAGTAAGTTGAACTTGTTATGAAATACTAGCCGCAACTTGTAAGCCGGTCGGTTCGTTATTTTTTATCGGAGAAAATAAAAGGTTATTTCAGAGGGGGTGGTTCCTCACTTGGCCATCATGACCTTGACGAACTCGTCGTAGTTGATCTGGCCGTCACCATCGACGTCGGCCTCGCGGACCATCTCCTCGACCTCCTCCTCAGAGAGCTTCTCCCCAAGGTTGGTCATCACCTGGCGGAGCTCAGCTGCAGAGATGAAACCGTTCTGGTCCTTGTCAAAAACACGGAACGCCTCCTTCAGCTCCTCCTCCGAGTCGGTGTCCTTCATCTTGCGGGCCATCAGGTTCAGGAACTCGGGGAAGTCGATGGTGCCGTTGCCATCCGCATCCACCTCGTTGATCATGTCCTGCAGCTCCGCCTCGGTTGGGTTCTGGCCAAGGGAGCGCATCACGGTCCCAAGCTCCTTGGTGGTGATGCTACCTGAGAAATTAGACCACCTCATGTTAAGACAGCTATAGGTGAGAATATTTTGATTCTGATGTCACCTGTCAAGTCAAACTTACAAATGTAATGATCACAATATCAACGGCAAAAGGTGTGAAGATTTGGACAAGACATAAGTACCAATAACCATTTTAATTCAAGGAACACAAAACAAACTTAAAAGTGTTTTCTCCCATTAATCAGAAGAGTTATGCGGAAATGAAAAGAGCGCCAATATTAACCTCATAATAAAGAGCATAGCATTATAATTACTTCGGTCCAATAATATGCATAAAGCATTAGACAGATCTTGGGTAATGTTTCTAAACAGCTTATTTCTAAATAACCAACACCTTCCAAAAACAAATGGGCTAGCAGACTACTCAGGAGGCAGGTGTTTACTGTGTTATCTCTCTATCCTTTAGTTAAAAACAGCACTAGCTATTATCTGTCTTAACACTTCTATATGGCTTTTCGTCCTTCACAGTAAGCACAACATCAATCTACAGCACAACAACAGATTTATGGTCACAATCAAAATCTATTAAAACCCATGTGAGTCATTAGTATTAAATTTGAACTTATTCAGCTGAGTCAATTAATTTGGGACGAAGGGAATATTTTCAATTCAAAATGAACACCTTACCCACAACTTATCATACCAAACCATACTCGCTAGTCTTATGCCCATATCAAACTCAACAACCAATTTTACTCCTATTCTTCCAAGTGTTCCAAAAAATAAATAACTTACTGAGCACCACGGAATTTTAGAGATACGCAATTATTCCATACGAATTACATGCTAAATGGTATACATCTTGCTGCAAAAAATACTGAAGTTGAGAATCTAACAAGTACATATGTGCCATCTTATGCCAACCTAGAAGCCAAATTCATTGAAATGACTTGTAGATATTGCTATCATAAACATGTTACACAAAACAATTAAAAAATAGTAGGATACTCCCACAAAAAATCAAATACCCAACTAAATAAATAGAATATGAACAGTCAGGATTGGGTGATAGATTCAACAACACATCAAGTACTTCAATAGGTGAGCTGGTGAATATGAATAGATGTGTCTTGTATATAATTTTGTTTTTCTCTGAAAGTATAACACAGACATTCGATCCGCAAATATTTGACAAATATAATATTCAGGTGTCTTGTATGAGAAGCCTGCTAGCATAGCATTATTGAATAGTCCACCATTCTTCTAGTGTTCTGTTATATTCTATTCTATGCAACTGGCGTTCACCAGTTCAGAATTTCAGATTAGGTACAGGTTCTCCTACGTAGCCACTTTATTCTAAAATCTTAAGCCTTTTCCACATGTTTAATATAATACGATTTTTCCATAGAAAGTAACTGACAAAGTGACCCATGTTAAGTCCACAAAGACCTTCACGTCGTGCTGCCAAATTGAAAGGATGGGGCTTTTAGAGCAGACGTTTCCTGGTTTGCATTGCAAGACTCTTAAGGAATATGATGCGAGTGAAATGAAAGCATAGTAAGAAAGACAAGTGACAACACCATCTTCAGCCACTAGACCACTACCTCGGAATACTGTTCTTTTCAAATTGATAAAGTTTACTGAAAATAAAACTTGATTGCCAGGCCCTGTCCAACAACCTATTGACGCCGGTTCTTTCAGATTACACCGACCCCCAAAGCTATTTCTCATCACATTCCGCACTTCATTTCATTTACCTCAAGCAACACGCCATAACCAGGAGCAGGACACACAATTAGGCGCTCACAGATTATGATATCGCAAACACCCAATTAGCAAAATCGATGCGCGTCCTAAATCGTTTCAGAAGCTATTCATTCATCACAATTGATAACTCCACCCGGTCAGACATATGGCCCCGCGCGCCTCTAACGGGAATAGGGTGGAAACAAGGGAACAGATTAAATCGCCCCACGCAGGCGCCTCCATTATTACCATGAGAAACACATCAAAACAACCAACCGAATCATCGCTCCACGGAAATAAAATCGCCACGGCCGCGGCACGCCAATCAGATCTAGGCATCTGGCCATGCAGCGCCCTGCCACAGATCAAACCACGACGCCTGGTCGGCCCGGGGACCCCGATGCCGCGTGGTCCGACGGATCGATCGAGAAGGGGCCCGGCCGGCGTGAAGGCGAGAGATCGGCGCCTAATGTGAACGAGGGAAAAGGTGGGGTGGGGCGGGGGAGAGGAGAGGAGATGGATACCATCGCCGTCCTTGTCGAAGAGGCTGAACGCCTCCTTGAACTCGCCAATCTGCTCCTCGCTGAGCTGGTCCGCCATGGCTGGCTGGCAACGGACGGAGAGGACGAGAGAAGGAATCCGCGAGGTTATGCGAGCTGCGCGTTAATGGCTGATGGCGTGGGGTCAGTGGCGACCGGGCGTGCGTCTGTGTCGTGGAGGCGATGCAGACGAGGCTTTATAGAGGAGGAGGATCGGGGTCGGGGGTGGCCAGGTGGGGAACTAGGGATTTCCAGCTTTGAGTTTTTGGGTAGTATCTGATTCTTTTTCTCTTTTTTCTTAGTACAGTATCTTTCACTACTCGTAGTAGTATTATATTTTGATGAGGTGTGTTGAGAATATTTTCTTTATAGATTCGCGTGGATGCCGTGGAATACTTTTCTGTTCTTGGAAAATCAGGGAGGTGATCCTGGCTCAGATGGTGTGGAATATGAAGCTTGGCCAATCAGGTGAGAGGACTCTAGAGTGCAAGATATCTTTTCCTTTGTATTTGATCTTTTTCTCTCCATCTCATTGGCTTCCTTGTCTATTCCTCAACTAGAGTACAAGAGCAGTGGACCACAATAGTATTTCTGTTTAGTCATAGAATTTGTGTGGACAAAAAATTTGCGAAAAGAAATTGTGGGAATATTGTGTTGCCTTCTCCATCCAATTGATTTTGTATCAGTTCTCCGTATAATACTATACACATAAAACTGATCTGAATACTAGAAGGACTGAGGAGCACCACACGTACAAGCTGTCTGAGGATCTTATATTCTTTTTTGTTGGAGATTTGATGGAGTAAAAAAAATGGGTGCCACATTTGTCGAGCTTTGTGATCATGCTGTCGTATCAATATCCCTTTTTGAATGAAGTTGTACATCCAATTCGTTAAAATATCTCATTGTCGATGAAGATTGACGCATGCCCTTAAAAATCTGTGGTACGCAAGAGCCGTTGGGGAGAAAATGAATCCTACTTGGGGATGGATGATGTTGATGGTTAACAGTCAAAAAACCAAGGCACCTCGGCAGACTTGTAGTAACTTGTAAGCCAAAGCCAGGCACAACTAGCCACATAACAAGCTGGGAAGCACATCAGTATGTCATGGAAACGTGGCCCTGTTTCGCCAAGTAAAGTACGGTGAAGAATCGGGAATGGTGATTTTACAATTCGCCAATACAAAGAGGTCATCACATGCCTCCTGCATATTAGCACATCTCAGAAACCAAAAGGAAACCAGTTCTTTTGGAGGCTTCACCTGTTCTGCAAACCTAGGGAGGCCGGTTCAAAAAATCATGCGCTCCCAATTTGTTTAGACTTAACTATTAAGCCCCCAAAAGAACTGGGCCTAGTCTATCAACTAACAGACGAATAGTATTCTGCACCTCCAAAGAAAGTAACTTTCCTAAGATTCTTGAACAAGGCAGGCGGATCTGTGAAACGTGGTATATCTGACTGAAACAAAAGAGTACATGACTAGAGATTATATGCAAGAGCAAAGAAACAACATACTTCCCTTGCTCCCAAAAAATTCAGACAAGAGAACTAGGGAAGCCAACTGCAAGTGTAACCTCAAGTGTTCAACTATGTACAAGCATCTACTTTTGAACCTTCCTCATCACATTAGCCTTGAAAGATTGCTCACCATCAGACTGTAGAAGCAATACCACTGTCAGAGATCTTTCCACACCTTGTAGTCAGTATTTGAACTGTTGGGATTTATCGGCGTATCTTGACATCCCAAGAAGAAGGTTGGTCGCACATCCATATTGATCAATGCATGTGCAGTTGATCTTGTGCTTGCAACAATGGCCACCTCGTCAGCAGCGATTATGGCTTCTCCGTATCCTTTATCTTTTACATCAGCATTTTCTAACTGTTGATTGCCAAAAAAACACCCAATCAACACTAGAAGCATGTGATTATCAGGAACTGAAAACACGAAAGGGGAGATCATTACCCTGAATTTTGTCTTTGCACCCCAGATGACGAACGTTTCGTTGCATGTATGGTGACGATGGTTGCCGCGCAAACCACCTGGCTGAACAACTCCTACGTGTAATGAGAGACAGACCAGGGCCCCACCTACCACAAATTGAACAATAAATTACTAATGTCCAGCCGAGTTGCCTAAAGAATAACTTAACATGTGTTCTCCCTAGGCAGTAGCACAAAATACCAAGTAATCGCATAGAAGCAAATATATTTCTTCCACGGACGCATATAATTACAATTCTGCTTCCCGTGTAGACATTGCCCCCACAATAACCCCCGAGAGAAAAAGAAGCATGCTAGGAGTTCAACAGCTACCAAGTGAGCAGTGACTGGAATTTCCGTTGGATGAAGAGAATTGGACTTCAAAAATGTCAGAAATGAGAATGCATAGATAAGCAGCCTAAGTTGCAGGTGGCAAATTCATTCTGACTACCAATCATACACACTTGCAAAGTCCAACAGATTAGTAACTACAGTAAGTGGTAGGAAAACACTAGTGATGCAATAAAAGTCCCCTTGTTTTCGCATAAGGTAGGCATCTACTGACGGAACCAACAAAGGTAAATAATTCACAAAAGAAAGATGGGGAATATATGTAGAGCAGAATATTCCCCAACTTGTTTAGCTAGAACCATTTGTTACATCGATGCTGCAATGTTCTCTTTTTCTACCTTTTTCTCACTTTGGCCGAAAGAACGCATATCATCAGTATGTCAAATCAGGACATTTGTGGAAAAAACAAAACAAAACAGCGGAACCAGTAATTCTGAATACAGGTCTTGCTCAGTGATTATCAAAGAAGAAACCCACTCATCTAGCTGTCTAATATGTGTAGTATATTCTCAATGATATAGAGCAGCACAGGTGGAACACAGTTGGAACAAACGAATCAACAAAATATCTCAAGGGTCATGGTATGCTATACGAGACATGTATATTAGGGGACACGCAGGATTCTTGTGTCAAACAAACAATGCTGTTGACAAAAGAGGTATATTTCCAGCAGAACCAAGGTGCAAATACTGGTTGATACAACAATCATGCTTAACAATCTCCAGCTAAGGTTGCCACTGAGTTAACATATACTATTGCATACCAGTAACCAACAGAACTAACTGGAACAGAGGAACAATACAATACAATACAATACAATACAATACAATACAATACAAACAGGTTCTGATGGCAGGTTAGCAACAGGTAAGCCATACTTGAACTAAAATTCTGGAAAAATAATCATGAGGAGAGGAAGGGTACTACGCTTAAACCAGAGGTTGAAAACTAAAGTATTCACTAACATGACTATTTTGGAAGGGGAAAACCAAGCGCCGCTCAGAAAGGTGTTACAGCGACACAGTGACACCGCAGCATGACTGTGCTGCATTTCTCATAGTGGCATGTTCAGAACACCACTTTGTTCTTAGTTTCACTACTACTAATTTCATAGGAGGTGTGTCTACTACAAAAATGAACTACACAGACCTGACTTCTGCAGTTGATGGCACAGTGTAATCTAGCATGCATCATCCCTTCCACATTGTCCAAGTCTGTCATTCTACCAATATTTTGCAGCGAGCTAACAACAGAGAGCAGAACTGAAAACATTGAATTCCCGAGGCAATGGAGGAGCTCTCACCTGGGAGGCCGGCATCGCGGGCTGCCGCTACAGGGTCGAGGAGCCAGCCACGTCCGTCAGCGGCGATGGGGGTGGGATGGAGGGCGGCGGGGTAGCGGACGAGGTTCACCTGGGGGTCGTGGGCGACGATGGGGCGCTGAAGGGAGGTGGAGGGGGCGGGTTGGTGGAAGCGGAGGGAGATCCAAGTGAGAAGGAGGAAGAGGAAGAGGAGGAAGGGGAAGGACGCTGGCCGCTTAAGGAAGTGCAGGAGCGACGACGGCAGCGAGGAGGATGAGGATGCGGCGGCGGTGGGAAACGGCGGGGTCTGGGTGGGGATTTGCAGAGAGATGGCCCTCCTTGGGTTCGCCATGGACGAGCGGCGCGCAGACGGGTGGTGAGCTGCTGGCTCCAGGTTTTTCAGCCGCCCGCAGCCGCAGGCGGAATCGCCGGCGACGGATCGGCGGCGGCGATTTATCCTTTTCCTTCCGAGATGGCGCTGGCGAACTGTCACTGCCTCACGTGGGTTGCCATGTCATTTCGAATACGGAAGATATTTTCTCACATTTGGACTTCGGTACCGATCTACCAGATCTGGGCCATCGAACACAAAACGGACGGCTCGCCATGGTCCCCTTCCTATCGTTCTACGCTTATCCTCTTCTTCCTCTCCTCCCCCTTCCTCCAGCGTCCAGCCCCCGAACCCACAAAACCCCAACCCGAGCTCAGTGTCCACCACGACCATGGCACCACCCGCCATGGCGTTCCAGGCTCTCACCTTCTCCCCGCTCCCCCTCCACCTCCACACTTCGCGGCGCCGCGTCCGCGTGCTCGCCGTGACCGCGGACCAGCCCCCTCCTCCCCCGCAGGCATCCCCTTCTGAGCCGGCCAACAGCCCGAGCCGACTCCTCCGGGAGCTCGCTGAGCGGAAGAAGGCCGTATCCCCCAAGAAGAAGCACCCTCCGCGCCGATTCATCCTCAAGCCGCCGCTCGACGACGAGCGCCTCACCCAGCGCTTCCTCAACAGCCCGCAGCTGTCGCTCAAGTCGCTCCCGCTCCTCTCCTCCTGCCTCCCCTCCGCGCCGCTCTCCGCCGCCGACCGGACCTGGATGGACGAGTACCTCCTCGAGGCCAAGCAGGCGCTCGGCTACCCGCTCGCCCCCTCGGAGACGCTCGGCGAGGGCGACGACTGCCCCGCGCGGCATTTCGATGTCCTCCTCTACCTCGTCTTCCAGCACCTGGACCCCTCATGCGAGCGCACGCGCACGCGACACGTGCGGAATGGACACTCGAGGCTCTGGTTCCTGGGCCAGTTCGTGCTGGAGCTCGCCTTCTCCGAGTTCTTCTTGCAGAGGTACCCCAGGGAATCCCCTGGCCCGATGCGAGAGCGGGTGTTCGCACTCATCGGGAAGAAGATGCTGCCGAAGTGGATCAAGGCGGCGAGCCTGCATAATTTGGTGTTTCCTTATGACGATTTGGATAGAATGATACGGAAGGACCGGGAACCACCCACCAAGTAAGTCTTCGATTATTTCCTGAAAATGTGACATTACAATTGTAGAGACAAATAATTTTGGTTCGGGATCATGCATTTGGATAATGTGAGTGATTGTCACCGGTCTGAAAGAGTGCATAGTCCATGTCACATCTAGTTAGCATCTTAGAAATCCAGCACTGGAATAACTGTAGCTGCGAAGTGTTTTAAACCTGAATGTCAATCAATGTTTTTCACACGAGCTTGATCTGCATTATGTACTTTCTCTTTTGTGGAAGTCCCTTCTTTAGAAAATGTAACAGTGATTTGATGCTAGAGTTGTTTGATATGGGGCCATTCAACTATTTGTTATCTTTTTGACACATTCATTGTATTCGTATATTTTCATGTATTAGCATAATGTTAGTGGTGAAAGTGCATAATGTCAGCTTACATTTTGGTCAGTCTGTAGTTCAGTGTTATATGTATGTTCTATGTATTTCTCTGTTAAGCTGTCTCTGTTGTTGGATATTCTACAGCCATGTTAATATGGCTGAGTTGCCCCACGTGATCCAGTTAGGTGTTGTACTGATATTCTTATATCTTCTTTATGGTGTACTGCTGTTTATTCCTTTTATGTGCTATCTTGATGTGGAAAATTTCGCTGTCTGAGAATATGGAGCACATAACCTAATCATATATTCATGATGATAATATGTCATGTGGAGATCTCCTCTCGATTGTTCAGTTTGTTAGCTATCTGTACTGTTAATCGACAGTATAGGGTAATCTTCAGTCAACTTTATGTTTCTGTTCCAGGGCTGTATTCTGGGCACTATTTGGAGCAATATATCTGTGCTTTGGAATGCCTGAAGTCTATCGTGTTCTTTTTGAGGCGTTTGGGATGGACCCTGAAGAAGAGAGCTGTCAGCCAAAACTGAGGCGTCAACTAGAAGATGTCGACTATGTTTCAGTGGAGTTTGAAAAGAGGCAACTCACATGGCAAGATGTTGCTGCCTACCGGGTATTAGCCCTTCCTATGTTTTCTCCCAAACCTTCACCGATGCTTGTCTCTTATCTAGTTAATTGTCCCATGTAATGCAGCCACCAGCAGATGCTCTTTTTGCTCATCCTAGGCTTTTCCGAGCATGTGTGCCACCGGGCATGCATCGTTTCAGAGGAAACATTTGGGACTTTGATAATAGACCCAAAGTCATGAACATCCTAGGATATCCCTTGCGTATGAATGATAAAATTCCAGAAATAACAGAAGCAAGGAACATAGAACTTGGACTTGGGCTTCAGGTATTTTGACACCACAAGTCTCTTCTTTCCTGTCTTCCATTACTTGTCTCTCTACATACAAAGCATGTTTTTTGGTACATTATTTTCTTATCTTGTCGAATCATGTCTCCTAGTTGTCCAGTAATTCAAACTTCTGATATATTTCTTTGTTTCTCCAGTTCCATTATCATCTGTAAATAAATGTAAATCAGCATAACTTGTATTAGTTTCGTACTGCAGTTGTGTTTCATGCATCCTTCAAAGTATAAGTTTGAGCATCCAAGATTTTGTTTCGAGCGCCTGGAATATGTTGGACAGAAGATTCAGGTTTGCTGCCCCCCTCTTATGATGTTTTCGGCGTCTAGCCATTCTCCATTGGGTCAATGGTCATACTGAAGGTCTGAACTCCTTTGTGATCAGGATCTAGTATTAGCAGAGAGGCTGCTCATGAAGCATCTTGACGCACCTGGCAGGTGGTTGGCAGAGAAGCATAGGAGGTTGTTGATGAACAAGTATTGCGGACGGTACCTGCGGGACAAGCACCTTCACCACTACATTATATATGGGGAGTCTGTACAAGACAGATTCGAACACAACCGCCGGCTAAGAAATCCTTCCACGACCGCTGTCCAGCAAGCAATACACGGGCTCTCATACTGCGTCTACGGTAAACCTGATGTTAGGCGATTAATGTTTGAGGTGTTTGACTTCGAACAGGTCCAGCCGAAAGCTGTATGAGGATGTGCTCCATCAATTTGTGCTGAATTGCTAACAGGCGAGATTGCCAGCTTGAAAAGATGCAGGGTCTTCAAAACCCGAGGGCAGATCGCACTGTTCTGAAGTCTGGACCCAGAGCAAGACTTCAGATTGAAACACGGCACGCCCAGCCTCTTCTGCAGCCCACAACTCATGCAACCTCTTGTCTACTAGATAGGCAGCTGGATTAGAAATGGTACAAGATCGAGCCCTGTTATCTTTCCAAGTTACAGTTTTGACAATTGGCTGTACATTCCATTTGAGCAGAAACGCAAACAGACGTAGCAGCAGTGTACTGTAAGAGTTATCCGTGAGAAACATGCTTTGTAGCGAAGATGTCAATGCAACGTGTACTGTAACTGCTAACGTTGCAGTGCCGTCTATTTATTAGTGCGTAATTTTATCTTCTAGAACTTGTTTGCAGCAATGAGCTCTTAGTTGGAGCGAACCCACTAAGATCTGAACATTTTTTCAACATTTTTCAAATCTGATTTTTTTTTCAAATAAGAACAAGTTTGAAAATCTATTTTTCAAACTTTTTTTAGTTCTGAACGATTTTCAAATTATAAAATACTAGCAGAGTGCCCGTGCGTTGTTACGGTATTTTAGTTTATTTTACTTGTTTACACAAACATAATATACATGAAAATTCACGTGTATAAAAATATAGCGATATAGGATTCATATTTGTGTCTACCTATCCGTGCTTTGCTATGGAAAGTAATTGTTTGTTTTAATAATATAACAAATATACATGAAAAAATTTAAAACAATACTTGAAGACAAATGTTTCGGATCTCATCTAAATACCTCAATGTAATTTTTATTATGTTTGGGATGCTTTGTACTTCTTGTGAACTCATGAAATAGATCCGGATCTTTTCCGTAAAAAAAAGGTAAAGCATCGTGAAACATAAACAAACCAGTTCAATAAACATATTTGAAATTTATCATAGCAAAACGAAAGAGGAAAAAGAATTAAGCAATACTGCTGCCAATAAGCACGGTTGAAATAGCATGGTGGAGGAGGAGTAGCGCTTGACCATCCAATAGGACAACGGCCTTCAATAGCTAGCACACCATGGACACATAGGCAGAATGGACAAAAATAACCCAAACTCAAAAGGATTTCACAAAATGACCCATCTGGAAAACTATTTCCCTGGACTAACCCTTTGGGTAGCGCCCAACAGCTAGGCGTAGAGTGTAGCGCCTTTCAGCTAGGCGCTATGCCCCCTGCCAGCATGGCACCGCCTGGCCCCTCCGTGGCCCCACCCGGCCGTGTGACGCCCAGGCGCTATGCCTGGGACGAGTAACGCCCAGGCGCTATGCCCAGGGTGTAGCGCCTATCAGATAGGCGCTAAGTGTAGCGCCTAGCAGATAGGCGCTACACCCTGGGACTTAAGCTGTCACGCGGCAGCCCCCTCCCCATTCAGTCCCAGACGCCAGGAAGAACAGCCGACGGTTCCTCTCTTCCCCTCTCTCAAATCCATCCCTAAAACCAACAGATCTGAGGAATTTCACCGTGGATTTGCTTCCCCATCCCTCCCTCAAGGTAATCCCCTCCTTTTCCCTCTCTTTCATCCAATGAATCTTGCACATTATCCTCAAACCCTAGATGTAGTTGGATTCATAATATGGACTATTTGTGCATGTTTTTAGTTACTTGGTAGTTATAAATTAGTTGTATTTGATGGGGAATGAAAGTGTGTTGTTGATTTGCATTGTATATGATGGTTGTATATGGATTTGTATGGATGTTTGAATAATATGATACCATATTCTTTGTAGTTTATTGTATAAATTCAAACAATGGCCACATACCACACACATTTTATTGATGTTTGGAATATATATGTAGGATGGTGTGGCTACTTGAGGATTACTATGATCATCAACACCGGGCATACTTGATGGCGGAGAAGCATATGGTAATAAAACCATGGTTGAACTTCTTTGCTTTTTTTTTCTATTGATTCAATTGTGTTGGAAAAAGCATAATGTTCGATCTTGTATGTATGCAGAGGCTTCTTCCCCTCAAGATTCGGTCTCATGGCGCGTCTTCGAATGACATGTCGTACGACGAGCGGTACACCCGAGTACATCAAGCGGCTAGTCCTCCTCCCTTTCATCACGCTTGTGAGCCGGTCGACGCCGAACCTCAACGCGGCTGCTATCACCGCACTTGTCGACGTGGAGGCCGGAGACGACACTTTCCACCTCCGGACCCGAGATCACTCCTACTCTTTAGGATGTTTCCATGATCTTTGGACTTCCTATCGCGGGAGCCTCTGTATGAGCACAGATTCGATGGGTGGCGCAATGCGATGCATCTACTTATTGGCATGGCTCTGAAGAACTTGAAGATAAGATCAAAGATAGAGTCCCAGAAAGCGACATATGCGTGGATCGTGGAGAACTTTAGGGAATGCCCGAACCCCGCCGAGGTTGAGGTGATCGAGACACATGCTCGTGTGTACGTGTGGTATGTCCTTTCTAGGACTCGCTTGGCAATGAGGTAGGACCGCTTCTGGATGTGGTCAAGGCACTAGCAAACCGGGATAGCAATATCACCGGTGGGTTCGGCTCTTGCCTACTTGTACAACGGTAATCACCGTGCACTCTACATTCATTTGTATATGTCGAGTCCACACATATGCTATCGACCTCGTTTTGTTCACTTGCGGTTGGACGATGCAGTCCGAGGCGTGCGTAAATGCCGGAATAGGTGGTGCTATGGTTCTTCTCTCGATATGGAGTGGGAACGCTTACCGGTTGGTCATCCCAAAGAGGTGGGCCACCATCCTTGGCCAACAGATAATAGAAACCCCACGCCTCCGACTTGGGCTTACAAGTGGGACGTGGTATCGGAGATGACAAGCGGTGTTGATGCCATGTAACTCAAGTACACAAACGAGTTTGATGCGATTACGCCTGAGCAGGTAGATGTTTATCTATACGTCACTATCCATAATATTTACTTCACGAGTCAAAATCGATACCAAACATGTTCTTGTGATATGTTGCAGGTGGAGTGGGAGCCTTATGGTTGTGGGGACGAGTTTGGTATTGCTCCCGGGTTTGATATTAACCCGAAGTGCTTGGAGGAACAATCTCTCTGGCTCATGTGCTGCCCATTGATTTGCAATTGGGCGGTTGAGTTTCATATGCCACAACGGGTGATGAGGCAGTTCGGGTTGTTTCAGTGCAACCCTCCCGTGTGGAAGGATACCGACAAGGAGCTTCATCGTTAGTTAGCATGAGAACTTGTGCTCAATCGCTTTGGATGGTACTAACATGGTTCTTTGTTGTTGTTCAAAGGATGTAAAGAGGCAGAGGAAGATCAAGAATTGGGATCACCATCATAGGAGGCACGTCATGGAGTTCCTCATTTGTGTTGAGAATGCTCGACGAACGGAATGGAATAGTGGAAGAGCACATTACCCAGTAGCATTTAACAACTACATCCATTGGTTTCTTGGTAGTACCCGTGTCTCCATTTGCCCGCCGTCCTATGAGGAAAAAATATTGGAGGATCCAGTCCAGTTCGATGAACTTGCCTACACTCAGTACAACCGGCAGGTCAGGGGGGACCGACATCCCTCTTTCTTCCTCACTCAACTTTGCGATAAAGTTATCGTTGCCTTCGCATTACTTTCCTTGCACTCTCATCTCTTTCTTGCCTAACATGTTCTTGTTCTTGACTCTGTAGAGAACGGAGGTAAAGAAATATGCCGACGATGTCGAGGCGATTCTTTTTTCTGCCCCTAAGGGGAAAAAGGGAGAAAGCATGATACGAAACTTCCTTAAGGTATGGATGCGCTTCCTTAAGATAGGCATGTTCTTGGTTTGACTTATGTTGTTATTTGTTACAGCGCTCGGCCCAAAAGATGTGTCGCTTATCTAACGTGCTAGGTTGCCGCGATCCCGAGTACACAACCTCGTCCGGTTCTAGGTCCAAGTCGACTACTGATCCGTCGGACCATCTTCAGGATGATGTTGAGGATGACACCACTTCGGCGATTCGTTCGGAAGATGAGGTATGGGGCAACCTTACATGCATTTAGTGCTTTATGTTTCCCATGCATTTCTCATAGCCATACAATCTTACATGTAGTTGCCTCATATGGAGAATGAGACTGAGGAGGAGTATCGGATTCGTTCCGCATACCAGCTGAAGCCAAGGAAATAGTTCAATCGCTGGACGCCGGACGACTTCCGTAACAAGGGAAAGGCCAATGTTGTCGAGGACGAGCCGCCACGGAGGTCAAGAGCGACTAGGAGGACGAGAGGCCTACAGTATGATGATGAAGATGAGTCGCAAGAAGAGGAGGTGACAAAGAAGATACCTCCAAGGAGGGGCCGAGGCCCAAGGACGCGTGGACGGAAGTAGGTCATGTATGGCACAATGTTGATGATGATGCACTAGGTTTGAGACTATGTATGGGTTGATGTTGTTTAAGACTATGTTCATGTATGGCACTATGTTGATGTTGTTTGAGACTATGTTGATGTATGACAATTTGTTCATGTTGTTTGAGACTATGTTGATGTTATTTGAGTATATGTGCAGTTTGAGTATATGTTGTTTGAAACTAGTATAACAAGTGTTGTTTGAGTACATGTTGTTTGAAACTAGTGCAGTTCAGGAGTGTAGCGCCTGTCTGATAGGCGCTACACATCAGAGCTCCTGTTAGTTTTGGGGCAAACGAAATCTGCTAGCATAGAGCCTAGCAGACAGGCGCTATGCTTGTGTAGCGTTGTTCTGCTAGGCGCTATGCCTTGAAACTGTGTTCAGACCAAACATTTCCCTGTTTTGAGACTTTAACATGACAAACATTACACGAGGCAAATAAAAGACCAGGGATAGCAGTTCATGACATACTCAAATAGAAGCATCTCAAACATGGTGTTCATGCCCTTAAGGGGCTTTACATACTAATAGTTCGATAGTGCTCAAAGTTCACAACATTGTCAACATGCTTCGTCTACAAGTCTAAATCATAGGCCCTTTGCCCTTCCTCCTCTTCTCTTTCTCTTCCTCCATGGATCGCCACGCCGCTTGACGAAGCCTTTCCCTCTCCGCAGCACGAGCCTCCTTAGCTTGGTGCTCCCTTTCCTTCTCTCTCTTGCGGATCTCGTCATTACGTTCCTTGCGCTTCCTCGCCATCTCCGCGTCACGCATCCCTTCTTGGTAGCGCCTTCTTCTTATGGCAAAATCGATCTCTTGGATAGCCTTGGTGGATTGAGGTTGCTCAAGGTCTATCCAAGTGTAGTACCTGCATACCGGAGGGGGATGTTGGAATTATGCCCTAGAGGCAATAATAAAGATGTTATTATTATAATTCTTGTTCATGATAAAGTTTATATTCCATGCTAGAATTGTATTAAGCGGAAACTTTAATACTTGTGTGGTTTGTGAACAACACCGTGTCCCTAGTACGCCTCTATGGACTAGCTCATTGATCAATGATGGTTAAGGTTTCCTAACCATAGACATGAGTTGTCAATTGATAATGAGATCATATCATTGGGAGAATGATATGATGGACAGACCCAAACTAAGCGAAGCAATTAGATCGTTTCATCGTGTTCATCTTTGCGAAGCTTTTCCTATGTCAAATATTGTATTCCTTAGACCATGAGATAATGCAACTCCCTAGTACCGGAAGAAAGCTTTGAGGTCATCAAACGTCATCCTATGAGAGGGTGATCATAAAGGTGTCTCTCGGTGATCGGAAAGTATCTGGGTTGTATGTATCGAGATGGAATTTGTCCCTCCCAAGTCGGAGAGATATACTGGCCCACTCGTAATCGATATCAACACCGCTTGCAAGCATGTGGTTAAGGAGTTAATCACAAAGTGATATCGGATTACGGAACGAGTAAAGTACTTGCCGTGAACGAGATTGAACTAGGTATGACGGCATCGATGATCGAATCTCGCAAGTAAAATATCGCGAGACGAAGGAATATATATATGGGATTGATTGAATCTCGGCATCGTGGTTCATCCGATATGATCATCGATGAATGTGGGAGTCAATATGGGTGCCTGCACCCCGCTATTGATTATTGATAGAAGATCATGTCGCATATTCTCGAACCCGCAGGTCACACACTTAACGTATCTCGACGCTAGGATAGATTGGATAATTGGTTTATGAATTTTTGTTCGAGTCTCGAATGGGATCCGGATATCACGAGAGGTTCCGGAATGGTCCGAGAATAAGATTCATATAAGGCGCAGTTTTGGAGTTCGGAATTGTTCCGTTAATCGGTATTGTCTTAAGCTTCTAGAACCTTCCGGAAGGGGACCAACGTGGCCCCACCTTCCGGGAGGGGGCATGGGCCTATGAGGGAGTGTCCTGGCCGCATTGGGCCAGGGGCACAAGGCCCCATAGGGCCCAGCCGATTCTAAAGAGATTTGACTCGTTTAAATCTCGGGATAGAATTTCTAGATAAGGGAGAGTTTAAATCGTTTAAACTAGAGATAGGATTTCTAGATAAGGGAGAGTTTAAATTGTTTAAACTAGAGATAGGCTTGGAGGAGGGGCAAGGGCTGGCCGCCTCCCCCTCTATATAGAGGGTGGTGCGCCTCCCCCACTACAACACACCTTCCTCCAAGCCCTAGCTACCTTCCTCTCCTCCCGACCGCTTGTAGGCGAAGCCCTGCAGCAGAAATTCTCCACCATATACACCACGTCGTCGTGTTGTAGATCCAATCTATCTCTCCACCATACTCGCTGGTCCGAGGAAGGAGGAGACGTCAAGGTGCTGCACGTGTGCATCTCACGGAGGCACCGCCACTTGTGGTGCTAGATCGGATCGGATCGCGAGGAGGAGAAGCGAGTACGACTACATCACCCACGTTCGTTAACGCTCATTGCAGCGAATCTTTAAGGGTATGAAGATCTAATCCAATCTCTCTCGTTGTTTGCATCTCCTAGATTAGATCTTGGCTTTTCCTCTGTTCGCTCCGTAGAAAATTTTGATTTACTATGCCGCGAAACCCTTCAGTGGTATCAGAGCTAGATCTATGCGTAGATGTGTTTCACGAGTAGAACGCAACATGGTTGTTGCGGGTGTTGATGTTTTCTGTTGCAAGCCTCTTGTTTGTGTTCTTCTTATGACGCGGATAGTGAGATTGAAGGTCCAGCCAACCTTACGCGACGTCGTCATGAGACACCGCTCGACGCACGGTGGCTTGTACCACACATGCGGCTGGTGGATGTCAGTTTCTCTCACTATAGTTGTCATGGGATTAACATCGGAGTTTGGCAACCATAATATCACCGTTGTGGCTTTCCGTAGGTAAGAATCGTTCTTAGCATCTACTCGCATAAAGCCACGTAAAACATGCAACAACAAAGTAGAGGCGTCTAACTTGTTTTTGCAGGGAGTGTTTTCTGTGATATGGTATGGCCCAAGATGTGATGTGTATATTGTATGCGATGATCATGTTTTGTAATGTTTCACGACTTGCATGTCGATGAGTACACAACCGGCAGGAGCCATATGGTTGTCTTTATAATTGTGTATGACCTATGAGTCAACTTCTTATACGCCATGTAATAGCTTTACTTTATCGCTAAGTAGTTAGCAATAGTTGTAGTTGCTATTCGTGGTGGAGGCAATCATGGTGGAGTGATGGAGATCATGCCGGAACGCACAAGATGGAGATCATTGCGCGAAGATTGGCTATACCATGTCACATAAAGTTATATGCATGTGATGTTTATCCCTTTATGTATCTTATTATGCTTAGATCGCGACGGTAGCATTATAAGATGATTCCTCACTTAAAGATCAAGATAAAAAAACTGTGTTCTCCCCAAGTATGCACCGTTGTGAAAGTTCGTCGTGTCCAAGCATCACGTGATGATCGGGTGCTATAGACTCTACGCTCACATACAACGGGTGCAAGCCAGTTTTTGCACACGCGGAAATACTTGGGTCTAACTTGATGAGCCTAGCATGTACAGACATGGCCTCGGAACACAATAACCGAAAGGTTAAGCATGAGTCATATGAATGATATGATCGACACTTTGTTGTCCACCATTGAAACCACATCTCTTCTCGTGATGATCGTATTAGGTGTGGTGAATTTGGATCGTGTTCACTAAACAACTTGAGGGATGTTGAATTTAGTGGGAGTTCATCTAGTAATTTGATTAAGTTGAACTATTTATCATGAACATAGTCTAAATTGTACTTACAAATACTGTAGATCACATGGCCAAATCCAACTTCAACTTCAACGTTTTTCTTTGAGAAGGAAAAGCTTAGAAACAATGGGTCTAACTTCACCAATTGGTTCCGCAATCTAAGAATCATTCTGTCATGACAAAAGGACTATGTCCTTGGTAAAGCGTTAGGTGACCCCACAATGCAAGCTACCGATGAGAAAGTCTGTCTATCGGCGCAAAGATGATTATGGTGTGATTAAGAGCACCATGTTGTTTGCTATGGAACCGAGCTTCAAAATCATTTTGAAACCTATCCGGCCCTTTGAGATTCTCGAGGAGAAAACCATGTTTCGGACTCAAGCCCGCTCGAGAGATATGAGATCTCCGAGAAGTTCTTTAAGCGCAAGATGGAGGAAGGAGTTCCGTTAGTGAGCACGCCATAAAGATGTCGGCTACACTCAACGCCTTGAGCAACTGGAATGCACGATTCGGAGGAGCTCAAGATTGACAGGTTCTGCAATCACTCCTCCCGGCTACAAAAGTTTTGTAGTGACTCATAATCGATTGGTTCCATCGATACGATCACCGAGCTCTTCGCAAAGTCAAGGTCGCGGAAGTGGACATCAAGAAGGATAATCATGTGTTGATGGTCAACAAGCCCTCCTTTAATATAGGTAAGGAGCAAAGAAGCCCTTCAAGAAGGGCGGCAAGCGCTTAATGCCCTCGCCGAGAAGAAGCTTCAGTCCGGTCCTAAGATTAATCGAGTGCTTCTATTGCAAGGACAGGGTCATCGAAGCGCAATCTGTCCTAAGTACTTAGCGGACAAGAAGGTGGCACCATCAAAGGTATATTTGATATACATGTTATTGATGTTTTCCTTACTAGCCCTCGTTGTAGTGCTCGGTATTTGATACCGGTTGCTAATATTTGTAAATCAAACAGAGCTACGGAATAGACGGCTTGCGAGGGATGAGGTGATGCGCGTTGGCAACGGATCAAGAGTTGATGTGATGGTCGTCAGACGCCTCCTTAGTTTTACCTTCGGATTAGTTTTAAACCTTAATAAATGTTATTATGTGCATGCGTTGAGCATGAACATTATTCGGATCATGTTTATTGCAAGGCGGTTATTCATTTAAATCGGAGAATAATGGTTGTTCTATTTATATGAGTAACATCTTTTATGGTCATGCACCTCTTGTGAATGGTTTATTTCTTCTAAATCTCGAAAGGGATGAAACACACATCCATAACATTGAGGCTAAGAGATGCAAAGTAGATAGTGATAATACTACTTATTTGTGGCATGTCGTCTAGGTCATATTGGTGTAAAGCGCATGAAGAAACTCCATTCGATGGACTTTTGAGTCTCTTGATTTTGAATCATTTGACACATGCGAACCATGCCTCATGGGCAAGATGATCAAAACCCGTTCTCAGATGCGATGGAGCGAGCAACGGACTTGTTGGAAATCATACATACCGATGTATGCGGACCGATGAGTGTTTCGACGCCGGTGGATATCGCTATTTTCTCACTTTATCGATGACTTAAGTAGATATGGGTATATCTATTTAATGAAACATAAATCTGAAACGTTTGAAAAGTTCAAAGAATTTCGAATGAAGTGGAGAACCATCGTAAGTAAAGATTAAGTTTCTAC
Organism: Avena longiglumis; assembly: GCA_030063025.1. Classification (NCBI taxonomy): domain Eukaryota; kingdom Viridiplantae; phylum Streptophyta; class Magnoliopsida; order Poales; family Poaceae; genus Avena; species Avena longiglumis. Next base: position 125,245,499 of record CP125973.1, on the reverse strand, counting down.
GATCCGATCGTGGAGGTGAATATTTGAGTTATGATTTTCTCACGCATCTTAAAGCAAGTGGAATCGTTTCACAACTCACGCCACCCGGAACACCACAGTAGCAATGGTGTGTCTGAGCATGAATCGAACCCTATTAGATATGGTCCGACCAATGATGTCTCTTCTTGATTTGCCGTTATCATTTTGGGGTTATGCATTAGAAACCGCTGCATTCACTTTAAATAGGGCTCCATCTAAATCCGTTGATACGACACCGTATGAACTGGTTTGGTGCTAAACCTAAGTTGTCGTTTCTTAAAGTTTGGGGATGCGAAGCTTCGTCAAGAAGTTGATGGGACAAGCTCGAACCCAAAGCGGAGAAGAAATGTGTCTTCATAGGATACCCTAAGGAAACTATTGGGTATACCTTCACAAAACCGAAGGCAAAGTGTTTGTCATGAAGAACGGTTCCTTTCTTGAGAAGGAGTTTCTCTCGAAAGAAGTGAGTGGGAGGAAAGTAGAGCTAGACGAGGTTATTGAACCTTCTCTTGAATTGGAGAGTAGCGCAAGACTGAAATTGTTCCATGCACCGCACCAACAATAGAGGAAGCTAATGACAAGGATCATGAAGCTTCGGATGATGCTGCTACTGAACATCGCAGGTCGACAAGGTCGCGTGCCCCTCCTGAGTGGTATGGCAACCCTGTCTTGACTGTCTTGTTGGTAGAAGACAGTGAACCTACGAACTATGAGGAAGCAATGATGAGCCCAGACTCTAAGAAATGGCTGGAAGCCATAAAATCCGAATTGGGATCCATGAGCGAAAACCAAGTATGGACTTTGGTGGACCCTCCTAGCGACCGAAAGGCCGTTGAGTGCAAATGGATCTTCAAGAAGAAAACGGACGCGGATGGTAATGTTACCGTCTATAAAGCACGGCTTGTCGCAAAAGGTTTTCGACAAGTTCAAGGTGTTGACTACGATGAGACTTTCTCTCCTGTAGCGATGTTTAAGTCCATTCGGATTTTATTAGCAATTGCTGCGTTTCATGATTATGAAATATGGCAGATGGATGTCAAGACTGCTTTCCTCAATGGGAACATTGATGAAGAGTTGTATATGATGCAACCGAAGGTTTTGTCGATCCTAAGGATGCTAGTAAAGTATGCAAACTTCAGCGTTCCATTTATGGACTGAAGCAAGCATCTCGGAGTTGGAACCTTCGTTTTGATCAAGTAATCAAGAGCTTTGGATTTGTTCCAAATTGCTACGAAGCTTGTATCTACAAGAAAGTGAGTGGGAGCTCGGTGACGTTTCTGGTACTATATGTGGATGACATATTGATTATTGGAAATGACATCAACATGCTTAACAATGTGAAGAGTTATTTGAACAAGTGTTTTTCAATGAAAGACCTAGGTGAAGCTGCTTATATATTGGGCATCAAAATCTATAGAGATAGACAAAGACGCTTTGATAGCTTTAAGCGGTACATACCTAGACAAAGTTACGAAAAGGTTCGAATGGATAAGGCAAAGAAAGGTTCAATGCCTATGTTGTCGTAAGATATTGAGCAAGGCTCGGTGTCCACTACGGTAAATGATAGGGAAGCTATGAGCAAAGTGCCTTATGCCTCGGCCATAGGTTCCATCATGTATGCCATCTTGTGTACGACCGGATGTGTCCAATGCTCTTAGTTTGACGAGCAGATATCAAAGTGATCCGAGTGGAACATTTGGACAGCCGTGAAGAACATCCTAAAGTACCTAAATAGAACTAAAGAAATGTTCTTAGTCTATGGGGGTGATGAACGACTTGTCGTAAAGGTTACGTCGGCTAGTTTCGACACCGACAAGGATGATTCTAAATCTCGACGGATACGTGTATATTTTGAATGGAGGAGCTGTGAGTGGAAGCTGCAAGCAAAGCGTGATCGGGGATCTATGAGAAGCGGAATACATGGTCTGCCGCAGCGTCAAGTGAAGGTGTTTGGATCGAAACTTCATCATCGAGCTTGGCGTGGTTCCAAGTGCATTGGACCCACTGGAGATATTGTGTGACAACTGGCGCCATAGCACTCGCTAAGGAACCAAGATATCATCCAAAACCAAGCATATCAACATAAGTTTCATATAATCCGAGATTATATAGCAGATGGAGATCTGAAGATTAGCAAAGTACATACGGATCTGAATGTCGCAGATCCATTGACTAAACCTCTTCCACGTGTAAAACATGATCAACACCTCAGTTCCATGGGTGTGAGATTGTTGCCAAATGTAAACTAGATTATTGACTCTAGTGCAAGTGGGAGACTGTTGGAATTATGCCCTAGAGGCAATAATAAAGATGCTATTATTATAATTCTTGTTCATGATAAAGTTTATATTCCATGCTAGAATTGTATTAAGCGGAAACTATAATACTTGTGTGGTTTGTGAACAACACCGTGTCCCTAGTACGCCTCTATGGACTAGCTCATTGATCAATGATGGTTAAGGTTTCCTAACCATAGATATGAGTTGTCAATTGATAATGAGATCATATCATTGGGAGAATGATATGATGGACAGACCCAAACTAAGCGAAGCAATTAGATCGTTTCATCGTGTTCATCTTTGCGAAGCTTTTCCTATGTCAAATATTGTATTCCTTAGACCATGAGATAATGCAACTCACGGTACGGAAGAAAGCTTTGAGGTCATCAAACGTCATCCTATGAGAGGGTGATCATAAAGGTGTCTCTCGGTGATCGGAAAGTATCATTGGGTTGTATGTATCGAGATGGAATTTGTCCTCCCAAGTCGAGAGATATACTTGCCCACTCGGTAATCTATATCAACACCTCTTGCAAGCATGTGGTTAAGGAGTTAATCACAAAGTGATATCGGATTACGAGCAGTAAAGTACTTGAGCGAGATTGAACTAGGTATGACGGCGCACGATCGAATCTCGGGCAAGTAAAATATCGCGAGACGAAGGAATATATATATGGGATTAATTGAATCCTGGCATCGTGGTTCATCCGATATGATCATCGATGAATGTGTGGGAGTCAATATGGGTGCCTGCACTCATTGATTATTGATAGAAGATCATGTGCGCATATTCTCGAACCCGCAGGTCACACACTTAACGTATCTCGGCTAGGATAGATTGGATAATTGGTTTATGAATTTTTGTTGAGTCTCGGATGGGATCCGGGATATCACGAGAGGTTCGGAATGGTCCGTAGAATAAGATTCATATAAGGCGATTTTTGGAGTTGAATTGTTCGGGTTAATCGGTATTTGCGGAAGCTTCTAGAACCTTCGGAAGGGACCAACGTGGCCCCACCTTCCGGGAGGGCATGGGCCTATGAGGGAGTGTCCTGGCAAGATTGGGCCAGGGCACAAGGCCCCACCGATTCTAGAGAGATTTGACTCGTTTAAATCTCGGGATAGAATTTCTAGATAAGGGAGAGTTTAAATCGTTTAAACTAGAGATAGGATTTCTAGATAAGGAGAGTTTAAATTGTTTAAACTAGAGATAGGCTTGGAGGAGGGGCAGGGCTGGCGCCCCCTCTATATATAGAGGTGGTGCGCCCCTCCCCACTACAACACACCTTCCTCCAAGCCCTAGCTGCCTTGCTACCTTCCTCTCTCCCTCCCATTTGTTTGTGGCGAAGCCTGCAGTGAAATTCTCCACCATATACACCACGTCGTGTTGTAGATCCAATCTATCTCTCCACCATACTCGCTGGTCCGAGGAAGGAGGAGACGCCGAGTCTTGCATGTGCATCTCACGGAGGCACCGCCACTTGTGGTGCTAGATCGGATCGGATCGCGAGGAGGAGAAGCGAGTACGACTACATCACCCACGTTCCGACGAACGTCCCGTTGTGCGAATCTTCAAGGGTATGAAGATCTAATCCAATCTCTCTCGTTGTTTGCATCTCCTAGATTAGATCTTGGCTTTCCCTCTGTTCGCTCCGTAGAAAATTTTGATTTACTATGCCACGAAACCCTTTAGGGGAGACTACAAGAAAATAGTGCATGTTAGAGGATATGATATGAAAATAGTTTGGGACACATGAAGAACTAAAAAGCTTGGAGCATACCCGTGGAGTGTCGTATGGGTTGTGGCTACGCTCGGGAGAGCGGTTGTAGTTGGCACACATGAAGAACTTCTTTCCCCAACTATCGGAAAAGTAGTCTTGGGATTGCTTAACAGTGCAATCGGTTCCACACCAACAAACAGTGTCTAGGAGCTTGTTGTCTAGGAGCTTGTTGGCTAGTTCTTGGTTGGCTTGGAGCTTGTTGGCTAGTTCTTGGTTGGCTTGGGACTTGTTGGCTAGTTCTTTGTTGGCTTGGTACTTGTTGGCTACCACTTGGTTGGCTAGTGCTTGCTTCATTTCCTTTTGCTCTTTTCCTTTGAGAACACTTTCTTGCATTGTGCCCTTCACCATTGCATGTTCCACACCGGGCTCTCTCACGAGGCTCTTGGAATTGGTCATTTCCCGTTTCTCGAGCACCACCACGGCCCCATCCATCCATGTCGCTCCTAAAAGCGTTTTGTCTTGCATCTTCCACGTTTAATCACTTTCCATTTCGGATCGGGCCATAGTTGAATCCCATGGTACTCCGGCCATTTTGATTGGTCCAAATATGGATGAAATCTAGGAGCCCATGTCTTCTTAGTAGTCTCAATGGAGAACTCAGGCTCTCTCACCGTGAGCGGGTTATTGTAATCCAAATGTCGTCGGCGAGACGAGCAAGTCTTGACGAGCAAGATGAAGCAATGATGGCCTTCCGCATGTGCACTCACAAGTCTTGAGTGAGACCTTGAAAGCTCGGCCTCCGTGTTGGACACCATCAGCCGTTGTACCTCCAGGCTCCGTAACTTGGTAAATTAGCTCGCCATTGTCATACTCCGTGACAACTTGGGCATCCGCTTTCTTTGTCTGAAATTGCATCCAATCATCAACCTTAGGTGGGTACTTGTATTTGTGCTTGTTCTTGTAGTCCCCATAATCTGCGGTCCGTTTCCTCCGAGTATTTAAGAAAATACCCATTCATCATGTCGAATGTATAACGGACTATTGCCGTGACGGCAATGCGGACACCTTTGAGCAACTTGTTGAAGGCCTCGCCATGTTGCTTGTCATTTTGCCGTACCTCCGCCACCGTCATCGAATGCTCGTGCCACTTTGTTCTTTCTCCAATGCTCCTATCGAAACTCTCGACCACCCGCATCGAGCTCTTTGTTGAAGAGCAATTTTTGTACAAGTTTGAGAAACGACGTTAGTGAAAGCGAAACAATCTTGTAGATCATCGGCCAAATCCTTGCTCTTGCATGCCCTATAGAAGTTTGAACAAAAGTGTCTCATGCACCAACGATGGTGCAACGGAGCATGCCCGGGAATATGTTGGTCCACCGCTTTAAGAATTCCTTGATTACGGTCCGAGATGACACATATTTCCCTATGAGGGGTTAATATCTTGGTTCTTAAAAGATGGAAGAACCACTCCCAATTATCATTGTTTTCCACCTCTACCAAAGCAAAGGCCAAAGGAATCAACTGGTTGTTGGCATCATTGGCTATTGCAATCAAGATAGTGCCCTTGAATTGACCGGTCAAAAAGGTGCCATCAACGGAGATGACCGGCCTACAATGTTCAAATGCCTGAACACATTGCTCGAAAGCCCAAAATGCACGGCCAAAAACTCGAACGGTTCTTCCGTTTACAATCCTTGTCTTGTTCCCCAAAGGTCCAACCACATGAACCATGCCCGGGTTAGCATCGGCCATCGCTCCCAACAACCTTGGGATTCAGTTATAAGATTCCTCCCAATCACCGTACATCTTGAATGCGGCTTGCTTAGCCTTCCATGCCTTCCCGTACTTCACCTCATAGTTAAAGAGGGCTTTCACAAACTCCATGACCTGCTTGATGCTCATTATTGGAAACGACGCGATGTCATTGGAAAGCCTATAAGCGAGGAACTCGGAGGTGAGTTGTCGGTGCTCATGCTTTGCATCCTTGCCATCCACCATCGGGCCTCGGCACATGAGAGTTGATACGCAACTAGATATGTGCCAATCGGGACCTCCCTTGAATGGTCTAGCACGCACAATCCAAGGACATCCTTCCGCCTCGCACTTCACCGTGTAACGCTTCTTGATATCCGAGTGCACGACCATGTAAGGACGATGATGCTTCACAGAGAAGTCCTTTATCCATTGCTTAAATTCCAACAAGGTCTTAAACCTTGATCCTTTGCAAAAGCCATTATTCACTTTATTGCCATCCCGGTAAGAACTTGTCCTTGGTCCAAGCACTATGCCTTTGCCACCATCAACCGTGGCTTCATCCGTGAGACTAAGATCACGAAACAAAGGCACCCGATGGTCCCGCCCCAATACGGTATGGTGGATTTCGGCCTCTCTAGCCGTGAACCCCTCCTCGTCAACTTCTTCTTCGGGACCATCATCATCCGAGTCCGAAGCATAGCCTCGAGAATACGGGAGTTCACGGTCCATGTCATGTTGAGTGTTATATTTCTCCAAATCACCAACATTGTTGTCATGGAGTTCAACATCATCATCATCTTCACCCTCACAATCATGATTGTCCTCTTCCAACACTTCGTCTTGGTGTCTTGAAATCGGGCTCAATGTTTGTCTCAAAGGAGGTTCAATCCATAGCTCTTTCTCCACGGGTGGAGGACTCCTACTATCCAATGGGGAAGCACGACGGTTCAAGTCCAAAGGCAATGAAATTAGCTCAAGAGCCTTGTCTAGTGATTCGGCCACCACCTCCTTGTATGCAAGACAACGAGCCTCGGAGAAGATACGCATGGTCTTCCAACGGATATGCACTCCAAAACCCACATTATGTCTTCCTTCCAACTCAACAACATCACATGGGTCCATCCATTTCAATCCAATCCTCACTTGCTCCAAGACCTCGGCATAGGTGGGACTACGCTCAAACACAATATCTAGCTCATCTGGGTCCGGTTCTATGTTGCCTTTCAAAAAGGCATCCTTGTCCACATGATGAACATGAACAATTCTTGCCATCCCTAACACATAGGAGAATATGTTCATTAACTAACCATGACAAGATAAACAAAACTATACTAGACACATTACCAAACCATAAAGCTAACAAGAACACCCTCTCTTACATAAGCAAACCCTAACTCTAACCCTAGCCATAACATTCCAATATACCAAACAATGTCATTTCAACAACCCTAAACCTAACTAAATGCTTCATACACATCTTTATAACCAACATTGGCCAATAAATCTAACAAATTTCCAAACATTTCTCTCCAAATCAAATTTCTAGGGTTTCAAGCCAAGTCCAACCAAAATAAAAGATTTCAAGAGGTCAAAACGGAGGGGAATGAGGGAGGGTACCTCTAGCAGCTGGGGAGAGGCACAAATCCACCAAATAAAGCTTCCAATGTGAGAGATTTGAGGGGGAAGAAGGGGGCGCCTCCTTGCTGTTCTTCTTGCTTGGGTCGAGCTGGGAGTGAATGGGGAGGGGTGGGGAGGGGGCTGCCACGCGACAGCTTAAGTCCAAGGGTGTAGCGCCTATCAAATAGGCGCTAATGTGTAGCGCCTATCTGATAGGCGCTACACCCTGGGCATAGCGCCTGGGCGTTACCGCCTGCATAGCGCTGGTCATCATGCGGGTGGGGCGAGGAGGGCCAGGCGGTGCCACGCTGGCAGGAGGCATAGCGCATAGCTGAAAGGCGCTACACTGTAGAGTGTAGCGCCTAGCTGTTGGACGCTATCCAAAGGGTTAGTCCAGGGAAATAGTTTTTCAGATGGGTCATTTTGTGAAATCCTTTTAAGTTTGGGTTATTTTTGTCCATTCTGCCGGACACATACACGAGCAGTTGGCATGTACTGGTTCTCCAAAAAAGGACAGATGCCTGTCCAACACAATTGCACCATCGCTCTATTACTCTAGGCATCAACCTCAACCGGTGGGTACCAGCAGCTCGTGGTAAGTATGCAGAGGGCAAATTTGTCACAGCTTGACGGGCTCCCCAGAAGTCACGGCCGGACACGGAGGCCGGTAAGTACGTGTCTGAAGTCCTTGATTTTGTGTAGCGCATGGCAGCAAGCACACCCGCAAAGCCACAACTTTTGTACAGTTCCAGCTTGTCATGGTCATCATCCTCCATCATGAAGGGGACCATAAGTTATTAGAAATAATGGGCTAAATCATTAGACCTATATGTGATTTCAGATTTTTTCTAAGGAGTTTGCTACACTACGGGCGGCATGAGGATTGCAGGCCCTGGCGGGCGTTCGGACACGATGCTCGGCGGGCGTGATCCCAACAAAATCTACGTGCATGCAAAAAATCGGCAGTTCTAGACAGCTCCCTCACGTGTTTAATTCCCGCCCGCGGTAGCAAATCTCCTCCCAGAGCCAGAGCTGCCAGAGCGCGCGCAAAGCAGGATTAGCTATTGGTGATAAAATGCTTAGTCATCGACGTTAAACACAAAAGTTTGAAATTTCAAAAGATCTTGTAGATGGAACCGTTTATCCAATTTAGATTTCGTTTTTTCCGATGGACTAGTTGCGACAAGATCTTTAAAAATAGATCTCATGTTGGTACGTTTTGAAAAAAAAAATAGATCTAAAAGTTATCCACCGATAACACATGAGTTATCCGGGATGAATTATATACGTTACCCACCCTTGTCAATGATTAGTTTTGTCTCGAAACATTTGTTGCTATTTTTATTTTTTTATCTTAGAAGGTATCAGCTCATTTCAAAAGTGAGTTATAACTTACACGCAACTCTGTTTGATGGATGTCCAAACTCAGCAGGCTTTCGATACACGCTTACTATTACAATATGGACTTTGCTATCCGGCGACCGGTCTTCGAATGACAAATTCTGGCGGGCAAACTAGACATGTTTCCATAGATGCAAATAAAACCAAAACCGCTGATGTCAACCGCGTTTAATGCAAATATTTGAAAATTCAAAATGTTTTATAGTTTAATATGCTTATCCGATTGATAATCCGTTTTCACCGTTGGGCTAGTCTCGACGAGATCTTCGAAACTAGATCCCATGTCGATAGGTTTCGAGAACTTTTTTTCGGATCAAAAGGTTATCCACATGTAATACCTAAGTTATCTAGATGATATTATATAAGTTATCCACCAGTTAACACATAAGTTATTCATCCTATGAACGGGTAATGTGTTTGAGTTTTTTATACGCGAAAAACACAAATATGAACTCTTCCAATTTGGGATCTGTTTTTGTCGAGTCGACATAATAAATTTGGTGTTATACCCTACCATCCACCACCCTAAGTCATAGTCTAATGGCTCGGCTTCATCACCCATCGCCATTACGCATCGACGACGACGAAACACCTAAGTAATAATGTCTCAATTAAACTAGATTATAGCTCACATTTAATTAACTAAACTAAATATACATGGGCAATCAAGATTTTATATAATACAAAAATTACCCACATGAGCAATGCGATAACGTCTCTAAACCTATTTATATGATGGGTATCTTATATGTATCAGGATGGATAACTTAACTACTACAACATGGATAAGTCATGTGTTAGGGGTGGGTAACACGACTTTTATTTGCTCCAAAAGTTACTCACTAGTAATACGAGAGTTATCCAGACTTTAGTGTTGAAGTTACCCACCAAAGAACATGTAAGTTATCCATCACTATAAAAATTTATTCACATATAGGATATAAAAATTATTCTAGTGGTTAGGCTTCGTCGTCCATCGTCGCTCTCGCTGCGTACGTGCTACTCAACCTCAAAAGTCTATCACGTCAAACATTAAACATATTTTTTAAGAAATTAAATCTATTTTTTTGTATACGATATAATAAATAGGGTCTCATACCCTATCACTCACCATTTTAAGTCGTAGTGAACAAACATAACGTTCAACCAGTACTCTAGTGACTCGGGTTCATCGTCCTTCGTCGCTATCGCGACATATGGTGATGAAGCCTTAAAGGGTGTTAGAATAATGCATCGACGACGATAAAGTCTTAATACCATAACACCTAGGGTACCATATTCCAATAAAACTTGCTCAACATGTATGTGAGAAAACTTCTATCCGACACGTTTATATGGTGGGTAACTTATGTGTTATAGGGTGGATAACTTACATATTATGACATGAATAACTCACGTCTTAGGGGTGGATAACCTTTTGGTCCGGAAAAAAATTCATCGAAACATATCAACATGGAATCTAGTTTTGAAGATCTCGTCGCGACTAGTTCAACGGTGAAAACGGATCTTAAATCGAATAAACGGTTTGATCTATAAGACATTTCAAATTTTTGATTTAATCCTAAGCTACCTCACAGCGCATGTTCACACCTTCCGCCAGGTTTGTACAACCACCGACCAGTCTGAGATTAGATTTGCCGCACAATTTTGTTCCGTCCAAATTGCCTACATCAGCTAGAGCAAGCGACCAAGAGTACATGCTTGGGTTAAACAAGAGAAATTACGAGGCCTAGTATATAAACCAAGATAAAATTGCTTACATCATTAAATGCAAAAAACTCAAACTTTAAATTGTTTTGTAAATTTAACTATTTATCTGATTTAGAATTTATTTTTACCATTGAAGTAGTGACGACAAGATTTTCGAAACTAGATCCGATATTGATATGTATGGAAGAATTTTTTGGATCTAAAAGTTACCTACCTCTAACACATGACTTAACCAGTCTAAACCTAAAGTTACCAGCCTATTAATGATTAGTTTTGGGTGTGAGGTAACTACAACCGACATATTGATAATTGTACTCTAAATACTTGGATAACTTCATAACTAATGGGTGGATAGCTATTAGCTAGAAAGCAGGGTAAGTGCATTGATTTGGTGATGATAGATCCTTAAACACCTGGATAACTCCATAAATAATGATTGATTGATGACTATTATATAGGGTGTGGTAACTATATCGATTTATGATGATATATATCACAAATACCTGGGTAACTTTACCCTAAATGCATGGGGATAACTATACTATGAACACCTAGATAACTTTATAAGTAATGAGAGGATAACTATTAGCTAGATGACAACATAACTAACAATATTATGGTGATAACTATATCATACATACATGGGTAACTAACATGAACACCTAGATAACTCCACATGTAATCGGTTGGTAAGTATACCCTGATCATATGGGTAACTCTACCAGTACTAGGTTGGTAACTATATATTAAACACCTGGGTAATTCGATCAGTACTGGGTTGATAACTATTAGCTAGAAGGAAGAGTGACTACATTGACTTACAAATAAGTAATTGCTTTTCAATAACCCATACGTGTTTAGTGTGATGGACGTGTCTTTTTTTTTATACGATGAAAATCTTTTCTCTCAGATTTGTAATAATTGTCATGTACACGGATTGCATCTGCTTTGTTGGCGGATTCTCTATTGAAGTGCTGGTGGCCATGCCCTACACTCGAAATAAAATGAGACCTTATAAAAATAGAAATTAAAGCATTCATGATTGGCGTAATTTAGAGTAAATATAAAAAGTCCACAACTACTGGGATTTTACTTTGAGTAGTAAGAATACCTGTGCGATTGCTATAGGTTGAATAAAATTTGATGTGTTGGAATGAGAAGACATTTTATTGCAACGAGTTGATTATAATTGTTGATGTGCAACAAGGTCATAAATATTCTACCGAGTCATTACAACCCATGAAATATATACCTTTATAATCTAATACTCATGCATATCTTGCGACATTGTCAACCATCTTTTACAGCTAAATAATCGTCGAACAGTTCCTTGTCCAAACACATTTACCTATAAAGCAAATTTGCGATGTAATTCATCCTCGCTTTTATGCAGACAAAACTGGAGGTGGCGATAAAACCCCGAGATTCAAGAACAAAGCTGAGCTTGTATCATACCTTAGGCTAATGAATTAAACTTGTGAGAGGCCATGATTGTTTGCATTTTTCAAACGCCATCACATACATAATATTGTGGTCTGCAACTTATAAGACTTGTATTTGTCAAAAACCTTCTACTGGTCCTCAACAAAAGCCTTAAATTTTGTTCATTTCAGCTATACATCAGTATATATCAACAAACTGGAATGCATGGAAATCTTGACATTACTGTATGACTCGCATCATCTCTGAATTGCTTTACTTGTACTCCCAACTATTTTACCATCTGAATCTGGTGTCTTTTTCATTACCTTCTCATGTGCAACATCATCAGAATATTCTTAGTCGACAACCATTGTCCTCTACCGGATCGTTATTGTCTGAATTTGTAGTTGTGGTCGCCTCTTCTCTCACTTCCCTGTCTTGCACTTAGCACTGACTCTGTAATAGTCATATATTTGTGTATTGTTCTTCCACTGGCATTTGTCTCAGTCATTCTGCTCTCTAGACTGCAACAAGTATGAAGCAACAGCAGATAAACCAAATCCATCATATATGTACGTCAACAACAAAAGGGAATTGATTTCCCAATCTTCAATGAAGATGAGTTCCCATCCACTGATTTCACTCACAAAACAAAAGGTATTGAAAGTATCGAATCTATGCTAGCTAGAGATGAACCTGAAACTAGCATCGTGTCAACACCCGGATTTTTCAATCCTAGATGCCTGTTATGCCATACATCGCAATCCCAGAATTACCATTTTTGCGAGACATAATAGAATTGGATACCATAGTATATCATCCATTACAAACGATACATAAGTTATTACACAAATAGGTATCTCATGATCCAGTTCTTAATACAACATCAAGCAGCGGAATACGTAATAATAACGTTAGCGTAGGCGAAGCTCCATCTTCGGGGTCACAGACAATGCTGACGATGGGAGATGATCCTAGTTGTCATAACCTTCCTGGGGTCCATCCTCCAGGTATTCTCTTCATAGTCTGGATATGGGAATAGCCAGGGACAAAGCCATGAGTACTCTTTAAGTACTCGCAAACTAATACTAACAGGTAAAGGTTTTTTTTTGGATAATTGGACACTAGGCTCTAGGGTTGTTTTGCAAAAGCCAGATTTATCTCTACGAAGTTCCAAAGCTAATCACAATTTTATAACTCCTAAGTGGGATCTTGTATTTCAGATCACAACCCTGTTGTGGTCAAGTCAAAGTCTCAATTCATTTCACAAGTCATTTTGAAAAGTCTGACGGGGGAACAGTATGGTCACTCCAACTGTCCATAACCGCGGACGCGGCTATTCGAATAGTTTGACACTCTGCCGAGATTGTACACTTTTACCACAACATTCGGTACATCCGTCAGGAACAAATCCTGAATTCACCATACTCAGTATGCGGATAATCAATCCTAACCTTTCAATTACACGCCATAGTATAAGCACCTCTCATGTGAGTTTGGCCTCCCAACCATGACCAACCGTCATCTTGGGTACTGCACAGGTGGACAATCTTCACAAGGTAGCCTCAGCTCAGACCTTGGCCGTGAGGGAACTAATACTAAGGTACATAAGTTTCCAGTCAAGCCCTACCCAATCTTCGGGTATTGTGGTTGTACGATAAAATTGGAATGGTATCGCATGAATTGGGGGTTGTAGCATTCTTCTTGTTGGGGCACTCGTTGGAATAGTGGCCTTTTTTTCCACAATCATAATAGGTCACTTGCGACTTGTCCTTGGTCAGCGACAACCTGACATTGCTTCGATCCTCGGGCAGTGTTGGTGTTGGCGGTAGCATTGTTGTTGTTGAACTTGGGTGGGGCACGGTTGAAATTGCTAGAGTTGCCGGGGTTGTTGTGATTTACTCCGGGCCTAGGGTTTCCACAGTTGGGAAAGGTGGGACGGGTCATCGGGGGTCTGTTGGTCCTTGGGGCAAATCCTGGAGATGGGTTGGGCGATACTTTGGGGCCTGATGGGTTGCTGGTTGATGCATCATACGACGCTTGCGGTTCTCATTGGATTGGTTGATCTTTCCTTCCATCTGGATAGCAGAGTCGACAAGGGCTTCAATATCCTCAAAGGGAATATTGACTAACATCGTCTGCATCTCATCATGCAGACCATTCAGGAATCTTTCTTTCTTCTTGGCTTCAGTGTCTATTTCATCTGGGGCATACCTAGCTAATGACAAAAAAAAATCACGGTATTCCACTACAGTCATCCTTCCTTGCTTCAGCTCTCTGAACTCGTCTCTCATTCTCTTGATCGAACCTGGTGGTACATGGGTTCTACTAAACTTGACCTTGAATTCCTCCCAGGTCATCATCTGGCCTCCGGTCATTGCGCCGAACACTGTTCCACCATGCTCTGGCATCTCCGGCTAGATAGTGGGTGGCGAATAGGACTTTCTTGTTGGCTTCCACTCCTGCTACTTCTAAGTTATTTTCCATGGTTTGCAGCCAATCATCGGCGTCTAGGGGCTCTTCGGACTTAGTGAAAACAGGTGGGTTGGTATTCTGGAAATTCTTGAGCTTAGATCCATGGTGGTCCTGATTTCCATGGCCTTGGTTGTTATGGGCTAGTTGGGCTATTTGCTGAAGGGTGGCTAGGTTGGCTTGACGTTCCGCTCTTTTAGCTTCACGATCAGAAGTCAACATTTGTAGAATCTGCAACATCGGATCCGGGGATGAACCACTTCCTCCACGTGGCATCTGAAGATTGAGATAGATCATGAGAAAAGAGGGAAATTTCTAAGGTTTTGGGTCTTTGAAAGGTTTTTAAATTTTGACTCAGATTTTCTAGCAACTTGCTTTTTCATTCATTCATAGCACACAGTACAACACACATCACAACAAAGAAAAACAGATGGTTTTAAGAACCATTCTGAGAACTACGATATAGTGGGACCGAATACTACTCACTACGTGGGTGCTCAAGTGCTACTATTCCTCAGAATCTGTGGCTTCGTCATCTTCATCATCATCGATGAAGGCGAAATTGTCCTCATCGGTGAATAAATCCATAGCCTGGTCCTCCAGAAAATCATCGTCATCGCTGAGATAGGAGTAGGGGTCTCCATGAAGATCCTCTTCGACATTCTCCCTTTCCTCCAACTGCATGTCTCTCTCGTGGATGGTCTCTTCCAGAGATGAGATGCGGTGGCGAAGACGGGCAATGATGTGCTCCTTCTTGTCTAGCTGACGGCGACGAGACTTGCGATCCTTTGCTAGCATGGCGATGGTCTGGTCCTTCGTCTTGATGATGACAGACTTGTAGTTGTAGTAGTCACGGCAGTTGTCTAACTCCTGCTGATGATCGTACATCATGAAGCTGAGGTGGTCCAATTGGGTCTTCAGCTCGGGGTGGTATGGGGCTTCTAGGGATTGTCCATTAGCATCACGCCTTGGGCAAAACTCAAAGCGAGTACCCTTGATCTGATTGATGCTTTGCCCACACAGACGGGAAAGAGCTTCTTGCATGGCTTTGGCAAGTCCATCGAGCTAGTTGTTTTCTCTCAAGGTAAACTGAATTCCCTCCATAGTGGGAGGTTCAATCTTTCCTCGGAGACTTGCAACAATTAGCCACTGCAGATCTTCTCCTCCTTGATCATTGAGCTCAGTCCCGAGAACTTCAAAGTGCGGGCCGCACTGAAGTTCAAAGCTAGTCCAAATCCCTCTCAAAGATCAGGTCTCCTCCATTCCCCAACTGATAAAACTTGATGTACTTCACGTCCATCTATAAGAATATAGGATGAGTAAGTTAGTAGAGTGATTAAGTGTGCCAAAATTTTATGTATTTTAAAGCAAGTTTTTGAGGAACATGAATTTTTAGGAAAGAATCAAAGGGATAAGAATGAGAATAGTTTTTTTTTGTAAATATTTGTTTTTCTTTGGTTTTGGAAAATAAGTTTTTGGTTTAAACGTCCATTCTAACTAGGGTCTCCTATGGTCAGGATGGCTCTGATACCAAATTGTCAACACACGGATTTTTCAATCCTAGATGCCTGTTATGCCATACATTGCAATCCCAGGATTACCATTTTTGCGAGACATAACAGAATTGGATACCATAGTACATCATCCATTACAAACGATACATAAGTTCTTACACAAATAGGGATCTCATGATCCAGTTCTTAATACAACATCAAGCAGTGGAATACGTAATAATAACGGTAGCGTAGGCGAAGCTCCATCTTCGGGATCACAGGCAATGCTGGCGATGGGAGATGATCCTAGTTGCCGTAACCTTCTTGGGGTCCATCCTCCAGGTACTCCTCTTCATAGTCTGGCCATGGAAATAGCGAGGGACAAAGCCATGAGTACTCTTTAAGTACTCGCAAACTAATACTAACAGGTAAAGGTTTTTTTTGGATAATTGGACACTAGGCTCTAGGGTTGTTTTGCAAAAGCCAGATTTATCTCTACGAAGTTCCAAAGCTAATCACAATTTTGTAACTCCTAAGTGGGATCTTGTATTTCATATCACAATCCTGTTGTGGTCAAGTCAAAGTCTCAATTCATTTCACAAGTCATTTTGAAAAGTCTGACGGGGGAACAATATGGCCACTCCAACTGTCCATAACCGCGAACGCGGCTATTCGAATAGTTTGACACTCTGCAGAGATTGTACACTTTCACCACAACATTCGATACATCCTTCAGGAACAAATCCTGAATTCACCATACTCAGTATGCGGATAATCAATCCTAACCTTTCAATTACACGCCCTAGTATAAGCACCTCTCATGTGAGTTTGGCCTCCCAACCATGACCAACCGTCATCTTGGGTACTGCACAGGTGGACAATCTTCACAAGGTAGCTTCAACTCAGACATTGGCCATGAGGGAACTAATACTAAGTTACATAAGTTTCTAGTCAAGCCCTACCCAATCTTCGGGTATTATGGTTGTACGATAAAATTGGAATGGTATCGCATCGAGACAACCATCAGTTTTATAAAGGGCTAAGGCTAATGCCTCGACATTTTCATCACCAAAATCATCCAGTGTTCGGAAACACATGTCCAAAACATTTCAATAGAATGATCCATCATTCCAAGGTTTTCATAACCATTTTTCCACCAAGTATTCCCATCTAAAGTTGATCAAGTTTTATGCTTAGCACTAGCATATACAGGTGGGGGTAAACACTAATGAGGGGTAGTAGACTAGTGGAGTTTCAACTAAGCTCAATCTCATGCCTTGGGATGACATCAAGGTTATCTAGCTTAGGCCAAATTTTATGCTCTTTATGCAACCTTCACATATCTTTATAGTATCTACCATTCACTTAACTAAGCTCTAAGTACTAGCTTTGATAAAGAAATAAAGTAATCAAGCTTGCAAGTAAAACTAGGATTGGTTTATCAAGTGGATATGATCATATATGCTTAGGGCATATAGTAGTCATAGTAACAAGTAGGGGTTTGTTGCATCAGTTGGGTATTCTGCAAGAGTTAACTTGCATCAATATCAGTATAAGCTTGCCTTGTGCAGAGCAGTGGTTGAAGTTCTCCTCGGCTTCTTTTTCATAGAATCCTCCTTCCTCCTCGTATCCTTGGTCGGTACCATCGTCTATGAATAAATACGAGGTGCACAATCACCAAACAATACTTAACTACTTGCAATCATCACACAAAAAGGGTCCTATAGATGATCTAACATCATCTCTAATATTACAAGATTAAGGCTTGGTTTAATTCCTTTTATTTTTAGAACAGTAATTTCTACTCATTGAAAATCTACTTAAGATTTAATATTCTCCAAACCAAACATGGGATCATGTTGACACATGTCATCACCACATATTTTAGTCCAAGGGAATGTGATTTAAAGTGGTGTCACAATTTAATAAGGTTTTACCCTTTTATTTTAATTAATTAAAGTGGCTAGAAATGCCTATGTAGCATTCTTTTATTATTTGAACATTATTTCTGCAAGTAAAACTATATATTTTTATATATTCTGAAAGGTATGGTTAAATGTGATTTTTTAGAGTTGGAATCAACTCAAAAGCTATTATGGTTTAAATTTGAAAAATGTTTGAATGCAGAAAAGCTTCTGCCTTGTTATTTTTACCATGGGTGATCTATAGATCCAAATGACTTGAATCCAACGGGCTTGGATTCAGCATTCCTAGACCTTTCTAACAAAATTGGTTTCATTCAATTTGGTCCACTGAATAGATCTGGGTTAATTTTTGAAGTTGAGTACAGAAGTGAGTTTGAAATAAAATAGAAAAGGTTTAATTTGAATAAGCTGGCTTGAGGGAAAGTTAACGGCCGGCACCTTAAGCGCAGTGCTCCCGCGGGCTGCTTAAGTGGGTGTCCCCACTCGTTATTGAGACAGGGAGGGGTGAAGCGGTACGGGGCAACGTGGGTCGTTCGATCTGATTCTAATCCAACGGCTGGGAGTCATCGTCGACGCAAGACAACGCCGGTGAGAAAGAAACCTAGCGCGACCAGTGAGGGGTGATGGGGGATCACCGGGGTGCAGGCGAGGGTCGGCGAGGCGGGCGAACGACGAAGTCGACGACGACAAACTCAGAGGTGGTCGCGACAGCTCCTGGGGTGGACGAAATCAATGGCGCCATTCTTCTCCAGAGGCGTCGGGCTCCGGTGAAATTCCGGCGAGGTGGTGCTCACCTTGCTCCGGGAACGGTGTGGCATGATCAGTGAGAAGAGGGGAGTGAGATGGTGTGAAGAAATCGACTGGGGGTGGCCTCTATTTATAGTCGAGCGAGGGGACCGACGGGGCGCACGGTGAGCTCGTCGGGGGCGATGTTACAGGCGGCTATTTGCATGGGCGACGATAGGGACGTGCAGTGGTTCTGGCGATGCTCAACGACATGGTTTTGAGGCGGTGTGGCTTGGTGCGAACATGCGACGCCTTGCTGGCAGAGGCGTCTTCGACGGCGGTGGTCTTGGCGGCGGCGTAACGAGGATGTCTGGCGGTCTCTGGTCGGTGGGGATTGTGTGTGCACGCGTGAGGGCGGCGATGCGTGGGGCTGGTCGAGGGTGGCGCTCTGGCGCACGCTCGGCACGGTTGCTGGCGAGGTTGGCATGGTTCGTGCATGTGGTCCAGGGCTTGGCAACGCTCGCGGCTGGGACAGGGAGTGGCGGTGGACGGTGGGCTGCCTCCCAGACATGCTAGCTAGGCTTGATTCTCTTCCTAGCTTGCCGTCGACATGGGGGTGACAAGGTTGGCTTCGGCTATTCACCATTGATGGTAATGCCAAGCTCACATTGGTGCTAGTGTTTAGTTAATCTTGCTAGATGATCTACTGAGCTGGTTGTGAGCTAGAGAGGGAACACGTTAGGCAAGAATCACTGCTCACAATAGTGTTTATGATTTTGATGATTTGTGTCTGCAACCTGTTTGATGAAATGGCCGCATGAAATCAAGTTTTGAATTTTGAAAAGATTTTTGGTGGGTTTGCTAGATTAGTGCTGGTGAGTCTGCAGATGCTTGGGTTTTGAAAGTTGAGCTTGTTTGAGTGGTTTTTGAAAAAGTGGGATCTTCCCATATGATAAAGATTCAATTTTGAATTGTCATTTAAACTATGCATTTGAAAGTTTCTGGATGATCACAAAGTGGGCCTTGATACTTTGTTATGAGTACATTCAAGGGGTGCAAAGATCTAGAAAAGTTTCTGTTAGGTTCTGAAAGTTTGAGACAGCCAAAGTAGGCATGGGAGTTAAATTGGTCAAAATGACCATTCCCTTATTTTATTTGTTTTGATTTACTTGTCTTTATGAAAAGTTTGGGAAATATTTTAGATGATGTTTATTTCACCTAAGAAACATTTTACAAGCAAAGGAACACACAAACAAGTTGGTTCAAATGAATTCAAAATGAAATGCATACTCACATGCATGCTTTCATAATTTTATTTAGAAAAGTTTTTGTTAACCCTAATTTTGATGATTAGAACTTGATGATCCAAGTTTAGTATTTTTGGGATGTTACACATCGTTGCACAACTCAAACCAAGAAATCCAAAGGAGAATCATTTGAAGCCACCATGGCTATCTTCCCCGGTGACCTCATCCGCCAAAAACCCAAGCCCCGGCTCCCCTTCACCACAGCTGGCTTGGCAACAACCAATAGGTGTCCACCATAGGTGCACTTGACTGACTAGAGTCCACACCGCGCTGAGGAGCAGCACGGCTGATGCACGCATCTACGCAGCCTAGTTGTATCCCTGCTCCTCGAGCGCCTCGCGGAGCTCCAGAATCTGCGAATCCAGTGCCCTCATCTGCTCGTGCTCCCCCATATCCTTCATGGTGCCGCCGCACGCGCCGCCGGAATGGAAGAGGTAGCAGCAACCGTGAATCCAGTGCCCCCTCCCTCGTCTCCTCCCTGATGCCGCTGCGCTGCGGCGGCCAGCGACCCTTGGAATCAAGTGGTGGATCGTGCGACGAGCGGCGTCAGTGACCCCGGGAAATCGTGAGGTCGGTGGGCTGGGGACTGTCTGGAATTTTTGCTCGAGAGTGGAGGAGACAGGGACCTGTCGGTGGATCCACACGATCGACATAGCTCCGATCGTACGGCTCACATTTGCCCGCCGAGTTTGACTAATTTCAGGGCGCCCTGAGCCCATATGTAATTTGGCCTAAGTTGGTGGGCAGCTCACATGTGTGTGGGAAGAGTTGTGGGAGCTAAAGTTTAGTCTTACATAGGAAGTTGAAGGAGAGTTGCACCACCTTATAAGATGGAGTGTTGCACCACTTTATAGGTGAGTGACAATAAGAGAGATACACGCGCGCTCCTCCTCCGACGACGACGCTTGCACGCTCGCCTCGTCTCGTCACGACGCGCGCGCCGTGGGTTGCGGAAATCTCGCCGAGCCGAGCTTTATTTGGACTATCTGTAACCGACCCGAACGTGCGTGATGTGGGCTTGGTCCACTTCGTGTATAAACGCATGTGCAGCTTCCACAACATACGCCACCAAACCAATCTAGGGTTTTTTCATCCTCTCTGTCTGCGCCATCATCGTAGTCTACTCCATCCCGCTTGCCGGCGTGCACCGGCAGTCGGAAGAGAGCGAATAAGGTTTTTGGGAAGCGCTCCGTGCGATTGCTCAAGTTCGTCATCACAACGCGTCTTCTCGGTCATCAAGCCGGATCTCGTGCGTGTCATCTTCAACGCCGATTTCTTTGATAGGCTACTGCACCAACGACGACTACATCGACAACCGATCAATACGTACACAGTCAACAAATCTATTGTTTTATTATGGTTGTTAGTGCGTATAATCTACCACTGTTCATGTTGATCAATACATCTAGTATGTTAGAGGTTCACGTGATTGTAGTTGCTGTTGTCATGATTTATATTCTAAAATTAATCGTGAAAATTATGCCTAATATTTCAACAGCAGGACGGCGCCACAAATCATGTCTTGTTTGATGTGGTGATGCGGAGACGGCCAGTCGGAGGGCGATACTCCTTATCCCACTTCAGCAGTCTGTCACAATAACTCCAGATATATAGTTGGTTGTGCCAGTTTGATAAATTATCGTCAAATCTCTAAAGGGCCTGCTCGCCGGACGTGTTGTTGCCGGCGTAGCTGATTCCTCTTTTGGCGGCATGCACTTCTGTATGCGATGGACTTGCCGACTTGGTGAGGATGTTGTATCTCTACTACTTATAAAGGCATGAACATAAATTTCGCTAAACGCACCCCATCACATATACTCATACACCTTACAACCCCACGATCAGACAGCCTAATAGAATCCAACAGCTTCTGTTAGTCTAATATTCCTTTTTGGTGCATCTAACAATTAGCTCCGACGGACTAAAACTCTGCTCGCATCCCGCTTCCCGCAATCCACCCGACTCTGCACAGGAAAATTAAATGGCATCACAAGACGTGGATCTCGATCCTCCCATATTTTCCCACGCCGGACCCTGCCCCGCCGCCTCTCCCTACTCGACGGCGCCCCACCAGCACCCTCGATGTCATGCTTCCCCCGCTGCTTCCTCTCCACGCGTCGCCCCTGACCTGCATCTCCGCCTCGCCATACAACGCCGCCTGACTCACCTACAAAGCCGTGCCGGCTTCCGTCTACTGCAAGGAGGACACCCAGGACGGTGGTATGGCCAGGGGCTGACTGAGTTCGAATCCCCTACCGCCGCTGAGATCCCCCTCCACCGGCGGCCGTCCACCAAACCACGGCCGCGGTCCCGACGAGGACATCTGGTCCTTTCCTACTCCGGCCTTCTATGAGGAGGACGTGCTTAAGCCTTTGCCTCCCTTGTCGGCGTCCGCGGAGGAGCTGGGTTCCACGATGATGGTGGTGGTGCCAATGGTGGGAAACTCCAAATTGGCCTTCTGCATGCTGTGCCGGCAAGTGTGCATGCTCCACTCTCACAACCTCTCAGAGAATGAGAAGCACATACAAATTGAGTTTAATTCCTGCAAGGTATCATGCATATGACTGTCTATAGATTTGTATATGTGGAAATTGATTTTACTTCCTGCAAGGTAAATCCTGCATAGGGTGGTATGTATCTCATCGTATCTTCAAGATACATTTATTTCAAGAACACAAATGGAGCCCCTTTGTTTTTGTAGGTAATTTTTTTGACACTTACAGTAATTCTGTTTCTGAAAGTATACCACGCCATTGTTTTTTGCTCTTTCCACAGTAACCTGTAACACTGTAGCATTTCTTGCCATTGAGGGATGGTCGAGAGCCTCCAGGGATTCAGTTAGCACTATGTGGGGATTAAATAACGTACAAGAACAAGGTTATTCCTTGCACTATGTGAACCGTCAAAGGTGTGCTGTTAAAGACCTTATTGCAATAATAATATGTATGTTAGCCTAGGAAATTTATTGTCCATAAACCTATACATGCAGGTTATATGATCATATCTAAAGACTAATTGTTTAAGAGAAGGCACATATCCTAGAAACCTCCCTGGTGTTAACTATCATTTGTTTTACATGATGTAGGTTTGCTGGAATCATATCTCATATTCCTAATTTTTAAAGTTGTCCAGTTTATCTTGCAGTTCACCTTCACTGTCGTGCCGCCCGCTCCTTCAACAACTGGCCGCATACGTTCCAGCTCCAATGCTAATACTGAATCTCGGGAGTATGGGAGCAACTGAGCATTGATGTCTCTTTGCTGATTGTATGACTATACCGAGTAATTTTACTTATGTCGCCATGGGCTTTTATAACCAATTATATGGAAAGGAAATAGTCTTCTTGCCTCTAAGCTACTGCTACTGCTAGCCTAATAAGCATGACCAAAAGAAAAAATGCAACTGCAAGTATATATTGTACATGCTATGGTTATCACGCAGGTTGGGGGATGGAATTGAATTTGATAGCAAGAATAGACTTATGGAGTCTAGATATTGGGAAGAAACAAAATCTTGTATGTAAACTTATAGCCCTCATTTTTAACCAACGCGATTTGATTAATATATTTACTTCTACAAAATGGAGGAGCAACATGTAATTTAAAATGTGTATCCTATGGTCCTAGATTGCGATTTCTGCTGTGTAGAAAGATTTCAAGGCTACAGGGGAAGATTGAGGTATTAATGTTCTTTCTAGATTTTGGACATCTCAATCTTGATTGTTCTTATATAACACGTTGTGTTTCAGAGTCGCACTCCTTAAGGTTTTGCATCTGGCATCGTGATTTATCATTGTTGATTCATAGGGTGCATGCCTACAAATGTATATAGATGTACATGCATACTAATCATAGGCCCGAGCTAAAACTAAGTAATGTTAGCTTGCACGTCCTATGATGTGTGCTTACCTTCTTCAGGTTGGTGTTGTGGGAAAAAAAGATTTTGTTTTAAGAGCAATCACGACAGAGATCAGTCAGCACCTAAAAGCTAAGTGAGCGCGACTAAGCAACCATCAATTTCACTGTGCTTTATGCTTTGGTACTCAACTCCTATTTTGTTTAATTATCAGGTAGAAAACATTCAACAAATCATTTCAAATGTTGCGACAAGAACATACAACCTTCTTTTCATGTATTATTACTTGGGCCAATTTTTCTGAGTGGCTTAATTTGCTGAGATTTAATTTGATGTTGTTGGTAAATTCATAAATCATTTCAAGCGAAGGAACAAGAATTAGGCATTCACATTTTCATGTATTACTTGGATCAATCTTTCTGTTTGTCTTAATTTGATGTTACTGAGAGTTGCATGTTTGAGATAGTTACATCTTTTGGCTCAGGATATATCTCCTAATTATTGTAGTGATCCATGTTATTTTTTAAATTCTCTTTAAATATCTACTTGCTTGTGCTCTTATGCAGTAGCTCCTAATTTGGTGACATCGTTGTTGTTGTGGAAGTAGAACATTCCTCAGTATGTGCAACTTTGAGTCTTGGGTTTCATTTTATTTTCAAATATTTACACCGACCACCAATACCATTGATGTTAAATTGTAAAAACTGTAATATTTCTCCTATCCCCTATTTTTAGTTGCAGCCTTACAGGATGAGAGTACCAATTTGGACAGAGGAAGGCCCCAAGAGACTACCTTTGATCATTAGGGATCCTTGAATCTTTGATCCGCAGGTTGTTTCTCTTATTTTCCATTGGAAAGTTGCACAAATTGTATTCTATTATTTGACTTTGAAGTGGATGGGAATCATCCATGTGAATATGGTCTAATCCTTCACTTGTTGCTTCACCTTTTTAAAGAATCGTCTCTGAGTTGGTTGCTAAGTATTTCAGTTGAGATTTTTCTTCCTTTGGTAATCTATAATCTAAGTGTCCACAAGAATTGCTTGCTATGCATCTTCCAGGTCAAAGGTAGTTATTCTATTATTTTCCTTTATCTTTACTTCAAATGCAATAATAGTGCTTGGTTGAGTTTTGTGGATCTGCTAGATCTTACAACAAGGTATTCCTGATGGTGCATCTAAAAAAGGCACCATTTTGTAAGCACCCCTTCTTGGAAAACACTTTCTGTTTGTATTCCACGATCTTGATGATATTGTATATTTAATGTTCTGGTAGCTGTGATTAGCAAACTGGTACTATGAGTGTTGAAATCGAGATTCAACTCAAGACATGTGTGTTGGATGTTTAGTTCTTTTCTTACTATGGTTTTGGTACTTCTGCATTTGTCATTTTGTCTCATAAAAATTGTTACTGCCAAAAAAATCATGTGCATACATGCTTGTTGTTTGATTTAACCGCAGTGCACCTCATTTAACAGAATCCGTACAAGTCTGTAAGACAAGCTACGAAAATGACTTATGATCTTCAAGTGCCTAACCCGTAGCAAATATATGGTTGCAATCCATGGAAAAAATTAACAGTTACATAAAAATCTAAAGCAGTAGTACTTTATTTGGTGTCACATGGTAGCAACTGATCTGTTGGAGGGAGCATCTTCTGTAGAGGTTTAGTTTCTACCAAAAAAATCCTCATTCATGTAAGTAAGATCATGTCCTGTGTGTAGGATGCTAAATGACAGGAGCTTCAAAACCCTAGCCACTTTGATGGGTGCCTTTACGGGATTTGGATGGTGAGGTATGGTTACTTATGAATATTTGATAAAGGCGTGTGTAAACACTGTTTGTTTTGTAAATGAATTTTGAGATCTTAATAGGTTAATGAGTGGTGTAGTCAGATGGTGCTCGAAATTATATGCTACTTCTCAATTATATTTCGAACCGATTCTTCTGTACACCGATTTGGTCTTTTCAGAGATTATAAGGTGACCATTATTCTCAAAGCTGACTCATTTGTTGTAAATTTCAGGATGCTACATCTGTAAGAACTATATATGATTCATTATTACTGCTTGTTGTTTGTTCACCACAAGTTTGTCTTGCTTTTGATATTGGTTTTTGATTGTTGTAAATTAAAAATTATGCCTATATTCTATGTAAAATTATGTTCATTATGCGAAGATTACATTTGCAATGTATTTAAATAATTTAATTGCAATTTATTTCAAAGAAACAACAAAGACATAATTGGTGTTATCTATATTCGCATTAGTTTAGACGTGCGCACGTGCAAGCTTACTAGTCTAACATGGGGGAGTGGGACGACCGTTCTCCACCAATTGTCATGCGAGATGCAACGACAGCGCCGCCGGCCGGCCGCCTCGTGCGGGTTCTCAAAGCGGTCGCCGCCAGAGCTGACCAGCGTGATGATCTTGTTCTTCTCGCCCACTACACTACCTGATCGACTTTGCTTCCGCCCACCATGTTCCCCGTCATGGTTCTTGTTCTTGTTCTTTGCTCTCCCATATTTAAGGCTAAGAGAACGTAACCAAAAGGCTAACCCGGTTATGATCGGGATATATGCATACAATAGAAAGTTTGAGATGGAAAAGAACCCCGTGCATACACAGGAGATAATCAAGGAGATCTCAAAAGTATGCGTTGCATGCGGGAAGAAAGAAGGAAAGAGATAACATGACAGTCGCGCCTGACATGAAGATGGACTATACGATTCGGGTTTTTAGCGAGACACATAAGATTTTTTAGCGACAGACGAAGGACGGACGAAAAAAGGCGACGAAAACCACCTCTAACTTTTTATTAGTACTAGCAAAATGCCCGCGCGTTGCAGCGGAAGGGAAATAATATAATTATTGTATACCTTTTCTCTGAGCAAACACATATCCATCACGGGTCAAAGGATCTGAAAATATGCGGGAGATCGAGCTCGTACTCGGCGTATGTACCTTTTGCGCCACGAACTGCCACAAAATGTGCGGGAGAACACCCCGAGATCATGTCAATCGACTCATACATCAATTATAGCAACGTGCTGGTTGGGAAAAAAGAAGGTTGTTCAGGCGATCCATACCAGATAGCAGATGTATCCAACTACTCGACCTTGTTGAAATCATCAAGCAATCTCATGTCACATCTTCTCAAAAAATAAAAATAAACTCCCTTTGATACCCCCGGACTTTAACGGCCGGTGAACTCCTCCAGCAGCCGACTACCACACAATGTGCAGCTCACGGCAAACCCAACCAAATCCCAGGCGAGTCTCTTCTTAGAGAAAGCATGGCAAACCTAAACCAAATCCCAGCCGAGTCTCTCTCTCCCTGACCTTGCTGCCATTCGCTCTCACGGACAAACTCGAGCGCTCCCATAGGGATCCGTTCTCGTCTCCAATCCGATGCACCCCCCCTCTCTCCTCTACTTCGATCTGGGGCCTGCCAAGCCCGATCTCTCTCTCCTCCTTGCCGGTAGCCTTCTCTTATCCCCTAACGCAGGAATCTCTATTTCCCAACACATCTGCCTCCTCCCGTGCCGCTCAATAAGCCAAAGCAGCAAGCCACGTTGCTATAAGTTCAGCGCTCCCCGTGACCCTCGTCGCGTCTCGAGCTGGTAAGTCCCGTCTTTATCTTACCATGCTCTTCTGATTAGCTTGCTGATTTCACACAACCTATAAAAGTATATAAAGAGGTTAAAATCGTTGTAAAGTAGCAAGGTGGGATTATTTAAAGTGACTATTTGCTAGCGACGACGGAAGAATGAAATTTACGCGTACGCGGACGCGGGAGCCAATTGGGCTGTAGATACTTCTCCCCGACGGTACTGGTATGGCCCAAACCCACCGATACTTGTGGGTAGTTTATTCCGATCTCTATTTAAAAATCGATAGAAAGAAGGGATCGTGGACCGCGGAGACGATAGAAGGGATCCTGACGCGACCTTGTTTTTTTTATTTTGATGACTTACGGGTAGCGTGGGTTGTAATACGTGGTTTAGTGGGAGGGCAAATTCGTCTAAAAAAGTGTTGGACCGGGAGAAACGCTTCGTGCTTTATTATTAGGTAAAGTATATAAAGAGGTTAAAATCGTTGTAAAGTAGCAAGGTGGGATTATTTAAAGTGACTATTTGCTAGCGACGACGGAAGAATGAAATTTACGCGCACGCGGACGCGGGAGCTAATTGGGCTGTAGATACTTCTCCCCGATGGTACTGGTATGGCCCAAACCCACAGATACTTGTGGGTAGTTTATTCCGATCTCTATTTCAAAATCGATAGAAAGAAGGGATCGTGGACCGCGGAGACGATAGAAGGGATCCGGACGCGACCTTGTTTTTTTTATTTATTTTGATGACTTACGGGTAGCGTGGGTTGTAATACGTGGTTTAGTGGGAGGACAAATTCGTCTAAAAAAGTGTTGGACCGGGAGAAACACTTCGTGCTTTATTATTAGGTATAGATATATAGAAAAAAGAAAGCAGAAAATAAAAAACAGAAAAAAGGAAAAAACGTACTAATGGGCCGACCCAGTCGAGCGCCCCGGCCCGGGCGTGAGCGTGCACAACTAGTGCAAGCAAACACAAACCGGCAAACCCTGAACCCTAGCTCGACCTCCTTGTCCTCTCGCGGCCACCAGCCAATCCTCGTCCTCCTCACCGCGTCGCTCCCAAATCCGCGAACATCGAAGAGCGAATTCAGGTGAGAGGGCAGCCGGAGGAAGATGTCGTCGCTGTGGAACGCGATCTCCAGGCGGGCTCACAATTTTTAAATCTATTTTTTTAAATCTAAAGATTTTTTAATTCCGAATGAACAATTTTCAAAGTATTGAAGAAAAAAGAAGCAGAAAATAAAAAGAGAAAAAAGAAAGGAAAAAACATACTAATGGGCCGGGCCAGTCGAGTGCCCCGGCGTGAGCACTATTAGTGCAAGCAAACCCAAACCCTGAACCCTAGCTTGCCCTCCTCCTCCTCTCCCGGCCACACCAGCCAATCCCCGTCCTCCTCACCGCGTCGCTCCCAAATCCGCGAACATCGAAGAGCGAATACAGGCGAGAGGGCAGCCGGAGGAAGATGTCGTCGCTGCGGAACGCGATCTCGAGGCGGGCTCACAAGGAGCGCTCCCAGCCGTAAGTTCCTCCTCCTGCGTGATGCTCCCCGCTTCCGCTCACATCTCCCGACGGGTCTGCCGTTGCCGGAGTTGGGGGATATTCTGCGGCGGTTCCGTGTTGGAGCTGCCTCGCTTCTGTGCCAATTTGGGACTGAGCCTGGAGTTCGGGTGGGTTTTGCAGGGAGGCGAGGAAGAAGTATGGGCTTCTGGAGAAGCGCAAGGACTATATCATCCGCGCCAAGGCCTTCCACCGCAAGGAGGATCTCATCAGGGTATTGCTCCTGTTCCTATGCCTGTGCCTTCCGTTATTGAAATCGTGGAAGTCCCGCTATGTTGTATCGATGTTGAAACTTGTGTGTGTTTATCTACCATTTCTTTTGTTCACCTATGTGATGTGCCCCTTTACCTGCTCTAGTTCAAAACATTGGCCAATGATTGACTTGAGCTTAAACCAAACACACTCTTAGGGTCCAGGAGGCTTCATGGAAACATTTTCTTTGGTTTATTTAGCGCATTCCTGTGATGTTTATTGTAACCATCTTAACCAATGTGAACCATCTTAAGTAATGTCCCTTGTTCAACGCTGGTTAATTACAGAATCTCAAAGAGAAGGCATCATTCAGGAACCCAGATGAGTTCTATTTCAAGATGATCAACAGTAAAACCGTGGATGGAATCCATAGGCCCAAGTATGTATAATATAGCTACTCTGACAGTTCAAAGTTTGCTGTATTCTATGTTTTTAGTTGGATTATCATATACCTTTTATTAGGCCTGAAACAAATAAGTACACTGAAGAGGAACTTATGCTGTTGAAACATAAAGACATGGGATACATTCTTCAGGCCATCCAAAGTGAAAAGAAGGTCTGTGATGACTTTTAAATATTCGAAACAAATGATGCTCCATTTGTTCTAGCCAAATTCTATATTGTATTCTGATTTGGATGACACCATTTTGTAGAAAATTGAACGATTAAGCTCAACGCTTCACGAACTGGATAACAAGCCGTCAAACAAGCATGTGTACTTTGCAGAGGACAGGTATGACAGCTGTATCTTGCTGCTTACATTTTGTTCAATCCAATTGATTATATATGATTTGTTTAGATATTGCTGTCTACGTATTGTTTTGTCAGTATTGAGCTGATTAGCCTTTTTATTTCAGAGAAGAAGCCAAAGAAATACATTCTAGGATAGAAGAAAGCAGCAGCACACCTGATTTTGGCAACATCCCTGCTCGGATAAAGAAGTAAGTGTGCTGTTCTCTTTGGGAATTTGGAGCCTGTGCTATGTAATTATGTTATATTTATGGCTGCTATGATTTATGTTATACTTGAGAAGGATAGCTTTCATCATTGGTGTGCTCTTCTCTTTGGTCTTTTACCCCTCATCTGGAATTCCTTCTTCATGATTGAGATTTGAGTGCTTTGGTGATTTAGTTCATGCTATTCACGATCAATGTGGGTGTGATGTAATTGTAATCAGGAAATTGCTCAGTGGTAATTTCTTGTACTATGTGAATTAGATTGTGTTTCTCCACAAATCGTTATATTGATTCTTGTGCATTTTATGCATTCAGTGACTGCCTAATAAACTTGTATCCCATCAAAATATTTATAGGAAAACAGCTTCCTCCTACAAAGAGTTGGAAGCAAGGAAACTCAGGGTTCAAAAGCTTGAGAAATTGTATGCCGACATGGCCTTGCAAAAAGAACTGAAGGTTTGCTTTCTCAGATGAATATGAATATTTAATTTTCTTGGGTGAAGTCTCTACCATGAAATCCTCTGCTGATTGTTCACTTAATGTATATTTTACAATTCAGCAGACCCAGTTAGTTCATATTTTTTTAGCAACTGAAATCTGGAGCAGCCTAAATTCAAAATCTGTAAATGAACTGTCTGATAGATTTTTATAAGCATCTGTCGGCAGTCCAGTAGTACTGGTTATTCTGTTTCTTACATTTAGGAGTTGGCTTGAGTGAGAGTTTATACTGATAAGCATTTCATTTATTGACTTATTTAATACTCGGGCAGAAACCTGGACGCAAGAGGAAACTCCGTGAAGAGGAGATTGAAAATCCAACATCACAGCCTGTTTATAAGTGGCATGCACAAAGGAAGCGGTGAGATGGACGAAAGTTGGATAATTGAGAATAGATGAAGTGTTGTGGAGTGACCCTAAAGCAGAAGATGGGCTTGGATAGTTTCTCTCGAGTGCAGAAGCACATCCCTTCGACTTAACCCTTGCCCCCTTCCACTATCCCTGCCGATTATTTCCGATGCCTTTGTAAACCTTGGTGATATTTGTGGACCCTTTATTGGATCCACATACTGCTATTAGCCTATGTTCATTTCTCGAAATGTTGGGTAGCCAGAATCAACATGTAAGAACAATTTGATTGATATAGTTCAAATCATCATATTCGGTAAAGAAGTATTTGTGATCAACCTGCAGAGCCAAATGTTAGAGTTGACTCGTATCATGCCCTTTGCATTTTCACTCAGATGCTGTACACTACCACCCTGTTATGCATTCAATCGGTAGCCTTCAAATTTCTGTCAAATGGTCCAAAGGTGATCTAATACATAGTATGATTGCTGTCTGGGTTACAAGTTGACACTGCAGAGCTCTTCCTCAGAACCTATGTGAGTATGTCAGTAGATTTATGTTTTAATACAAGCACCCACTTTTCCACATATCAACTTACAGTTATTCTCCTTATTCAGCAAGCTGTAAATCACCCCTTTACAAGCTGCATCTTATTCTCCCCCAAAGAGAAAAAAATAAGCAACGAATACAGGTTGGCAAATCCCAAGGTCTGAATCACGAATTCACGGTCAGCAACATGATTCACGAGAGCCTCAAGACATCTTAGGTTCACCCCGCAGTTCTTTAGTCAGCGATTCATCGAGAATCAAGTGTTGTTATACCTTGAAACAATGTATTCTGCAATTGCCAAGCTTGATGTCAAACCAGGGGATTCTATTCCAAACAAATTAACCAGCCCAGGAATGCCGTGGACATCCTCCCCCTGCAGTAGCCAAGAGTTCAGCTTCATTGGTTTATGGATTACTTGAGTGGGAAATAAACTTTGAAGGAATAAAAAGTATTGTTATCAGATAACAACCTGAATAACAAAATCTGAAGGACCCTGTCCAGGGCCAGAAAGCTTTGGTCGGATCCCAGAATAACCAGGCTCCAGAGATCCATCCTTGAGATTTGGAAAATACTTCCTTATCACAGAGTAAAATCCAGAACATCGGGTGGGATTGACCGAGTAATCGAACCTGATGTACATAAATGCTAAAGGTCTTAAAACATCTTACCGTATTTTTACAAGACGGAACTATTTTCAGTAACCATTAAATTTATTTCAATATTGAACACCATTAGAATGTTTAGGTATTTGTCTACTCCATCGATTAAAGTGATGTTTATAACTGGTAAGAAAATCTTGCCACCATGCACAAAAAATCTAGTTTAGCACATCGAACCAGCTCAACTCTGGGCTCATCCAGATATTTAACACTTGCATAGTCCAAAAAAACCCTTCACTGAAAAAGACCAGGATGCAGATAAGTAAATTGAACAAGCAAGTATCTGCAGTGTCTTACCCATTCAGGAAACATGACATGTCGTCAATTCCACCATCTAACCATTCAACATCTGGTCCAAATCTAACAAGGCCATGCAAGTCTAGTGTGACATGGACCCCTATGCCACCATCCTCTGGTAGAGGGTATATTAGGTGGCTGAAAGGACTCTTGGTTTGCGAGAGGGTGAAGTAACATCCACGGGCATAATAAGCAGGGGGCACAAATGCTTGATCAAGGCCATGCAACCTTTTTGCAAGTGGAATTGCACTCAAACCTGCTGAGTTTATCACAAGCTTTGGAAGCAAAACAATCTGTGGCAGTACAGGAGATCCTACAGAATGGTTTTCCAGCTCTTTGCTTTCAGAAATATGAAGCTCGATCCCTTCATTTCCAACATGTCCACTGACAACTGCTGTGTTATATGATATGGTTGATCCTAGGTTTTCAGCATCAGCCTGCATCAGGAGAAGCGAGAATGAAATGACAGTACAAGCTGATTTAGAGTTCTGCATGATGCAACACTATAAAATGAACTAACACGAACATGATGTCAGTTTGACATAGTATGTTTGCATGCTAACCAAAATGTTGTAGAGGGAAGACCCATAAAGTAAATATGCACAGACAGTTTAGCCGGAACTCTCCAAACATGGCATGGCAGGGAGATCTTTCGAGCAGAGAAAAGGGAACAGAGATATTTTTTAATCCTGTGTTAAGTAACTAGTTAAAAATACTTCAATTAATTCGAATGCGTTCTATATAAAAAATATTTCAGTTACATAATACATATGCAATTTTTGTTTCAGTTACGTATGCAGTTTTCATTCTTAGAAAATGGGAAAATGGACCTTTAAAAGCAGTAAATTCCTTTAAAATGTAACAGGCCAAAATGAACTACAGAATGAAAAAAAAAATGGGACAAAAAAACAAATTATAAAATAGCCAAGTACCAAAAGGGAGAGCATGAACGAATGGGAGTCAACAATCCCAGTACTAGGTGATAGTAAAGCTTTCAGACAGCGGAGTTCAGGTTCCATCTCCATAGCCTGAGAACCCTCCATCATCTGAAGATCATCCACCCCATTTCCTTTAGCACTCTCGAGGAGCATGTCCAGCTTTGCAGTCTCTGCAGCACCAGTAGCAACGATAAGTTTACCGAGCCGTTTATGGGGGATATCTCGTTCTGCACAGTACTTGTAGAGCATTTCCTTTCCTCGTACGCAAAGACTAGCCTACAAGAAGCATTTCATAGGGAGAATCAATAATACGCAAATGTGATGGGGCTCTGCATAAGCTTTCAATTTCATTTGACATAACATGAAAAATCCTGTCCATTTTACCATGGCAAGAAAGGACTTTACTGATTTGTCTAATAAGCATAGGACAGGAAAAAAAAAGATCACTATTAAACTAGCCAATGATGGACAGAAGGGGTCAATGAAGTAATGTGCATAAGACAGAGTGCAGAGATATACCAACTATAATATTGCCAACGCAATGTGCAAAACTGAAAATAACAAAAAGAAAAGGAACAGGGACGAAGCGTTCAATTTTAGTGATATTGATCGATGAGCTTATTTGCACCATGGTTAGGTAATATTTGTGTAACAATCTAAAATTCCAAGCACACAGAGCCTGAAATGCTAAATTGCTAATGTCAAGTATCCAAAGTGGTGACAGGTGACGGCTGACTGAAATATCACAAGAGCCAAGAATCACCTAAGCTTGCAATCATGTCACAACTTCCCACCCTGAAATGCCAAGGTTTGCTTCCCCAATAGAGCAGCTGCCAGCTAGAGATTTAGAATCCTTCGGCAGGAACAGGACGCACCTTGAGGCTGCGGGGAGGGTAGTAGATGCCGGCGTGGATGACCTCGCTATTGCGGGAGCTGGTGCCGGTGCCGAAACTAGATGCCGACTCGACCACCAGCACCTCGCGCCCGGCCATGGCCAGCGCGCGCGCCACAGCGAGACCGACCGCGCCGGCCCCCACCACGACCGCATCCGCAGCCTCCCGGGGAGCTCCGGCGGCGAACCGGGCGATACCTCGCCGGCGGCAGGCCCCCGACAAGCGCCGCAGCGGAAGCATCTCGGTTCGCCAATCTTTGGTCCGGTGGCACTAGTGGCTCGGTGAGCCTAGCCCGATTGTGTGCAGTTCACTAACCGAATGATTGTGTCTGACAGTTCCATCTCATGATCCAAATAATTCCGCCATGGTAATTGTGTTTTGTTGAGGAAATCCTTGGTACTAGTAGCTTATTTTTGCTGCTTAACGAATATGGTGAATTTAGTACTCACTGATAGACATGGTTTTGAACATCTACTACATAGTTTCGAAAATATAACTTTTAAGCTAAATATTTTTGTAAACATTGTAGAAGGGCTTTCCAGACACCAAGTTTGCACATGATTTCTAACTACCAAACCTAAGAATCTTAAGATATGGCTACAAAGTTTAACTTGGCCTATGTCCAAAAGGACAAAATTATTGAAACTGAAATGGGTATAGAATTTGTCTGAGAGTTGAGTGGTGGTGTGCTGCAAAGTTCTGTTCCCTCAAGATCGACTTTGAATGATTGTAACCAAAACAATGTTATTTGATAAATACATTACCATTTTCAAATAAAAAAGAGAGGGTATAGAATGCAGCAACAGCCGTTTCCAACCTATTTCGATTAATTTGTTGGCACGTTAAATCGGCACCATTAGCGTAGTGTACCAGTATTAGTTAGTACTAGGTCAGATCACACCAATGCCATATCAGTTCTACATCGGCTATCTACCAGCCAGTTCCAATGCATGTACAACACAGACAAACAAAACAGAAACTGCAAAATAGAGATGACAATATCGTTTCAGTCACAACACATAAGCAGTCTCATGATTTACTTCCATAGGCAGAAAGTATCTTCCTGCTACAACATACAACAACTTTCTTGCTGAGAGCAAGGCACGAGTGGTAGCTATGTAGGGAGGATTACAAAGTGGCAAGTGCATGACCTAACAATCTATATCACCCGATCTCCAGTAACCTTGTACGCCCGTTACTTTCTAGCATTCTTTTCCTTCATGTTTGCCATCTAGCAGTTGGTATCATATACAGCCAGGCCTTGAAGTTCTGGACCTTCCAAGCGCGGGTTCTTCTCGAAGCTGCACATAAACAGAATTCATATAAGTCAACTTGCTCAACTGGGAACACCATGGACATAAAAAAAAACAGGGGACAATGTAAACTGGAAAGTGGACCACGGATGAAATACATCATTATGAAGGAAAAAACGTCATGGTGGAGACTGCGGGTCTACAACATTACAACAAAGCCAAAAGAATCTACTCATGTCTTTTTGACCATAAAACATATAGAATATTGAAAAGAGAAAAAATGGTGAAGGAGAAAACACGAGGGAGACAAAGTGCTTGGAATTGGTCAACTAAACTATGCTCGAATCTAGAGCACCACAAGTGCATGCTTGGGATGCCCTTTCAGAATGATACGATTCTACGCTTTCATATCAGAAATACTAGTGATTATCGCCTCACTGCAGAAGCAGTCAACGAAAGTAATTTTACAAGTATAGAAACATCCATTCACAGAGTGCAGCTGTTGCACTATTAAATGTGAGCCTGCGAGGGACTGAAGATAAATTATGTGATTTTGGGATAAACATATTGGCCAGCCAAGTTATCAGAGGTGTGGTTTAATTTGCTTTTTTAAAGTATTGATTAAGACACACATCTTAAAAGTTAAGGCCTCACTTCCTCTCTTTGAAGATATTATTAGTTTGAAACTTAGTGTGAGCAAATATCCTCGTACCACAGTACGCCTAGATTAAGAAGGTAATCAAACTTACTTGCTGAGAGGAATGTGCTCAAATGGTCCAGTGGTGGGAATTGTTCCACATAGATCATTGCCAGAAACATCACTGAAGAACAATTAAGCCCAAATTATCACATAGAAGATAGCGTGGAGCGAACTACACTCATCAATGGAAATTAAATTGTACTTACACAACTTTGAGACTAGATATGCCAGCCAGCTCCCTTGGAATTGGCCCGGTCAAACGATTGCCGTTGAGCCGCCTATGAAAGCACAACCGTGTGTTAATAGATATACTGCTGTGGAAATAGCTTACAACTTAGTGAAGGCCAGAAAGATCAACCTTAGTGAGGGCCAGAAAGATCAAACAAGTTACAGGTTCACAGTAGGCTGTATATATGTACAGCCTACTGTGAACCTGTAACTTATACAGAACTATAGCATTATATATGTACATGGCAACTGTCACACTCTACTTATGACAGTTTATCTTCTTTTTGGCATATCCTGGTTTTTGGTTAGGCCAATATTTGGTAACTTGCAATAAACTACACCATTACATCTGTACATAGCAACCAATTGGTTAGGCTAATGTTGATTTGTCATAAACTATGCAATAAGTTAGGCCATATGCATCTACGATGCAGAAGACCGTGGCAAAAAAGCTTCCATTCTAACAAAAGTATGTACATAGCAACTATGAGCAGGTATCCTAGCACAGCCCAACACCATCTGAACACATAATGTTCATCTTTAATAGAATCAGCAATAATCCACGTTCAAGTGCCAAAATGTGATAACTATTTCATATGTAGAGAGCAGTTGAAGAGCATAAACTTACAAGAATACAAGGGACTTCAGCTTCCCGAGTGTTGGAGGTATAGTCCCTGAAACGTTATTCTTGTACAAGTCCAAGCTAATTAGGTTCTTCAAATCACCAAGTTCTGACGGAATCGTTCCTTCAATTTTATTTTTGTAGAGTTCCCTGTTTCAACACCAATAGTCAGTACAACTGCATTGCATTGAGATAAAAAAAATTAAATGAATAACCAGTAAACATTAGACATATATAAGACTAAACAAAAAACTTCGTATACATCAGGCCTACATATCATGAAAATAAACTCTATAGAAATAGAGATAAAAAAGAGCACCATGGGGAGATATGGAAATAGATCCTACTACATACCTGTTCAACATAGGTTTACATGCATTAGTTATTTAGTTACACAATGTACTGAACAGGTTTTAGGACGACAGAGCCGAAGGACCAACAATAGCATCCTATTTACCTATTTAACCTACAATACCATATATTGGTTGTCTAATGGAAGGAATGAATTTAGCTTCTTTTGTTCCGAAATATCTTAAGATTTATTTGTCATCAGAGCATGTAAATCCATGTCCATACAATTCATTTTTTGCTTTCAAGTTCCTATCTACCTGCTACCGACTAAGAAATCTGTTAGCTTCAGTGCCATAGGTTGCAGTACAGTGAAACTACAATATCATACAGTACAGCTTAACATATGGGCTTCAAACTAAGAAAAGAACCCAAAAAAGATACATTCAAAGTTAATAAGACAAAATTTGGAAGTTGAACAATTTTTGACGTGGAGGCTAGAACATATGCTATTCCAGTTCAAAGTTCTTAGCGGCAGCAAGTACAAATTGCATGCATGCAGGTTAAAACTATCTTTTTGTAGGAGATATAGTCCATCTATGGAGAAGCAAACGTGATTAAATATGTTACAAGGGCCAGATATCAGACCAAACAATGAATTAATCAGGGATGAGGCAGAACTAATTTAATGATCAGATGCTAGTATTGGTGTTTAACAATTTCAAATTATATGCGGCACAGCAACTACTTCAAGAGATGGGAAGGTATTTTGCAAATGGTAGAATTTTATTTGTACACAGAAGTTGAACAAAAATAATATGAGTAGGTTTCAGCATACTACTTGGAGCAAGTAGCAATAAGAACCAAACCATACAAAGAACTTACAGGTATTGCAGATGCTCCAATTTACCAAGCTCAGGCACCAGATGACCAGATAAGTTCAGGTTACCAAGATCTCTGCAAGAAGAGGGGGTATTTGAAGAAAACAATTAGATGAAGATAGTCTTGTGAATTTTTTTGATCTCATATGGAAATACAAGAAGCCATCCACAAGTTTTCTCCAAATAAGCAATCTGTATGCCCGCAGTTTCCATCTATCTAGCAACTCAATATGTAACTGCAACTGATTTTTGTAACTTGAGGGTTAATGTTTGGACTACTCACTATACTCTACAACAAATGGTATGATCTCAGGCCTACAACGTTCCATCTGAAATCCCCTAAGCAATGGAAATTCACAGAGAACTAAAATAGTAATAACAACATTCCTAGCACAGTAACTAATGTGTGTCCACCTTTTTTAACTAAGTTTTCCTTATCGATCTAAATGATTTAACTTGGCTCTTAGCTACTCATGTCAAACAGTAATAATTCAGTATTGAGTAGGTAACAGTAATAATTCACTATTGAGTAGCAAACCCTCGATTAGGAATATGTAGCTAACACTAGTTTCTCCTGTCGCGAACAAATTATAGCTAGGTATCAATTAATAATCCGCTGCAAGATCGCTCGCTCTGCAAGGCGATCCGGTTCCCCGTCCCAAAGACC
Source organism: Avena longiglumis (assembly GCA_030063025.1). NCBI lineage: Eukaryota > Viridiplantae > Streptophyta > Magnoliopsida > Poales > Poaceae > Avena > Avena longiglumis. Next base: position 125,206,599 of record CP125973.1, on the reverse strand, counting down.
AAAGCCAAAGGCTAAATCAAAGGGCGAGCAGGAGAGAGAAAGAGAAGCTCACGCACAGGCGGGTGACGCGGTTGTCGCGGTCGCAGGTGACGTGGAACCAGGTGCAGGGGTTGACGAGCGTGGGGTCCCAGCTCTGGAGCACGCCGCCGGGGTCCCGCAGGCTGCGGCGCAGCGCCGAGAGCGCGTCCCCCTCGGAGTTGGCCCCCGCGAGCGCGAGCACGAGCGCCGCGACGAGGGCCAGGCCCAGGGCTCCGGCCGCCTGTGCCGCCATGGGAGGAGATCGGCCGCCGGATCTGGACGCGGTGGGGAGGGGACTCCTGGAAGGCAACCAGCAGCAGGTGGAGAAAGGGGAAAGGGAGGGGGAAGCAGCGCAGGCAGGCAGGCAGGAGCAATGTATTTCCGTCGGCGGTCCACTTTTGTACTGCTCGGCGATGCCGTGTCCGTTTGAGAGAGAGAAAAGTCGAGCGAGTGGGAGTAGTGGAGCGACTTGGGTGGTGGTGGGTTGGGTCGGGTTCCCTCCCTGGGCCACGCGCGCTGGAGTGGGAAACGAACGAGATGGGTTGACTTGAGTCAGCTCCTGCCCTGGGTCGTCTAGGCTGCTGTCTGTCTTTTTTGCCTTTCCTTTTCCTACTCTTCTAGACTGCCGTAGGTATGAATCTTGCTGATTTCATCGAAGATAAAGACAATCAATCTGATTCGCCGGAACTGAGCTTCTTCGATAAGCTAGTTATTTAGCCCTGTGACCAGGATGTTGATTAAAGATGTAAAAAGGGAGACATGATTAGTTAGTCATACTAGCTTCTTTCATCCTGCCTTCCTTTTAATTCTACACTCTGTAAGGTGGAGAGGTAGAAAGAGGTGCATTTTATAGGAGAATGGAATTGCAACACTTGAGGGCAACTCCGATTTCGGACAGCAAAGTATCCGAATCGGTTTGTTTGCGGTGGCCCGTGAACAGCCTTGAGGGTTTTGTCCGTCCAAGCAAGGCCATTGCACCCAACAGGATGACCCAATTTTGGTCCGTGGAGAGAGCAACGAAAGACACCCATTAATGGCAGCGCGCGCTCTTTCCGTTCGCGCCTACATTCCTCGCCTTGCAGCAGTAATTGTTGTCGTTTTCCCTTTCTTTTCCCGCCCTATATGTGCCATTTTCGTCGAGGCCTCGCCTATAAGATCTTCCCTCCCAGGACTTCGCCTATAAGAGCTTCCCGAACAGGCCTTCATCGTAAGACCTTCCCGCCCAGGTCTATAAGAGCTTCCGTGCAACAACACTTCCCACGAGCTTCCCTCCCAGGCCTTCGCCTATAAGAGCTTGCCGCCCTGTGTTGAGGCGTGACACACAGCCATCAACCATGCTTCGTCGTCTCCCTACAACCTAGGCCCAGATGAGCAAGGCCGCTCACTCCGCCTACCCACCCACCTTGCCGTCAAATGGAGACGACCTCGAGGAGGAGGATGGGTTCGAGGAGGGGTTGGATGAGGAGGAGTTGGACGACTTTGACTTCGAGGGCACCGGCGACCTGCAGTCACCGAGCATTTGTGTTGACCTGAAGGAGGAAGATACCAAGAGACAGCTTGTGGCCATCACAAGGGTCGAGGAGATGGCTTAGGAGGCCGCCCGCTTTGCCATGGCGAAACTGACCGAGCGGTGCAAGGAAGTGGCGCTCAAGGAGTCGATCGAGAGGGAGGATCTCGACCTCATCGTGGATATGCTGGCAACCCAGCATTGGTGCAGGCAGGAAGAAAGATCCAAAGAAGACATGGAGGTCGAGGCTTACGTGCTCCTGGCGACCCTGTAGGCATAGACCCCCTATACCCTAGCGACGACTGTGAGAGATCAACTCGTAGTGATGGCAAGGGCACATCGATCAAAGGTGGTGGCCGTGACCGTGCAGGAGGCTAGGGTGTGGGAACGCGCAACCCTCTCCAGATTCAGCGGTGATCCGCAACCACCAACCACGAATGACTAGCGAAGGAAGCCAGAGCGCCACTAGGGGCGAAGGGCAGGGCGGCAACGGATGTGCTACCATGTAGGTTTAGTTTAGTTGTCAATTATTGATGATTTTAGCTGGTATGGAAAATTTGGTCACTCACTAGGGCCCTGGTAAGAGAAGGGTGGACATGCATGGACGGACCACATATCTGCATCACAGCAAAAGCCAGCCAAAAAATGGGTTGGGAATGGACCGATCTTCGCTGCTCAGTCCGTTTGCAGGCAATGTTGGGCCTTACTCGATGCTCGCTCGGATAGTTTTGGACAGTCCCGTTGAGTTGCCGTGAGCTCTAGTGCTCCCGGTTATCAAAAAATTCGAAACATGATGTGAGTTTCAAAAGATCATAATTTTTTCCACCGATGCACCTACATACGTTTTACAGTATATTTAAACGACGTTATGGTGAAAAAGGAGTTATATTTTGGAAAAAACAAATTTATTACTATGTATAGGAATAAAAAGCTCATATTTTTTTGCCCAAATTTGTTTTTTCTTTCAGTTAAGAAAATTGCACTATCCGTGCTGGGTGTGCATACCTACTTGTAATTTTTTTCCACAGATTTCTTTGAGACCACTTTTCCAATTTGAAAATATATATCAGGAGCACTAGTGGTCGGGTGCTGCCGCCACTTTACGATTTTATATGCACAAGATACTTCTGGCTCTAGTTTGTGTAGGTGCCTTCAGATTTTATACTGCTGCATTTCCACTACCTTGAAAAAGGGGGCCGACACGGCATGGAGGAGAGACAAGAGCAGCGAAGATTCCATGTCTGCCCTGTGGTGTCCGGCATCGAGATGTCCACGTCATGGTCCACTTGCTGGTTTCCCGGGCTTTGTTTCTTCACCTTTTCTACCCCATCTCGCGACAAGTACAGGCTTGAGAGAATCCACTCGCTCCCCATTTTACTATTGCCATCGCTGTTTCCGCATACACTCTTGTCTCAAACGCCTCTCTTGATTCGGGGAAGCACTTGCTAGCTTAGAAAACTCCATTATTCGGCCTAACGTGGGAACCTTGAAAAGGCATCATCAGAATTCCAAAAGAAGTGTGCGTAAGTGCATTGACGCCATGAATTCATTTGTTTATCTATCTATGCAAGCTTTTCTGTTGGAAAAACAGAGCTTTTCTTGATTCCTAATTTGTAACGTGTCGAGTAGCTACAACCACAAAAGAATCCATGCGGAATTAATATACAGCAAACGAACATTGTCATGATCGATTTCCATGGTAATGCAAGTGAAGACAATGACTCGAGCGAGGAGAGGGGACGTGATCTATTGTGTCTCGGTGGCAAAATTAGGTTATGTAAGGGGGATGGGGCGGTGTGCCGTAGAGGAAGGGGGTGGGCGGAGAAGTACTTCCTCACCAATGTTTTTTTTTTGCCCAGGTGGGACACAATGCAATATAAATGAGATCAATATGTTTGCAAGAGGTGGAAGCAACCAATGTAAGTCAAGGAAATAGCTATTATGACAAGGAGCAAATTTTCTAACTTATGAACGTCTCGTTTCTCACGTTATGTGTGAAGATGTTTCGGACGTCTGGTATTGGAGAAACAATGAATGCGCTATCGATCTGCATTCTCTCTGTAACCATCATCTACCCAAAGCATGCCATGCCATCCTTGATCCACATGTCATGACATCATGATTCACATCCACACCACCCTACCATCTGATTGTCCCATCTAACGGTGCGCCACAATCATTCCTATCCACGCCACACTGCAACCCTAACCATGTTGTGTTGTTGCCCCGTCCAAACAAGCATGCCTCCGAACCCATCCACGCCACGTCGCAACTGCCTCAGAAGTTGGAAAACGCAATCAAGGTGACCCACCCGACGTCCAAGGTTAGCCGCGTCAGTAGTCAATGTACAACATGTCACACCCGTCACATGCTGATACGACAATGATGTCGTCTCCGATGCATCATCACATTGTCTTCCTTTTTGCATATGCAACTTCATTTCCATTACTCGCCTCATGCGACACTCAGGTTAGGGTCCCAAATCTAGTCCACATGGAGCCTAAGAAGGGGAAGAGGTGGCCTGAGATGGATGGTGAAGGCAGGCGGAGCCAATGAATATGCGTAGAGTAGTGCATTCATCCTTGAAAATTTCTGCCCACTCCCACCCTTGTCGATCGTTCCGCCTTGCTCCTAACACGTTGTCGCCTGCCTCCAAGTTTGCCTCCACCCTCTCCAAACTCGTTGCGCGGCTAGATCGTTGAGTTTTTCTCTTTTTATTTCACAATTGTTTTCAAATAGATGATAAATCGTCTATGCATGATTCGAGGATGAATGCACATATGCGATTAGAATGTGCCTCTAATACTAATTATTGAAGATGGTCTACACCTTCGCCGAGGAAGACAAAGATGAACATTTCATTATCTGTGATGTTTTGGTGCACGGTACAAAGATATAAAAACTAATTAAGAGTAGTTTTGTGTGTGAACAAAATCGCACAATGGTGACGTTAGATTTTGGTGTCACTATACAAAAATGTCGGTTGGTGTTTACAGAGAGTCCACTCGAACGATGGAACCGACAAGGGAGAAATGCAAGCAATTTGCTTTGGTGATGGAGTTGGCATGGGAGAGAGAAAAGATGTTTGTCTTTGATAAGAAAGGGAGGGCATTGGCTTGGTTATGTGAATTTAAATTGCAAGCATGTCGTTTGTAATTGTGAATTTGAATATGATTGAATCATATGCATAGGAAATATTATATATATATACTACGTTGTTCAACTATTAATATACATAAAATAATTGCGGATGATGAAAATAAGAAGAGGTATGAGTTCCAGAAGCTGCTGCTAGGGTTTTATGGTTATTATATATATTACGTTCAACTATTAATATACATAAAATAATTGCGAATGATGAAAATAAGAAGAGGTATGCTGCTAGGGTTTTATGGTCTTTTAGGGGCTAAGTAATTGGGAAAACCTCTAATAACAATTTAGTGGCCTGTTTTAAGAGCTAGTTATTTCATTTCAAAATAATTAAAGTTATATAATTGCTCTAAGTCAACTATCTTAAATTTAATGAAGTTTGTAAAAATCATGAACATCTAAAACACCAATTTAATTTCAGTAGATTCATAATAAAATATATTATTTTTCATACTATGTAGATTCAAAGCTATCGATATTCATATATTTTTATATAAACCGGTTAACACTTAGAGAAGTTTGAACCAAACAGGTTAATGTCGTCCGCTTGTCGACCCCCGCAACATCGTCTACCCTATCAACGCGACAGGGACGGGCCCCTCCCCAATCCATCCCTGAGCCCCTCCCCCTCCATGCGCGGGCGTCTTTGCTTAGCGAGAGCGTGGCCAATGGCGGTTCGGCGATGCTCCAGGTGGAGGGGGTTGCGGTGGCGCGGCCAGTTAGCGGCGACGCCCTCCTAGCCCAGATCTAGGCCCTTTGGGCCCCATCTTAATCTAGGCGGGCCAACTCAGGCTCGGCGGCGGTGCCCCAGCGGACGGAGACGATAATGCAGCTCATACTAGGGTGGCGACGCTAGTGGTGCGCCTGCTGCAGAGTGGTGGCAGGGCTTTATGGGCCTGATCTAGGCCCGACCGGTCCTGTTTTGGCCCGGTGTGTCCTTGTCATTGCGTCTAGTCGACTACCACATGTGGCGGTGGAGAACGGTCCCTCCCACGTGGTTGCGGTGCTGCCGCCCATCGTTTCCTATTGTTTAAATCTTCTCGGTCTTACAAGACTCACAACATTGGCCACGGTGAGACGGCGAATGTGACTACAAGAGCGTGTTAACGCATGTGGGTGGGTGGCAAGTTGGTGGACTTCTACGAATCTTCTGGGGTTCTGGTTGGGGTTCAGGAGAAATCCCCGCCGGACCATTCGACACTGTCGTGGTGACAATATTCCTTTCCTGATGGGCGCAGAGTGTGTATCCCTTTCCCACTCCTTCTGTGTGCTGGGGGAACCCTAGGACCAGCCCGGGTAGTAGCGTCGTCGTCGTCACATTTTTTCTTGAAAGTGTTGCTTCGCATGCGACGCGTCGGAGTGCTAGGAGCATGGTGTGACAATTCCTGATGGCGCAACACTTGAAAGCCATCTCCGTTTCGTCAATCTGTCGTCGTCCGCATTTCTTTTCTTTTCTTTTCTTTCCCTTTCTTTTCTTTTGGTCATGGTTGTGGTGTTGCCCCATCTTTCTTGTCCGTTATATCGTGTGTGGTTGCTACATCAATATAGCGATCCTATTTCGACAAACACTCAGAGAAGTTTAACTTAAAACAAACCTATAACATCAATTATTGGGGAATGGAGGGAGCGGGTATCGTTGGAAATGCTTTAACTACCCTTGAGGTAGCGTGTACGATATTTTGTTGCTTAGGCGTATAGGCCTACTCTACTTCTTCTGTTATGGGGCATTACTTGCTAAACATGTGTGCAACGAGGCGAAGGGAACTTGGCGAAGAACGAAGTACACAACCGCAAAAAAAAAGAAGAACGAAGTACACGACGGCGCTTAAAGATTTTGGACAAATTTCGATCGCTTTTTTCAATCGGGTAGGACAGATTTCGATTGTGACTTTGTGAGTGCACCCTTTATATTGATTTGGAAGTGTTGTCGCTGTCACGCTATTAGGGTATAAGCGTGCTGAGGGTGGGTGTGCTCCGGCAACGACAACACACTGGTGCCGTATGAAGTATGATCCAGCGATGGCATGCCGCGCCGGTGAGCGCAGCCGCGGTGGCCGAGAGAAGCGTGCCCGAGGCGAATGGCGCGGATGGTGCCTGCTAGCTTGCCAAGCCTACCAGGCTCGGCCGGCACGGCCGACAACCCACACGACAAATGGCAGCGTGCCCAACTGCCAATCGCGCGGTGCGTCCTTGTGCGTGGATCACGTTGTCGCGAACGCGGAACGCACTGCTCTCATCATCACAGTCTCACCGGAAAGAATGCAGTCTCACAGGCTGCATTGCCATGTTAAACGATCGATGGGGTTTTCTGCCATTCGCCTAAATTGCCATCTTAAATGAAGCATCGTGCAGCGTGCAGGAGATGCTTGAAACCGTCTAATTTTAACCACCCGTTCCTAAATGAATGAAAACGCATAGCACCGGAGTTTATGCACGTACGGAGTCAAGGATTCAAACGTTTCCTGTTCTCTCTTATATAAAAGAAAAAAACGTCTCCTGCAATCTCGACAGTCGGGAGAGATCTGACCGCGGTGGCCACTGTTACGGGTTACGGCAACTTAGGTTAACTCCAACCGCGTCTCTATTTCGGACACCGTTGTGTCGTCTGGGGTGGCTGTGCACAGTGACGGAGCTACGGTAGAAATGCTGGGCGGTCCAGGTTGTAGAAGAGTATGGACTGGGCCAATAAGAAAAACAAAGTATTATAAAAATCCTGGGTGGGCCATGGCCTGGTTCAGCTCCTTCATAGCTCTGCCACGGGCTGTGCATCCAACGCCGCCTCAATTTTGTCCATCAGTGGCCATTTTCATGAATACACATTTTTTTCAGCCATCTTTGCACTCACAAAATGTTGATAATTAAATAGGAAGTTCAAATTTCTTAGCATCCTTTTTTAGTCGTTAGCCAAGGGCTCGATTGTCTACGGTACTGTTTGCTACCTTTGGATAGGTCCAGGGATATGCTTGTTGGAATTACCGCTTCCATGCCACATGTGCAGAACGCTGACTGCGGGAGATAGATGTGTTAAGTTCTATATTTTTTTAAAGTCCCATAAATTTTAATGGGTGTTGTATGTGCAGCTCAAAAGGAGCATAAACCTGTTTTTTTTTTTTTTTTTTTTTTTTTTTGGCTTAGTTGGTAGGTTTTTGTGAGAATGGACCATTTCTATGTTAGTTGGAAGTGATTTCCACATCATAAGGCGCCATGATTAGAAGAATGATGATAATTTTAATCGCACGCCGAACTTTTATTCTGAATGCTATAATTGAAAGTTTGGACCCAAGAGAATTAGTTCTACTAGTCCGGCAATTCAGATGGATGAATCGCAAGAGAGATGCCCATATATGAAAAACTTGACTGCATTTTGGCTAGCATGGATTAGAAACCCTTTAGAAAACGTGAGAGCATTACCCCATTCAGGATTCCATCATACATCACTTTTTTTAGATTTGGGTCAGCAAGCACACACACATGAAATAAGTTCATGTTCTCTTTCGAGTTAGCTTGGTTAAAGCAGGAGGGTTTCTTCGAGATGATGGCCAATGAGTGGGCATCCATTTTCGAAGGAGATACTCCAATGGAGAGATGCCAAAATAAGATTTGCCACATGCGCTAGTCTCTTAGAGGTTGGACATGTAATCAATGTGGTGTGTGTACAAATAAGAAAGATATATGCTTTGAAACATTATCCATCGTAAAGTTGAAAGCTTCCCTTTGAACGAGACAAAAATATTAAATTTTCATGATGCCAATGATATGATTGCTAAGCTTAGACGTGATGAAGAGTCCAAGTGGACTCAACATGCAAAAGTTAAACATGTTCAAGAGAGATGTGATAATACACAATATTACCACCTTATTGCAAATTTCAAACATAGGAGGAAATAAAAATTTCAAATCGAACAAGAAGAGGGTACAATTCTTGGTCAATATAATTTGAAACATTATATTGCAGAATATTATAAAAACTTGTTGGTACCTCCCTCTAAGAATAATGTTACTCTTATTGAGGCACAAAACCATGATATTCTTCAATTGTCGGCTGCTGAGAACGAGATTTTGACAACTGCTTTGACGGAGAATGAGGTCCATGATGCTATTATGAAAATGGAGAAGAGTAAAGCACCTGGACTAGACTAGTTTCCCGCCGAGTTCTGTCAATTTTTTCGGATATTCTAAAACAAGACTTGACGGAGATGTTTGTTAGTTTTTATAAGGGGGAAATACATCTCTTTCATCTAAATTGTGGGACAATCATCTTGTTATCAAAGAAAGAAACACAAATCTAGCAATCTCGGCTGATTTGTTTGCTTAATTTGAGCTTTAATTTTGTACAAAGGTTGGAACAAACTGCATAACCATTATTGCTAACATTATTGTCAAACCCACCCAAATGGCTTTCATGTCTGGCAAACACATCCTTGAGGGAGTAGTAATTCTACACGAAACCATCCATGAACTTTATAGGAAGAAAATAAATGGCGTTCTTTCCAAAACTGGTTTTGAAAAGGTTTATAACAAGGTTAAATGGTCTTTCTCTACAACAAGCATTGAGAATGAAGGGTTTCGATCTTTTATGGTGTGAGTGGATAAAACACTATGTTTGGCGAGGTAGTGTGGGCATAGGAGTAAATGATGATATAGGTCATTATAACCAAACAAAGAAGTGACTTCAATAAGGAGATCTGCTATGTCCTATTTTATCCAATATCATTGCAGATATGTTAGCTACCTTAATTGCAAGTGCAAAAGAGGATGGTCATGTAGAGGGTCTTATACCACATCTAGTGGATGGTGGAGTTTCTATCCTACAGTATGTGGATGATGTCGTCGTATTAAATACAAGTATGCCATGAGGGGGTTCTTGAGGCATGGAAAGAGAGGGGGTGTGAGACGTGGGGATGTCCGGGGAGGGGAGCACATAATTTTACCTAGGTTCAGATCCAACTGCGGTGTTCGGATCCTACTCCTGCAATCAATCCACTATAATTGTCAAAGCTAGAGGTTACAGAGGGTTTGATTAGGGTTCACCTGTGCGAGTAGAGATTGATCCTTGTGAATCGTGCCCTAAGGGCTACCCGTATGTCGGCTTATATAGTCATCTGACATAGGCCTTACATGTAGGAATCCTATATGGCTATGGTACAAATTACAACATAGTTGGTAACTACTACATCTTGTACTCCAAGTCTTCTGGCGTTGGGCGCAAGGCGGTAATCCTTCTAGGCTTTCTCATAGACAGATGGGCCTCTGTTTATATCGTTGACCGGGCCGCTGATGGCTGTGAAAATAGCCATCTTTTCCATGTTTAAACATTGTTTTAGTCAAGCAATTGATAAGAATCTCTCTAGCCTTGACACTAATGACTAATTATTGCAAATATATGCAAACCATTGCTTTGAATTGTATTGTGCAGGGAATCATTTTTTTAATGCAAAATCAGGAGCCATAAATGAAGATTTTAAGGAAGTTTACACGACCAAGTAATCCTGGAGCAAACACCAGAGGCCATAGCAACCACTAGTACGGGCAAGGCCCGCCCATACCATTTGGCGACGGCTTCGTATCGTCAAACCCTACAACTTTTGTGAAGGCGTCTATATATTTCGAGGTCCTAGCCATTGTGCAGAGGGCCGCCATGTCGTGGTGGTGTTACAACATATGCCATGGGTGGCTTAAGTTGGGGCCGAATGGATGCTAGAGGAATCCGGGAAGGGAGAGCACAGTGTAATCTACACACGAACAAGAACAAACAATCAAATGAACACATCGTATACCTAGGTTCAGGGCTCTCCTGGGAGATAAAACCCCTACTCCTGCATGCTAGATCTCATAAACATCATCATATTGTGGCTATAAATTCTTCTTGAGCTATATCTGAGAGGAATAAGAAGGTGTTCTTACTCTCTCTTGATTCTAAGGGGGAAATGAAGTTAACAAATGACCGACCCTCTTATGGGAGGCCCTAGTGCACCTTATAAAGGGGTGACCAAGGTACAGTTAGGGCTGACCTGGCAGGGAATATGCCAGGAATATGCTGTAGAAAAATTCGTTGTCTAGGCCTGGATGATGATCTTGTTAGCGATAGGACTTGACGTTCCCATCACCTCCAACGGTTTATCTGACATTGTCCTCCTCCTAGAAACCCTCGACGTGAACGTGCCTCCGGGATTTAGAGGCATGCCTATGGGAGACGTGCTTATCTCTCCCGGATTTCCTGGGAACAAGCAGGAGCATTGACCTTGAGGCCGACATATAGTTTATGACCACATGCCAACTCCATATGTTGACTCCTACCAACATAACTCGGCCTTGGTGAACCTACGCATAAGAAACAATACATGTTATGCCGACATATGTTATATGTCCGCTTTCATATGACGCCAATATCGGCTTGGGTATGTCATCCTATGTCGGCCATCCTATGTCGGTCAACCTTAGTCCTAGTCCACCTTATCTTTACACCTCTCTTGACCCTAACGGGTGTCATCCTCCCGACATTAGTCCCCGAAGTTGTCGAGGTCTAGCAGCGTTAGCCAAAAGGCCTCGACAGGTTCCTTTAATGTACATGGAACATCTCTTTTATATCTGACACACATATGTTGGCCGAAAAAGTTTATAGCTCGGCATCGGCAATTGGCACCCTTTTCCAAATCTGACTTTATCCACAGGAGTCGACCTATATCTCGGCCTCCAAGTATTCGCATATCACTTAGATATTATAGAGGTCCCAACCTTTATAAGGTAGAGATCCATGTGTTTACAATGCTAGTCCCTGGATCAATAGCTAGCATCCACATTTAAGATGTAATATCAAGAAACAAAGGTCATAATACAACTTTATAACTAGGAATAAAATAATTCATTACGTCTTACATAGCTCATTTGGCTATCTCATTACAATATAGCAGAAATAACTATATAGCATGGAGTCCTTCATCTTCAAAGTGCCACAGGCAAACATGTTGGTTGTATACTTGTAATCCTAATCAACACACTTCACTAACATCAAATAAACCCGCAACATAATAAGTTACTGCCACAAGGGTCAATACATTTGAATTGTATTGGCAAGTGATATTATGGTAGAATAGTAGTATCTATCATGTATATGCATTTGGCTAAGTGGATCTTAGGCTTTCTTTGCTCAAAATAGATTTTCCTTATAATTTGAAAAACACTAAGTTTTTGTTTGGCAAAAACTCCCAAGGAACCACCAATATAAATTGGTGAACCTTCACCCTTGTTCAACCACAAGTTTTAACTTAGAAAATTGGGATGAGGATATTCTTGATAGCTTCCATGTCTTGATGCTCAAATTGTCCATTACCGGGGACACGACTAAGTACTTAGTTTTTTCCTTCTGCAGAAGTGGTGCACTTTCCCCACAAGACTTGATTTTCACCAAGACATGACCTTTCAGAAGCCTTCCCTTAGACCAAATGGACGCATCCCAACCTATCACCCACTACCACCAACTGTCCAAATAGCTAAGTTATTGCAACCTATATGATCCAGGCAGAGCCCATAATGCGATGTGGCTGCACTAGAAGCTTCTCAACATTTGACATCTCAAATCTCTTTGTTCCTGGGTGGCATTCCACAAGTGAGATACACTAGGGTAAGCCATAAATATGGGACCTGTGTAACCACTCAACACAAACCATTCTTTCCATTCCACCCAGGTGATTCATTCACATAGTTGTTTTATTAAACCAAACACAAGTCCTTGACTTAGAAATATTTCATAGCATGAATATAATCCACCTTGTTTTCTACTAGCTATGCTAAGCATGGTAGTAGTAGGAATCTTAATTTAGGAAAATTCTACTATGGTTTCATCTACTAGGATTTCCCATGGCATAATTTATACTTAGAAAATAAATTCCATGCAAGTCCTACTTAGAAATATCACTAATGCATAGTGAAAATAATGGGACAAAAGTATGAAGCACCACTTGCCTTTTTGGTAGAGAATATAATTTCACTCCTTGATCTTGCAATAGTCACACTCTTCAAATTTCACTACAATTCAATCAAGGCACAAATTCAATCTACCATTCAAGCAATTAATCACATAGAATAATAAAAACAAAGCAATGCATGCAAGCATGCCAAAGATTGTTTTATTTGAAAAAGTGGTTTCTAATAGGTTATAAACATTTTAAAACACCTATTGGTCATTTATAAATGTGGTAAAACCATTTGATATCAAGTAAGTGAAAATGGCCACTTTAAGTCATTTTTGTTTTGCTAGAAATGGTTCAAATCAAAGTAATATTTTGTAGTGTTTGACAAATATATTTTTAAACACAAGTGTTAGTGTTTTAAGTTCAAGTGTTTAATATTAAAACCATTTGCAAAAGGTTTTACCCATAAACCATTTTTATACCAAAGCAACATTTTATTTTGTTGGAAATGCCTTTGAACAAAGTAATAATTTTATAGGGGTCACCAAATATATTTTTAAATCTCAAAACTTGGTGTTTAGGGTCAGAGAGTTTAAATCAAATCATTTTCCAAAGGTTTTACTCAAAAAGCATTTTTAAAACATATTCAATATTCTTATTTAACTAGGAATGCTTTTATTCAAAGATTTATTCTTTAGTTTCACAAAATATGTTTTTAAATCCACAAGTTTATTTCTATGGTCAGTGGGTTCAAAACAAACCATTTGCCAACGATTTTACTTTAAAAATATTTCAAGAATAATTTTTATGTTCAAATTATGCCTACATGAGTTTTTGTAAAAACAACCAATTTAATAGAAGCAATTTACTAAAAAAAGTAGATGGTTGGAAAGTATTTGTTTTGCTGATTCCATTGATATAAAATTTGCAAAATTTGGACGTGTAGATTTAAAGTTATGCAATTTACAAATTGACATATCTAATAGAGTCAAATCTGTTTTTAAAACAACACACAGGCCACGCGTCACGTTTCTACTGGCTGGTACCGCTTCGGTTGGATCGACCTTTCTGGGCCGTAAGATCTAAATGACTAGGCACAGAACAGATCAAAGGATAACCCTTCGGTTAAGTTTCTATCGTGTGCATCCGATCAAAATCCTACGACCTAAATTGAATAGCCTAAAACGGGCGGCGGTGGCTGGCGGCGGCGCGGTCAGACGATGGGGTTGCCGGTGATGCAGGAAGCGAGAGATGATGGGGAGAAGCTCATCAGATTCGTCGTGCTTTGCTGATGTTCGAGGTGGCAGCCGTTTGTTGAGGGGCGCATAGAGTCGTCGTCAATCTCTCGCCGGAGATGCTCCTAGCATCGGGCAAGCTCTGGCATCGTCGGGGGCGAGGATGTGGTGCGTGCTAAGACATACCAGGGGTGACGTTAGATGCGCAAGGTTGTGGCGAGTGCACGCATGTGAAGGATAAGAAGATGGGAGGTCAAATGCTACCTGGGGGTGTCGCTGGAGAGGAGGCAGACGGCGGCGCTGCTCTGGCGAAGACGTTGCCGAGCCTACAGATCATGCGCGGCTAAACTAGCGGTACTGGGAGTTGCAGGGGGTGATGGGGAATGCGCTCGTGGGAACTGGGAGGCAAGGGGCGGCGAGGAGCGGCCGGAATCATCGCCGGAATGCGTCGGGGATAGAGGCCTTGCTGTGAGAATTCCGAGCAACCTATGGGCAGTGAGTGGAGGGCGTCTGGGGGGAAGATAGAGGGGAGCGAGGCGATTAATAGGGCGTGATTACTGGGCGGTTTAACTGCGGCATTCACACGAATTTCACTCCGCGGAATCAAGGCAGAAACGGCGAGGAGGGAAAGAAGAACCAGTCACGTGGGTGGGAACGATGGCTGACAGGTGGGGCTGGCTAGTCAGCGAGAGAGAGAGAGAGAGAGAGAGAGAGAAAGAGTGAGGTCCGTAACTCAGCGATTGGGCGGGTCTAACGTTTGGTACGAATCATTTTTCTACGGGGGAGAGGGGAAATGGGCCTGCTGGGCTAGATGGGCTAGGTGGGTTAGGCTGGTTTGTTTTCCTCTCTTTTTTATTCTGAAACCTTTTTCTTTTTCTATTTAGATTTTCTGTTTTGATTTTATTCAAATGATTTCAAACCCTTTATCATTTCAAAACTTTTCAAACTTTTCAGCAAGTTTCTGTATTGTTTAAACATGTATCTTTAAGACCATTTTAGAATAATTTCTTTATTCTTTTTATGGTTTTATTCTTTATTAAAATAAGCACTTGGTTTTATTTAAATAAGATGAATATATTTTCAAACTCTTTATTTGAATTCTAATTTTCACTAAACCTTTTCAGTAGGTTTTATTTATTTAATAGGGTGTTAAATAATTCACTTTGAATTATTTTAAGTATTTTAATATGATTATTAATCATTTAATTTGGGCAAATGTCTTTATTCCAATGAAATCAAATATGGTTTTAATTCCATAAATTTTATTTAGATGATTTATTTGATTCCATTTAAGTTAATTAAATAACTTTTATTCCTCTTGGGTAAATTCCAATTATTATTTTTCCATGATTTAATTAATTATTCTTATTAGGGATTTGTCTTTAATCAAATGGAATAGAATTTGGTTAAGGCCATTTTATTTATTTGAATATTCTTTATCCCTTTATTTTATTTGGATTTGGATTATATTTATTCCATTTGCTTATGGATTTGGCCAAGGTTTAGTTTGGTTTTTAAATATCCTTTATTTCTTTCTTTCTCTATCTTATAAAATCCATATCTTTTTATTTAAAGATCCAAACTTGGTGATTCCAATTTGTAAAATCTTATTTAACATTTGTTTATCTTTTTATATTTATTTAGGATTAATTTGATCACAATTTGGTATGGATTTATATAGGAGCTTTATTAGCTTTGGAAATTATTCCTTTACCTTATTAAATTCATAAGATTTTATCCATGGGTCCAAATTGAATGAAATCAATTCCTATGGTTTTATTTATTTATCATTCTGGATCATTTATAAATGTTTGTTGATAAATTTTTATATGGATCAAATCCATAGTCTTAGAGAGATCTTGGAATGATTTCTTCCATTAGGGTTTTAGAGTTTTGGTTTGACTTTTCCAAGTGTTTAAATTTCAAGATTCATTCTTTGATGAATGCATTTCACTTGATTGAAATTTGTTGGATTCCATTTTATTCAAATTTGTTCAAGTTGGGTTTTGATGTTTCCATATAGAAACAAAAAGTTTCTTTTCACCCTAAATTTCAATAGTTATTTATTTATTTTATTTATTTTTCACATTTCAAAATTTGGAAAATTTTGGGATGTGACAGGCTACCACCCTTAAAATAAATCTCATCCCGAGATTTGGGAAAGCTAGAGGTTACAAGTTGGATTCAAAACATCTAGGGTACTACCACCCTTAAAAAGTTTTCCACTAGATTACATCTTGGCTTGCTTGGGATCTTGATGAATCTTCTCTGGGCAGACATCAGCATAGTGTCCTTTGTTTCCACACTTGAAACATGTGACAAGGCTGAGATCCTTCATAGGCTTTCTTGTCTTGTACTTCATATTTTCTGGACAATTGCTTGCATAATGTCCTTGGTTACCACAATTGTAACATGTGACAAGGTTGAGTTCTTCACGTATCTTCTGTGGACAAGTTGATATATAATGGCCTAGCTCTTTGAAGTTGTTGCACCACACTTGGCTAATATCCTTATTCTTCTTTGGTATCATTGTCTCTTGTTTATTTCCTTGGTTCTTCTTCTTCTTGGGGTTCTCCAAAGCTAGGAGTTCTTCTAGTTGATGCTCTTCATATCTCACCTCAAAGGTGGGAAAGTCTCCTTGTTTCCTTGATCGTTTCCTACATATGTTTCTTCTTCTGTCCATCAATGTGAGTCATAGTGCATGGAGGTGCAAGCTGAGATTTTCCTTTGTCTTCATCCTTCTTGGTAGAGTTTGTTTCCTCATGGGGGTTTCCAAACTTTTGATGCACTCCACCTTGTTTCATTTGTTGAACTATAGGATAGATGGGGCATTAGATAGAGACATGATTATTTCCTTCACATAGGAAACAAGTCACTTGAGATGTGGGGCATTGTTTAGTTGGGTGTTTATCTTCACAATTGGGGAATTGATCTTCATGCTCTTTGGAAGTGTGATCCATGTCTCCACAAATATTGCAAGCTTGAGTTCCTTCTATAATATCATCCTTGACATCATTGTGGTCACAAACTCCTTGGGAAAGGTTGTCTTCCATGTTGATCATTTGATTTTTCATCCTTTGCAACAATTGGGTTTGGGTTTCCAAAAACCTTTGCATGGTTGGGTCTAACTCATTGTTGTTGGCCAAAAATTGAGTTGTCACTTGGTTCAACTAAGTTTGGGTTACTATGAGTTCTCTCATGTGCATCTCTTGGTTGTTGTTGTTGTCACTATTCTTGATGTTGGAGTTTCTTGGGGAAGTCATCTGTTTGGGTTGGATTGGGATTAGAATAGGCAAAAGATTTCAAAGTAAGAAGTCTAATCACACACAAAAATTCACACAAGCAATGTGCAAGCAATCATAAACATTCCACTCAAACAACAAGTGTCAAGCACATTTTTAGGAAACAAAATATTTTTTCTACACCACATAATTTGGTGGGATTGATATTAACTAAACACAATGGTGGTCAACTATATGGTTCACTTGATATCATTACATTCTTCTTAGTTGATTCTTCATGAACAGGATCATTGTATCCCTGGAGAAATTCTTGTATCTTGGTCACAAAACTTCATAGGTGATGATGATTCCTTCTAAGTTGTGTTTCCTTAGTCTTCAAGTCTTGAGTAATATTTCTTGTCTCACTTGTAGTCCTTAGTGATATCCAAGTTGAAGTCCTTGAGGAAAATAAAGTTGCAGTCTTTGATGATGTTGAAGTTGAAGTCATTTGAGTTGGTGAAGTCCTTTGCTCATGGTTGAGGTTTTGTCCATCAAGTTGAAATAGAAGAGATGTAGAATTAAAACCAAAATGGTTGAGGAAAGAGTTTACAAGATTGTTTGTAAATAAGTTTTTGGAACAAATACAACTCCTATTTTTCTAAGGGGTTTTGTCCAATCCTAGGGTTACAATCCTACATGCAACACAGTGCTCGGATACCATCTATAGAGGTCCCAACCTTTAATAAGGTAGAGATCCCTGTGTTTACAATGCTAGTCCTTGGATCAATAGCTAGCATCCACAGTTAAGATGTAATATCAAGAAACAAAGGTCATAATACAACTTTATAACCAGGAATAAAATAATTCATTACATCTTACATGGCTCATTTGGCTATCTCATTACAATGCAGCAGAAATAACTATATAGCATGGAGTCCTTCATCTTCAAAGTGCCACATGCAAACATGTTGGTTGTAGACCTGTAATCCTAATCAACACACTTCACTAACATCAAACAAACCTAT
This sequence comes from Avena longiglumis, assembly GCA_030063025.1. Classification (NCBI taxonomy): domain Eukaryota; kingdom Viridiplantae; phylum Streptophyta; class Magnoliopsida; order Poales; family Poaceae; genus Avena; species Avena longiglumis. The sequence continues at coordinate 125,188,533 of CP125973.1, read as the reverse complement.
AACATAATAAGTTACAACCACAAGGGTCAATACATTTGAATTGTATTGGCAAGTGATACTATGGAAGAATAGTAGTATCTATCATCTATATGCATTTGGCTAAGTGGAGCTTAGGCTTGCTTTGCTCAAAATAGATTTTCCTTATCATTTAAAAAACACTAAGTTTTTGTTTGGCAAAAACTCCCAAGGAACCACCAATAGAAATTGGTGAACCTTCACCCTTGTTCAACCACAAGTTTTAACTTAGAAAATTGGGATGAGGAGATTCTTGATAGCTTCCATGTATTGATGCTCAAATTGTCCATTACCGGGGACACGACTAAGTACTTAGTTTTTTCCTTCTGCAGAAGTGGTGCACTTTCCCCACAAGACTTGATTTTCACCAAGACATGACCTTTCAGAAGCCTTCCCTTAGACCAAATGGACGCGTTCCAACCTATCACCACTACCACCAACTGTCCAAATGGCTAAGTTATTGCAACCTATATGATCCAGGCAGAGCCCATAATGCCATGTAGCTGTACTAGAAGCTTCTCAACATTTGACATCTCAAATCTCTTTGTTCCTGGGTGGCATTCCACAAGTGAGATACACTAGGGTAAGTCATAAATATGGGCCCTGTGTAACCACTCAACACAAACCATTCTTTCCATTCCACCCAGGTGATTCATTCACATAGTTGTTTTATTAAACCAAACACAAGTCCTTGACTTAGAAATATTTCATTGCATGAATATAATCCACCATTGTTTTCTACTAGCTAGGCTAAGCATGATAGTAGTAGGAATATTAACTTAGGAAAATTGTACTATGGTTTCATCTACTAGGATTTCCCATGGCATAGTTTATACTTAGAAAATTCCATGCAAGTCCTACTAAGAAATATCACTAATGCATAGTGAAAATAATGGGACAAAATTATGAAGCACCACTTGCCTTTTCGGTAGAGAATATAAGTTCACTCCTTGATCTTGCAATAGTCACACTCTTCAAATTTCACTACAATTCAATCAAGGCACAAATTCAATCTACCATTCAAGAAATTAATCACATAGAATAACAAAAACAAAGCAATGCATGCAAGCATGCCAAAGATTGTTTTATATGAAAAAGTGGTTTCTAATAGGTTATAAACATTTTAAAACACCTATTGGTCATTTATAAATGTGGTAAAACCATTTATATCAAGTTAGTGAAAATGGCCACTTTAAGTCATTTTTGTTTTGCTAGAAATGGTTCAAATCAAAGTAATATTTTCTAGTGTTTGACAAATATATGTTTAAACACAAGTGTTAGTGTTTTAAGGTCAAGTGTTTAATATTAAAACCATTTGCAAAAGGTTTTACCCATAAACCATTTTTATACCAAAGCAATATTTTATTTTTTTGAATGCCTTTGAACAAAGTAATAATTTTATAGGGTTCACCAAATATATTTTTAAATCTCAAAAATTGGTGTTTAGGGTCAGAGAGTTTAAATCAAATCATTTTCCAAAGGTTTTACTCAAAAAGCATTTTTAAAACATATTAATATTCTTATTTAACTAGGAATGCTTTTATTCAAAGATTTATTCTTTAGTTTCACAAAATATGTTTTTAAATCCACAAGTTGGTTTCTATGGTCAGTGGGTTCAAAACAAACCATTTTCCAAAGATTTTACTTTAAAAATATTTCTAGAATAATTTTTATGTTCAAATTATGCCTACATGAGTTTTTGTAAAAACAACCAATTTAACAGAAGCAATTTACTAAAAAATGTACATGGTTGGAAAGTATTTGTTTTTCTGATTCCATTGATATAAAATTTGCAGAATTTGGACGAGTAGATTTAAAGTTATGCAATTTACAAATTCACATATCTAATAGAGTCAAATCTGTTTTTAAAACAACACACATGCCACACGTCACGTTCCTACTGGCCGGTACCACTTTGGTTGGATCAACCTTTCTGGGCCGTCAGATCTAAATGACTATGGATGGCATATATCAAAGGATACCCCTTCGGTTAAGTTTCTATCGTATGCATCCGATCAAAATCCTACGGCATAAATTGAATAACCTAAAATGGGCGGCGGTGGCTGGCGGCGGCGCGGTCAGACGATGGGGTTGCCGGCGATGCAGGAAGCGAGACATGATGGGGAGAAGCTCACCAGATTCACCGTGCTTTGCTGATGCTCGAGGTGGCAGTCGTTCATCGAGGGGCGCACAGAGTCGTCGTCAATCTCTCGCCGGAGATGCTCCTGGCGTCGGGCAAGCTCTGGCGTCATCGGGGGCGAGGCTGCGGTGCGCGCTAAGACATACCAGGGGTGCCTTTAGATGCGCTAGGTTGTGGCAAGTGCACCCGTGTGAAGGAGAAGAAGATGGGAGGTTAAATGCTACCTGGGGGTGTCGCTGGAGAGGAGGCAGACAGCGGCGCTGCTCTGGCGAAGATGTTGCCGAGCCTACAGAGCATGCGCGGCTAAATGAGCGGTACTGGGAGTTGCAGGGGGTGATGGAGAATGCGCCCGTGGGAACTGGGAGGCAAGGGGCGGCGAGGAATGGCCGGAATCATCGCCGGAATGCGTCGGGGACAGAGGCGTTGCTGCGAGAATTCCGAGCAGCCTATGGGCAGTGAGTGCGGGGCATCTGGGGGGAAAGATAGAGGGGAGCGAGGCGATTAAGAGGGCGTGATTACTGGGCGGTTTAACTGCGGCATTCACACGAATTTCACTCTGCGGAATCAAGGCAGAAACGCGCGAGGAGGGAAAGAAGAACCAGTCACGCGGGTGGGAACGATGGCTGACAGGTGAGGCTGGCTAGTCAGCGAGAGAGAGAGAAAGAGTGAGGTCCGCAGCTCAGCGACTGCGTGGGTTTAACGTTTGGTACGAATCGTTTTTCTATGGGGAGAGGGGAAATGGGCCTGCTGGGCTAGATGGGCTAGGTGGGTTGGGCTGGTTTATTTTCCTCTTTTTTTTATTCTGAAACCTTTTTCTTTTTCTATTTAGTTTTTCTGTTTTGATTTTATTCAAATGATTTCAAACCCTTTTTCATTTCAAAACTTTTCAAACTTTTCCACAAGTTTCTGTACTGTTTAAACATGTATCTTTAAGACCATTTTAGAATAATTTATTTATTCTTTTTATGGTTTTACTCTTTATTAAAATAAGCACTTGCTTTTATTTAAATAAGATTGAATATATTTTCAACCTCTTTATTTGAATTCTAATTTTCACTAAACCTTTTCAGTAGGTTTTATTTATTTAATAGGGTGTTAAATAATTCACTTTGAATTATTTTAAGTATTTTAATATGATTATTAATCATTTAATTTGGGCAAATGTCTTTATTCCAATGAAATCAAATATGGTTTTAATTCCATAAATTTTATTTAGATGATTTCTTTGATTCCATTTAAGTTAATTAAATAACTTCTATTCCTCTTGCGTAAATTCCAATTATTATTTTTCCATGATTTAATTAATCATTCTTATTAGGGATTTGTCTTTAATCAAATGGAATAGAATTTGGTTAAGGCCATTTTATTTATTTGAATATTCTTTATACCTTTATTTTATTTGGATTTGGATTATATTTATTCCATTTGCTTATGGATTTGGCCAAGGTTTAGTTTGGTTTTTAAATATCCTTTATTTCTTTCTTTCTTTCTTTATCTTATAAAATCCATATCTTTTTATTTAAAGATCCAAACTTGGTGATTCCAATTTGTAAAATCTTATTTAACATTTGTTTAACTTATTATATTTGTTTATGATTAATTTGATCACAATTTGGTATGGATTTATATAGGAGCTTTATTAGCTTTGGAAATTATTCCTTTACCTTATTAAATTCATAAGATTTTATCCATGGCTCCAAATTGAATGAAATCAATTCCTATGGTTTTATTTATTTATCATTCTGGATCATTTATAAATGTTTGTTGATAAATTTTTATATGGATCAAATCCATAGTCTTAGAGAGATCTTGGAATGATTTCTTCCATTAGGGTTTTAGAGTTTTGGTTTGACTTTTCCAAGTGTTTAAATTTCAAGATTCATTCTTTGATGAATGCATTTCACTTGATTGAAATTTGTTGGATTCCATTTTATTCAAATTTGTTCAAGTTGGGTTTTGATGTTTCCATATAGAAACAAAAAGTTTCTTTTCACCCTAAATTTCAATAGTTATTTATTTATTTTATTTATTTTTCACATTTCAAAATTTGGAAAATTTTGGGATGTGACAGGCTACCACCCTTAAAAGAAATCTCATCCCGAGATTTGGGAAAGCTAGAGGTTACAAGTTGGATTCAAAACATCTAGGGTACTACCACCCTTAAAAAGTTTTCCACTAGATTACATCTTGGCTTGCTTGGGATCTTGATGAATCTTCTCTGGGCAGACATCAGCATAGTGTCCTTTGTTTCCACACTTGAAACATGTGACAAGGCTGAGATCCTTCATAGGCTTTCTTGTCTTGTACTTCATATTTTCTGGACAATTGCTTGCATAATGTCCTTGGTTACCACAATTGTAACATGTGACAAGGTTGAGTTCTTCACGTATCTTCTGTGGACAAGTTGATATATAATGGCCTAGCTCTTTGAAGTTGTTGCACCACACTTGGCTAATATCCTTATTCTTCTTTGGTATCATTGTCTCTTGTTTATTTCATTGGTTCTTCTTCTTCTTGGGGTTCTCCAAAGCTAGGAATTCTTCTAGTTCATGCTCTTCATATCTCACCTCAAAGGTGAGAAAGTCTCCTTGTTTCCTTAATCGTTTCCTACATATGTTTCTTCTTCTGTCCATCAATGTGAGTCATAGTGCATGGAGGTGCAAGCTGAGATTTTCCTTTGTCTTCATCCTTCTTGGTAGAGGTTGTTTCCTCATGGGGGTTTCCAAACTTTTGATGCACTCCACCTTGTTTCCTTTGTTGAACTATAGGATAGATGGGGCATTGGATAGAGACATGATTATTTCCTTCACATAGGAAACAAGTCACTTGAGATGTGGGGCATTGTTTAGTTGGGTGTTTATCTTCACAATTGGGGCATTGATCTTCATGCTCTTTGGAAGTGTGATCCATGTCTCCACAAATATTGCAAGCTTGAGTTCCTTCTATAATATCATCCTTGACATCATTGTGGTCACAAAATCCTTGGGAAAGGTTGTCTCCCATGTTGATCATTTGATTTTTCATCCTTTGCAACAATTGGGTTTGGGTTTCCAAAAACCTTTGCATGGTTGGGTCTAACTCATTGTTGTTGGCCAAAAATTGAGTTGTCACTTGGTTCAACTAAGTTTGGGTTACTATGAGTTCTCTCATGTGCATCTCTTGGTTGTTGTTGTTGTTGTCACTATTCTTGATGTTGGAGTTTCTTGGGGAAGTCATCTGTTTGGGTTGGATTGGGATTAGAATAGGCAAAAGATTTCAAAGTAAGAAGTCTAATCACACACAACAATTCACACAAGGAATGTGCAAGCAATCATAAACATTCCACTCAAACAACAAGTGTCAAGCACATTTTTAGGAAACAAAATATTTTTGCTACACCACATAATTTGGTGGGATTGATATTAACTAAACACTAATATGGTGGTCAACTATATGGTTCACTTGAGATCATTCCATTCTTCTTAGTTGATTCTTCATGAACAGGATCATTGTATCCCTGGAGAAATTCTTGTATCTTGGTCACAAAACTTCATAGGTGATGATGATTCCTTCTAAGTTGTGTTTCCTTAGTCTTCAAGTCTTGAGTAATATTTCTTGTCTCACTTGTAGTCCTTAGTGATATCCAAGTTGAAGTCCTTGGGGAAAATAAAGTTACAGTCTTTGATGATGTTGAAGTTGAAGTCATTTGAGTTGGTGAAGTCCTTTGCTCATGGTTGAGGTTTTGTCCATCAAGTTTAAATAGAAGAGATGTAGAATTAAAACCAAAATGGTTGAGGAAAGAGTTTACAAGATTGTTTGTAAATAAGTTTTTGGAACAAATACAACTCCTATTTTTCTAAGGGGTTTTGTCCAATCCTAGGGTTACAATCCTACATGCAACACAGTGCTCGGATACCATCTATAGAGGTCCCAACCTTTAATAAGGTAGAGATCCCTGTGTTTACAATGCTAGTCCTTGGATCAATAGCTAGCATCCACAGTTAAGATGTAATATCAAGAAACAAAGGTCATAATACAACTTTATAACCAGGAATAAAATAATTCATTACATCTTACATGGCTCATTTGGCTATCTCATTACAATGCAGCAGAAATAACTATATAGCATGGAGTCCTTCATCTTCAAAGTGCCACATGCAAACATGTTGGTTATAGACTTGTAATCCTAATCAACACACTTCACTAACATCAAACAAACCTGCAACATAATAAGTTACAACCACAAGGGTCAATACATTTGAATTGTATTGGCAAGTGATACTATGGAACAATAGTAGTATCTATCATCTATATGTATTTGGCTAAGTGGATCTTAGGCTTGCTTTGCTCAAAATAGATTTTCCTTATCATTTAAAAAACACTAAGTTTTTGTTTGGCAAAAACTCCCAAGGAACCACCAATAGAAATTGGTGAACCTTCACCCTTGTTCAACCACAAGTTTTAACTTAGAAAATTGGGATGAGGAGATTCTTGATAGCTTCCATGTCTTGATGCTCAAATTGTCCATTACCGGGGACACGACTAAGTACTTAGTTTTTTCCTTCTGCAGAAGTGGTGCACTTTCCCCACAAGACTTGATTTTCACCAAGACATGACCTTTCAGAAGCCTTCCCTTAGACCAAATGGACGCGTTCCAACCTATCACCACTACCATCAACTGTCCAAATGGCTAAGTTATTGCAACCTATATGATCTAGGCAGAGCCCATAATGCCATGTGGATGCACTAGAAGCTTGTCAACATTTGACATCTCAAATCTCTTTGTTCCTGGGTGACATTCCACAAGTGAGATACACTAGGGTAAGCCATAAATATGGGCCCTGTGTAACCACTCAACACAAACCATTCTTTCCATTCCACCCAGGTGATTCATTCACATAGTTGTTTTATTAAACCAAACACAAGTCCTTGACTTAGAAATATTTCATAGCATGAATATAATCCACCCTTGTTTTCTACTAGCTAGTATAAGCATGATAGTAGTAGGAATCTTAACTTAGGAAAATTCTACTATGGTTTCATCTACTAGGATTTCCCATGGCATAGTTTATACTTAGAAAATAAATTCCATGCAAGTCCTACTTAGAAATATCACTAATGCATAGTGAAAATAATGGGACAAAAGTATGAAGTACCACTTGCCTTTTTGGTAGAGAATATAAGTTCACTCCTTGATCTTGCAATAGTCACACTCTTCAAATTTCACTACAATTCAATCAAGGCACAAATTCAATCTACCATTCAAGCAATTAATCACATAGAATAATAAAAACAAAGCAATGCATGCAAGCATGCCAAAGATTGTTTTATTTGAAAAAGTGGTTTCTAATAGGTTATAAACATTTTAAAACACCTATTGGTCATTTATAAATGTGGTAAAACCATTTGATATCAAGTAAGTGAAAATGGCCACTTTAAGTCAAATTTGTTTTGCTAGAAATGGTTCAAATCAAAGTAATATTTTCTAGTGTTTGACAAATATATTTTTAAACACAAGTGTTAGTGTTTTAAGGTCAAGTGTTTAATATTAAAACCATTTGCAAAAGGTTTTACCCATAAACCATTTTTATACCAAAGCAACATTTTATTTTATTGGAAATGCCTTTGAAAAAAGTAATAATTTTATAGGGTTCACCAAATATATTTTTAAATCTCAAAACTTGGTGTTTAGGGTCAGAGAGTTTAAATCAAATCATTTTCCAAAGGTTTAACTCAAAAAGCATTTTTAAAACATATTCAATATTCTTATTTAACTAGGAATGCTTTTATTCAAAGATTTATTCTTTAGTTTCACAAAATATGTTTTTAAATCCACAAGTTGATTTCTATGGTCAGTGGGTTCAAAACAAACCATTTGCCAAAGATTTTACTTTAAAAACATTTCAAGAATAATTTTTATGTTCAAATTATGCCTACACAAGTTTCTGTAAAAACAACCAATTTAATAGAAGCAATTTACTAAAAAAGTACATGGTTGGAAAGTATTTGTTTTGCTGATTCCATTGATATAAAATTTGCAAAATTTGGACGTGTAGATTTAAAGTTATGCAATTTACAAATTGACATATCTAATAGAGTCAAATCTGTTTTTAAAACAACACACATGCCACGCGTCACGTTCCTAATGGCTGGTACCGCTTCGGTTGGATCGACCTTTCTGGGCCGTCAGATCTAAATGACTACGCACGGCACAGATCAAAGGATACCCCTTCGGTTAAGTTTCTATCATGTGCATCCGATCAAAATCCTACGGCCTAAATTGAATAACCTAAAACGGGCGGCGGTGGCTGGCGGCGGCGCGTACAGACGGTGGGGTTGCCGGTGATGCAGGAAGCGAGAGATGATGGGGAGAATCTCACCAGATTCGTTGTGCTTTGCTGATGTTCGAGGTGGCAGCCGTTCGTCGAGGGGCGCACAGAGTCATCGTCAATCTCTCGCCGGAGATGCTCCTAGCATCGGGCAAGCTCTGGCATCGTCGGGGGCGAGGACGTGGTGCGCGCTAAGACATACCAGGGGTGTCGTTAGATGCGCAAGGTTGTGGCGAGTGCACGCGTGTGAAGGATAAGAAGATGGGAGGTCAAATGCTACCTGGGGTGTCGCTGGAGAGGAGGCAGACGACGACGCTGCTCTGGCGAAGACGTTGCCGAGCCTACAGAGCATGCGCGGCTAAACTAGCGGTACTAGGAGTTGCAGGGGGTGATGGGGAATGCGCTTGTGGGAAATGGGAGGCAAGGGGAGGCGAGGATCGGCCGGAATCATCGCCGGAATGCGTCGGGGACAGAGGCGTTGCTGCGAGAATTCCGAGCAGCCTATGGGCAGTGAGTGCGGGGCGTCTGGGGGAAAGATAGAGGGGAGCGAGGCGATTAACAGGGCGTGATTACTGGGCGGTTTAACTGCGGCATTCACACGAATTTCACTCCGCGGAATCAAGGCAGAAACAACGAGGAGGGAAAGAAGAACGAGTCACGCGGGTGGGAACGATGGCTGACAGGTGGGGCTGGCTAGTCAGGGAGAGAGAGAGAAAGAGTGAGGTCCGGAACTCAGCGACTGCGCGGGTTTAACGTTTGGTACGAATCGTTTTTCTGCGGGGGAGAGGGGAAATGGGCCTGCTGGGCTAGATGGGCTTGGTGGGTTGGGCTGGTTTGTTTTCCTCTCTTTTTTTATTCTGAAACCTTTTTCTTTTTGTATTTAGATTTTATGTTTTGATTTTATTCAAATGATTTCAAACCCTTTCTCATTTCAAAACTTTTCAAAGTTTTCAGCAAGTTTCTGTACTGTTTAAACATGTATCTTTAAGACCATTTTTAGAATAATTTCTTTATTCTTTTTATGGTTTTATTCTTTATTAAAATAAGCACTTGCTTTTTTTAAATAAGATGAATATATTTTCAAACTCTTTATTTGAATTCTAATTTTCACTAAAAGTTTTCAGTAGGTTTTATTTATTTAAAAGGGTGTTATATAATTCACTTTGAATTATTTTAAGTATTTTAATATGATCATTAATCATTTAATTTGGGCAAATGTCTTTATTCCAATGGAATCAAATATGGTTTTAATTCCATAAATTTTATTTAGATGATTTCTTTGATTCCATTTAAGTTAATTAAATAACTTTTATTCCTCTAGGGTAAATTCCAATTATTATTTTTCCATGATTTAATTAATCATTCTTATTAGGGATTTGTCTTTAATCAAATGGAATAGAATTTGGTTAAGGCCATTTTATTTATTTGAATATTCTTTATCCCTTTATTTTATTTGGATTTGGATTATATTTATTCCATTTGCTTATGGATTTTTCCAAGGTTTAGTTTGGTTTTTAAATATCCTTTCTTTCTTTCTTTCTTTCTTTCTTTATCTTATAAAATCCATATCTTTTTATTTAAAGATCCAAACTTGGTGATTCCAATTTGTAAAATCTTATTTAACATTTGTTTATCCTTTTATATTTCTTTAGGATTAATTTGATCACAATTTGGTATGGATTTATATAGGAGCTTTATTAGCTTTGGAAATTATTCCTTTACCTTATTAAATTCATAAGATTTTATCCATGGCTCCAAATTGAATGAAATCAATTCCTATGGTTTTATTTATTTATCATTCTGGATCATTTATAAATGTTTGTTGATAAATTTTTATATGGATCAAATCCATAGTCTTAGAGGGATCTTGGAATGATTTCTTCCATTAGGGTTTTAGAGTTTTGGTTTGACTTTTCCAAGTGTTTAAATTTCAAGATTCATTCTTTGATGAATGCATTTCACTTGATTGAAATTTGTTGAATTCCATTTTATTCAAATTTGTTCAAGTTGGTTTTTGATGTTTCCATATAGAAACAAAAAGTTTCTTTTCACCCAAAATTTCAACAATTATTTATTTATTTATTTTTCACATTTCAAAATTTGGAAAATTTTGGGATGTGACAGATATCTTCCCGGTATGCTTCATAGCTGCCCAGGTCTACCCATGTTTTATATTTCTTTACCTTAGGTGCCAGGTAATCATCATGCTTTGCCTAATTTTTTGCACAAAGTATTGACATGTTACACTATAGTCACGTCATCCCGTCAGTTACCACTAGCAAAAGACACATCCTCGCACATCGCCTCGTTTAGCACGGTAACCGCAAGATCTAGCTGTGACGTAGTGAGCCGCTACCTCTCTCATGACACGTTTTGAGGGGCGGTTCGCCCAAATACACGACCATGATGTGGCCTTGGCGCACAACTGATCCGATTACCGTAGGCGCCACTGGGCATTTAAATAGGGGAGTGATGCGCTCAGATCAATGTAGAGCTTCGTCGGGAGACCCCAAGAGGAAGCTATGATGAGCACAACAACAAGTCTTCCCTAAAAAAACAAGGTTAGCGAACCGGTAGGAGGAAGGAAACGACCCAAAGGTATTGTTAGCAACTTGGAAACCTGCACAACTCAAACTCAGGACTTTGCCCCAACGAACAGTGAGGTTGTCAATCTCACCGGTTTGCTGAAACAAAGGATTAACTGTATGGTGTGGAAGGTAATAGTGTTTTGCATAAAGTAAATAGTAACATTGGAAGGTGTATCAATGGTAGAGATTGGACCGGGATCCATAGTTCACTAGAGGTGTTCTCCTTAAGATAAACAAACATGGCATGCTGGGTAAACAAATTACAACGGGGCAATTGACAGGACAGAGCAAGGCATAACAATGCAATACTAGACATTCATGATCCTATGAGATTTGATTGGGTAATACAACAAGATACTTAGACCGCCATCCAACTCCATCTATGACTAGTAACCCACCTTCAGGTTATCATCCGAACCCCCTCCAGTATTAAGTTGCAAGCAACGGATAACTGCTTTAAGAAAAGTGTGTAAGGTAAGCAATCCACTTGTTCCATGAACAAGAGACCGTTGTTTTCTCCCTAGTAGCAACAACACATCTACAACCTTAGAGATCTCTGCCACTTCCCTAAAGTAAATAGAGGTATGAACCCACTATCGAGCATAAATACTCCCTCTTGGAGTCAGTAGCATCTACTTGGCCAAGATAGCTACTAGAAATGGAGAGCATGCAAGATCACAAACAACATAGACATGATAGAATCAATAATATAGAACCATTAATAAATATGACATAGTAATCTCAATATCCATCGGATCCCCGCAAACACAACATGCATGATTACAAATAGATGATCTTGATCATGAATGGAGCTCAGAAGATCTAAACATGGTAGCACAAAAGAAGGAGAAACAACCATCTAGCTACTACATGGACCCTTAGTCCAAGGTGGAACTACTCACGCATCATACCGGAGGCTGGCATTGTGACGAAGAAGGCCTCCGGGATGATCTCCCTCTGGCAGGGTGCCGGGAAGAACTTCAGATCCCCCTGATCTAGGGACGATGGTGGCAGCGGCTATGGACTGTTTCGTGGAAGATTGATCGGGTACTTAGTTTTTTGTTATCGGGGGCTTCTTATAAGCGAAGAGTTAGGCCAAGGGGTGCCCGAGGCGGCCGCACCCCCCCAGGCACGAGCCAGGCCTAGACGCACGACCAGGGGGTGTGGCCCCCTCTAGGCCCTCCTCCATCTCGTCTTCAGGCTCCATGTTACTCATGGTAAAATATTGACTATGGCTTTTGTCCCGTCCAATTCTGAGAATATTGATTTTCTGCCTTTTTTGGAACCAAAAACAGAACAAAACAGGCAACTGGCACTATGGCATCTTGAAAGTACCGACTTGATACGACTAGAGGGGGGGGTGAATAGGCGACTACCCAATTTTAATTTGTTTCTCACTTTTAGGCTTAACGAGAAGGAAAGTTATCTAGATGTGCAGCTAGGTGAACAACCTAAATGCAAGATAACTTACAACAGCCACAAGAACGGTAAAGGACAAGAAGTAACGGAAGGGAACAAAATAACCGGAGCGGGGACACAGAGATATAATTCCCGTAGTTCACTCCCAAGGAGCTACGTCTATGTTGGAGAGGTGTCGAGGCCACACAAGGTCACCCGAGCGCCACAAAGGCCTCACCTTCTTCTCCGATGAGCTCCCCCACAAAGGAGGCCTCACAATCCACTAATCGGTGACCTTGAAGGCTCCAACCGAAACCTTTACACCAAGGTTGAGGGGGAAGCTCCACAACTCAATTGGAGGCCCTCAACGACACCTCGAAGCTTTACAACACATGCCTTAGCTCCGAGGATGCCCTACACCGTCTAGGGTTTCAAGAAACCCAAGAGCAACAAGATCCACAAAGGATGGGTGGGGGAAATCAAATCTTCTTTGGTTGAAGTGTAGATCTAGGTCACCTCCCTCACCTCTCAAAAGATCAAGTCATTTGAGTGGCTAGAGAGAGAGATCTAGTGAGGTGAAGCTCAAGCATTAATGGAGGAGAGAGAAAAAATATTCGAAGTAGGTGGGAGGAAGAAGGAGGGCGCCTTAAATAGCCCCCTCCCCACTGAACTGTTACAGCCCACACGACTTCACCGGAACTTCCGGTGAGGGGCTAGAATTTCCGCCCAACACGGCTCCAACGGTCATCAGCCCGTTGACGCCCGCTCCAAAAGCTCGACCGGAAGTTCCGGTCAAACTGACCAGAAGTTCCGGCTGAACTTCCGATGCAAGTTCCGACCCAAGTTCCGGCAAATAGACCACTTTATACAGAAGGGTACTGACCCTTCAGCGGAACTTGGAGTGGAACTAGGGCGGAACTTCTGGGTCGCGAACCAAGTCTGACCAGAAGTTCCGGTGTCTGGGCGGAAGTTCCGCTCAGGAACTTTCTGGCAGGAAAACTTCCGATGCAACTTCTGGTGGAACTTCAGGCAAATAGAGCATACCAAAACAGAGAGTTCTAGGAGCTCACCGGAAGTTCCAGCGGGACTAGGATCGGAACAAAGGTCAGATCGTCCCGCAGAAAAATCCTGAGCGGAACTTCCGGCGCTTGGCCGGAAGTTCCGATCAGACAAAGATGGCTTCAACAGAACAGAAACTTGCTCTCTCACGGAAGAGTAGGATGGTTGTGGCGGTGCATATGGGGTTTACGCAAGAACAAGTGATTTCCCATAGCCTTCCGAGATGGACCCCCTCTTAATAGTACGGCGACCTAAAATAATAAAAGGAGAGAAACTAGAAGAAAACTATAGGCCGTCGTCTTTATGAGATCCCAAAGAAAGCATCCACACAGTTTAAGTAAACATCAACAGCATTTTTCCTCAAACTCAAGCACACCGTTAGATCACAAATGGGATTGTCATTATCACCAAAAACAACATGGGAAAATATAGTCCTTTCAATCTCCCCCTTTTTGGTGTTAGTGACAATCCCAAAGATTTGCATGATATAGAAGCAATCTTTGCAATGGATGGGACGAGCTCCCCCTATATGTGTGCAATGTAGAGAAAAATCTCTAAGGACAAGACTGACACACATACAAGGAGGCTCCCCCTTCCAATTGCAAAGATAACACAAGTGCAAGGTACAAGAAAGGATAGAGATCATACCAGGCACCAACCAAATGTGGTGGAGACAAAGAGAGTAATAATAACAATAAGAGCTATGAGGCTCCACCACCATATGCATATGCCCATAAGATGACAACAAGAATACCACATACTCGGCATTGCATAAGATACCACATAGTCTCAAACATAACATGGTCCACAAGCACACATAAGTTCATAGACATAAAGAGGTCCACAAGCACACAAATAAACTAGAGAGTTCGCGAGCTAGAAAAGATCAAAGGCAAGAACAAGCTCGCGACTCAACCCATGCAAATCCCTGTAGACAACCTAATAGACATCTTTCTCCCCCTTTGGCATCGAGACACCAAAAAGGAATAGAAGGTCACTCTAATCGCCCCAACCATGAAAGGGAGGAGGAGCGGGCTCAGGGACCCAAGAATCCCACACAGGCGGCGGACCAGTGACCTCTTCCTCAGACTCATCCTCAGACCAACGGCAGTTGTCGCGAATCCAATTATCCCTGGGAGCAGTGACAGAGATAGTGACCTGAGAGCAAGGTATGTTGAGAGCACTCATGATGGCCTTGTGGCGCTGAACACTGTTATGCTGGTCGACAACGCCTGATACTCGCGGTCTTGGAGAAAGCAAAAAGTCTTCTTCACCTTCCCAAGCAACTTCTTTGCCCAAGATGGCTGCCTCTAGAGAGAAGGACCACCAGCACTAGAGCCACCAGGAGCAGAGGAGGGACCACCAGCTTCATCTCGAGCCTTCTGGAGTGCTTCTTCCCTTTCTTCTTGAGAACGAGGCTTTTGGTGTTTTACTCACACGCAGCTTCTTCTCCTCATGAATGGTGATGTTGTATTCAGAATAATGAGTACCAGTCACCTCAAGCCACTTGTGATTGATGAGAGTCTGAATATAGGGAGCATAGGGGCAAGAGCGCTTGTCAACAATAGCCTAACACATCTCTGTGTAGATAAAGTGCATAACATCCATTGGCATGTCAGTGTCACTGCTGAGATAAGTCTGATGCATGAGATCAACCTGATAGGCATGAAAATGATCAAAGTTGTCAGACTTGGGAGAAATGGTGTTCAAGTACACCCTGCACATGATGTCATAAACTGGCAGCAGATGATTCACAAAACCAATAGTGCCCCACCCTTCAATGTAGAGAGGCTCCAGGACCTCAGGATCAATAGCTTGGGCGGTATGAACACGCCAACCATTTGCCCCTTTGCCAGGCTGAATGGGATAGCCAAGGAGCTCAGCAAACTCGGACCAATTGGCGGTAAGTAGCACGCCCTTAGTCATCCACTTCATCACACCTTCAGTAGAGGAGCTCATGTGCAAATGAAGGGTAGTATAAAACTGAGCGATAGCAGCCTCATCGAAGTTCTGACGGTGCTCCATGAGGGGAATCAGCCCAAACCTCCTGCAAATATCTAGAGCCTCGCCAAAATATGCATGTTTCTCTTCCATGTGAGTCACATTGATGTACTTCTGAGGAGCAACCACAAACTTTGTCTTCGTAGCATAGATCTTAGCAAAGATTTGTTCCTGGCGGCAGTTGTGGAAGAGAGGATCCAAGCAGAGACAGTCACGAGGAATGAGGTAGGGATCCTTACGCCTGAATTCAGAGTAGGCCTTCTTAGTCCATTTGGATATTTTGGCCTTGGATTCAAACTTGTACAAACGAACTCCTTTCTTGAGAATATAGCACTTGCAACCAAACACCCGAAAGTAGCTAACATTTGGCCTTTTCCTAGTGAGGAGCTTATAGGGGGTCTTGTTCTTTTTCTTGCGGAGATAGAGCCGGTTGGTTGCATGGCAAGCGGTGGAGATGGCCTCGGACCAAAAGTTGTATGGAGACTTGAACTCAGCTAGCATAGACCGAGCCGCATCCATCAAAGTGCGTTTCTTCCTTTCGGCAACTCCATTTTGTTGAGGGGTATAGGGAGTGGAGTACTGATGCTTGATTCCTTCATCACTAAGAAACTCATCCAAGGTATAGTTCTTGAACTCGGTGCCATTGTCACTCCGAATTGAGAGAATGGTTGCATTGTGTTTCCGTTGAACCTCATTAGCAAAATCGATGACGGTTTGTTGAGTCTCACTCTTGTACTTGAAAAAGAACACCCAAGTGAATCTTGAGAAATCATCCATAATAACCAAGCAATACTTCTTGCCTCCAAGACTATCATGAGAGGGTGGACCAAAAAGGTCCATATGCAAGAGCTCCAAACATCTCTCCATGGTGATTTGATTGAGTGCTTTGTGAGGAGTTTCATGCATCTTCCCTTTATTACAAGCCTTGCAAACATGATATTTGGCAAAAGAAACATCGTTAAGTCCAAGGATGTGACCCTCAGAGTGAAGTATTGCAAAGTTCTCATGTTAACATGGGCTAGGCGGCGATGCCACAACCAGCCATTGTCGGCTTTAGCATAGATACATAGAGCATGAGGAGTAGTGGTCCCTGAAAAGTCCACCACATACAAGTCATGCTCTACATATCCTACGAAAGCCACCTTGAGAGACTTGCTCCACATGAGGACCATGGAATGAGCATTAAAGAAAGAAGAAAGACCCATAAGATCAAGTGCACGAACTGGGAGTAAAATGTAACCAAGAGTTTTGACAAGCATGACGTCAACCAAGGATAGATCCGGGGTTACCACCACTTTGCCAAAACCCAAAACCTGAGAACTTGTTTTATCACCGTAGGATACCATGGTGTTGGCAATATTTGGCCTCATCTCCGACATGATAGACTTGCTTCCGATCATATGACTCGTGGCACCACTATCAAGCACCCATTTTGATGCACCAGAAGCATAGTCCTACAAGAAAATCAAGATTTGGTTTTAGGTACCCATTTTGCAATGGGTCCCCTTTTGTTAGTAACAAGAGCCTTTGGCACCCAAATATCCCAATGATAATCATGCGTGTAAGAAGTTCCCACATATCTAGCATATACATGACCATCATATGATTTGCAAAGAATATAAGAGGGATTGTTCTTTCTGTCAAAGTTGTCACTTTGCAAGATGATTGGGCCATTAGAAGGCCCTTGAGCCATGCCCTTGTTCTTGTTCTTCTTCTTCTTCTTCTTCTTCTTCTTCTTCTTGTTCTTGTTCTTCTTCTTCTTCTTCTTCTTCTTCTTGTTCTTCCTCTTCTTCTTCTTAGTCTTGGAAAGTTGATCCTCCAACACCTTGACCTCCTCAATGAGATGATCATGCTTGCAAAAAGGGTTAGGAGTGCTAGACAAGTCAATAATTTGCACAACGGAAGACTTAGCATGTTCACAAGTTAATTGAGTTTGAAGATGTTCATGGGCTTCGAAAAGATTTAAGAATTTGCTCTCCAAGGCTTTGTGTTCCTCTTTGAGTTTCTCAAGATCTTCTTGAGTCCTATCATGACCACCCACAAACTCAACTTTTTCTTTCTTAAGCACCTTAACCAAAGCAAGAGCATGATCACGTTCTTTAATTAGAGAGCACATGGTGTTGTTATGATCATCTACAAGATTAGACACACTTTCTTCAAGATTAATTCTCATATTTTGTTCATCCTCAAGACTTTGAGTGAGATAAGCAATTTCATCGGCGGCATCTCTTTCATTTTTACTTCGCAAGTCAAGAAGTCCTTCCTTTTCATCTAAAGCATCCCTAACAGTGTCAAGTTATGCAAGCAAAGACTCAAATCAAGTTTTAGTTTCTTCATCCAAGGTAGCAACAAATTCACACATGTCAATCATCTCTTTCTTCACATTTGTTCAAGGGATGAGGAGGTCTTGACTTGATCTTGCGAATGAGACGACCACCATTGTCTTCACGGTTCTCAAAGGGACACTTGGCCATGAAGTGACTCTTGTCGTTACAGATGTAGCATGACCTTGCCTTGGGAGACTTGTTGGGTGAGTTGAATCTTGAGTTGTCCCTTGACCTTCACTTGAGCCCGGACTTGTTCCAAAAGGCCCTCGAAGCGAGAGCAATATGTTCGTTGAAGGCACACTTGAGATCCTCTTGAGACCACTCACTTGATGTATCATCATCATCAACTTCAATAGCCTTGGCCTTAAAAGCAAGATTCACTTTGGTTGACCCAATGGCCCTAGAACGGGCGGACTCCGCATTATTCTTGGCAATGGTCATGGCAATAACTTCACTCAAGACTTCTTGGGAGGTCATTAGATGAAAGTTGGTTCTTACTTTGATAGAGTTGAGCTTTTGTTCTTCAAACGGAAGGAGAGCTTGAATGAACTGAAGGGTTTCGCGACATAGTAAATCAAAATTTTCTACGGATGCGAACAGAGGGAAAGCCAAGATCTAATCTAGGAGATGCAAACAACGAGAGAGATTGGATTAGATCTTCATACCCTTGAAGATTCGCACAGCGGAACGTTCGTCGGAACGTGGGTGATGTAGTCGTACTCGCTTCTCCTCCTCGCGATCCGATCTGATCTAGCACCACAAGTGGCGGTGCCTCCGTGAGATGCACACATGCAGCACCTCGACGTCTCCTCCTTCCTCGGACCAGCAAGTATGGTGGAGAGACGGATTGGATCTACAACACGACGGCGTGGTGTATATGGTGGAGAATTTCTGCAGCAGGGCTTCGCCTACAAACAGTCGGCAAGGAGAGAGGAGGTCAGCATGTCGGCTAGGGTTGGAGGGGAAGGTGTGGGGGGTGGTGCGCCCCCATCCCTCTTTATATAGAGGGGTGGGGCGGCAACCCTAGCCCCCTCCCCCAAGCCAAGGCCGGCGGCCAAGGAGGAGGAGTGGGGGGCAAGGAACCCCCCCTTCTAGAAGCTCCAATTAGGGTTTTACCCTAGTTGGCCGGTTGGGCCCTATGGGGCCTTGTGCCCCTGGCCCAATGCGGCCAGGGCACTCCCTCATAGGCCCATGTCCCCTCCCGGAAGGTGTGGACACGTTGGTCCCCTTCCGGAAGGTTCTAGAAGCTTCTGGTACAATACCGATTAACCCGGAACAATTCCGAACTCCAAAAACTGCACTGCCTTATATGAATCTTATTCTCCGGACCACTCCGGAACCTCTCGTGATGTCCCGGATCCCATCTGAGACTCCGAACAAAAACTCATAAAACAATTATCCAATCTATCCTAGCGTCGAGACACGTTAAGTGTGTGACCCTGCGGGTTCGAGAATATGCAGACATGATCTTCTATCAATAATCAACTGGGTCTGAAACCCATATTGACTCCCACACATTCATCGATGATCATATCGGATGAACCACGATGCCAGGATTCAATCAATCCCATATATATATTCCCTTCGTCTCGTGATATTTTACTTGCCTGAGATTCGATCGTCGGTACCGTCATACCCAGTTCAATCTCGTTCACAACAAGTACTTTACTCGTTCCGTAATCCGATATCACTTTGTGATTAACTCCTTAACCACATGCTTGCAAGCGGTGTTGATATCGATTACCGAGTGGGACCGAAGTATATCTCTCCGACTTGGGAGGGACAAATCCCATCTCGATACATACAACCCAACAGATACTTTCCGATCACCTGAGAGACACCTTTATGATCACCCTCTCATAGGATGACGTTTGATGACCTCAAATCTTTCTTCCGATACCAGGGAGTTGTATTATCTCATGGTCTAAGGAATACAATATTTGACATAAGAAAAGCTTCGCAAAGATGAACACGATGACACGATATAATTGTTTCGCTTAGTTTGGGTCTGTCCACCATATCATTCTCCCAATGATATGATCTCATTATTAATCGACAACGCATGTCCATGGTTAGGAAACCTTAACCATCACTAATCAATGAGCTAGTCCATAGAGGCGTACTAGGGACACGGTGTTGTTCACAAACCACACAAGTATTAAAGTTTCCGCTTAATACAATTCTAGCATGGAATATAAACATTATCATGAACAAGAATTATAATAATAACATCTTTATTATTGCCTCTAGGGCATAATTCCAACAGTCTCCCACTTGCACTAGAGTCAACAATCTAGTTTACATTTGGCAACAATCTCACACCCATGGCACTGAGGTGCTGATCATGTTTTACACGTGGAAGAGGTTTAGTCAATGGATCTGCGACATTCAGATCTGTATGTACTTTGCTAATCTTCCGATCTCCATCTGCTATATAATCTTGGATTATATGAAACTTGCGGTTGATATGCTTGGTCTTTGGATGATATCTTGGTTCCTTAGCGAGTGCTATGGCGCCAGTGTTGTCACACAATATCTCCAGTGGGTCCAATGCACTTGGAACCACGCCAAGCTCAGTGATGAAGTTCTTTATCCAAACTCCTTCACTTGACGCTTCTGCAGCAGCCATGTATTCCGCTTCTACTGTAGATCCCGCGATCACGCTTTGCTTGCAGCTTCTCCAGCTCACATCTCCTCCATTCAAAATATAAACGTATCCTGTCTAAGATTTAGAATCATCCTTGTCGGTGTCGAAACTAGCATCTACGTAACCTTTTACGACGAGCTGTTCATCACACCCATAGACTAAGAACATTTCTTTAGTACTATTTAGGTACTTTAGGATGTTCTTCACGGCTGTCCAGTGTTCCACTCCTAGATCACTTTGATATCTGATCGTCAAACTAAGAGCATTGGACACATCCAGTCTAGTACACAGCATGGCATACATGATAGAACCTATGGACGAGGCATAAGGCACTTTGCTCATAGCTTCCCTATCATTTACCGTAGCTGGACACTGAGCCTTGCTCAATATCTTACCTGACAACATAGGCACTGAACCTTTCTTTGCCTTATCCATTCTGAACCTTTTCAGAAATTTGTCTAGGTATGTACTCTGGCTTAAAGCTATCAGGCGTCTTTGTCTATCTCTATAGATTTTGATGCCCAATATATAAGCAACTTCACCTAGTTCTTTCATTGAAAAACACTTGTTCAAATAACTCTTCACATCGTTAAGCATGTTGATGTCATTTCCAATAATCAATATGTCATCCACATATAGTACCATAAACGTCACCGAGCTCCCACTCACTTTCTTGTAGATGCAAGCTTCGTAGCAATTTGGAACAAATCCAAAGCTCTTGATCACTTGATCAAAACGAAGGTTCCAACTCCGAGATGCTTGCTTCAGTCCATAAATAGAACGCTGAAGTTTGCATACTTTATCAGCATCCTTAGGATCGACAAAACCATCGGGTTGCATCATATACAACTCTTCATCAATGTTGCCATTGAGGAACACAGTCTTGACATCCATCTGCCATATTTCATAATCATGAAACACAACAATTGCTAATAAAATCCGAATGGACTTAAACATCGCTACGGGAAAGAAAGTCTCATCGTAGTCAACACCTTGAACTTGTCGAAAACCTTTCGCGACAAGCCGTGCTTTATTGACGGTACCATCCGCGTCCGTTTTCTTCTTGAAGATCCATTTGCACTCAACGGCCTTTCGGTCGCTAGGAGGGTCCACCAAAGTCCATACTTGGTTTTCGCTCATGGATCCCAATTCGGATTTCATGGCTTCTAGCCATTTCTCAGAGTCTGGGCTCATCATCGCTTCCTCATAGTTCGTAGGTTCACTGTCTTCTACTAACAAGACAGTCAAGACAGGGTTGCCGTACCACTCAGGAGGGGCACGCGACCTTGTCGACTGCGACGCTCGATGTGAGCATCGTCTCGAAGCTTCATGATCCTTGTCATTAGCTTCCTCTATTGTTGGTGCGGTGCTTTGGAACAATTTCAGGTGCTGCGCTACTCTCCAATTCAAGAGAAGGTTCAATAACCTCGTCTAGCTCTACTTTCCTCCCACTCACTTCTTTCGAGAGAAATTCCTTCTCAAGAAAGGAACCGTTCTTCGCGACAAACACTTTGCCTTCGGTTCTGTGATAGAAGGTATACCCAATAGTTTCCTTAGGGTATCCTATGAAGACGCATTTCTCTGCTTTGGGTTCGAGCTTGTCCGGCATCAACTTCTTGACGTAAGTTTCGCATCCCCAAACTTTAAGAAACGACAACTTAGGTTTAGCACCAAACCACAGTTCATACGGTGTCGTCTCAACGGATTTAGATGGTGCCCTATTTAAAGTGAATGCAGCGGTTTCTAATGCATAACCCCAAAATGATAACGACAAATCAGTAAGAGACATCATTGATCGGACCATATCTAATAAGGTTCGATTCCGGCGTTCAGACACACCATTGCGCTGTGGTGTTCAGGGTGGCGTGAGTTGCGAAACGATTCCGCTTGCTTTAAGATGCGTGAGAAAATCATAACTCAAATATTCACCTCCTCGATCGGATCGTAGAAACTTAATATTTCTGTTACGATGGTGGTTCTCCACTTCATTCTGAAATTCTTTGAACTTTTCAAACGTTTCAGATTTATGTTTCATTAAATAGATATACCCATATCTACTTAAGTCATCGATAAAAGTGAGAAAATAGCGATATCCACCGCGCGTCAAAACACTCATCGGTCCGCATACATCGGTATGTACGATTTCCAATAAGTTCGTTGCTCGCTCCATCATACCGGAGAACGGGGTTTTGATCATATTGCCCATGAGGCATGGTTCGCATGTGTCAAATGATTCAAAATCAAGAGACTCCAAAAGTCCATCAGAATGGAGTTTCTTCATGCGCTTTACACCAATATGACCTGAGCAGATTGCCACAAATAAGTAGTATTATCACTATCTACTTTGCATCTCTTAGCCTCAATGTTATGGATGTGCGTTTCATCCCTTTCGAGATTTAGAAGAAATAAACCATTCACAATAGGTGCATGACCATAAAAGATGTTACTCATATAAATAGAACAACCATTATTCTCCGATTTAAATGAATAACCGTCTTGCAATAAACAAGATCCGAAATAATGTTCATGCTCAATGCGGGCACATAATAACACTTATTAAGGTTTAAAACTAATCCGAAGGTAAAACTAAGGAGAGCGTACGACGGCCATCACATCAACTCTTGATCCGCTGCCAACGCGAATCATCACCTCATCCCTCGCAAAGCCGTCTATTCCGTAGCTCTGTTTGAGTTATAAAAATTAGCAACCGAACCAAGATCAAATACCCGAGCACTACAACGAGGGCTAGTAAGGAAAACATCAATAACATGTATATCAAATATACCTTTGATGGTGCCAGCCTTCTTGTCCGCTAAGTATTTGGACGATTCGCTTCGATGACCCTTGTCCTTGCAATAGAAGCACTTTGTCGGCTTAGGACGGACACGAGCTTCTTCTCGGCAGGGCAGCGCTTACCGCCCCTTCTTGAAGGGCTTCTTTGCTCCCTTACCTTTATTGAAGGTGGGATTGTTGACCATCAACACATGATTATCCTTTTTGATGTACACCTCCGCAGCCTTCAGTTTAGCGAAGATCTCGGTGATCGTATCAGTGGAACCAATCTGATTATGAGTCACTACAAAACTTTTGTAGCTGGGAGGGAGTGATTGCAGAACCCTGTCAATCTTGATCTCCTCTGGAATCGTGCATTCCAGTTGCTCAGGGCGTTGAGTGTAGCCCGTCATCTTAATGGCGTGCTCACTAACGGAACTCCCTTCCTCCATCTTGCAGTTAAAGAACTTCTCAGAGATCTCATATCTCTCGAGCGGGCTGAGTCTGAAACATGATTTTCAGCTCTTCGAGAATCTCAAAGGTCCCGGGATAGTCTTCAAAACGATTTTGAAGTTCCGGTTCCATAGAAAACAACATGGTGCTCTTAATGACACCATAATCATCTTCTTGTGACGATAGACAGCTTTCTCATCGGCCAGTAGCTTGTAGTGAGGGTCACCTAACGCTTTCCCAAGGACATAGTCCTTTTGACCGCCAGAGAGAATGATTCTTAGATTGCGGAACCAATTGGTGAAGTTAGACCCATTGTTTCTAAGCTTTTCCTTCTCAGCAAAAACGTTGAAGTTGAAGTTGGACATGGCCATGTGATCTACAGTATTTGCAAGTACAACTTAGACTATGTTCATGATAAATAGTTCAACTTAATCAAATTACTAGATGAACTCCCACTAAATTCAACATCCCTCAAGTTGTTTAGTGAACATGATCCAAATTCACCACACCTAATCCGATCATCACGAGAAGAGATGTGGCTTCAATGGTGGACAACGAAGTGTCGATCATATCATTCATATGACTCATGCTTAACCTTTCGGTTCATGTGTTCCGAGGCCATGTCCGTACATGCTAGGCTCGTCAAGTTAGACCCAAGTATTTCTGCGTGTGCAAAACTGGCTTGCACCCGTTGTATGTGAGCGTAGAGTCTATATCACCCAATCATCACGTGATGCTTGGACACGACGAACTTTCGCAACGGTGCATACATGGGGAGAACATAGTTTTTATCTTGATCTTTAAGTGAGGAATCATCTTATAATGCTACCATCGCGATCTAAGCATAATAAGATACATAAAAGGATAAACATCACATGCATATAACTTTATGTGACATGGTATAGCCAATCTTCGCACAATGATCTCCATCTTGTGCGTTCCGGCATGATCTCCATCACTCCACCATGATTGCCTCCACCACGAATAGCAACTACAACTATTGCTAACTACTTAGCGATAAAGTGAAACTATTACATGGCGCATAAGAAGTTGACACACAGGTCATACACAATTATAAAGACAACCATATGGATCCTGCCAGTTGTGTACTCATCGACATGCAAGTCATGAAACATTACAAAACATGATCATCGCATACATTATACACATCACATCTTGGGCCATACCATATCACAGAAAACACTCCCTGCAAAAACAACTTAGACGCCTCTACTTTGTTGTTGCATGTTTTACGTGGCTTATGGGAGTAGATGCTAAGAACGATTCTTACCTACAGAAAGCCACAACGGTGATATTATGGTTGCCAAACTCCGGTGTTAATCCCATGACAACTATAGTGAGAGAAACTGACATCCACCAGCCGCATGTGTGGAACAATCCACACGTCAAGTGCGAGCGGTCTCATGACGACGTCGCGTAAGGTTGGCCTAGACCGCTTCAATCTCACTATCCCACGTCATAAGAAGAACACAAAAAAGAGGCTTGCAACAGAAAACATCAACGCCCGCAACAACCATGTTGCGTTCTACTCGTGAAACACATCTACGCATAGATCTAGCTCTGATACCACTGAAGGGTTTCGCGACATAGTAAATCAAAATTTTCTATGGATGCGAACAGAGGGAAAGCCAAGATCTAATCTAGGAGATGCAAACAACGAGAGAGATTGGATTAGATCTTCATACCCTTGAAGATTCGCACAGCGGAACGTTAAATCGGGCGTGGGTGATGTAGTCGTACTCGCTTCTCCTCCTCGCGATCCGATCCGATCTAGCACCAGAAGTGGCGGTGCCTCCGTGAGATGCACACGTGCAGCAACTCGATGTCTCCTCCTTCCACGGACCAGAAAGTATGGTGGAGAGACGGATTGGATCTACAACACGACGGCGTGGTGTATATGGTGGAGAATTTCTGCAGCAGGGCTTCGCCTACAAATAGTCGGGAGGGAGAGAGGAGGGCAACAGGTCGGCTAGGGTTGGAGGGGAAGGTGTGGGGGGTGGTGCGCCCCCAGCCCTCTTTATATAGAGGGGTGGGGCGGCAACCCTAGCCCCCTCCCCCAAGCCAAGGCCGGCGGCCAAGGAGGAGGAGTGGGGGGCAAGGAAACCCCCCCTTCTAGAAGCTCCATTTAGGGTTTTACCCTAGTTGGCCGGTTAGGCCCTATGGGGCCTTGTGCCCCTGGCCCAATGCGGCCAGGGCACTCCCTCATAGGCCCATGTCCCCTCCCGGAAGGTGTGGCCATGTTGGTCCCCTTCCGGAAGGTTCTAGAAGCTTTCGGTACAATACCGATTAACCCGGAACAATTCCGAACTCCAAAAACTGCACTGCCTTATATGAATCTTATTCTCCGGACCACTCCGGAACCTCTCGTGATGTCCCGGATCCCATCCGAGACTCCGAACAAAAACTCATAAACCAATTATCCAATCTATCCTAGCGTCGAGACACGTTAAGTGTGTGACCCTACGGGTTCGAGAATATGCAGACATGATCTTCTATCAATAATCAACAGTGGTCTGAAACCCATATTGACTCCCACACATTCATCGATGATCATATCGGATGAACCACGATGCCGATTCAATCAATCCCATATATATATTCCCTTCGTCTCGCGATATTTTACTTGCACGAGATTCGATCGTCGATAGTCATACCTAGTTCAATCTCGTTCACAGCAAGTACTTTACTCGTTCCGTAATCCGATATCACTTTGTGATTAACTCCTTAACCACATGCTTGCAAGCGGTGTTGATATCGATTACCGAGTGGGCCCGAAGTATATCTCTCCGACTTGGGAGGGACAAATCCCATCTCGATACATACAACCCAACAGATACTTTCCGATCACCTGAGAGACACCTTTATAATCACCCTCTCATAGGATGACGTTTGATGACCTCAAATCTTTCTTCCGATACCAGGGAGTTGTATTATCTCATGGTCTAAGGAATACAATATTTGACATAAGAAAAGCTTCGCAAAGATGAACACGATGACACGATCTAATTGCTTCGCTTAGTTTAGGTATGTCCACCATATCTTTCTCCCAATGATATGATCTCATTATTAATCGACAACTCATGTCCATGGTTAGGAAACCTTAACCATCACTAATCAATGAGCTAGTCCATAGAGGCATACTAGGGACACGGTGTTGTTCACAAACCACACAAGTATTAAAGTTTCCGCTTAATACAATTCTAGCATGGAATATAAACATTATCATGAACAAGAATTATAATAATAACATCTTTATTATTGCCTCTAGGGCATAATTCCAACATGAACTTCCTCTTCATGAACTTGTCGTCAACATAGGTGGCCCCAATACCCCTCATAGTGTAACAAAGGTCCTTGAGCCGCCTATACATGTCCTCGGAGGTCTCATCATATTGCATTGCGAAACCATCGCACTCGTTGTTGACTTCATCAAACTTGGAGCTTTGGATGCTTGCATTCCCAACAAAGAGCTCGGTGAGTTGATCCCATGCTCCCTTGGCGGTATCGAATTGGAGAATGTGAGCAAAATCCTTTGGAGTCAAAGCCTTTTGAATCATCCCCAAAGCTGTGGCATTAAGTTGCTTGTCCACCACTTCACCTCGTGTCAACTTCTTTGGGTCATATGGAGAGAACCCATCCTCCACAATCCTCATTAACTCAATAGAAGAGCTGGAAATATGTGAGAGCATTAGATATTGCCAATTGGTGAAATTTGAAGTATCTAGCATAGGTGGTGCTCCTTGAGGAATGATGTGTGGCATGGGAATGGGTGGATCCGGAGTATACTTTGGTGGTGGAGGTACCGCCAAGTAGTCCTTTCCTCCATTTTCCTCTTTGGAAGTTGAGTTCTCGGGCTCCTCGGTGTTCTCACTTGGAACCTTGGTAGATGTTTGAGCAACAAAGCCAAGTCCCAAGTGAGTGGTGACGGCCGTGCGATTCACCCCGGGGCGGTCACCGTAACGATGGGAGGAAGCTCGGTGGTTTGGGGTGTGTCAAGAGCAACCATGGGGTTTGGCTTGAGAGACTGCAAGATAGTCATCATTTCCTCGAACTTGGACATCATGGATGACTCCAATTGCTTGAGGTCATCCATAGTGGCCAAGCTCTTGGTGTTTTCGGTTTCACTACCCCCTTCGTCGGCCATTGTCTCTTAGGCGGTAAAGCCCGAATTAAGAGCCTTGGCTCTGATACCAATTGAAAGTACCGACTTGATAGGACTAGAGGGGGGTGAATATGCGACTACCCAATTTTAATTTATTTTCACTTTTAGGCTTAACGAGAAGGAAAGTTATCTAGTTGTGCACCTAGGTGAACAACCTAAATGTAAGATAACTTACAACAACCACAAGAACGGTAAATGACAAGAAGTAAATGAAGGGAACGAAGTAACTGGAGCGGGGACACGGAGATATAATTCCTATAGTTCACTCCCAACGAGCTACGTCTACGTTGGAGAGGTGTCGGGGCCACACAAGGTCACCCGAGCGCCACAAAGGCCTCACCTTCTTCTCCGGTGAGCTCCCCCACAAAGGAGGCCTCACAATCCACTAACCGGTGACCTTGAAGGCGCCAACCGAAACCTTTACACCAAGGTTGAGGGGGAAGCTCCAGAACTAAATTGGAGGCCCTCAATGACACCTCGAAGCTTTACAGCACAAGCCTTAGCTCCGAGGATGCCCTACACCATCTAGGGTTTCAAGAAACCCAAGAGCAACAAGATCCACAAAGGATGGGTGGGGGAAATCAAATCTTCTTTGGTGGAAGTGTAGATCTAGGTCACCTCCCTCACCTCTCAAAAGATCAAGTCATTTGAGTGGATAGAGAGAGAGAGATCTAGTGAGGTGAAGCTCAAGCATTAATGGAGGAGAGAGAAAAAATATTCGAAGTAGGTGGGAGGAAGAAGGAGGGCGCCTTAAATAGCCCCCCTCAGATCTGACCATAACTTCACCGGAACTTCCGGTGAGGGCTAGAATTTCCGTAACACGGCTCCAACGGTCATCGCCGTTGGCCGCTCAAGCTCGACCGAAGTTCCGGTCAACCGACCAGTTCCGGTGAACTTCCGATGCAAGTTCAC
This sequence comes from Avena longiglumis, assembly GCA_030063025.1. NCBI lineage: Eukaryota > Viridiplantae > Streptophyta > Magnoliopsida > Poales > Poaceae > Avena > Avena longiglumis. Next base: position 125,159,730 of record CP125973.1, on the reverse strand, counting down.
CCAAGTTCCGGCAAATAGACCACTTTATCTGAAGTACTGACCCTTGCGGAACAGGTGGAACTAGGGCGGAACTTCTGGGTCGCGAACCAAGTCTGACCAGAAGTTCCGGTGTCTGGGCGGAAGTTCCGCTCAGGAACTTTCTGGTAGGAAAACTTCCGATGCAACTTCCGACAAATAGAGCATACCAAAACAGAGAGTTCTGGGATCTCACCGGAAGTTCCAGCGGAACTAGGATCGGAACAAAGGTCAGATCGTCCCGCAGAAAAATCCTGAGCGTTCCGATCAGACAAAGATGGCTTCAACATAACAGAAACTCGCTCTCTCATGGAAGAGTAGGATGGCCGTGGCAGTGCATATGGGGTTTGTGCAAGAACAAGTGATTTCCTAGAGCCTTCCGAGATGGACCCCCTCTTAATAGTACGGCGACCTAAAACAATAAAAGGAGAGAAACTAGAAGAAAACTACAGGCCGTCGTCTTCATGAGATCCCAAAGAAAGCATCCACATAGTTTAAGGAAACATCAGGAACATTTTTTCTAAAACTCAAGCACACCGTTAGATCACAAATGGGATTGACATTATCACCAAAAACAGCATGGGATAATATAGTCCTTTCACATCTTGTTAATAGGTTAGTCCCAGAAAATATATAAAAATACCTCAAAGTGTAGACAAAGCAAATCAAAGTAGATACTAAACAAGCGTGGAACATCAAAAATTATAGATACGTTTACGACGTATCAAGCATCCCCAAGCTTAAGTCCTGCTCGTCCTCGAGTAGGTAAGTGATAAAACGAATAATTTTTTAGGTGACATGCACCATCAAAATCAAGATCAAACCATTTGCAAGCATTGAAATCTGGGTCAAAGAACTCTAAACATGAGCATGAAAGAATAAGTTCTAACAGTAAGACAAAGTAACTATGCATGCAACATGAAAGGTTACAAACAAAGATCATGAATAACAATGCATTGAGAGACGTTTTTTGTTTCACATATAGAAAACATAGCATAGTGGCATTCAGCTTGTCCCTCATGGAGTAGCAAATAAATGCATAGGACACCTTCAAAGTTCAGAAGAGTGACTAGATACAAATAGTTCATGAGCAAGCAATATCAACAATATGAATCAATCAATAAGTTTTGGGATAATGCACATAGAACTAAGAATGGCAACTATGCTCTCTTAATTGGTGCCTAAGGATAGAAGGCGGAGACTCAATATAATGGTGGAAGAAAGGCCCTTCATAAAAAGGGAAGCAAGGATTTCAAGTCTCAAAAAGAGTTTCCAAAAATTATGGTACTTGTTAGCTTTCAGCTCTCATTGCCCCTATCATAAGCATCTTGAAGTGATTAAGGTTAAAGTGAACAAACTATGGAGTATATGCTTGACAAAGTATAAGTTGGCAATCTTGTGTCCCTTGACTATGAGGGCCGCTCCTCATGCTACTCAACTTTAGTCACATGTAAGTTCTTGTCATAGTAAGTACATGTGTATCATAGAGAACCGCCAACGGGGTACCCCTTGCACATGATACAGGAGCTATCCCATAATCAAAATGACAAGGCAAGTAGACAATGATCATCTCAGCATTATTCTTATTTACCATGGGAAAATGGTGCCTTTTCTCTCTTTCCTCTTTTCAATATGTCTCTTTTTTATAAGAACAAAGCTTCATAGATTGCTCACTATGGTGATGCTGCAAGTTTCCACCATGATTAGGCATGGCTTAGGCTAGCGGCCCAGGCGTTTCTCTAGCACACATACATAACTCCATGGACTTACAAGCTCCCCTTTTATTTCAGACCAACGACATCCATAAACAAAAGAGCATGATATCAACTGTGTACAATGTACAAGTGCAATGTTGAAAGCGTTCCCCATGACAACATGGTTCTGCTAATTCCAACGTAAAAGTGCAAGCATATACAACATAGATGACTCAATGTTTCAAGTTTATTTAGGGGCAAGAAAAATAAAGTGTCCCATAAAGTTTGTGAGAGCTTTATAACTAAGTTTTCACATAACAAAATAACTTTTTAATTGCAAGATAGATAAAACAAGAATATACTTGGAATGGTGTAACACACCATGCATAGGAATTTATAGTGGACACTTTGTAATAACTTGGTTTATTGGGAGTTGGATGCATGAGTGGAGCTTACTCATACAAGTGGAGGCTAGCAAAAGACTGGGAGCGACCAACTAAGAGAGCATTAATGGCCATACTCATGCAGGGCGACAAAACATTACTAATCAAAGCATAAAGTGGTACCACAGGTCAAAAACTAAAATGATCATAGAGGCTATGGTGACTGGTTCATAGTCATAACATGGTGTGAGCATGTGCCAAGTCAACCCAAACAAAGCATCAAAGGAGAATACCACAATACTATGCTTGTTTATGCTTAAACAACACATGATTCTTTCAAGGCACATTAAGCAATCCCAATTGTTTGGAACAATTCATTCTATAGCAATAATCACTAACCATAAGGTCAAAACAACATCTAGCATGACATGATAAAGTCTAAGTCACAGTCAAAGCAAGCTCCTCTTGTACTATTCAAGCAAGAACTTCCTACTCCTTTCCAACACCAATCAACTTATTTGCAACAACACAGCGAGAATAGGGGTCCAAACTACTTTATTAAATAAAACTAAGCAAACAAAAACAAAAACTAAGACTCTCCAAGAACAACACAACTTGTGCATGAAACAATAAAAACGAAGTGTCTAGAAATACCTGAGATTTTTATTGATGAAGAAGGGGATGCCTTGGGCATCCCCAAGCTTTGACGCTTGTACCTATTGAATATTTCTTGGTATGACACGGGGTGGCATCCCCAAGCTTGAGCTTTTGTCCATTCTTCATCTCACTACATCATTCTTTCTCTACACCTGCAGATTTTCCTTTATACAAAAATTCACACAATCTTCATTAGCAACATTAGTGTATTCAAAAAATAATAGACCTTTGGGTTTTAGTTTTAAAACAGCAAAACTTTCACCAAAGACACAATCTACTGTAGCAATTCCATCAAAAATCTCAATTTCCCAAAAAGAACCCAAAAAGGAATCAATAAGAAGCAAATGCAAATAATGGCAGAAATCTGTCAAAACGGACCAGAAGGTAGAAACCGATTTTTTTCGAAGACCTTCTGTGGATCAAATCAAAAGTGTTGAACTAAAGAAAGTTAGATAACAACCTGGGGATTTATTCAGAAAATTACAGCTCAATCCGACTTATAGAGATTTTACATGAATGTTTACAATAGAGCACAAAAATCTGTTTCAGGACAGCAACTCCCCAAATCTTACTTCCCTCTCATTAGAGGTTATTCTTGGCACAAAAAGCAAATAAAAAGGATAAGGATAGGTCATTACTGAAGTAATAACTTCCAAGAATCAAGAAAACTATCGGGTTATATCCTAAGAAGTACTTTTCTTTAACGCCTTTAAGTTAGGCACAAGAAGCAAGAATCAAGTATTTTCTAATGAAGAAGCATTAACATCAACTTTCTTGCTCCTAACATTCTTACCTCTCTTGTTCTCTTTAGGGAATATATGATTTCTTATAGGATAAGCAAAATGCATAATGCCTTTTCCCACATCTATTATTGCTCCAAGGTGTTTCAGCAGGGATCTTCCAAGTGTAATTTGTCCTTTTCCTACACATTCAATAACAAGATAATCAGTAGACACCACTTTCCCTAAGATCTTTGTAAATACACATTCAGCTATTCCAATGGGTAATAAAGTTGCATTATTGGTAAGTGATATTTCTTCTCCTCCTTCAGAAAGTCCCCAAAGATTCAAAGGCTCATAGATATCTTTAGGCATAAGACAAAATTCAGACATGATATCACAATGAGCATCGAAAGTTTCACTATTTATAGCAACTTTTATTGTAGGAAACCATTTTGAAGGCTCAGAATTTATTGGAACATAATCATGATGTTCTCTAAGCATGTTGTAGCAATCTTTCAAAGCAATCGTACTGGTCTCAAGAGTATTCAACCTAGCATAGATGTTTATAAAGGAAGAATCAGACTTGCTAGGGATATTATAAATTATAATTAACTTCTTTATAGCATATAAAGAATCATTCTCTGTACATAGAAAATATCTTTCCCTACAACATCGAAAGGATATCTATAACAAAGAGCAAGACCATGGTAGAAACTATTAATAACCAGGCTAAGACACATCTTAGGCTCAGTTTTTCCTTGTAAATCAGAGATTCTAGACCAAGCTTCTTTGAAAATCTGTTCACTTTCTTGCTTGAAAGTAAAGATCCTTTCCATTGGTGACACAATGATTGGACCAAAACCAAACATGGTAGCAACTAAAGTAGGAACTATTTTTTTTGTGTTTTCGATAAAAGAAAGCAAACCAAACGAAACTATTTTTTTTTGGAGTTTTTGATAAAAAGATGAAAAAAACCAAGCAAAAGAAACTAAGCAAAACAAAAAACAAAGTAAAGAGAAAGTTTGTGAAGTACTCCCTTGTGAAGCCGTCCTTAGCCTCCCCAGCAATGGCGCCAGAAAACAGCTTGACGCGCTCAAATCAATGTAGAGCTTCGTTGGGAGACCCCAGAAGGAAGGTATGATGAGAACAGTAGCAAGTCTTCCCTCAGAAAGAAACCAAGGTTATCGAACCAGTAGGAGGAAGGAAACGACCCAAAGGTGTTTTTAGCAACTTGGAAACCTGCACAACAAAAACTCAAGACTTTGCTCTAACGAACAGTGAGGTTGTCAATCTCACCGGTTTGCTGAAAACAAAGGATTAACTATAGGGTGTGCAAGGTAATAGTGGTTTGCAGAAAATAAACAATAAGAGTGGAAGGTGTATCAATGGTAAAGATTGGACCGGGGTCCATAGTTCACTAGAGGTGTTCTACTTAAGATAAACAAACATGGCATGCTGGGTAAACAAATTACATTGGGGCAATTGACAGGATAGAGCAAGGCATAACAATGCAATAGTAGACATTCATGATCCTATGAGATTTGATTGGGCAATACAATAAGATACGTAGACCGCCATCCAACTGCATCTATGACTAGAAATCCACCTTTAGGTTATGATCCGAACCCAGTATTAAGTTGCAAGCAACGGATAACTGCTTTAAGCAAAGTGTGTAAGGTAAACAATCCACTTGTTCCATGAACAAGAGACCGTTGTTTTCTCCCTAGTAGTAACAACACATCTTTAACCTTAGAGATTTCTGTCACTTCCCGAGATTAAATAGAGGCATGAACCCACTATCGAGCATAAATACTCCCTCTTGGAGTCACTAGCATCTACTTGGCCACGATAGCTACTAGAAACGGAGAGCATGCAAGATCACAAACAACACATACATGATAGAATCAATAAGATAGAACAATTAATCAATCTGACATAATAATCTCAATATCCATCGGATCCCTGCAAACACAACATGCATGATTACAAATTGACAATCTTGATCATGAACGGAGCTCACAAGATCTAAACATGGTAGCACAAAAGGAGGAGAAACAACCGTCTAGCTACTACATGGACCCGTAGTCCAAGGTGGAACTACTCACACATCATACCGGAGGCTGGCATGGTGATGAAGGCCTCCGGGATGATCTTCGCTCCGGCAGGGTGCCGGGAAGAACTTTAGATCCCCTCGATCTAGGGACGATGGTGGCGGTGTCTACAGACTATTTCGTGGAAGATTGATCGGGTACTTAGGGTTTTGGTATCGGGGGCTTCTTATAGGCGAAGAGGGAGGCCGAGGGGGTGCCCGAGTCGGCTGCACCCCCCAGGTGCAGGCCAGGCTTGGCCACGCGGCCAGGGGGTGTGGCCCCCTCGAGGCCCTCCTCTGTCTCGTCTTCTGGATCCGTGTTCCCCTGGGGTAAAATATTGACATTGGATTTTGTCCCGTACAATTCCGAGAAAATTGTTTTTCTTCCTTTTCTGGAACCAAAAACAGAAGAAAACAGGCAACTGGCACTATGGCATATTGTTAATAGGTTAGTCCTAGAAAACATATAAAAATACCTCAAAGTGTAGACAAAGCAAAGCAAAGTAGATACTAAACAAGCATGGAACATCAAAAATTATAGATACGTTTACGACGTATTAGGGAGCAGGGGGAAACCCTGGTTTTTACCTTCACTTTCCCCGACTCCCGTTTTCCTTGCACCCTGCCGCACTCTTCTTCTCGCCCAAGCGCCATTGTGCAGCTTATTTTCTCCTCGCGCCGCCTCCAATCTCCTTCTCTGCTTGCAGCCTATTTGTCACTCGCGGGCCTTCTCTAACGTCGCCATGGGACCGTGTCATTCCTTGTCGCTCTCCGAGGATGATATGGATCCCCAGGAGGTCTTCATTGTTGAGGAAGAAGAGCAAGAAGAGGCCTCCGACGAGCGTGGGTCTTGGGAGGGATTCGATGTGACCAGGGTGGAGCTTGATTGGCTCTGCAATTCTCGGCGGATTCTGGTGGAGGTCGAGTGCCGCCTCCCCACCAGCGAGATCACACTAGAGCCCTTTATTGATGATTTCATTGTCTTTGTTTCCCACTTCGAGTGCGGATTCGCTCTACCCCTTAGAGATTTCGCCAAGAAGTTCTTTGAAACTTTTGTCCTCTAACCACATCATCTTCTGGCTAATGCCATCGGCTCCCTTTCTGCCTTTATTGCCTGTATCAAGGGTTATTTCGGCCTTTGGCCTTCGGTAAACATGTGGGCCAAATACTTCCAATTTCGGTCCCAAGTTATTCCTGACCCGGATGTTCCCACGGGTGAGAAACAACTAACTCAATGCGGCGCCACCACTATAGTTCCCCGGAAGAAATCTATATTTCCCCCAGTCCAGAGGCTAGATTCATGTAAGAAGCGGCAACACTCATTCTTTTACATGAAGAATACAACCGAGGTAGATTTCATTCGGCTGCCAACATTCAAAGTCGGAGTACCTAGTAAACTCAATTGGAAACTCGACCCTAAGGCCAAGTTCAAGGATGTCAATGAGGTTCACGTCATCATTGAGTAGATGTGGAGGTGGGAATGTCAGCAGATGACCTTATGAGGACATTCATTAGTCTCCGAGTTTGCCCTCTCCAACTTCACACTCACAAGATATGCCATATGAGTGGACGCTTAGACCCAAACCGGACTTGTACTTTCGAGTTGGACCAACACTAGGTTTGGAAGCGAGTCAAAGCCATTTTAAGACAAGGATGGTTGCTAATTGGGTGTGGGACAAGGTTCCATATGACCGTGAACACCATGTACCATGGGTAAGATCCGACATATGCTTTTCATCATACCTTTTGTAGAGGTCTCAACCTAATAAGGTAGATTCCTCCTGTGTTTTACAATGCTAGTCCCTGGATCAATAGCTAGCATCCATAGTTAAGATGTAATATCAAGATACAAAGGTCATAATATAACTTTATAACCAGGAATAACATAATTTTATTACATCAAACATAGCTCATTTGGCTATCACATTACATTGCAGCGGAATAACTATGGGGTCCTCCATCTTCAAAGTGCCACAGGCAGATGTTGGTTGTAGACTTTGTAATCCTAATCAATCAATCTTCACTAAAATCAATCAAACCTGCAACATTACAAGTTACAGCCACAAGGGTCAATACATTTGAATTGTATTGGCAAGTGATACTATGGTAGTATAGTGGAGTCTATCATCTATATGCATTTGGCTAAGTGGAGTTGAAGCTTGCATTGCTCAAAATAGATTTTTCCTTAACATATGAAAATACTAAGTTTTTTGCTTTGATAAATTCATTCTTCTCAATCCAAGATTGAAGATCCTTTACAAGGAATCTCTCAATCAAAGATTGAATAATTCAAACAACCCTTGTTCAATCCACAAGTTTTAACTTAGAAATTTGAATGATGAGATTCTTGATTGCTTCCATGTCTTGATGCTCAAATTGTCCTTTACCAGGGACATGGCTAAGTACTTAGGTTTTACACTCTGCAGAGGTGGTGCACTTTCCCCACAAGACTTGGTTTCCCAAGACAAGATCTTTCAGAAGCCTTCCCTTAGACCAAAATGGACGCGTTCCAACCTATCAAACACTACCACCCACTGTCCATATGGCTAAGTTCTTGCAACCTATATGATCATGGCAGAGCCCATATTGCCAAGTGGTTGCACTTGAAGCTTCTCAACATTTGACATCTCAAATCTCTTTGTTCCTGGGTGGCCATCCACAAGTGAGATACACAAGGTTCACCAGTCCCCTGGCCTTGTGTAACCACTCAACCAAAAACCACCAAGCAAGCCCATTCCACCCAGGGGATTCATTAACTTAGTTGTTTTATTAAACAAAAACATAAGTCCTCAGACTTAGAGATTTTTCCATAGTGTGAATATATTTTCCACCCATGTTTTCTATTAGCTAGGCTAAGCTTGATAGTAGTAGGAATCTTAACTTAGGAAAATCCTACTAAGTATTCATCTACTAGTTTTTCCTATAGCAAGGTTTATACTTAGCAAAATCCATGCAAGTTTTACTTAGAGAAAATCACTAATGCATAGTGAAAGTAATGGGACAAAAGTATGAAGCATCACTTGCCTTTTTGGTAGGGAATGGTGGTTCACTCCTTGATCTTGCTAGTCTCACACTCCTCTACAAGTCAATCAAGAAAACACAAATTCAATTCACATTCCAACCAAAGTCAAACAAACAATTTTTTTTACACACAAAGTAATGGAATCTAAGTCATGCATAAGCATGCAAAAGGTTGGTTCTATTGCAAGGATGGTCTCCACTAGGCTTCTAAACTTTGTAAGATCCAAATTGGCCATTTACCAAAGTGGCAAAGTCATTAGTAAGAGGGTTTTGTTCAAAAACCATTTTTAAAATCCATTCATCATTTTATGTGGTAAAAAATGTCTTTATCATAACAAAAACTTTTTAAGTTTTTCACCAAATGAGTTGCTATTGCAAAACTTGGTGTTTTTGGGTCAGTATGTTTGGTCCAAACTATTTTCTCAAAGTTTTCTTTCCATAAACATTTTCATAATAAAATCAATAATTTCATTTGGCTAGAAATTGGCTAAGTCTAATAATTCAACCTAAATTTTACCAAAATCATTTTTAACACCAAGGGTTGGTTCCTAGGGTCAGTAAGGTCACATCAAACCATTTTGCAAAAGTTTTGACCCCAAAATCAATTTTAAACAATTTTTCTACTCTAAACAAGCTCACAAAAGAATCTACAAAAACAAGCAAACTAACAGATACTATTGGCTAAACCAAGGGTATGGTTGCCTAGGGCTTGTTCTCCTGAATCCATTGATATAAAATTTATAATTTTTGGACGTGTGGTTTGAAAGTTACAAAGGTTTGAAGTTTGCAAATAAATCTGATTCAAAAATCTGTTTTAACTTAAACACTGGCCACGCGTCGCTATCTCACTGGATGATACCGGTTCGGCCGGATCGGCATCGTGGTGCGTTGGATCAAGTCAAATCGCGAGGTCCAGAGAACGTACCTATTCGCGATTAAGTGATCTAATCCTGCTCGTCCAAACTAGATCGAACGGCTCTCAGTGCTTTGCCAAAAGCTGGCGGCGCGACGACGGTGGCTAGCGGCGGAGCGGCCAGTCGATGACGGCGTGACAGGAAGCAAGGAGGGTGGGGAGATGCTCACCAGAATCGCGGCGCCGCGATGCTCAACGTGGTACTTGTCCGCCGAGGCGCTAGGCGGCGATTGCTCGCCGGAGTAGAGAGCAACGCCGACGGCTCTGTCGTGGTCGGCGACATTGCAGATCACGCGGAGGCAAACAAAGGGCACGGTTAGATGCGTATGGTCGAGGGGATGACGCGTGTGTGAATGAGGGGGAGAGGGGCGGTCTGGTACAACCTGTGGGCGTCGTCGGAGAAGAGGGCAGACGGCGGTGCTGCAGGTCATCGATGTTGCCGACGCTGGGAGGCACGCGCAAGTAAGCTGCGGCTGCAGAAAGGTTCTCTGGGGAATGTTGGGCACAGCTGCGTGCTCGAGGAGGCAGGAGGGGGCGTGTGTTGGCCGGAATCGGTGAGGAGGGTCGTCGGAGACAGAGTGGCTCGGGGAGAAATTGGAGCGGCCTGGGGGCGTGCTACTGCGGGGTGACAGGGGGGAAACAGAGAGGAGGGGCGAGCGCTTTAAGGTGCGTGATCACTGCAGGTTTTACTCGCGGCATTAAGGTGAATTAAGCCGCGAAATCAAAGTCTGCAACGGCCGCCGAGGGGGAAGAAGAGGTCGTGCGGTTGGGAAAGATGAACAGGAGAGTAGGGTCGTCTTATCAGCGATAGAGAAGGAAAGGGGGTTGGGTCCACCAGTCAGCTGCTTAGCAGGTGCGAGACTGAGTGAGAAAAATAACGTTTCGCTGGGGAAGGAGGTGGGTTGCTGGGCTGAGTTGGGCTTTTAGCTGGGCTGGGTTGTTTGCTCTATTTTTTTTCTGTCTGAAAACCTTTTTCTTTTTCCAATTTCAATTTCTGTTTTGAAATTTCTATCAAACAAACATGGTTCAAATCAATTCAAACAACACCAAAACTTTGTAATATTGAAATTAGTTCTGATCAGTAACATGAACCAAAATCCAAATTCAAATTAATAATTTAAATCTTTTTAGGTTCCATTTATTAATTAAGTAAAATGGTCCATGGTTTATTAAAAATAGGGTTTGGTTTATTTAATATAATCTTCATTTGAAATCCAAATACTTTCAAAACCAAACAGAAGTTTTTATTTGGAAATAAAGAATATTTGGAAAACTTGTTTAAAACAAAATAACCTTTTATTTTAGGGTCCATTAATAATTAAATAAAATGGGCCTTAGTTATTAAATCAAATAGAGTTTGATTTTATTAATAAAATCTTTATTTGAAACCTAAATATTTTTAAAACCAAATCAGTAGGTTTTATTTGGGAAATATAGAATACTTGGAAACTTGTTTTAAAACAAATAACATTTTATTTAGAGTCCATTATTAATTAAATATAATAGACTTTCATTATTAAATCAAATAGGATTTGTTTTATTAAAATATTTATTTTGAAATCTAAAATAAAACCAAAACACTTCAGTAGGTTTTAATTAAGAAAATAATATACTTAGAAAACTTATTTAAAATAATTTAATAAGTTTTGATGTTTTAATTAAAATGGTAAAACCTTTTATTTAAATAAAATTGGATATTAAATCCTTATTAATTTATTTAAATAAACCTTTGCTATTTTTATCCAAAACAAAAATGTTTTAGTTCAAATGTTTGGCCAAGGTTTAATTTGGTTTTATAAAATATTCTTTATTTTTGAAACTTCTATTTCATTTGAAAACAAAACTTTTCATTTAATTGTTTCAAAATAATATTTCCAAATGTTTTTATTTTTCCTTTTATTAAATGTTTATCTTTTTAAATCCCTTTAGGTTTTATTTAATTCAGATGGGTTTGAAGTTCCAATTGAATTCAAAAAGTTTCTTCTGGCTCTGAAAATCCAACAAAGTCTTATTTTATTCATTTATTTTCACATTACAAGATTTGGAAAATCTTGGGATGTGACACCTTTATTCTAGTTTTTACCTTATTTGACTTTGTTGTCTGTCTTTTGCTTCTTATGTGGAAATTTGTTTGGCAGGTTGCCAAGAATGTTGAGCAGTGATACGTCGGAAACGTATCTATACTTTTTGATGTTTCATTCTTGTTTAGTATCTACTTTGCTTTACTTTGTCTACACTTTAAGGTGTTTTTATATGTTTTCTGGTACTGACCTATTAACAAGATGCCGCAGTGCCAGTTGCCTATTTTCTTCTGTTTTTGGTTCCAGAAAATCTAGTAAGGAATTATTCTCGGAATTGGATGGGACAAAAGCCAAAGTAAATATTTCACCGAGGAGAACACGGAGTCTAGAGGAGAGACGGAGGGGAGACATAGGGCGGCCGCATGCCCCCCAGGCGCGGGCCCACCCTAGGCCCTGCCTGGGCAGGGTGTGGCCCCCCTAGCCGCCTCCCATCCTCGCCTCTTCGCCTATAAGAAGCCCCCGACGCCTAAACCCTAAGTACCCGATCAATATTCCACGAAACCGTCTGTAGCCGCCGCCACCATCATCCCTAGATCAGGGGGATCTGAAGCTCTTCATGGCACCCTGCCGGATGGGAGATCATCCCTGAGGCCTTCTTCTTCATCATTCCAGCCTCCAATATGAAGATTGAGTAGTTCCACCTTGGACTACGGGTCCATGTAGTAGCTAAATGGTTGTATCTCCTCCTTTGTGCTTTCATGTCTAGATCTTGTGAGCTTCGTTCATGATCAAGATCTCATCTATTTGTAATCATGCATGTTGTGTTTGCGGGGATCCGATGGATATTGATATTACTATGTCAGATTGATTAATGGTTTTGTCTTATTGATTCTATCATGTCTGTGTTGTTTGTGATCTTGCATGCTCTCCGTTGTTAGTAGCTATCTTGGCCAAGTAGTTGCTAGTGACTCCAAGAGGGGGTAGTTATGCTCGATAGTGGGTTAATGCCTCTATTTAATCTAAGGGAAGTGACAGAAATCTCTAAGGTTGTAGATGTGCTGTTGCTACTAGGGAGAAAACAATGGTCTCTTGTTCATGGAACAAGTGGATTGTTTACCTTACACACTTTGCTTAAAGCAGTTGTCTATTGCTTGCAACTTAATACTGGAGGGGGTTCGGATGATAACCCAAAGGTGGACTTCTAGTCATAGATGCAGTTGGATGGCGGTCTATGTATCTTGTTGTATTGCCCAATCTAATCTCATAGGATCTTGATGTCTAGTATTGCATTGTTATGCCTTGCTCAGTCCTGTCAATTGCCCTGCTGTAATTTGTTTACCCAGCATGCCATGTTTGTTTATCTAAGGAGAACACCTCTAGTGAACTATGGACCCCGGTCCAATCTTTACCATTGATACATCTTCCACTATTACTGTTTACTTGTTGCCAACCACTGTTACCTTCCACACCATACAGTTAATCCTTTGTTATAGCAAACCGGTGAGATTCACAACCTCATTGTTCATCGGGGCAAAGTCTTGAGTTTGTGTTGTGCGGGTCTCCAAGTTGCTAGCAACACCTTTGAGTCGTTTCATTCCTCCTACTGGTTCAATAAACTCGGTTTCTTACTGAGGGAAAACTTGCTGCTGTGCTCATCATACCTTCCTCTTGGGGTCTCCCAACGAAGCGTTGCTGCATTCATGAAGCCTTTTTTGGCGCCGTTGTCGGGGAGGCTAAGGATGGCTTCACAAGGGGAGTCCTTCACAACCTGTCTCTTTACTTTGTTTTTGTTTTGCTTAGTTTCTTTTGCTTGGTTTTGTTTGCCTCTTTTTATCAAAAACTCCAAAAAAAATAGTTTAGTTTGGTTTGCTTTCCCTTATCAAAAACACAAACAAATTAGTTCCTGCTCTAGTTGCTACTATGTCTGGTTTTGGTCCAATCCCTGTGTCACCTATGGAAAGGATCTTTGCTTTCAAGCAAGGAAGTGGAGAGAGTTTCAAAGAAGCTTGGTCTAGAATCTCTGCTTTACAAAGGGAAACTAAGCCTAAGATGAGTCTTAGCTTGGTTATTAACAGTTTCTACCACGGTATTGCTCTTTGTTATAGATATGCTTTGGATGATGTGGCCGAGAAAGATATTTTTCGTTGTACCGAGGATGAAGCTTTAGATGCTATAAATAGATTCATTATAATTTATAATATGTCTGGCAAGTCTGATTCTTCTTTTATAGACATTTATGCTAGGTTCAACACTCTTGAGTCCAGTACAGCTGCTTTGAATAGTTGCTATCACACACTTAGAGAGCACCATGGTTATGTTCCAATAAACTCCGAGCCTTCAAAGTGGTTTCCTACAATCAAAGTCTCCATAAATAGTGCAAATTTTGATGCTCACTGTGATATCATGTGTGAATTTTGCCTTATGCCTAATGGTATTTATGAGTCTTTGAGTCTTTGGGGACTTTCTAAAGGAGAAGGAAAAATATCTCTTAACAACAATGCAACTTTATTACCCATTGGAATAGCTGAAGTGTGTTTACAAAAATCTCAGGAAAATGGTGTCTACTGATTATCTTGTTATTGAATGTGTAGGAAAAGGACAGATTACACTAGGAAGATCCCTGCTGAAACACCTTGGAGCAATAATAGATGTGGGAAAATGCATTATTCCCCCCATGAGGATCGGCCTATCGGCCTTCCCCTCATTCCCCCCTTCCAAAGTGTGCATTTTGCTCCTCCAGTAAGCAATCATATATTCCCTAAAGAGAAGAATAAATGTAAGAAAGGTAGGAGCAAGAGAGCTGATGTTAATGTTTCTTCATTTGAAAATACTTGATTGCTTGCTTCTTGTGCCTAACTTAAAGGTGTTAAAGAAAAGTACTTGTTGGGAGATAACCCAAGAGTTTTATTGAGTCTTGGAAGTTATTACTTCAGTAATGATCTCTCCTTATCCTTTTTGTTTGCTTTTTGTGCCAAGAATGATCTTTCATGAGAGGCAAGTAAGATTTGGGGAGTTGGACCAGTCTCCGGACTGCCCTTCTGACTGACCCAGGCCAGTTCTTCACCAGCAACACCGGAGACTCCGGCCTTCCAACACCGGAGACTCCGGGCTGACCAAAGTCCGGAGACTCCGGAGTAACCTCCGGTGCAGCCTCCGGACCCCTAGTCAGAATGTCCCAGCCAGGTTCTGGGAAGCACCACCGGAGTCAGAACCGGAAACTCCGGACCACACCGGAGACTCCGGTCTTGGCAGACCGGAGACTCCGGTCTGGAGTTTCCAGATCAGTGACAAATGAGTGTGGTCTTTTCCCAAGAGTGTGTGTGCAGTTTATCATTGATAATACCAACCTGTGGACAATAACAAACAGTAAAATGATCTACTTGTTGTTAACGAACACCAAAAGTGATTATGACAATAAATGCCCTTTCAATCTCCCCCTTTTTGGTGTTCGATGGCAACAAGTGATTTGCATGGAATAACATATAAATGTGGATCCCCCTGACTATGTGCAACAAGATAATGAAGTAAATCATGTAAGGAAAATAATATCAACGATAGCACACATAGATCTCACATGAGTTACAATAGGTGTTGCACACAAGCACATAGTCATAGACACACATAAGAACAGTAGATAACACACATAAATTTCAAGTTTGAATATCCAAATAAAAGGCAAATGAAGGCAGATAGTCGCAAATCCCAAGTCCCATGCAAAGCGATGAGAATGTCTTCTCCCCCTTTGGCATCGAAACGCCGAAAAAGGGAAAAGACCTATACTAGCGCCCCAATAACTCAGTAGTCATCGTCATCCTCGGCATCCTCATCCTGGTCATCCTCGTCCTGGTCACCCTCATCCTGGTCATAGTCATCATCATCATCCTCAGGGACAGCAGGCCCTTTTCCGTGAGGGCAAGAAGAGGAAGTACCCTGGTATCCAAACCCAGAGGTGACATCAGAAAATGTCTTCCAGTCCACTAGACTATCATGTTGGTCATTCCATGCCCCAAATGAGAGAGTGTGATCAGACTCTGTGGACTGCTGAGCCCCATGCTCATCATTGTATTCATCTTCACCTTCCTTAGTATCAGCAGCACCCCGGTCCTTGATCTCTTTGAGAAGCTTCTCAATGCGGCGGTTGCTTTGGTAGGATGCATGCTGCTACTTGCGAATGTCAACGTTCATGCAACAAAGGGTCCTCTCCCAAAAGCTGGCCTTCTTGACCCTCTCATGCACATAGTCTCTAGTCATGGTAGGCATAGGGGCGTTGGAGGAATTCTTCCTCCGAACTCTAGGTGGAGAGGGAGCCCTCTCCGTCTCAATCTCCTCATCATCATCATTCCCATATCGACGCCTTGGAGCAGGCCCCATGTGCCCCTTCTGCTGCAGAGAGACCAGAGTGTGCATAGTGAGGTGTGGTGGTATACCATGTGGAGAATCATGCGCCTGGGAGTTGATGAGCCTCATAACTAAGGGTGCATATGGAGGAGATTTCTTGTAAAGAATGGCATGGAACATCTCCTCGAAAATGAAGTTCATCACATCAATGGGTGCAGCATCAGCCTCTGGTCCAGCATTGAAGGTCCGGTGAGTATGGTACAGGAGGTTGACAAGCCCACCCCTGATAGCATCATCATTTCCAGCACTTGGAGCAATAGTGTGGCGGAAAATCCTCAGCATAAGGTTGTAGAGGGTTTTGAGTCCCTTGGAGCCCCCACAACACCACCATCATACAGAGGTGCCAGCTTCAACTTGTTCTCACCCAAAGCTGCTGAGTGCATGCGCTGTCCCACAGGAGTAGAGACTTCGTGAAAGGTCTCAAAGATTACATTGGCAAAGTCATGAAAGGTAGCTGTGCAGCGAGTAGTGCCAGTCATCCACACCATGGTCCTGTCAAGATCAGACCCAAACACCACTTTGGCATAAAACTGTTGAACAAGGTGCACACTATAGTCTTCACGCAGCTCCATCAAGTTGTAGAGACCCAGCTTCTCACGGATCCACAGGGCATCATTGAAATAAGGGCTCTGGCGCATTTTCTCAATATTCATGAACTTTTGAGGGCAGATAGGTGATTTGGTGAGTACACCATACACATCCTTCATGAACACACCCTGTTCTTTCCTCCAGAAACGAGGGTCATCACTGGTGCAAGGCAGTGCATAGAAATCAGTCTTCCTCAGCTCACGATACTCCTCTTTAGACATCTTGGCTAGGGACTGGAGATTGTCATACTTGGCTCTTTTTGCACGTTCCTCCCGTTCATCCCTCTCATGATCCCTCTTCATGTGAGCTGCATCACGTGCCCGCTGTTTTCGGTTGGACGGAGGCACGATAAACTGACCCTGAGCTTCATCATAGCGAGGATTGCCCCTTTGGGACTTAGCCTTGGTACGACGAGGACGACTAGAACCATCACCTATGAACAGCAGTGAGGGAGATAGCATGGAGATGAGTATATATGTCCCAAAGATGCAGTACAAGAGCTTTGATGCATTTCTGGACTACTTTGATTCACCCAACACCGGAGTCTCCGCACCAGATACCGGAGTCTCCGGTCCTGGGGACCGGATTCTCCGGCCTGGACCGGAGTCTCCGGACCTAAGTCCGGAGTCTCCGGTTATGAGGCTCGGGTATGCGATGGGGAGATGCTGGTGAGGGTGAATCTAGTAGATCGGGAAATGCAACAAGGCTAAAGTACTAGAGTGCATGCAATCAAGTGATTCCAATGGACAAATCAGCAACAATCCTCAAAAACACATCTAGGGATGAACCCTAGGAGGAAAAAGGAGAGGAGAGGTACCAGATCTGTCCATGGGATCAATTCCTCCGGTGGGAGTGACCCAATGGAGGAGAGGGGAAGGTTGGCCGGCTGCACGGCGGATCCCGGGGGCTTCTTGACCTCCGGGGAGGATTTTTGGAGGAGGAGGTGACGGGTTTGGAGGTAGGGGACGAGGTGAAGAATGAGGAACTGCTGTTCCAGTTCACCCCGTGCCCCCTTATTTAAGTGACAAACCGTCTAGACCGGAGACTCCGGCCTACACCGGAGACTCCGGTCCTCCTCGACCAAAAGTTCCAGGAAAGGTGTTTAAGGACATATATGAGAGATATATTGTTTTTAAGATAGGGAAAAGGCTTGGGTTGAGACATCAAACTTTGAAGAACCAACAAGAGCCATAGGGATTCAAAAATGTTCAGAAAAGCTTCAGGAGACTAGAATCAAGCAAATGACAAACATGAGTAAATGCCAACCTCTCAAATGAGAGAGGGCGGTGGCCTAGGCCACCATATTTGAGTAAACTTGGCTTGGCACCATGAAGATATATCTTGGGTCCATTACCAAAACTCATCATTAAGCTCACATATCACCAAATGATATTAAGAGGAATGATTTTGATTGCTTTGGGCATAATGGGGGGAGGGATGGTCCAATTAATTAGGACCGCACTCCCCCTATATCCATGCCTACACCTAAACCAAATATGAGATGAAACATAGGTGAGAATGCAAGAAAATCAAGTCAAGCTCCTTGAATCTAAGATATTTAGTTCATTCCTAAAGTAGCAAAACCTTGCTTCATCAAGTGGCTTCGTGAAGATATCAGAAAGTTGATCTTTGGTTGATACATATGATAGATCAATATCACCTCGAGCAACATGATCTCTAATAAAGTGATGGCGAATCTCAATATGCTTTGTCCTTGTGTGATCCACTGGGTTGTAGGCAATCTTGATGGCACTTTCATTGTCACATATAAGAGGCACTTTGTCGCAATGGACACCGTATTCCTTTAAAGTTTGCCTCATCCATAGCAATTGAGTGCAAGCACTAGCAGCTGCCACATACTCGGCTTCGGCGGTGGAGAGAGATATACAATTTTTCTTCTTGGAAGACCAACATACCAAGGACCTACCAAGGAATTGGCAAGCCCCGGATGTTGATTTTCGATCATCCTTGTCACCCGCCCAATCCGAATCCGTGTATCCATAAAGAGAAAATGTTGAGCCTTGAGGATACCAAAGACCATAAAATGGGGTATGAACCAAATATCGAAAGATTCTCTTGACCGCCATTAAATGGCTTTCTTTAGGATCCGCTTGATATCTTGCACACACACCTACACTCAACACAATATCGGGTCTAGATGCACAAAGGTAAAGCAAAGAACCAATCATAGATCGGTATACCTTTTGATCCACATCTTTACCATTTGGATTTTGTTCAAGATGAGTCTTTGTAGCCATGGGAGTAGGAGCTCCAATTAAATCTTGAATTTTGAATCTCTTGAGCATGTCTTGAGTATACTTGGATTGATTGAAGAATGTCCCTCCTCTAACTTGCTTTATCTCAAAGCCAAGAAATACTCTCAACTCCCCCATCAAGGACATCCGAAACCTACTAGTCATAAGCTTTGAGAATTCATCGTTAAAAGCTTTGTTAGATGAGCCAAAGATAATATCATCAACATATATTTGGCATACAAAAAGCTCCCCATTGACCCTCTTAGTAAAAAGAGTGGGATCGATTTTCCCAACCTCAAAGCCACGGTCAAACAATAACTCTCTAAGGTGCTCATACCACGTGCGTGGGGCTTGCTTGAGCCCATAGAGCGCCTTATCAAGTTTGTAGACATGGTTTGGGAAGTTGGGGTCCTCAAATCCCGGGGGTTGCTTAACATATACCAATTCATTTAAAGGGCCATAAAGAAATGCACTTTCTACATCCATTTCTTGCAACTTAAAGTTATGATGTGCCGCATAAGCAAGAAGGATACGGATGGACTCAAGGCGAGCCACGGGTGCATAAGTCTCTCCATAATCAATGCCTTCAATTTTAGAATACCCTTGTGCAACCAACCTAGCCTTGTTCCTTACTATAATTCCATTCTCATCTTGCTCTTGAATATCCACTTTGTTCCAATAACATTGCGGCAATCCTTTGGCTTCTCAACTAACTTCCACACTTTGTTTCTCTCAAAGTTGTTGAGCTCTTTGTGCATAGCTTCTAACCAATCCGAATCTTCAAGAGCTTCCCACACTTTCTTTGGTTCAATCATGGAGATGTGTGCTTGGTGTTCACTGAACCTATTCAATTGTGCTCTTGTGGAAATTCCTTTCCTTAGATCTCCAACAACATTTTGGAGTGTGTGGTCTCTTATTTCCAACATTCTTTCCTTTCTAGCTTCGTGACGAGCGTGGATCTCCTCATTGTTTCTTGGAGGACCCTCTTCATCATTTTGATCCTCGTCTTGACCATCAACTTGACCTTGATCATCATTGGAGTCATCCTCTACATTTGGAGGCAAGGATTGACCTTGGTCTTGATCAAGTGAACTTCTAGCATCAATTTGAGCTTGTCTCAAAGCAGCTTGTACGGATCTTCCTTGACAAACTGATTTGGCACCACTTGACAATCCGTCAAATGTACCAAGCCCCCTTTGACTGGAGTTGACACTTTGATCACCATGTTGAGGGTCCACAACTTGTCTTTGGCTTGATTCAATGTCCTCTTCGGTGGATGGAGCATGTTGAGGTTGTGAAGATGAGGGCTCCACTTGAGTGGAGCATAGTTCTTCTCTATCCTCCATAAGGGGTTCCTCAACGGGGCGGATATATCCCACACCCATTCTTCCTATGGCATCCTGAGGCATTTCATCATCTGCATCACAAGCATCAACACGCCCCCCTTCGGAACCATCATATTCTTCGAAGGTCACACTACAAGATTCTATGACGACTCCGAAGAGCTTGTCATAGATTCTATAAGTGTGATATTCGAGACCATAGCCAACAAAAATACCCTCTAATGCTTTAGACTCGAATTTAGACAAACGAACACCTTTGATGAGATAGAAACACTTACAACCGAACACCCGGAAATAAGATATGTTGGGCTTGTTACCGGTAAGTATCTCATATAGAGTCTTGTTGATTTTCTTGCGGAGGTAGAGTCGGTTTGAAGCATGGCAAGCGGTGGAGATGGCTTCGGCCCAAAAGTTGTATGGAGATTTAAACTCCACCAAAATGGTCCTAGCCATCTCAATAAGAGTCCGGTTCTTCCTTTTGGCCACACCATTTTGTTGAGGGGTGTATGCAGCGGAATATTGATGTTTAATCCCCTCATCACTAAGGAAATCATTCAAGGTGTAGTTCTTGAACTCGGTGCCGTTGTCACTTCTTATAATCAACACGGGAACATTGTGTTGCCGTTGAACCAAGTTGATGAAGTCGATAAAAGTCTTTTGAGTTTCACTCTTCAATTTGAAGAAATAAACCCAAGAGTATCTTGAAAAGTCGTCAACAATCACCAAACAATATTTCTTCCCTCCAAGACTTGCATGAGATGGAGTACCAAATAGGTCCACATGGAGGAGTTCCAAGATCTTGTTAGACTTGATTTGGTTCGTGGGCTTGTGAGGAGCGTCATGCATCTTCCCTAGAACACATGCCCTGCAAACACGATCTTTGGCAAAGGAAACATTTTCTTTTAGTCCAACTATATGGCCCTCTTTATGGAGACTTTGCAAACTTCTCATATTGACATGGGCTAGTTGGCGATGCCATAACCAACCCACGTCGGCCTTTCCGAATAAGCACATCACACTTGTAGTGGCTTGCCCCGAAAAATCCACCACATACAAGTCATGTTCGACATACCCAACGAAAGCGACCTTGAGAGACTTGCTCCACATGAGGACCACAAGATCATTATGTATAAAGACGGAAAAACCCATCTTTCCAAGAGCACAGACTGAAAGTAAATTGTACCCAAGGGTCTCAACAAGCATGACGTTCACGACTGTAATGTCGTGAGCAACCACAACTTTGCCAAAACCCATTACCTTAGACTTTGACTTGTCGACATATGTCACGGTGATTAGATCATCATTTGGCTTTAAGTCCTTGACAATAGAGAGCTTCCGGTCATATGACTTGTGCAACCACTATCAAGCACCCACTTTGAACCTCCGGAAGCATAAGTCTACAAAAGATCAAGCTAATTTTTAGGTACCCATTTTTCAATGGGTCCTCTTTTGTTAGCAACAAGGGTCTTGGGAACCCAAATAGACCAAGCAATATAACCATCATATGGGCCAACATATTGTGCATACACATCACCATAATGATCACGCATTAGAACATAGTGAGGGTTAGCACTACCCGCAAAGTCATCATGAGACACAGTTTTACCACCTGTGGTCTTACTACCCACAATGGCCTTGTTAGTTTCTTGTGTGGGCTTGACCTTCTTCTTCTTTTTCTTCTTCTTCTTCTTCTTCTTCTTAGAATTGGAGACAAATACAATGCCCCCTTTATCACCACTAGGCCTTTGCTTACTCAAAAGATCATCAATAGACTTGTTGCCTTGCGGAAATGTGGCCTTAGCAAGCTCCCCCTTCAATCTAGCATTCTCTTCAAGAATAGTTGTACTACTAGATGGAATGAAGTTACTAGGTGAAGGAATACTGGCCAACTGAGTTTGAAGCGTTTCATGGGACTTTGTGAGTGACAAGAGTTCACTCTCCAAAGCCTTGTGGGCCTTGTTAAGCAACCTAAAGTCATCGGCAAGTTTTTCATGAACCACACCAAACTCAATCTTGTACTTTTTAGCACTTTTGTATTTTGCAATAGCATGATCACGCTCTTTGATGAGCTTGTTAACAATATTGCCATTAGCCTCATCAAGCCCTTCAAGTTTTAGCTCAAGTGATAACCTAGTTTCTTGTTCTTCTTCTAGAGCATTGTTTAAAGCCTCTAGCTCAATCATGTGTTCATGCCCAAGTTTACATCTAACATCTAGAAGCTCTTGAGTATGTGAAAGTTGATCTAGGATGTTTTCAAAGTGTAACTTAGCATCTCCTTTTAGGTTAGTCATAAACTCATCAAAGACAATTAATTCCTTTTTAACATCAAGAGACATTTCATCATCAAGTTCATCATTATCTAGGGGAGTAGAGTGGGATGATGAGGATACCTCCGTTCATCTTGCCATAAGGCAAGTGACGTTCTTGGTGGGAGAGTTCTCATTTGGAGAATCAAAGAGTGAGAATGTCGGAGTAGAGGTGGTGGCTAGAGCAGCCACACCATGTGAAGTTTCCTCTTCCTCATCTTCATCATCTTCATTGTCGGAGGAGTATTCTTCATGAGTGATCAAGACAATTTCTCCCGACTTCTTGTTGATGGGATTCTTCTTGATGAAAGGTTTCTTGTAAGGTGACTTGAGAGTCTTCTTCAACACAAGATTACCCCCATGATCTTCTCTCTTTTCATAGGGACAACTTGCTACAAAGTGATAGCGGTCACCGCAATTGAAGCAAGTTCTCAATCTCGTTGTAGTTTCTCTCTTCCCATTTGGGTTGCTCTTTCTTTGCATTTCCATCTTGGGCTTGGCGGGGTTCTTCCAAAAGTTCTTTGCATAGAAAGCCATATATTGACTATGAGCAATCTTTACTTCATCGGGGTGGTCCATGGAAGGCCCTTCATCACTATCATCTTCATCCCCATGGTCCACAGCTTTGGCCTTTAATGCAACATTGATAACATTGCTCATACCAAGGGCACGAGCATGGGCATCTTTGGCATTCTTGGCGGCAACCTTGAAAGCGACCATCTCTTGCATAACTTCATTTGAGGTCATGAGATTGTAGTTGTGTCTTCCTTGTAGACTCTTCAAGTCGGTGGGCTCAAAAGGCATGAGTGCACTCACATATTTCCTTTTTATCCATGCATCATCCACATGTGAGGCACCCACATTTCTAAAGGCGGTGGCGGTGGTCTTGAGCCTTTGGTACATGTCTTTATGATCTTCACCTTCTTTCATGTAGAAGCCTTCGGCTTCATTGCTTAGAGCATCATATCGGTTCCTCCTCATACTCTCATTGCCAACAAATAACACAGTGAGAGCATCCCAAGCTTCCTTGGCAATGCTAAAGTGCTCAATGTGTGGGTAATCCTTTGTTCCCAATCCTTGTTGAATCATATGCAAAGTAGTGGCATTGAGTTGACTATTGACAACCTATCTTCTTGTCAAGTTGTTTGGATCCCCAATAAAGAGTCCATGCTCGATGATGTTCCATAGTTCAATGCAAGAGCTGCGCATATGAGTTCTCATTAGTGATTATCATTGAGCAAAAGTAGCAGAATCTTCTAGCTTAGGTGGGTCACCTCTATTGTACACATGAGGGTGAGGGACGGGAGGATCGGGAGAGTACCAAGAATCACGGTGCTCACCCTTCCCCCATCAAGTCGTGTGGAGGAATTAGCGTTGTCTAGTTTGCCCCCTACCACCATACCCTCGAGAGATACCGGAGTATTCCCTTTAGGTACAACGGATGGTAGATCCTCTTGAGGATATGGGGGTGATGAGCCATCTTTGTCTTTAAGAAGTTGCTCAAGCATCTTCTTGACTTCGTTGACCAAGGAAGAGCTCAATCTTGTTTCCAAGTTTCTGAGATCTTCCATGGTCACCGGGGTCACTACCACCATCCCCTTCGTTGCTACCCATATTCTCTTAGGCGGTAAATCCCGAATAAAGAGCCGAGGCTCTGATACCAATTGAAAGGATCGTATAGGCATCTAGAGGGGGGGGGTGAATAGGTGCTACTTCAAATTTTACTCTTTTTCAAATTAGGGTTTGACAAGAAAGGTAAATTCTCTAGAATATGCAACTATGGTGAATTTACCTATATGTCAAACAAGCACAAACTAACACAACACTAAGCAAGAACAAGTAAATAAAGTGCGGTAAAGGATAGAAGTAACCAAGGGAGTGGACGCGGAGACACAAGGATTTGTTTCCCGTATTTCCTTCCTTTTGAGGGGAAGTACGTCTACGTTTGGAGAGGGGGTGGTTTCAAACCACCAACGCCACGAGAGGCCTCCCTTGTTCTCCGATGAACCTCACCCCAACAGGCTCGATTCACCTTCCACTATATCGGCAACCTTCGAGGTGGAAGACGACACCTTTACAACAAGTTCGGGGCACACTCACAACTAAATTGGAGGCTCCCAAATACAAGCAAGCTGTCAAGACAAATCAAAGACAAGCTTGTAAGAACCAAATCAAAGTTAGGGTTTCCGAAGAAACACTAGAGCTTGGGGGCCCTGAAGTGAATGAGGGGGAAATGAAGATCTCTCTTGGTGAAGATGTAAATCAAGGCCTCCTCCTTCGATTCTCCAAAGATCAATGACTTTGGATGGTTGGATGAAGAGATCTTGTGGATTTGGTGGCTCTAATGGGGTTGGTGTTCTTGAGCAACTCGAGCAGCTGAAGGAAGAAGATAAGGGTCCCTATTTATAGACAGCCCCCTCCACCAACCATTTTCGGACCGTTGTAGAAAAGTCAGACCGGAGACTCTAGTCTACACCGGAGACTCCGGCCAATCTCCGGACCAGTCTCCGGACTGCCCTTCTGACTAACCCAGGCCAGTTCTTCACCAGCAACACCGGAGACTCCGGCCTTCCAACACCGGAGACTCCGGACTGACCAAAGTCCGGAGACTCCGGAGTAACCTCCGGATCCCTAGTCAGAATGTCCCAGCCAGGTTCTGGGAAGCACCACCAGAGTCAGAACCGGAAACTCCGGACCATACCGGAGACTCCGGTCTTGGCAGACCGGAGACTCCGGTCTAGAGTTTCCAGATCAGTGACAAATGAGTGTGGTATTTTCCCAAGAGTGTGTGTCCAGTTTATCATTGATAATACCAACCTATGGACAATAACAAACAGTAAAATGATCTACTTGTTGTTAACTAACACCAAAAGTGATTATGACAATAAATGCCCTTTCAGGAGTTGCTGTCCCGAAACAGATTTTTGTGCTCCACCATAAAATTTCATGAGGAGTCTCTGTAAATCGGATTGAGCTAAAAATTTATGAATAAATCCCCCAGTATGTTATATAACTTTCGTTAGTTCAAAACTTTTTTATTTAAGCAACAGAAGGTCTTCAAAAAAATCGGTTTATACCTGCTGGTATGTTTGACAGATTTCTACCATTATTTGCATTTGCTTCTTATTGATTCCTTTTGGTTTATTTTTGGGATGAGCTTTCCGAGGGAATTGCTAGAGTAGATTGTGTTTTTAGTGAAAAGTTTTGATGTTCTAAAGCTAAACCCAAAGATCGATTATCTTTTGAATACACTAATGTTGGCAATGAAGATTGTGTAAAGTTTTGTATGAAGGAAAAATTTCAGGTGTATAGAGAGAATGATGTAATGAGATGAAGAATGGAAATATCCAAGAGGTACAAGCGTCAAATCTTGGGGATGCCCAAGGCATCCCCTTCTTCATCAATAAAAAGCTCAGGTCTTTCTAGACACTTCGTTTTTATTGTTTCATGCACTATTGTGTTGTTCTTGGAGCATCTTAGTTTTTGTTTGCTTTTCTTAGTTTGCTTATTTCGCTTGAATAAAGTAGTTTGGACCCCCATTCTCGCTATGTTGTTTCAAATAAGTTAATTGGTGTTGGAAATGAGTAGAAAGTTCTTGCTTGAAATAGTACAAGAGGAGCTTGCTTTGACTATGACTTAGACTTCAGCATGTCATGCTAGGTATTGTTTTGACCTTATGCTTAGTGATTATTGCTGTAGCATGACTTGTTCCAAACAATTGAGATTGCTTAGTGTGCCTTGAAAGAATCATGCGTTGTTTTAGCATACAAAATCATATTATTGTGGTATTCTCCTTTGATGCTTTGTTTGGGTTGACTTGGCACATGCTCACACCATGTTATGACTATGAACAAGTCACCATAGCCTCTATGATCATTTAGTCCTTGACTTGTAGTACCACTCTATGCTTTGATTAGTAATGTTTTGTCGCTCTACATGATTATGGCCATTATTGCTCTCTTAGTTGGTTGCTCCCAGTCTTTTGCTAGCCTCCACTTGTATGAGTAAGCTCTACTCATGCTTACAACTCCTAAGAAACCAAGTTATTCCAAAGTGTCCACTATAAATTCCTATGCATGGTGTGTTACACCATTCCAAGTATATTCTTGTTTTCAGCTATCTTCCAATTAAAAAGTATCTTGTTATGTGAAAACTTAGTGATTAAAGCTCTCATAAACTTGATGGAACACTTTATATTTCTTGCCCCTAATAAACTTGAACCATTGTGTCGTCTATGTTGTATATGATTACACTTATACGTTGGAATTAGTAGAAGCGTGCTGTCACGGGGAACGCTTTCAACATTGCACTTGTACTTTGTACACATTTGATATCATGCTCTTTTGTTTATGGATGTCATCGGTGTGAAATAAAAGGGGCGCGTGTAAGTCCATGGAGTTATGTATTTTGTGTTAGAGAAACGCCTGGGCCGCTATCTTAAGCCATGCCTAATCATGGTGGAAACTTGTAGCATCACCATAATGAGCAATTTGTGAAGCATCCTCAATAAAAACCTATGCAAATAGCAAATAAAAAGATCGCTGAGATGCTCATTGTCTGCTTGCCTTGTCATTTTGGTTATGGGATAGCTCCTGTACCATGTGCAAGGGGTACCCCGTTGGCGTTTCTTTATGATACACTTGTACTTACTATGACAAGAACTTACAAGTGACTAAAGTTGAGTAGCATGAGGAGCGGCCCTCATATTCAAGGAACATGAGATTACCAACTTATACTTTGTCAAGCATATACTCCATAGTTTGTTCACTTTAACCTTAATCACTTCAAGATGCTTATGATAGGGGCAATGAGGGCTGAAAGCTAACAAGTACCATAATTTTTGGGAGCTCTTTTTGAAACTTGAAATCCCTACTTTCCTTTATGAAGGGACTTTCTTCCACCTTTATATTGAGTCTCCCCCTTCTACCTTTAGGCACCAGTTAAGAGAGCATAGTTGTCATTCTTAGTTCTATGTGCATTGTCCCAAAACTTATTGATTGATGCATATTTTTGATATTGCTTGTTCTTGTGCTATTTGTATCTAGTCACTCTTATGAACTTTCAAGGTTTCCTTTGCATCTATTTGCTACTCCATGAGGGACAATATGAATGCCACTATGCCATGTTTTCTGTATATAAAACAAACAAACGTTTTTCAACGCATGTTACTCATGATCTTTGTTTGTAGCCTTTCATGTTGCATGCATAGTTACTTTGTCTTACTGTTAGAACTCCATCTTTCATGCTCATGTTTAGAGTTCTTTGATCCCAGCTTTCAATGCTTGCAAATGGTTTTATCTTGATTTTGATGGTGCATGTCACCTCAAAAATTATTCTTTTATCACTTACCTACTCGAGGATGAGCAGGAGTTAAGCTTGGGGATGCTTGATACGTCAGAAACGTATCTATAATTTTTGATGTTCCATGCTTGTTTAGTATCTACTTTGCTTTGCTTTGTCTACACTTTGAGGTGTTTTTATATGTTTTCTGGTTCTAACCTATTAACAAGATGCCGCAGTGCCAGTTGCATGTTTTCTTCTGTTTTTGGTTCCAGAAAAGATAGTAATGAAATATTCTCGGAATTGGAAGGGACAAAAGCCAAAGTCAATATTTCACCGAGGAGAACATGAAGTCCAGAGGAGATATGGAGGGGAGCCACAGTGCGGCCGCACCCCCCAGCCATGGGCCCATCCTAGGCCATGCCTGGGCAGGGTGTGGGCCCCCTGGCCGCCTCCTAGCCTCGCCTATTTGCCTATAAGAAGCCCCCGACGCAGAAACCCTGAGTACCCGATCAATATTCCACGAAACCGTCTGTAGCCACCGCCACCATCGTCCCTAGATCGAGGGATCTGAAGCTCTTCCCGGCACCCTGCCGGAGGGGAGATCATCCCGGAGGCCTTCTTCTTCATCATGCCAGCCTCCAATATGAAGCATGAGTAGTTCCATCTTGGACTACGGGTCCATGTAGTAGCTAGATGGTTGTATCTCCTCCTTTGTGCTTTCATGTCTAGATCTTGTGAGCTTCGTTCATGATCAAGATCTCATCTATTTGTAATCATGCATGTTGTGTTTGCGGGGATCCGATGGATATTGAGATTACTATGTCAAATTGATTAATGGTTTTGTCTTATTGATTCTATCATGTCTGTGTTGTTTGTGATCTTGCCTGCTCTCCGTTGTTAGTAGTTATCTTGGCCAAGTAGTTGCTAGTGAATCCAAGAGGGGGTATTTATGCTCGATAGTGGGTTCATGCCTCTATTTAATCTAAGGGAAGTGATATAAATCTCTAAGGTTGTAGATGTGCTGTTGCTACTAGGGAGAAGACAATGGTCTCTTGTTCATGGAACAAGTGGATTGTTTACCTTACACACTTTGCTTAAAGCAGTTGTCTGTTGCTTGGAACTTAATACTGGAGGGGGTTCAGATGATAACCCAAAGGTGGACTTCTAGTCATAGATGCAGTTGGATGGCGGTCTATGTATCTTGTTGTATTGCCCAATTGAATCACATAGGATCTTGATGTCTAGTATTGCATTGTTATGCCTTGCTCAGTCCTGTCAATTGCCCTGCTATAATTTGTTTACCCAGCATGCCATGTTTGTTTATCTAAGGAAAACACCTCTAGTGAACTATGGAACCCGGTCCAATCTTTACCATTGATACATCTTCCACTGTTATTGTTTACTTGTTGCAAACCACTGCTACCTTCCACACCATACAGTTAATCCTTTTTTACAGCAAACCGGTGAGATTGACAACCTCATTGTTTGTTGGGGCAAAGTTTTGAGTTTGTGTTGTGCAGGTCTCCAAGTTGCTAGCAACACCTTTGAGTCGTTTCCTTCCCCCTACTGGCTCGATAACCTCGGTTTCTTACTGAGGGAAAACTTGCTGATGTGCTCATCATACCTTCCTCTTGGGGTCTCCCAACGAAGTGCTGCTGCATTCATCAAGCGGACCCTAATCTCTTGGGTTGATGATCACATAGGGATTCAGAAGACACGGATTTGGAGGACTTCATGCCAATTTCTCATGCCGACACCGACCCATCCTCGGGTAAGACTCCTCTCGGGAGCCATTCAGGGATTGGCCGGACGATGATGATGATGAATGTCAACTTTTAGAGGTACTTGACCCAATGGAAATATCATTCACATATCTGTTGCACTCTACACCAGCTGACATAGCTGTGAAGGTGCACAATGAGCCCCCTCTTTCTGTGGGAGGCCAGGTCGGCATCAAGAAACCTAGTGCATTGGGGGCTGTCGGGGTTGAACAAGCTCAAGCCACAAAGTTGCACAAAGTTGGAAGTAGGGTGTACCACAAGCCAACAATTGTCGGGTAACCTTTCTTATGCCGACATATATTTGAACAACTGTAATTCTTGTTTCCCTATTTTTTCTTTCCTCTTATTATACATATGTATATCTTGATGTTGTTTTGTAGAGATGCCTTGGGTGCTTCGCAAAATGCCTCGTGTATTGCATCCGAGATTCCTCCTCCCTCTTCTCCACCTTCAGCCGACACTCGTATTCCGAGTCCGGCTAGGGAAAACATTCCTCCTATGTCGGATACCAATGTATCCCCATCGGAGGAAAGATCCAGGACTGGAGGAGGGAGCACCACCCTATAGGATGAGCCGAGGAACAAGACCTTGGCCCCCTAAAGAGAAGAAAACCTTGGCGCTGGCAACATTGGCGCTGAGACAATAAATGTCGAAACCTCTATAGCTCCCGAGTCCGCTCAAACTCAGCCACAACAACAACAAAAACAACAACAACAGAAGCAGCGGCAGAAAAAAAAAGTAGCCTCTCGGCTAAAACAACCTCAGCAGCAACAACCCATAGTCTAGAATAAACAACCGCAACAACAGCCACAACAGCAATAGCCAAAGAAGCCTGCAGCTACGACCAAGCAAGGGTCAGTTGCAGGTATGCTCAAGAAAGTTACCGGTGCTTCCGGGACATCTACAGATAAGCATCTGACTCTGCATGTGAGCGCTGCTACGGCTAAAGCCGGCACTAGGGCATCTACTGCTGGGAGAGGTTTAGTATTGACCCACACTTTAAGCGGCAAGAGCCTTGGCTATATTGTCCAATATGCCATGGACTGGAATGGTGATGATACTATATTGAGGTGACTTCTAGGAAGCCTGAGTCAAATCCTCTACCAAATTCTCAATAGCAAACACCTGGCCCTCAGACTGTGGCCGAGAAAATGTATCAAGCTTGAGTGTCTTTGGTCGAGGCTGATAAGATCTTGCAGGTACATATGTATTTTACTTTTTTAGTGTTTATGATATACATATATCTCCTAATCCCCGAGGTTATGACCGAGTGAAGTATTTACTCGGCCGAAATCTCATAGATCATACTTAGCTAATTAGTTTTCCACATAGACCACACTTATCTTGTTATATTCCCACATAGTTTAATTCATATAATAAATCTCCATTTTTCGAGGTTCAAGTCAAGTTTTTACTCAGCTTGAAACTAAAACTTAATTTCCATTTTCCGTGGTTCAAGTTGATTTTTACTCGGCTTGAAACTAAAAAACGATCTCCATTTTCCGAGGTTCAAGTCAAGTTTACTCGGCTTGAAACTAAAAATCGATCTTCATTTTCCGAGGTTCAAGTTTTTACTCAGCTTGAAACTAAAAATTGATCTCCATTTTCCGAGGTTCAATTCGAGTTTTACTTGGCTTGAAACTAAAAAAATTAATCCTCTAGCTTTGCATCTTTTGCAGATCTCTTCCAATACCCGGACTAAAGTTTTTCGAAAACTTCTCCCGGAACATAGGGAGATCTCCAACAAGGAACTGTAAGCTGAGGTGCAGGGCAAAGGTATATCCCTTATTTGTTTTATTCCTCGATTTTTATCTCTTTCGGATTAACTTTTTCCCTTTATCTGTAGCTACAACTCAGGCAAAGGTGAGATGCACAAGAAAATCTCTGAGGATGAAGGTATATCATCTTATTTGTATTCTGACTTGTATATATCTCATTTCATTTCTACCTACTTTTCTTTCTCGGTGTAGCCGAGAAATCCACCCTTGTAGAAAAAATCCAAGATTGTGTGTCTATGCCAGAACTGATGAGTCATTTTCTGGAACAAGCAGGGGAACATCAAATTGAGCTCAAGAAAGAGCGAGATGAAATATCTCGGATTAGAATATTGAAAACATGAAGAAGGAGCATGAAAATGAGATTGAGGGTGTTCACTAAGTATTCACTAAGGAGAGAATTCGCCTGGAGGGCTGGATTAAAAAAGATGAAGACCTGCTCAAGGATGTCGAGATTATGATAACCTTGGCACAAAAAGAACTTGATCATAAAAAGGCAAAACCAAAGCCTGGTTGGATGAGCTGAACCGAATCAACGGCTTCCTTGGTAGTGATTTCTTGTCCCTCTTTTCTCTGGTCACATAATCCATAACCAACATTTATATGACATTGGTTGTTTCTTTTCTCATAGAACTTTCCCGACTCCACTATTCTGGCTTCCACTGCCACTGAGAAGTCAAGAGCAAAGAGATCCAACATAGATCCTGTCTCAGGCGATCTTACTATTGACGATCACCTAGCTTCCCTTGCTGCCCGGACCAAGGCCATGAAGACATTCAGGGTTGATCTCCTCAACACCGCCATCCGCACTTTCAATGTGCTTTGGCCGGGTGAATCAACTCCAGAGCATGTCTTAGATTTGGTGGAGAAGATGATGTCAAGTGAAATGAGACTCGACCAGTGGCGAGAATCAGCTGGTAAGGTCGGTGCTGATGCGGATTTTACCTTCGTACTTTCTTGGTAAGAAAATATACCGTGACATTCTGTGACATTTGCGCGAAGGTTCCAGGTGGACCGATGTTCCAGAGCTTGTCAAGAAGCACTAGGAGACAACCTATGCTATCATTCAATATGCCAATGTTCACTCCTTTACAGAGGATCCAAGCTATCTCGACCAGGAAGGCGAGGAAGGAGAAGAGGAAGATGGAGATGAGGAAGCAATTGATGAAGACATTGAAGTCGATGCTCCTTCTCCCAAAACCGGCACTTCTACTCCGGCCGCGGACACTGGTTCTGATCCTGCAGCCTCTAAGGCTTGAAAAACTTTCAATTCGTTAAATCCCTGGTATGTCGGGCGTAGATGTAACATACTGATGACCCACGAGTATAGGGGATCGCAACAGTCTTCGCGGGTAGTATTACCCAATTTATTGATTCGACACAAGGGGAGCCAAAGAATACTTGTAAGCCTTAACAACTGAGTTGTCAGTTCAGCTGCACCTGGAAATAGTTCTTGCTCACAGAAGTTTATTAGTAGCAACAGCAAAGCAAAAGCAACAGTAACAGTGAAACCGTATCAGTAGTAATAGTAATGGTAATAGTAGGATTCGAGTGCGGTAGGCATAGGGATGGATGGACAGGCGTTGCATGGACGAGTCCAAACATTTAACTTCAAGAACTAGGGTATTGCAGATAAATAATAACAAGCATACAAGTACTAAACAATCCTAGGCATGTGCTCCAAATATAGTCATACGTGCTCGCAATGAGAACTTGCACAACATCTTCTGTCCAGCCAACCCATGGCAGCGGGGCCACTAGGGAACTACTGGCAATTAGGGTGCTCCTTTTAATAGAGCACCAGAGCAAAGCATTAACACTCCGTGAACACATGTGATCCTCACACCACAGCCATCCCCTCTGGTTGTCCCAATTATTATCACTTTGGGGCCTTTGGATCTGGACAATGATATGTGTACACAACTTGCACATAAGATCACAAACAATACTATCATAATGATTCAATAATAAGTTCAGATCTGAGATCATGGCACTCGGGCCCTAGTGACAAGCAGTAAGCACAACAAGTTGCAACAAAGTAATAGCACTAATAGAGATACTAGGCACTATGCCCTAACAGATCTTATTCGATTACATGATAGAACTCATCCAATCCCTACCATCCCCAAGCCTACAGCGGGGGATTACTCACTCATGGATGAGGGAAACATCGGTGGTTGATGGAGATGCGTTGGTGATGACCATGGCGATGATCCTCTCCAAATTCCCTGTCCCGGCAGGGTGCCAGAACGGAGTTTCTAGATCCGAATCTTGGTTTCTAGTGGCGGCGGCGGAGCGGAACTCTTTCTAGAAAACTATCGAACCCCCCTGAGTTTTTAGGTCAGAAGGCAACTTATAGGCGCAGAGGGAGGCCGAGGAGCTGCCTGGGGTGGCCAATCCCCCTCCAGGCGCGGGGTCAGGTGGGCCCGCTCCTAGGGTGGGTCTGGGCCCCCCCAGGCCTCCTCTCTGTATCCCCTTCTGGCTCCGTGGATCTTCTGGCGAGAAATAGTTTTTGACATATTTTCCGGGATTTTTCCCGATAGTTCATTTTCTGCACAAAAACAAGACACCAAGGTAATTCTGCTAAAAACAGCGTCAGTCCGTGTTAGTTGTATCCAAATCACACAAGTATAGAGGAAAAATAATAGCAAAGTGTTCGAGAAAGTAGATACGTTTTGGACGTATCACGTACACTTGGTTATTTTGGTGGCACTTTGAATAATTATTCTAAACGACGGGGCTTGATGCCGAATCGCTTTTGTGCAAGTTACCGAGTTTGTTTTCTTGTTTACTTAATTTCATAACCTTGGCTCTTGTCTACCTTTTTTTGGCATTCGACGTATGAGTCACAAGGTCACAAAAATTAAGTTAAAAATACTCAAAACTTTGAGGTTTGACATAAATCCATTTGACATAAGCCAAGAAACATAATACAAGGGGTTAGTCAAAAATACGTGAGGGTCACCTTCGTTCGAACACCCGCCTCTCCTTGTGTTGTTTCCTTTTTCCTAGGAATCTCGGGGCGAGATTCTTGTTTAGTGGGGGAGAGTTGTAGCATCCCAATTGTCTAACAATTGTAATGCTACTTGGTCTAGTAATATAATGGCTACTTCATATATATAATTGTTGCATCATCATTATATCATGCTCATGTCATCATGCCACCTTGCATTTGAGCATCATATAAAACCCTTTTGTTTTGGTTCTTCTCTCATATGCATTGTAAATTGTATTTGCCTCTTGATATTGTATTTGGATATTGATATATTGTTTAAATGCCCAAGTTGAGTTGGGGGCATATCTTTTATTCAACTCCATCACCTTTCTCTGTCACCACCTTATAATTCCACCATCCAACTAAATATGAGCTTGGCACTTTATTGGGTTTTATCTCTAGCTCATGTGGGTTGGGATGGATCCAATTCTATTTCCTCATGCCCTCATATAAGCATCATGTTGTTTCCACATTATTGATATGTGGAGCCACCTTTACATGCATTATGAGTAGTGCTCCTTTTCCTAGCTTTCATATGGATTATGCTCATGTTGGGATATTTTGGGATTATTAAACATCTAGTGGAATATACACACTAGCAAGTCCCAATTTATAATCAAATGTGATCATATCCATCTACTCCATCTGGAACTTCCCTTTAAATTCTTTTGCTTGGCTTTATTCCACTTTTGGGAATGCATAAGAATAAATGCCATGTTAATATTATTGTTTTCACAAGAATAAGCATGGCATTAATTATTTTTGCATGGGCCATGCAAGCACCACCACATTCTAGTCCTTTGGGATTTTTATATGAATTTAGAGTGGTGTATATCACTTGGAGCTCTCCCTTCTCTCTCAAATCTTTCACCTTGTTGGTTTAATTCTTTCTGCCTAGTGCCCATCAAGCTCTTCTCACATGTGTATGCCATGCATGGCCATGTAAAATCTTTTCCATCCCCATCTTGTGCTCTCCTTTGTTGTTTGATTTTGTTTGAGCTTGCTAAAACCCTACACCAATTCCACCTAGCCTTGCATGATCTAGCTAGATGCATGCAAGTATCTAAACCCTAATCCCTCTCCCTATCCCTCTCTCCTCTCTTTTGTCACCTCATGGTTTGGTCTTGTTTCAAATCCTATCTACCACACCACCCCCTCTCACTTTACCCTCTCTATCTAACCCTAGTTACACCCATCTCCCTCTCACCTCACCTCCCCTCTCACCAACCCGAGCCACCCCTAACCTAAACCAAAAAAAAACCTAGCTAACCACACCTCTCTCTCCCCTCTCTCTCTACCTTGCTGGACCCACCTGGCCCTCTCTCTCCCTGGTCCAACCCGAGATCCCCCTCCCTGGGTCCCTCTCTTCCCTCTATAAGCTACAGGACAAAAAGGAGGCAAGAGAGAAACCTAGCCTACCCGATCACCCTCCTCCTCACTTTATGAAAAGCCACCACCACCCCATGTGCCTCTCCCCTCTCCCCCTTATCACCCCAACCACCCCAGGCATCCCAGATCGAGATCTGGAGGAACCCTGACCCTCTCCTCTTCCCTCTAGTCCTCCCCACCTCCAAGCCTCGCCATGGCGCTCCACACCTAGCCTAGCTCGCCCATCCCTCCTGCCGGTGTTCTGGAGCTACTCGAGGCAGACCAAGGGCATCAGCGGGTTCCCCTGCTTCCTCCTAGACGCCCTGCACATGGAACACCGCCAGGAGCTGCCGGTTTGCCGCCGTAGACGCCTTGGACCCGAAGCTCCGGCCAGCAAGCCCCGCGCCAGATCGCGACCGCCCCGAGCTCCTTCGCCTACACCGTTGAACTCCTGGTGAGCAACCAAACCCCCCCAGACATGGTCCCTATCCTCCTCTCGACGTAGAATGCCGCCACCTTCCGTCGAGCACTCGCGTCTTGCCGCCACCATCGCTGTCGCGCTCTGGCCGACAAAGATGCGGCAATGTCTGTTACGCCTCTGTTCTCGCCGTGCCCACGACCGTAGGCCTCCTCGTGATGCCACGAACGAAACTTGTAGCCTGTATATCCCTCTTCAACTTTGGTTTTATGGAGACACGAAATTCCCAATGTATTGCTCGCCATCGTCTTCCAAAGATCAAGCCTAAGCGGAATTCGTGCAAAATTCAGTTCGCAGAGTTCTTCGCAAGAAGTTTAGCAAATAGGCCCCTACCTTTCTTAGCACCTCAACCCAGAGTCCCGGACCGCCCGTGTCGCCCACCGGGCAAGGCAGCGTGCGTGGCCTGCCTGCCTGCCCACTGTCATCCTCTCGGTCTAGCTCAACTCATGGTGGTAAAATTACCTGCCATCGTGTCACCCAACAAGATGTGGCCCACCTGCGTGTCTAGGGATAGGTTTGCACGAGTAATAAAAGGATTTCTGTTATCTGTTTTAAATTCAAACTTTCCCAAATTAATTCAAATTCAAATTTCAAATCTGTTTAAATATAAACTAATTCATAACTTTCAAATGGTTTGGAATTTGAATTCAAACTCTATATGAAATATGTTTTGTTTTTGAATGTCAATTCAAATCTTTAATCAAATATTTTCAGAATTGATTTAAAATAGTCAAACCTTTGACTTTGACTCCATTTGACTAATTTTGACTTTAAAATAAATTTAAATTCATAATTCCAAATATTAAAAATAATATATGTTTTGAAATCAGAAAAGTGTGAGGAATTCAAATATGCCCTTCAAAATACTGTTTGAACACTTTAATTTTCCAGTTGATTAAAATTACAATAAAATGCCCTTTTCCCTTAATTAATTAATAACTTTTGTTTTATAACTCCAAATTTAACAAATGATATGTCTAAAATGATCAGCTCAACGAGACATTTCTGTTTATGCATTCCATGTTCTGAATTGCAGCATGCATCATATAAATATAAAGATTACAACAACTTATTGGAGTATAAACTATGATTAAAACCCCATAAAATGTTTATTTCTTGTAATCTACACCTCACCCATGCCATGCTACTTTATTGCCATGCAAATTGTGCATCATTCATCATGGCATGATTGTTTGCTTGTCGCATTTTATTCTTATGCTTGTGCACTTTATTTATGTTGGCCCTTGTTTGTTTGGTTCTTCATCGAATAGACGCTGAGCAGGGGATATATCAAGAAACCCAGGAGAACTACCCAGATCCTTCTCTCGCTCAATCGAGCTGTGCAAGCACTACCACATGCTTGCATACATATAGTACCTATTGCCTCTATCTTATTCTTGCATCATTGAGTCGCGATCGCATTAAACTGAATCCCAAGTACTGCATAGCCTTTACTTTTAAACCCCACCGAAGCTTGTTCCTCCATCCCATGAGACATTACTACAGGAGTTGTTTGAGCCATGCGAGTCGTAGAACAACATGTGTAGGGTATGTGAGTGTCGATGGATAACGAGGTACCTAAACAACTTAACTTTGAGTAGTATGGGATAACTAATGAAAGTGGCACGGTGAGCAATATACGCTATTTGTTTTTTCATACTCACTTGTGTCCGTAGGACCCCGAGTACTTGATTCTGTTCCTTGAATATTCGCTATCCACATCCGGAGGATTATGGGACCCCCAGGCGAGCTTGATTCATTCTTATTTCTTGGGGCCACAAACTAGTTTGAGGTTTTATTTACTATCCTGTACTTATGCCATGCTTCTGCTTTCTTTAAATTGTGCAGTCACTGCATCGCTTAGGATCGGGACACGTTGCGGTATCGACAAGCCAGTCACACTTTGGGTTCCCGATCGTTTACTGCCGTCCACCCAAACCTTGAGTCCGTCTCGAGTCGGCTAACTTTGTTATGGTAGCTTAATGGGGTGGCCCCAAATATTTCTGAATCTGTGATTGCTTTGTCGTGAATGCCTCGTTGGGTTTTGATTTGGTTTTCGAGGTTGATCGAGTGTGTGTTGCTATTTGTGCACCCTGCAGTAAAACTTTCGAAAGTCGTGTCATGGTTATGGACGACTTGGAGCACGTTCTCGATCATAGACAAGTATAACTAAAGTACCGCTTTTAATTTGACTAAATGGCCGACTAGTAAATAGTGCAACACTCATGGAATGGATAATAAAACCGCCAACGGATGGGGTGTTGTTCGTCCACTTCCTCGTTGGTAGCGAGGAGGAGGATGGATCATTAATATTCTGTTATAATGTTGTTATTAATTCACGGACATCCGTCTATCTTTGGTTAGGCGGATGGTTAGCAGTATCTATAGAATTGCTAGGTATTATCTTTTGCTGCAATTCGTCACCCAGGTTGTGTCCCTTTAGAGGCATAAAGACTCTTGAGTACCCTAGGGTCTCACCGATAAATTATTTGATTCGAGATGGACGGTACACTCACAAGATGGATCTGGGTGGAGGCAGACGATATGGACAACGATCATTCGGTGTAGAGATTCCGGAACGGGATCCGTGAGATCTGTATGGGATGTGTTTATTTATGGGGCATCTTATGCCGATTTGCTTCTTATCCGTACTCGGATCTTGTTTGCCTTCACTTTGGTACTCTGATGTTTGATGTATGAGGAGATATCCTAAACTATTATATCTATCTAGGATATTTGGGCCTTGCCGTATGGCGTTGCAATATTTCTATTTCTTTTAGATGGAATGGCTCTGATGTACTGTTGTATGGTGGCTTGCATACATACTCATTTGTGTATGTAGTTGATCCCTTCGCCTGCCGATTACGCCGCCCGTTCTTGTCCCGATGTTTGGAAATGGTTGGGACGGCCGAAAGGTCTACCTGTGAGTGGCGTTTGGGCCCCACCGTACTATTTCAACCATTTCCGCTCATCCAGGCTTGTAACTAGGAGCGTAATTCACCGAGGTAGTTACACTTTTGCTCTTGCTTGCCATGAAGCCGAGTTGCAGACAGCAGGAAAGTCTAAGAGTGGGCCTTTGGCGTTTATACATTACTAAACATAGATAAGGAGAAGAGAGCAAAGCTAGCTGACATATAAAAATAAAATATACTGGAAACATTATGGTGAAGGAGTCCCCGAGTTTCTTTTCGAGGCTTCGACATTTCA
This sequence comes from Avena longiglumis, assembly GCA_030063025.1. Taxonomy (NCBI): domain Eukaryota; kingdom Viridiplantae; phylum Streptophyta; class Magnoliopsida; order Poales; family Poaceae; genus Avena; species Avena longiglumis. Next base: position 125,120,438 of record CP125973.1, on the reverse strand, counting down.
TTCATTGCTCATAGCCGCATACATATCCGACATATGAGAGAGTTTAGATAATTCTTCCCTTAAGTGTACAAGGGTCAAAGCAATGCTACATTACAAGGCCTCTTGGTTTCCTCACCTGACCTGTCCACCTTATTCTTCTGCTGTTGTTGAGCATCTATAAGATAATATGCATCGTTGAGAAGATCCTTGCTCATGATAAAAGGTCCCTTCCATGGGGTGATAATTTGTGGATGCTGGTCGTGCACTGCACTAGCCGAAGCACCAGAACCCCTTCTTTAAATACATGAGGGTTTATCTTCTGGCTACGGTAGCGTTGGAGATTTTGTTGATATATAACTCATCTGGACAATGCCAATTCTCGGGCTTCTTCGAGCAAGCCGACATCATTTTCCCAGGCTTCTTTTACCTCGGCCTCTATATATTGAGTGAATCTTGCTGAGTCATGCTCTATGTCGGCTGGTAATACAGCTTCTACCCCATATACAAGGAATATGACGTATAGCCAGTTGAACGATTTGGTGTTGTCCTTATTAGACTCCACAATACCGAGGGTAATTCTTCTATCCAGCATCCTGGTGTGCGCTGTAGTGGTTCCATGAGCCGAGGTTTTATCCTAGACAGTACTAGTCTATTGGCTCTTTCCACTTGCCCATTTGATTTAGGATGTGCGACCGATGCTACATCGAGTCTTATCCTTTTTTCCATATAAAATCGAGCAAATGATCCCTCAGCAAAGTTTGTTCCATTATCTGTTATAATGATGTGTGGATAGCCGTATCTTAGGATTATATATTTTAAGAATGTTATAGTTGTACTTCCATCACATTTTTTGATTGGATTTACTTATATCCACTTGGTGAATTTTTCCAACATTACCAGGATATGGGTCATATTGCCACGTGTAGGTTTGAATGGTCCTACCATATTCAAGCACCAAACAACAAATGGCCAAGTGATTGGGATATTTTTAAGTTCAAATGCTGTCATATGGATCTTGCTTGAGTATCTCTGGCACCCATTGCATTTTCTTACTAAGTCCTCCGCTTCTTGTAGTGCACTTGGCCAATTAAACCCATGCCTGAATGCCTTGGCAACTAATGCTCTTGATGAGGCATGATGCTCACATTCTCCTTGATGGATATCTCAAAGTATTTCTTGTCCTTCCTCCGAACTAACACAACGCTAAAGCACATTTGTGACACTTCTCTTATACAATTCACCATTTTATAATTGTATATGCTTTTGCTCTCCTTTGCACTTGTTTGGCCGAGATTTCATCATTCGGTAACGTTCCATCTTTCATGAATGACATAATCGGATGAGCCCAATAAGGAACCTCATGCACCGTGAAAACATCTTCGTTGATTTGCATTGGTTCAACCGACATTGCCTATGCCAACATATCTTGAGAAGTCCTTGGGTTTGACTCAGCAGTCCCCGGGTCAAATGGAACATCCCCTGGGTTACTCAAACTTCCTCCAACATCTACATCCATCGGTATAACATTAGGTTCTGGCTTTTCCTGCACATGAATCGAATCTGATTCTAGTGAGGGTTTAATTGATGGTTTTATAAGATGCGCAAGCGCTATGCTAGCTGGAGTTGCTTGCTGAGATGATCCTAACTTGGACAAAGTATCTGTTGCCTCATTTTCTGCCCTTGGTACATGGTGGAACTCACATCCATGAAAGTATCTCGAAATTTGCTGGACATGGAACCGATATAGTGCCATGTTTACATCCAGAGCATCCCAATGTCCAGAAACTTGCTACACTACAAAATCCGGGTCACCGAAACATTGGATCCGACGAATCTAAACTTCCTTGGATACTTTTAGCCCATGAATAAGTGCCTCATACTCGGACACATTGTTAGATGCTACAAAATTAATCTGAGTACATATCTTAGTTGATCTCTTTTGGGTGAGGTAAGCACTATGCCGGCACCTAAAACAATTTTCATTTTGGATCCATCAAAGTGAATTCTCCAATAGTTGGTTTTGGGCAATGGCGGCTCATACTGCATCTGGCCCCAATCTACAAGAAAGTTGGCTAAAGTATGAGATTTTATTGCACCTCTCTTATCATATTGTGGTGTATATGGCGCTAGCTCAGTAGCCCATTTTTCTACTCTGCCACATGCATCCTTGCTACCCAGAATTTTCGTGATAGGGGTGATGACCCACAAGTATAGGAGGTGTATCGTAGTACTTTTGATAAATAGGAGTGTCGATCCCAACGAGGAGCAGAAGGTGTTGACTAGTGGTGTGGAGCAGGAAATCTCTGTAAATACTTAGCAAACAAATTTTTAGGGGTTTTCTGATAAAGCAACAAAACAAAGTGCAAGTAATAAATACAATGAACAAGCCGGTGGAAATACTTATAAGGACCAAACGTTCTCGAGGACACATGGGAATTCTGTCAAGTGCTTTCGCTTCAAATAGCTAAGTACTATTCTTTGGTGTTGTAAGTGTTGTGTGGGTGAACCTGTGCTAATGTATCAACCTTACTTGGACTAATACATACTTGCGATTAAACCCCCTGCAAGCATCCGCAACTACATGAAAGAAATTAAGATATAAACCTAACCACAGCCTTAAACTCTGAGATCCTACGCTCCCTTGTGCAATGGTGTCCTAACGGGGGTTTAGGTTTCTGTCACTCCGGCAACCCCACAATTAGTAGCCAAATACACAATGCATTCCCCTAGGCCCATAAATGGTGAAGTATCATGTAGTCGATGTTCACATGACACCACTAGAAGAACAGCACCACAACTTAAATTCTAAATCATTGAATAATAACTCAACATAAATCCACTACGAACAACATGACTTCTCCCATGTCCTCAAGAATTAAACGAACTACTCACGAGACATCATATGGATCAAGATCAAAGATGATATGGTGATGGATAACAATCTGAACATAAACAATAATCCAATGGTTCCACTCACAAGCATCAACTACAATAGAAATTACACCGGGAAAGTTTCCCCTAAGAACTAATGCAAGATCCAACACAATTGTTATAGCGGGATGGAGTGGTGATGATGGTGCTGGTGGAGATGATGGTGTGGATGATGATGATCCTGATGAAGCCTAGCTTGATGACGGTGTTGATGGCGACGATCTCCCCTCTTCGGGAAGGAATTTCCTGCCGGAGAGCTCTTTCTCTCTCGGTTTTTTCCGCTCCGCAGAGGCGGAAGAAATCTTTCTATGGTCGCTCCCCTGGTATTAGGGTTCCGAGAGGAAGATATAGGCGAGAGGGCGGAGTCGGAGGCCGGCCAGGTGGGCCACACCTGCCCTAGGTGCGGCCCAGGGTAGGCCCGCGCCTAGGGGGGTGTGGGCCCCCTGTGGCCCAGCTACGCCTCCCCTTCTGGCTACCTTCCTCTTCTGGGAAAATATAATTTTCCAATATTTTTCTGATATTTTTCTGATCTTCGCGAAATTGCATCAAAACACCTCTTTTTCCATTAGAAACATGACTCCGGCAGTCCATCCTCCAAGAATCATCCAACATGCAAAAACAAAGGGAAAGACATAAATAACACCTCATAATAAGACACATATCAATAAATAGAGGCAAATTATGATATAGAATGGTGATGCAAATTAGACGTATGAAGGAGCCTCACATATTACTCTTATTATATGTTCATGGAAATAGTTCTTGAGTTTCTTGGCTACCATATAGACGCCATATGTCATTTTTGGTAGTGTGGGTAATTTTGCTTAGATGTGGAGAGCACCTCGCGTAAATAGTATACCGGTCTTTACACCATTTTTCCTTCTTCTTCTCGCTTAACCACAACTACAACACTAACTACTCGGTTAGTTGTGGCAACATAGAGCAACATCGACTCTTTGGACAATGGTGATGCCAATACTGGCGCTGATCCCAACATCTATTTAAGCTTGCAGAGTGCACTATCTTCTTGCTGTGTTCAAACAAATTTATCAGATATTTTCATTAATTGGTATAACGGCAACGCCTTTTCCCCCAACCGACTAACGAGCCGTCTTAACGATGCCAGGCAACCAGTAAACTTATAGGCATCATTAAGGCATTTCGGTATCTCCATTCTTTCTATGGCTTTTATTTTAGTCGGATTTGCCTCTATACCTCGGCTGGATACAAAGAAACCGAGTAATTTTCCAGTCGAGACACCAAATATACATTTTTTCGGGTTAAGTTTCATCCGGAATCTTCTTAAGTTTACAAATTTTTGCCTCAGATCATCTATGATAGTATGACTCCCTTTAGTTTTTTATCACGACATCATCAACATATGCCTGTACATTTTTACCAATTTGATCATGCAAGCATTTTTGCATACATCTTTGATATGTGCACCTACATTTATCAAACCAAATGGCATAGTGCGATAGCAATAAGCCCCATACGGGGTAATAAAGTATGTCTTTATTTGATCTGCCGGATCCAAAGGTAGATGGTGGAAACCAGAATATGCATCTACAAATGACAACAGTTCACATCCAGTAGTGGAATCGATCACTTGATCTATCCAACATAGAGGAAATGGATCTTTTAGACAAGTCTTGTTCAAGTTTGTGTAAGCAATAGACATACGCCATACTACAACAACATTCAGATCATCCTTCTTCTTCTCGACCAGAACAGGGTTTGATAACCAGTCTGGGTGCAACACTTCCATGATAAACCTGAAAACTAGTAGCCGAGCTATCTCATCACTAATTATTTTTCTCCTATCCTCAGCGAAGTGGTAGAGAGGTTGCTTCATCGGCCTTGCATCTGGCATGACATGCAATGAGTGCTCAGCCAACTCCCTCGAATTAATTGGATAAAACTACTACAATTGAGGCTGTCGGGACAAGTCAGTACCACTTTCGGTAATTTTTGCGAGTCAGTACCAGTACTGAGCCATAGCGTTGAAAACTGCACTAAATTTTGTCTAACAACATTTTAACACGTTTTCTGACAGCTCGGGCCCATCTATAAGTGCTGAGTTGGCGGCACGTGTATAGGAGAAGATGAGGTAAAAGTAGGGCCCACCTGTCAGACATATCTTATGTTATTTTTTTATTTTTCTCTCCTATTTTACTATTTACATCCAGTGTGTCCCACCCGTCAGCCTCTCTATTTTTTACCACCCACCTTCTTCCTCCCATCGACCTTCCTTCATTTTGGCGACACTGACACTTTGACGGTGGTTACTTGAGTCATCAGATTTCAACAATCAAAGCTCTTCTTAGGTTCAAGCCGAGGAGGCGCACGTGTGAGGAAATATCTCAGATGGAGACGCCACTGGATGCACGCACGTACAAGGACGCGGGATCGGGCTGGCCGCTGTGAGGGGCCGGCGCCCCATATCATCGCGTAGTAGCATGCACCGCAGTTGGTGCACTGGCCGGCGCGGCGTGTCGATGCATCGACGTCCCACCTCGTCGCTGTCGTGCGTTGCCTCGTACCGTGCCGTACGAACGGAACCGTCAAGTACTTTACTTTGCCGTGTCGATGCAGTAAACACACGGCAAAGGCTTTGCCGTGTTCCGGGCGCAGAGACACACGGCAAAGAGCCTTTGCCGTGGCTGCCGTTGTCGTGTGGCTTTTGCCGTGTGCATGCACACGGCAAAGGCTTTGTCGAGTTCCGTGGGGGCTTTGCCGTGTCTTTTTCCCACACGGCAAAGAGCCTGTGTGCCGTAGTGCGTGACCTAACATGCGCCTGCGCACCTGCCAGCTTGGGTTGTGCGCGGTGCGGCCATGTCGCTGGCCCGCCTGCAGCAACTCGCCACCCCCGCGTGAGCGTGCCGACCCCGTAGAAGCTCGCCGCCCTCGCCGGCCCCGTGCCCTTGCCGCCCAGCACCCTAGACGGCGTTGCGCCATCACCGGCCACCGTGTCCTTGCTGTCCCCACGCCCTCGCCGGCCCTGCTCCCTCGCCACCCAGCGCCCTTGCTGGCCCCATGCCCTCGTCGGCCACCGCTCTTGCTTGCTACCAGATGGAAGAAGGATGATTGGAGGAAGAAGAAGGTGGGCGGGGAAAAATAGAGAGGCCGGCGGGTGAGACCCACTAGTGGTAAATAGTAAAATAGGAGATAAAAATAAAAATAACATAAGATATGTCTAGCAGGTGGGTTCCACTTGCATCTTAGCTTCTGCTATACACATGCCGCCAACTCAGCACTTACAACTCGACCCGAGCCATCAGAAAACGTGTTAAAATGTTGTTAGACGAACTTTAGTGCAGTTTGCAACGTTATGGCTCAGAACTGGTATTGACTCACAAAAATTACTGAAAGTGGTACTGATTCGTCCCGACAATCCCAATTGTGGTAGTTTTATTCAATTAACTCAACTCCCTCAGCACCCCTTGCAGGTCCTGTGTCGACCATGCAAAGATATCCTGTAACACCCCAGCATTTAGGAACCAATGAATGGTAGAAATAGGAATTTGATCTTTTGCATGCATTCATCTATAAAATCTAGGTAAATTTTTCGCCAGACAAAAACCTAAGGAGATCAGAATTTCTTTCACTATCTAGAGGTAGAATTAGCTCTTTGTATAGTGATTGCTATAAATCTTAACATGACCTTTAGGAATTAATGAATTTTGGGGAAAACATTTGAATTCAAATTTGAAATTTAAATCATTTGGAAAATATTTGAAAACTAAAAGTAAGTAATATTAAATTGTTCTCCAAAATGATTTAGTGGCATTGTTTGATTATAGTAATGATATATTAAACAACTATGAGAATTTAAGATAAGATAACAAAGTAATTTAAATAAGAAATGAATTCTTATTTCTTTTCTTTATTCGATTACAATAATACAAAGGTAGATAGTACATTAAATAAAAGTATTACAAAAAACAAATTACAATGAAATGAAACTTTATTAAGTAATAAGAATATTATTGCAAAGATTCTTTACAAAAGAATACATAGAAGATTACGATAAAATTATAGACTATATATCTACTTCTATACTAAATCTTGAGCTTCTAGATCTTTGTTCCTGCAAAATAAAAGAAACTAAAAAGGAAACAAGATGTAAAATTGTTAGTATTACTCTCAGTGGAGAACAATGAAGTGTACTGTTCCTATTTGCCTCATTGAGTAAATAAAGGGGAAAATTTCACCAATTTATAATGTATGTCCCTTTAAAACCAACAGTTTCATATCAACATCATTAGCTATAGAAAAGGGGCAAGTTTCATCAGGATAGTAACTAGTAAAAGGATAATTAGTGAAAACAAATTCACTTGATCTGATCCAAATGCATAACACAATAAATCAACTCAATCACCTAACTGCATGCAGTGTGCTGTCAACATAGCAACAACACCTCAGGCAGTCAAAAGGGGAACCCTCTACCGCAACACAACTTCTAGTGATCTCATTTTATCACCACATTCTCAAGCACACAGCCAAGAAGCCAAGAACACACTGAACTTGCCAAATCCCCAACAAATCCACCACCCAATACACACAACAAACCACCAAATCATCCACATGATGGTGACATAAGGAGGGGGTAGTGCAGGAGGATAGCAAGGACAAGATCACAGGAGCAAGGAGGAGTGATACGTCGGAAACGTATCTATAATTTTTGATGCTCCATTCTTATTTAGTATCTACTTTGCTATGTTTTGTCTACACTTTGAGATATTTTTATACACTTTTTGGTATTAACCTATTAACAAGATGCCACAATGTCAGTTGCCTATTTTCTTCTGTTTTTGGTTCCAGAAAGGCAGAAAATCAATATTCTCGGAATTGGACGGTACAAAAGCCAAAGTTAATATTTTACCGTGGGCATCACTGTGGCATCCCGCAAAACCACTACTAGAAAATCGCGTAGTTTTTGTGCATTGCACCATCATGACCGCATGCTCATGTCATCATGCCACATTGCATTTGAGCATCGTCATCATCATGCATTGTTTGTTTAAAACTATTTTCGCAAAGCCTAATTTGTTTTCTAAACGCCCCGTCTTGCTTTCAAATTCAAACCCCGGGTCTCCGGAATATTTTTGTTTGTCTGCTATCGGTTTGCAAACGGTGCATTTAGAATTAAATAAAATTATTATATTATTTTAGTGGGGCAGTCGAACGGGCCGGATAGACCCGGACGACCACCCCAGAAATTAAATCGGTCCCCCATAATTCCTAAACCTACCCAACCTATCCTACCCAACCCCTCTCCACCTCACCCCGACCACTCCCCTCGCGACACCTCACCTCTCTCCCTCCCTCCACCACTCCCTAGCTGCCACCTCACCCAGCCACTCCCCCTCTTCTTTTCCCTCTCTCTCTCCTGACCCACCCTGGGCCCCACTTGCCAACACCACACGCACGCCTGCCAGAACCCCACCCCGCACACGACGCACGCCACGCGCGACCACCTCCCGCCCGCTCCCGACAAATCCCATCGGGATCCCCGCGGTCCCACTCGCCCCCCACCTCCTTTCTTCCCCGTGGCCCGTCCCCCACCTCGCGATCCTCCCCTCCCACGCGACCCTCCCTCCCCATCCTCCCTCCTCTGCTCCGTGGCTTCCCCGTGCCCGGCCGCCGGCGCCGCGCCCTCCCGCCGGTCGCGCCTCCCTCTCCTCGCCCGTAGGACGCTGTCGGACCCCACCTTCCTCCGCAGCTCCCCAGCGCCGAGGCCGCCTCCGCGCCATGCGCCGCGCCGCCGACCCCACCTTCCCGCGAGTTCCTCCTCGCCGACAACCTCCGCGTCCGCCGTTCGCCACTGCTCTCCGCTGCTGAGCGCCGCCCTGGCGCCATGGCCCCGCCGCTGAGCCCGCTCGCCCCGCTGCCGTTCGCGACCTCGGGACCTCTGCGGCGCCGTTCGTCGCCAGCCGCCTCGCTTCCCATGGCGGTACCGCCCGGCCGTGGCGTCCCCTCCGCTGCTCGTCTTCCGACCGCCAGATCCTCGCCGCCTTCGCCTGCTCGGCGCCCGGAAGGCCTCTGGCCATCACCGACTGCCGCGTTCGCCTCGCCACTCGCCACCTTCCGCCCTCGTCCGGCCGAGCCGCCGCCGCTCGCCTCGCTTCCAGGCGCGCCGGCCAGCCTCGAGCTCCCTCACCGCCAAGCTCCTCCTCGTTCACCCGTCGCCGTCCCCGCCTCTGCGATTTCTGGTCGGCCAAGCTCGTCCGCAACGGCCTCTGCTTCCTCTGCTTCGGTAGCGTGTCCGAGTCCCTGGTTCTTCTGCAGGACGTGGTGCATCGGCACTGTGTGGTGGTGATAGTTGACGTTGTGGGGATGTTTTGGTGAAGGCATAGTGGTGCCGTGAGTATGCATGCTGGTGTACCAGGCCTAAGTTCAGACAAGGTTCCCCTACCCACCAATAAGTTCTTCTATCATCGTCGCTTGAACCCCCAAGAACCGCCCACGACTGTTGCCGACTCGAAGATCACGAAGACGTACATGTGACGTAGTCCGAGAAGACATGTACTTCTACTTCACGGGACAACACGGTCGCCTTCTTGGACCTGGTGATTCAAGATCTCCCTCATGGAAACCGAAGGCAACAACGTCGGATCCTCGAGTTCTCCTGCATGAACCCTCAAGATCTCCGTCACGGACACGACATGGACTTCTCTCGGACGCCAAGGTCTACCCCTCGGGACCCGAAGGCCGCGATGATGTTGAATCAAGATCTCCATCGTCCATGGAACCGGAACACCTGACCGTGCAGGATGCTCAACGACAAGACCGGCTCAATGCCGATGGGCTCGAGGGGTGTACATGGTGCCACGAGATAACCGCCAAGATCGTCATCGGAACCACAAGGCCGTTGCAGTGAACTCGACAAGATCTACCACATGAAGACCGTACCGAACCGGTGACCCTCGACGAACCTCTGGCAAGAACTTCGACATGGCCAAGATCTACCGCAACCGAGTCCGGCACCGACAAGTGGAGTCAGAACCACCAAGCCCTTCGTCCGGAACGCCAAGACCTACCTCTGTTATCCGAGAACGTTTCCGTCGAACCCTGGACCCTGAGACCGACCCCGAACCCCGGAACCCAAGATCGGCCGAACCCTAATGTGTGAACCCCTTCCCGAAACCCTATTTTATAACATAATAACAACTTGTTGCATGTTAATCATTCATCTCGCATGCATATCATTGGTTTGGGGGCCTTATGTCGATTCACCTAATCATTAAATATGGGGCCCATATGCGGGCAAAGCTAGCCTTATATTGGCCTCATTTAAATTTTATATAGCGAACCGGTGTTATATTTTGGCCATGTTAATACAACATTTAAATTGCGGGGTAGCTAAACAACTTGAACTATATAATTAATTGTCGGGACCCCGGTTCCGCTTAATATGACCTAATTGCATTGCACCTTTGCCATGTCATGCATCATACATGCATCATGCCGATCTTCTGTCGTTGTATTAAATATTGCATCCGGTGTTTATTCTAGTGTTTTGCATCTTCGCGGATAAGGCCGTTGAGTTGATGTGAGCTTCGCCCCAATCTTCGGTTGAACCTTCGACAATGTTTTCAGGCGAGCATCTCCCCCTTTCTACCTATCTTACTTTTATAGTATTTATTCCCTCCTGTTGATCTATTGCTATCTGTGTTGTGATGCTCTAGTTTTCGTACCCGTGATATCCCTTGCAGCCTTATATTGCCATGGCCACCTCCTATTACCTGTTGTTTGGTAGATAGCTGGACTTGCGCGTCGTAGTCGCTTGCTCAAGTGCTGTTGCGTGTCGTCAAGTGCCACAGTTGTTGATGTATTGCCACATGTTGATGTTGGAGATGATCATAGCTTTACTTACCGTTCACTCTAATTCCTGTTTAACAACTAAATTGAAGTAAGCAGAGGCATCGGTGGGTGATAGAAAATATTTGGTTTCCGAACGCCCACTTGTGTCCCGTAGGACCCCGAGTACTTGATACCTATTCCTTGATTTATCTTGCTATCCACATCCGGGAGGTATATGGGACCCCCCTGAGCCAGAGCTTGATTCAGTCTTATTTCTTGGGGCCACAAACTAGTTTGAGGTTTTATTTACGATCCTGTACTTATGCCATGCTACTTTTGTATTTACGATTGTGCGAGGAGCACACTGCATCTTAGGAATTGTGACCCGCTTACGCTGTATCGACAAGCCCAGTTTGGGTTCCCGCCATGTACCGCCCCACAAACCTTGAGTCCGTCTCGAGCTAGCTTACTGCTATGGTTAGACTACAAGGGTGGCCTCAAATATTTCTGAATCCTGTGATTGCTTAGTCGTGAAAGCCTCGTTGGGTTTTGATTTGGTTTTTCCGAGGTTGATCGGCGTGTGTTGCTATTGGTGCACCGCCGGGTAAAACTTTCAAAGCCGTGTCCGCGGTTATGGACGACTTGGAGCACGATTCTCGACCATAGACAAGCATAACTAAAGTTTATTGCTATAAATTTGACTTTATAATGACTAGTAATCAGCTTCACTATAATGGAATGGCTAAATAATACTGCCCACAATTGCTTGTTTGGAGTGTCGCTTGCGACCATTGTACCTGACTAGTAAGTATTGCAACTACAACGGAATGGCTGAATAAAAGTACCAACAACTGCTGGGTTTTGGGTTATCTCATGCTATCTTTATCTGATTAGTAAGTGTTACAACTATAACGGAATGGTTAACTAAAAGTGCCCACTGCTTATTTTATCAGGATGATCATCTATACCTGACTAGTAATTACTGCAACGACAACCAAATAAATAAAACTGCCAACGGCGTGAGTTCCTCGGTTGACTTCCTCGTTTGGTCTCGAGGGGAAAATGCCAGGATGGGTTTGTTTGATGGTAGCATCAGGTTGGTTCCGAATAGGTCTTTCTTATCCCTCTCTGATAAACGCCAGTTGTATCAAGTCTCTATAGGTTGTTTAGTGCATCTTTGCCGCCGCACCACCATACCTTTGTAGGCGAGGACCGCCGAATTCTAGTCTCGCCGTGTACTGGCCTCAGTACTGACGCTCCTCTTTTTCCTTTGCCCTTGTCGGCACCCCTTTTGTTTAAGCAGGTTTTGAGATCGACGTCGTTAGCAGGGTTACCCTTCCGCTTGGCCTGGGCAGGTTATGGACGCCATTGGTTATTCTTCGAGGCTCTTAGCCCCATTTGCATCTTGTCCGTAGTCGGACGCCTATCGCTTTTCAAGGTGATTTGGATCTTTGTATATTATATCCGTGTTCTTGACTCATTGAGTCGCCTGTATATATCTGCTCATGGGTCCCATCGAGGACTGTTGTGTAATGTTATTACCGCTTTTCCACCCGCACGAAAGTGCTGGTGGCACCTTTGAATCGCTTCTATGCGGGTTTGCGGGAATCGCTAAAACTTGCATAGGTCCGATCGAGGGTGTTACAGAGTGGTATCGAGCTCGGTAGCGATACCCACAAGTCCACTCAGAGGATAACCTAGCTAACGGCCGAAGTAGAGTGTCAAAACTATTTTTGAAAAATCGGTTGGATAGTTCTGATTAGGTCTGAATTTACTCCTTACCCCTCTGCTATTCTTCTCTTACCTCTACGTGTTTTGAATCCGCTCTCTTCTCTCTCTTCGAGTCCAGGATTTCTCGTGGTTGGGTTTCCGTCGTACCTTCAGGGTTTCGCTTTCTCCCTTTTGTAACGGAGGTGCTACGATCATCAATCTGCAACTTGTCTGTTGTAACCTTCCTCCAATCTTTTGTTCTTGAGCTCTTTATCCATATGTGTTCCTTGCTGGATATCAGTGTCGTTGAAAAACATATGAGAAGGACGAGCATTGGTGAAGTTGGAGTATACCTTGAGCATGTGTTGTTCATGCCAATGGAACCATCGCGGAACCTAATCAGTGTGTCTTTCATACGATTTCTGCTGGCATCATCCCTTTGTTCCGGATACCGCCTATGAAGATCTTCAGTCTAAATCTCGAGAGTTGAGTTGCCTGATTCTCCTACTCATGTATAGAGTTGATAGTTTGGGTACGGGATGGACTGATCACCCTACCCGACTCTTACTGTTCGCTCTGTACATCGAACTGGTGGATCAATGTAACTTTTCCTCTTCTAATGGAAGTTAGAGGTGGCCTTATCGTTTGATACCTCTACCTTCGTCCTTTATTCTCCGGAGTGTTCTCTCGTCGATCAGGAACAACGACCCTTTGTTGGTGGTGTCGCCGATTTCAAGATGGAGGATGAACCCTTGTTAGTGGTGTCGCAAGGACCTATATGAAGCGAGAAGATTCAGACCGCCGACCTTCTTTCCGGTACCATGAGGCGGATCTCGAGGGCGAGATCCCTTGTTAGTGGTGTCGAATTGTGGCATCCCGCAAAACCACTACTAGAAAATCACGTAGTTTTTGTGCATTGCACCATCATGACCGCATGCTCATGTCATCATGCCACATTGCATTTGAGCATCGTCATCATCATGCATTGTTTGTTTAAAACTATTTTCGCAAAGCCTGATTTGTTTTCTAAACGCCCCGTCTTTCTTTCAAATTCAAACCCCGGGTCTCCAGAATATTTTTGTTTGTCTGCTATCGGTTTGCAAACGGTGCATTTAGAATTAAATAAAATTATTATATTATTTTAGTGGGGGCAGTCGAACGGGCCGGATAGACCCGGACGACCACCCCAGAAATTAAATCGGTCCCCCATAATTCCTAAACCTACCCAACCTATCCTACCCAACCCCTCTCCACCTTACCCCGACCACTCCCCTCGCGACACCTCACCTCTCTCCCTCCCTCCACCACTCCCTAGCTGCCACCTCACCCAGCCACTCCCCCTCTTCTTTTCCCTCTCTCTCTCCTGACCCACCCTGGGCCCCACTTGCCAACACCACACGCACGCCTGCCAGAACCCCACCCCGCACACGACGCACGCCACGCGCGACCACCTCCCGCCCGCTCCCGACAAATCCCACCGGGATCCCCGCGGTCCCACTCGCCCCCCACCTCCTTTCTTCCCCGCGGCCCGTCCCCCACCTCGCGCTCCTCCCCTCCCATGCGACCCTCTCTCCCCATCCTCCTCCTTCGCCCGTGGCTTCCCGTGCCCGGCCGGGCGCCCTCCCGCCGCGCCTCCTCTCCTCGCCCGCAGGACGCCGCGGACCCCACCTTCCTCCGCTCTCCCCAGCGCCGAGGCCGCCCTCCGCCATGCGCTCGCCGCCCGGACCCCACCTTCCCCATGAGTTCCTCCGCCGCCGACAACCTTCGCCGCTCCGTTTCGCCACCGCCTCGCTGCTGAGCGCCGCCTGGCGCCATGGCCCGCCGAGCCCCCGCCCGCCGCGTTCGCGACCTCCCGGGACCCTCTGGCCGCCGCCAGCCGCCTCGCTTCCTCCGCAGGCGCGCCCGGCCGCGCCGTGGCGCCCTCCGCTCGTCTTCCCGACCCCAGCATCCCGCCGCTTCCTCCGGCTGCCGGCCAGCGCCGCGAAGGCGTCCTCCGCCACGCTGACGCGTCCGCCGCCCCACTCGCCACCTTCCGCCGCCTCGTCGGCAGAGCCCGCCGCCGTCTGCCCCTGTCTTCCGCAGCGGCCGCCTGAAGCGCCTCCGAGCTCCCTCACCGCCAAGCTCCTCCTCGTTCACCCGTCGCCGTCCCCGCCTCTGCGATTTCTGGTCGGCCAAGCTCGTCCGCAACGGCCTCTGCTTCCTCTGCTTTGGTAGCGTGTCCGAGTCCCTGGTTCTTTTGCAGGACATGGTGCATCGGCACTGTGTGGTGGTGATAGTTGACGTTGTGGGGATGTTTTGGTGAAGGCATAGTGGCGCCGTGAGTATGCATGCTGGTGTACCAGGCCTAAGTTCAGACAAGGTTCCCCTACCCACCAATACGTCCTTCTATCATCGTCGCTTGAACCCCCAAGAACCGCCCACGACTGTTGCCGACTCGAAGATCACGAAGACGTACATGTGACGTAGTCCGAGAAGACATGTACTTCTACTTCACGGGACAACACGGTCGCCTTCTTGGACCTGGTGATTCAAGATCTCCCTCATGGAAACCAAAGGCAACAACGTCGGATCCTCGAGTTCTCCTGCATGAACCCTCAAGATCTCCGTCACGGACACGACATGGACTTCTCTCGGACGCCAAGGTCTACCCCTCGGGACCCGAAGGCCGCGATGATGTTGAATCAAGATCTCCATCGTCCATGGAACCGGAACACCCAGACCTTCGTACAGGGATGCTCAACGACAAGACCGGCTCAATGCCGATGGGCTCGAGGGGTGTACATGGTGCCACGAGATAACCGCCAAGATCGTCATCGGAACCACAAGGCCGTTGCAGTGAACTCGACAAGATCTACCACATGAAGACCGTACCGAACCGGTGACCCTCGACGAACCTCCGGCAAGAACTTCGACATGGCCAAGATCTACCGCAACTGAGTCCGGCACCGACAAGTGGAGTCAGAACCACCAAGCCCTTCCTCCGGAACGCCAAGACCTACCTCTATTATCCGAGAACGTTTCCGTCGAACCCTGGACCCTGAGACCGACCCCGAACCCCGGAACCCAAGATCGGCCGAACCCTAATGTGTGAACCCCTTCCCGAAACCCTATTTTATAACATAATAACAACTTGTTGCATGTTAATCATTCATCTCGCATGCATATCATTGGTTTGGGGGCCTTATGCCGATTCACCTAATCATTAAATATGGGGCCCATATGCGGGCAAAGCTAGCCTTATATTGGCCTCATTTAAATTTTATATAGCGAACCGGTGTTATATTTTGGCCATGTTAATACAACATTTAAATTGCGGGGTAGCTAAACAACTTGAACTATATAATTAATTGTCGGGACCCCGGATCCGCTTAATATGACCTAATTGCATTGCACTTTTGCCATGTCATGCATCATACATGCATCATGCCGATCTTCTGTCGTTGTATTAAATATTGCATCCGGTGTTTATTCTAGTGTTTTGCTTCTTCGCGGATAAGGCCGTTGAGTTGATGTGAGCTTCGCCCCGATCTTCGGTTGAACCTTCGACAATGTTTTCAGGCGAGCATCTCCCCCTTTCTACCTATCTTACTTTTATAGTATTTATTCCCTCCTGTTGATCTATTGCTATCTGTGTTGTGATGCTCTAGTTTTCGTACTCGTGATATCCCTTGCAGCCTTATATTGCCATGGCCACCTCCTATTACCTGTTGTTTGGTAGATAGCTGGACTTGCGCGTCGTAGTCGCTTGCTCAAGTGCTGTTGCGTGTCGACAAGTGCCACAGTTGTTGATGTATTGCCGCATGTTGATGTTGGAGATGATCATAGCTTTACTTACCGTTCACTTTAATTCCTGTTTAACAACTAAATTGAAGTAAGCAGAGGCATCGGTGGGTGATAGAAAATATTTGGTTTCCGAACGCCCACTTGTGTCCCGTAGGACCCCGAGTACTTGATACCTGTTCCTTGATTTATCGCGCTATCCACATCCGGGAGGTATATGGGACCCCCCTGAGCCAGAGCTTGATTCAGTCTTATTTCTTGGGGCCACAAACTAGTTTGAGGTTTTATTTACGATCATGTACTTATGCCATGCTACTTTTGTATTTACGATTGTGCGAGGAGCACACTGTACTGTTTAGGAATTGTGACCCGTTTACGTGGTATCGACAAGCCCAGTTTTGGGTTCCAGCCGCCATGTACCGCCCCACAAACCTTGAGTCCGTCTCGAGCTAGCTTACCTATGGTTAGACTACAAGGGGTGGCCCCCTGAAATATTTCTGAATCCTGTGATTGCTTAGTCGTGAAAGCCTCGTTGGGTTTTGATTTGGTTTTTCCGAGGTTGATCGAGCGTGTGTTGCTATTGGTGCACCCCGGCCGGGTAAAACTTCCTGAAAGCCGTGTCCGCGGTTATGGACGACTTGGAGCACAGTATCTCGACCATAGACAAGCATAACTAAAGTTTATTGCTATAAATTTGACTTTATAATGACTAGTAATCAGCTTCACTATAATGGAATGGCTAAATAATACTGCCCACAATTGCTTGTTTGGAGTGTCGCTTGCGACCATTGTACCTGACTAGTAAGTATTGCAACTACAACGGAATGGCTGAATAAAAGTACCAACAACTGCTGGGTTTTGGGTTATCTCATGCTATCTTTATCTGATTAGTAAGTGTTACAACTATAACGGAATGGTTAACTAAAAGTGCCCACTGCTTATTTTATCAGGATGATCATCTATACCTGACTAGTAATTACTGCAACGACAACCAAATAAATAAAACTGCCAACGGCGTGAGTTCCTCGGTTGACTTCCTCGTTTGGTCTCGAGGGGAAAATGCCAGGATGGGTTTGTTTGATGGTAGCATCAGGTTGGTTCCGAATAGGTCTTTCTTATCCCTCTCTGATAAACGCCAGTTGTATCAAGTCTCTATAGGTTGTTTAGTGCATGCTGCCGCTGCCGCTCAGACCACCATACCTTTGTAGGCGAGGACCGCCGAATTCTAGTCTCGCCGTGTACTGGCCTCAGTACTGACGCTCCTCTTTTTCCTTTGCCCTTTGTCGGCACCCCTTTTGTTTAAGCAGGTTTTGAGATCGATGTTAGCGGTTACCTTCCGGCTTGGCAGGGTTATGGACGCGCCATTGGTTATTCTTCGTGGCTCTTAGCCCCATTTGCATCTTGTCCGTAGTCGGACGCCTATCGCTTTTCAAGGTGATTTGGATCTTTGTATATTATATCGTATTCTTGACTCATTGAGTCGGCTTTGTATATATCTGCCTGTGGGTCCCATCGAGGACTGTTGTGTAATGTTATTACGCCGTTTTCCACCCGCACGAAAGTGCTGGTGGGCACCTTTGAATCGTTTCTATGGGTTTGGCGGAATCGCTAAAACTTGCATAGGTCCGATCGAGGGTGTTACAATCACGGAAGGGAGGCGGAGAGGTGCGAGGCCACCACACCCCAGTAGCGGCTAGGGTGGACTGCTGGGTGGTGTGGCCCCTCCGGTCGCCTCCCAGCCTCGCCTCTTCGCCTATAAGAAGCTCCCGATGCAGAAACCCTAAAGCATCCATCATACTTCCAGAAAAACCTCCGCTGCACCGCTGCCATCAAAGGGAAGATTTGGGGGACATAAAGTCTTTGTTCCGGCACCCTGTCGGGACGGGGAAGTGCCCCCGGAGCCATCTCCATCGATCTCCACCACCATCTTCATCACCGTTGCTAATTCCCATGATGAGGAGGGAGTAGTTCTTCCTCGAGGCTAAGGGCTCTACTAGTAGCTATGTGTTCATCTCTCTCTATGCATGATCTTGTTGTGGTCATGAGCTTTGTAATCAAGTATATCTACCTTGCTACTCAAGTGCTTCAATAGATCTCTACTCTCCCCATGTGTGTGAAAGTGACAGCGTGCACGCCATGGTGGCACTTAGGCTTGAGTCTACATAAATACTCTTTGTGCTTTAATAGATCTATGCTTTTCCCCACGTGTGTGAAAGTGACAGCGGGCATACCGTATGTGGCACTTTAGCTAGATTGAATATTTGTTACGAGTTATATTTGGAGTTGGGTGTCTCTATGAAATTGTGGTGTTTGTTGGAACCATCTAGCACTCAAGGTGATAGCGTGGGGTTATCTAGATTGGGGAAGGCGGACTTTGAGGAGTGTTGTTATATCCCTACCGATGATTAGAGTGTCCAACCGGAGAGTAGTTAAGAGTAGTACCATGAAAAGAGGATATTTATATGAGAGAGTGTTTACTAGTGAAAGTATGATCCCTAGGCATTGTTTCTAAACATTGAAATACCGTTTGCATCTAGATCTATTGCATGTTTGCTTGCTTTAGTCTTTACCTCACCGTCAAGCTATTTTCTGGCACCGTTACCTCTTATATTTCACTATCTCTTCGCCGAACTAGTGCACCTATATTGGGTGTGTTGGGGACAAAAGAGACTTCTTGTATCTTGATTGCATGGTTGCTTGAGAGGGATATCTTTGATCACTTCCTCCCTGAGTTTGATAAACCTTGGGTGATCCACTTAAGGGAAACTTGCTGCTGTTTTACAAACCTCTGCACTTGGAGGCCCAACAACTGTCTACAATAATAGAAGTGCGTAGACATCAAGCTATTTTCTAGTGCCATTGCTGGAGAGGTAAGGTAAAAGGTACTCACATCCTTCAGTGTGAGTGCTCGAAGTTATTTCCTTTAGATTCTACAATTTTTTCTTTTTGTTTCTTGCTTTCACTAGTTAGGCTTAATGGAAAACAACAAAAAAATTAGAGAGCTTTTTAGTATTTTTCCTAAGTTTGAACTTGAGTGGTTTGAAAATAAAATTAAAAAACCTATGGAACTTTCTTTGCATGCTAATAGCAATGTTATTAGTGTGAATTTTTTGAACACCATTGTTACTAATGGTATAGAAACGTCTAAGCTTGGGGAAGCTAGTTTTTTTTTAGTTCTCTAGCTTTAGGGAAGAAAATTTGCTCTTATGATACTTTATCTCCCATATGTGGTAATTCTAATGATACTTGTGATATTTTGTGTAGGGAGAGGACAAACAACCTCACGGTGGAAGGCCCCTCCCCATGCCGTTTTGGTGTAAGGAGGAAAAGTAGAGAGCGTCGGATGAAGACAAACAGCGCTAAAGGAGGCCACTTTACAGGAGGACAGGTTGGAACGCGACGCGCTAGACCTAGTCCACCAAAGTCAGACTCATGGACCAGTTCCACGAGGAGCGGCTCTACGGTAGACCTTCCCGCCCAAAGATTGGGGGAAGAGGTCCGTCGCCGCCCTATATAAGGAGCCCTTCTCCTAACTTAGAACGGGTTGATCCTCGGTGATCTAAAACCCTAGACTTGCATCCACCATTGTACCCCCGCAAAGCAAGTGAGCAATATAACAAAGCAGGAGTAGGGGCTTTACCTCCTCACGAGGGTTCTGAACCTGGGTAAAAAAACCTGTGTCACCTCTCTATCATGTGCTTGCTCTGCCGTCGCCACTGTCACAGACTCCTTGGAACTGCGTGTTCAGCCCGTCTCGAACCAAGGGATCATTGGACCCCAGTTTCCTTTGCGGGACAAATCTCCGACACATTCATTGATAATAGCCGAGCAGTATCGATAGCATTTGGTTCTCTCAAGTATTCTCCAGCAAACACTTGAGCCACCACTTTGCAGAACTTGTACATTGACTTGAGTAAAGTGGACATTTTCATGCACATGTACTCATCAACTAGGTCACCAGCAACTCCATACGCAAGCATCTTCACAGTCGTAGTGCATTTCTCGCAAGAGGTGAAGCCAAGCAAACTTTTTGCATCCTTCTTTAAGCGTAAGTAGTCATCACAAGCCCTCATTCCGTGCTGAAGACACATGAAAACTTTCCTTGACATCCGAAAGCGCCCCGAAAATAAGATCCATTGTACAACAGATTGGTACGATGAAAGTAATTCCGCCAGAGTTGACCATGGCCTAGCTCTCGGTTGCAGTTCAACGATGGACTCCATCTTGATACCGATCCCTTGAACCGTGGCCTTTGTTTCTCTTCGTGGTCACGGACGAGAAGAGCCACGACCACCACCATCTCCCTGTCATTGTCGGACTCTTCCAACAATGTGTTCATGACATGGGTGAAGAAAAACTCGTCCAAACTATCCTCCATGATCTACGAACATTACAACACACTATGAGAAATTATTTTCATGTATATGTACTAAAAACGTGGACCATGGGGCCTGCAAATTACCTAGCGGGGTGGCCGGGTAAATGGCCGAACAGGTTACGTGTGGCATGGACCAGGCGCTGGTACGAGGTAGTGGCGACCGGGAGGAAGGCATCCCAGCACATCGGCGCCAAGACGACCATACAATAACATCGAGATGCCTGTATACGTCTAGATACCAAACGGCCGGAGTTGGTCATGGAGTCGGTCGTGATAAGAAAAGGTGGTGGAGTGTCGGCGGAAGGACAAGATGCAAATGGAGGATTTGGGGAGGGCTAGTCTGGTCAGTGTGTAGCTGGATGGAGGCTTGAGCCAAAAAAAAACGACACACGGACTGTCTGCTTGATGATAGAGCCAACCCAAATTTAGAACAAAAATATGACAAAATGGACTAATCCGCAAAATGCGGTACCGTTAGGCCTTGCCCTTTGTCTTACCACAGACAGTTTTAGAAGGGCTCCATAGATAGCTTGACCAATACTGCTTTAGTAAATTTGCAGCACGCTTTATGTGGTGTTGTTTTTGGCTCATATGTATTACACAAAAACACATTCAACATGTTACAAATTTTGTAAAAGTTGAGTGTACATATGGATTTTATATAATCTCCCACAAAGTTTTTGTAAAAAATAACATTGTTCGATGGCATGGGTAAGAAATACAACAAATATCCCACCTCTGTTGTGTGGCGTGGTGTTAGGACCCTCTGTTGACCGGTGGAGGCTGCTTAGTTTAATCCCACCTCGTCTACGGAAGGAGGCCACACCCATCTTATAAGGAAGAGATTCCTTTTTCCCTTCAATCCGAGCTTTTAGGATGGAGTGGACTCTTTTCTTATAGTTGGGCCGTGTATGCATAAACGTTCAGAACGCAGGCTGAGTGCTGGGCTCCAACATCGACATGCCTTTCTGAGGGGCTTCTTAGGGGGGTGGGATGTTAGAACCCTCTGTTGACCGGTGGAGACTGTTTGGTTTAGTCCCACCTCGCCTACGGAAGGAGGCCACACCCAGCTTATAAGGGAGAGATTCATTCCTCCCTCCAGTTCGGGCTTTTGGGATGGAGTGGGCTCTTTTATTATAGTTGGTGTGCGTATAAACGTCATAATGTAGGCTGAGTGTTGGATTGTCCAAGTGGACGCTAACACGTGGTCTGCATCAGAACGCATCCCTCAATCATTCACGGCGACCTTCTCCTCCTTGCATGACCTCCTTTTCGACATGGACGCCGCCCTAGGCTCCATGTCCACCTCGACTCAATGGGTGCTGTCCTGCAAGAGCTTTGCGTGGCCCCCTCGAGCCCGGTTGCGTCCTCGTCCGTCTCTAGCCTCGACCACGTCTCCACCGCCAACGCCCCACGGTCATACGTGGCGGCTCATCCTGCCTCCAGCGTCGTCCCAGCTACCTCGCTGATCGACGCGCCAATCGCGTGCAGGGTTGTGCGCTGACCACCGTTAATGATGGGGATATTATTGTGGGACGCGATGTTGGGTTGATTTTTTTTCTTTTAATCTTTTGCTACCTACTCATTGTGTTGTTGCTACCTCGATGTATCCTAATTGGTACAATAATTTATGTGAGGTTTGACCCACCATGATAAAAGTGTCACGAGTGAAGCTACGATGCTAAAATATTTTTGCTACAATTGTTCTGTTACTATAAAATTTCTGACGAAAGTCTCCGGCGAAGTCGGTTTGCTACTATAGCAAATCATTTTTTACAAACACTCCAGGGAAGTCGGTTTTTGCTATAGATGTTGAATTTTTTGGCTACATCTGTTTTATAGTTTTGCTACAATAGCACAAAATTTTTGCTATGATGTCTTCGACGAGATCTCCCGACAAAAAACTGTAGAGAAGTCAGCTTTGTTACAATTAAACAAACTTTTTGCTACAACGTGTCCGACGAGTTCTCTTGCAAGACCTGTCTTTTTTATTTTTGTCTTGTGGACGATTTTTTTCTAGCTATATGTAGCAAAAGCGAAATATTTTGTAATAAAACGAGACTTTTTAGCAAAAGCGGGATTATAAGGCTTTTGGGGACACCCGTCACATTGGAGACCCAGGATATATGGAATTATCCCTCGGAAGACGCCTACCGCTGTCCTTTTGCAAAGGCCACAAAAATGTTGTTTTTCTCAAACTTCCCCTGAACATGGTATTTTTTTTATATTTGTTTACCATATTCAAATATATTTTTAGACAATGGATGCGCATATACACCTAGGAGCCCAGTTGGATTTCCGCACGGTTTCCTTGTACTTTCATTTGTTGGGACAACCCGGTTGAATCTTGTAGTATTTTTATTTCAGTGAAACCCGGTCATGGATGGTCACAAAATTAACCATGGACCAGTATGTGATTTGGGCAGTATTTTTTTTTACATACATCAAGCTTGCGTAGCGTTATACAAGGGCATTTATTAAAGAACATAACAAATGTCTGTATTATTTGATGGGAAACTGTATGTGTAGATTTTTACTCAGGATCTATGTGCTAGAATTTGTCCAAATTTTTACGAACCTAATTGTGTTTTTGCCAAGAACTAGATACCATGTTCACCGAGGGCTATCTTTTTACTCCAACCACCCCGAATTAAATATCTAGATTTGTATGTATCTACACACATTTAAGTGCACATATACATAGGAATCTAAATAAATCTGCGATATCTAATTTACGTCAAAGAAGGGACTACTTATATTTTATTTCATTGGCATGAATCCGCAAAGAAGGTTAAACTTGTGGTCTAAATTTTCGGACCAGCCATCCCTTGGATCAGATGCCCATATACGATATTGACAGTTGATCTTTATCCAATGAGAGTTACATATTTTGAAACTACGCGCAACTTTTGTTTTAGAAATATACAATGGAAATCTCTGTAAGCGGCGACAAATGCAAAGCACCCTTCAACTATTTTGGTGGATCAGCGAAAGAATCTTCAGGTTTGGTGAGCTTTGGATGAAAACCCTGCACCGCAATAGGTCGATGTTGCCAACAAGCCTTCTTTGAAAATCGCTCCCCTGCGAGGAGGCATCACGGAGGAGCCCATTCACTGCCCTCTTTGGACATGCTTGGCATCACCTTGCAGCTTTATCGGTGCCCATGGGGCCGATGTAGAAATTGGAGCAGCGACTAGGTAATCGGAATACCGCCTTTGGCGTGTTTATGTGTAATATGGTGTCAACTGTCAACTCTGATCACCGTCGGTCCGTGTGATGCGCGATCCAGGGCCAGCATGTGGCGTTGTGTTGTTCTATCGGTTTTCGGTAAGACTTTAATATAAAATGGTTTATTCTTTTTTTTCTAATGAAAATGCAGAGTTCCTTTCGGTTCCTCTAAAAAAAAGGGGCATATAATTCTTTTCATCTACAGTAGAAGCACAATTTCTGCGCAAGAGCATACATTTGTTTTCATCCATAATTTCTATGTCGTTTTGTATTACTCCCTCCGATCCATATTAGTTGATTTGGATTTATCAAAATTTGGATGAACCTATATACTGAATAGTGTCTAGATTCATTCAAATCTAGAAAAATTCAAATCAACTATTATGGGTCGGAGGGAGTAGAAGAAAGAAGCAACAAGAGTACAAGACACCCGTGTCTCAAAATCCAGCTGGAAAAACCAAAAAAGAAGAACGGGAAAACAAAAGCCAAGAATAAAGACCTAAAAAGAAGGGCTATCCTACACACAGAAGTAGCAAGCAAAATTAATCCTGGCGTATTTAGGAATGTCAGTTGACAAAGCAAAAGTGTACTTTTTTTTGGGTCCATGTCGGCATGGTAAAGTGCCTGCGTGCGAAGAACAAAGAGCAGAAGCACCTACGGACCAGCCAGCGCATGCAGAGAGCTGTGCTGAGTCAACCAGCGCCTACGGCAGAACCAGCCAGCGCATGCAGAGAGCTGTGCTGAGTCAGCGCGTGAAATTTCTGTTTTTTTTTTTTTTTTTTTTGAGGGAGTGAAATTTCTGTTGGGACAGCAAGGAGTGACCAAAGTCAAAACGACTCGTTCATCGACGGACCAAATAGCAAAGTCGGTTGTTGTAAAATACTCTACTTTCCCCCAAAGTCGGTTTGGTTCTGAACTCTGTAAACAGTCCTGTAATATTACGAGATAAATTAGCAAATCTTAGAGAGAGAGACATCTGCTCTGGATCGCCCTCTCGTCTTCTTGTGCTATGAGAGAGCCCAACTTTCCTAACACAAATCACTTGATCCCCAGCCGAGCAATCAACCAGCACAAAATAGAACGAGATCTCATGAAGGACCAAGCAAGAAAGGAGCAGGCAGACTCCAAGCATGTTCTTTACAAGCAAACATGATCCCAGGCATGAAAAGAAAGACAAGCAAGGCAAAGAAGGCAGACTCGAAGCATGTTCTAGGCAAAGATTCAGGGTAGCTGCTACAGGCAAGCTTGATTGTTTCTGCGTCATCCAGTTTTAATTTTTGTAGATATTAAGTTTCAGTACTACTTCCGGTCTCTGCACTATCCCATTATCTCATGCGTGCGGGCCGGGCACCCTGATTCATCTGCTGACTCCAGCCTAAAAGTTCTTCTAGGGCTTCCTTCATTTTATGGGTTCAGACTTTCAGTTTTCGGGAACACTTTGGAAATTGTACTTCCCACATCATAGTTCCTCTAGGCATATAAACAATCTAAAACTTAATATATGACTGTAAAGTGGAAAGGTTGTGCTTGGTACCAATTCCATACCAACAACTAAGTTACTCTGAAGTCTGAACTATGTGGTACAATCAATAACAGAGCAACAACCGAGACAACTGTAGCAGCAGTTTTCGATTCAACAAGTGCATTAAAAGGATTGTCAGACGCCCAGTGCATATGAAGTTCAGGGGAAAGAGTCAATAAAAATCCAGTAATCACTAATTTTTTTGGGATTTCCTACTGAGCTCTATAAGAAGCTGGTAACCTGGTGCCAACCAAGGTAGAACTCACTTGGGTAACCACCTGGTGGCTGCCAACCAAGGTAGAGGTACTGCTAATTAATCTGAGACTAGATGTTTGGTAAACTGCAGATTTGCAATTTAAGAATGCGCACGGAACAACGAATCTTGTTTAGATTTTTACATGGAAATGGCTGCTGTTGTTTTTTTACGCAAGTTCAGAGAATTTTTTGGTAAAACTGCGGTCTAATTTGACTGTCAGGGTGAAGTAAAACCATACCAGGTACCATCAAACCAACTGAAACCAAAACCTTTTCTATATAAAGTAAATTCATCAACAGCTCATATAGCACTTCACAGTTCTACAGTAAACAAGAACACAGCAAGAGACCACATACTATAGTATACCCACCCAGGAAGGCATATCATGAGTTTTGGAGCAAACTAGATTGTTGATTCAGTCAAATAACATTTGATGAGCATCAGAACAATGCCACCAAAATGGAAGGGATTGTTAACCAAAAAGCACTGAAGATGCAGTCTGTCACTACATGCATTCAGAGCCCACACCGAATGTTAGTAGAAATGACCTTACTTTCTTAAGGACCCCGCAAAAGAATGAACATACGATATGGTAGCAGGATGGACAGGTGGTTCAGCTAAATAGCTCGAGTAACTCATTCTACTTCAGAAAAATAAATTACAGGCATTACTCTTTTCACCATGATTATTTTTAACTTGTATATCCTCAGCTATCTTTCATGAAATTATTAGCAGAACAGCATACAAAATTAAACTAACTTATACAATTAAATTACTTGAATACTTCAATTGTTTCAGCCAGCACTAGTTTACAATGAACGAATGCGAGACACTCCCTCGTATACTGCTAAACAACCCACAAATGGATCAAATGTTGGAAAATGCAGGTTGCCTATCTGGTTTATACAATGTCTTTTTATAAGTTGATCAAAAGAATTAAGAGTGTGTGGAGACATGCCGTTGTTATTCTTTGACGAATTCCACAAACTTGTTCGTTTTCCTCCCAACAGTATTAACATCTCACATTATCTAGACATATTGAATGGTGCGATAATTGCCAAAAAACTACTAATATGTTGCATCTAGGATTTGGAAGGCTCAATTCTTGACAAAATTAATGAATGGCTAAACAGAAACAACATGAGTAGAATGCATTGAGGAAGTGCAAAAGATAGATATTTTGAGAAGAGTTGGAAAGGAAAAAAGGTATGATTCAGAGTAACAAATAATTTAAAACATGAACAGTGAGTGGTCACCAAGACACCAACTGTCTATTATTCATATTATCATACATAAGTAAGGAAGGAAGCAATTTCTTGGGTAGATTTGTTAACCTTCTCCATTAGTTCTAACTTTTGATTCTACTGGTTGGTCCTTGAAACTTAATATGGTACCAGAGTTGGGGTTTTGGGTTCAAGTCCCGACTTCCGCAATTTGGATAAAGAAATTGCTTGCCCTCTTTCTTCCACACGTGGGGGTGGGGGTGTTGAAGTACATGTAAATTTCCTAACCTTCTCCATCAGTTTGGACTTTCTACTAGTTTTTAGTTTGTGCATCTATTTTTTTGCAAAGAAACTGTCAACCCCATGAATTACATTATAGCGTATTATAACACCTTTAACATGTACTCCCTCAGTTTCAAAATATAAGATGTTTTAGGTTTGTGAAGAAAATGAATCTAGACTTGTTTTAGTTTGTAGGTTCATCTAAAAGTTGAGTGAATCTACATACTAAAACAAGTCTAGATTCATTTTCTTCACAAACCTAAAACATCTTATATTTTGAAACGGAGGGAGTATATTTGAATAAATCTTTACCTAAAAATTAGTAAAACCAAATTTAACATTATATTGCGTGTGCTCACAAAATCCTCCTTTGTTAGAACTTTTCATAAACTCATTACTCACACCTGATCTTCCTCTATATTAATTGCTTTTCCTTAATACCTTATCTTCTAGTCGAGTATGAGACAAGAAACTTTATTATCCACATTAATGGTTGAAATCTTTCCATGAACATTTAGGATTCTTAAGTTTGATATATTTGGATCAAATCCCTTGATCCCAATTGTCCATCTCTTTATAACCCTCACCAACTCTATTGACTAAGGTGGAATTGCTTCCACCCCGGAAGAAGCATCACACTACAGATACTCTTGTCGATATGGTTACCGTGGCCGTTGGGCCCCGTGCATCTAACTTTTTGTCTTTTCATGCCATTGTAGACTCCAACTCTAGATGCAATACCTCTTGAGGAACTTTGTGACTTGTGAGACTGTATTTAGAAAGTGCATCTAGCCCTGAAGTGTGGTTATGGTAACTAATAAAGATTACCCAACTAATGGTTTCATTGAGTAATGTATGAGGTATGTTCCATAGGTGATGAAATGAAGGATATTGGATGTATTTAGGGTTGTATGCCATCAAATAAGCATGTATCAAGATAATTGATTTAGAATATGAATATACAGTGACCAAGAAGACGCAAATGAAGTAAACTTCGGAGGATCAAAATTGAGCTCGGTGAGTGAACCAAACATGGCCGGTGAAATGTTCAATAGAAGATCAATAAATGGTCAAGATGAAATACCATGATGAAATTCAATAGTGGTCTTGACTAGAGCTCATGAGTGAAACATGAGGGTCCATGATATTGAGTCAAGGAGTTCAATATATAGCCTCAAGAGAGGATCATGGGTGATGTCATGAGTTAAGCTCTAAGGGGCCAAGATGATGAGGAAAGAATCTCAAGTTGTGGCTTCAAGAGATTTTCATGGGTGGGCTCATGAGTTGAGCCATGGATGGTCAAGTCTTGTTAAAGAGAATTGAATAAAATAATTCATTGTAGCTCTCACGAGATCGAGATTGAGTATGAAAAGTTGGAGCTTGACCAAGATGAAGTCCAAGGATTGCACTCAAGAAGGTCATCACACCGACAAGAATGGTTTCTCTCATGGGATCACGTTCCTCGTGGGTTTTAATTGGAAAGATGGCTATATGTTGTGTTTAGTCCCACATTGGTTGTGGGAGGAGACCAGAAGAGACTTATAAGGATGAAGGTGCTCCCTTCTAACAGGTTGGTGTTTTGGGGGGAGATGGACCAACACCGGTTGTAAGTCTTTGTTGGTTAGTTTGGCTAGGTTGGTGGGCTGAGATGCTCGGGCAGCTAGCAGGCCCATGACGCATGTGGGTCGAAAACACTTGTTAAATGGACCCGGGATGTGATAACCACCATAACAATTGGTACCAGGGCCTTGGTTCCAAATGCAAATCTTAGGTGTACTTACGGTGGCTAGTCATAGTTGGTGAGCTAGAACGTTGCGTTAAGCAAGCTCATGGTGACTGATGTGTGAGGGGGAGATTTGTTGAGTTTAGTCCCACATCAGTTGTGGGAGGCGACGGAAAGCGACTTATAAGGATGAGAGTGTCCCCTTCTAACATGTTAATCTTTTGGGGGAGAGGGCCTAGAATCTCTTGTAAGCCCGTGTTGATCTCCGGTTGGGCTAGGTTGGTGGGCCGAGACGCTCGTGCTGCTAACACATGTGGGACGAAAATACTGGTTTAGTGGACCCGGGATTACGATAACAACCATAACACTATATATAGCCCATGTGATGATGACATCAAGTGAGATGGTCATCATGGTTGAGAAGAGCAAGCTAGATTTTGGTGATAATGAGCAGGTAAAAGATAAGCTTAAATGAAGGCTTCGATATTGGTTTATGAGGATTCAAGTTTGAGACTTCACCTAACGACGGGGATCGATATAAGGGTGCTAGCTTGGGGAAAGGATGAACATTTTCAACACGCTCGAGTACTGCTCGAGGCATAGGTAGAAGTGCACATACTCCCCCATAGTGTGTGTTTTGATGATTAATGAAAAAATGGTTAAGGGATCAATATGTCACTCCCTCCGATCCATATTACTTGTCACTAAAATGAATGTATGTAGACATGTTTTAGTGCTAGATACATTCATTTCAACGACAAGTAATATGAATCAGAGGGAGTACTAAGTTTGATCAAGTTCTTAGCCCCACAAGTTGTGGTTTAACCAACATTGTCGACTTCTAAAAAGTTGTATGGTTGGAAGGCCTAAAGGTGTGACATTTTTGAAACTGATCCCCTCCCAGAAAGACCCCTTTCATCCTATTTTCAAAAGTCTAACCAACATGGAACTTTCTAAAATTAGACTTTCAGAAGACTTATGACCACTTGGACTTTCTATGCCAGGTACTTCAGCTAAGAGGTTTCAATGACCGCCTGATCATGTGGATCATGTAATTTGCCATGAGCTGGAATAATGCCATCAACATCAATGGAGAGGTGGGCCCCTACTTTCGCCACTCTTGTGAGTGAGGAAGGGAGATCCCATCTCCTACTTTTTAACTCTGCAGTGGATGCCCTTGTGGAGATCTTAGAGAAACCTAAGTGGCTATATCTCTGGTGTGGTAGGCCTTCTTATACCTGGAGGAGGGATTACTCACTTCCAGCACGAGGGCGACACCGTGTTAATGGTGGAGGGGCCAGGCCTAGATATCGCCAATCTTAAGTTCCTCCTACTCTGCTTTCAGGAAATGTCGGTACTTAGGATTAACTTTGAAAAGAGTGAGGTTCTCGTGCTAGGTTTCTCCCTAGAGGATCAATAGAGGATAGCCGATAATCTTAATTGTAGGATAACCTCCTTGCACATTACTTGCATGGGATGCTAATTCGCGAACAACAGTATCCTCATCAAGGTTTCGGAGCCCCTTTGAAAAGAGTGAGGTGCTCGCGCTTGGTTTCTCCCTATAGTATCAACAGAGGACAGCCGACAATCTTAATTGTAGACTAACCTCCTTGCCCATTACTTACCTAGGGATGCTGATTCGCGAACACCAGGATCCTCTTCAAGGTTCTGGAGCCCCTAGTGGGGCGAGTGAGATCGAAAGAGGGACCTTGGTGTGGAAGCTTCACCTCGAAAGCCAGCAAGACGATCCTCATCTACTCCTGCCTATCTAGCCTCCCCATGTATGTGATGGGGTTGTATCTCCTGCCTGAGTGAGTGCATGACGCCTTTGATAAGGAGCTATCGCGCTTCTTTTGGTGGGATCCATACGACCGTCAAAATTATCACATGGTGAAATGGGTGGATATTCGCGGTGACGAAGCAACATGGGTCGAGGGATGGGTTATGTCCATATTGTTCACCTATCCACCTATCCCGTGGCTCGGTTTCTGTGGAACTTTGTCCAAGGAAGCCTTGGACCCCGATTGGTAGGTTCAAGATCTCGGTGAGCTCCTGGAGACCCGGGCAAACTATATCGGCAAGAGGTGTCACCTCTTTTGGTAATAAGATGGTGATTGAGAAGTTTTTTCTTCTGTGTGCCACTAACTCGGTTTTCAAATTCCTGGCATCTTCATGGCAATGGTACACATGGTAGAAAACATGACATGGAGAGGATGGGCGCTATGCTTCGATCCTTACTGGGGATGGCGCGATGCATCTCCGCCCCATTCCAGACATTGAGCGCCTTACGCCTTTCGTCTATCGCTTTCGAGTGCTTCCTTTTAGCTTTTTAGTTTGGGCATGATTGTGTTGTTGCCCCAGTAGACTTTTTATTTCCTCGTAACTTGTGAACTTTGTATGGATGGTTGCTTTATTTAGGGCGAAAGCCTGTTTAGAGAGAGAGAGAGAGCAGAAGCGGAGAGCTAATTACTACATCCGTTTCTATGTGTAAGGCGCACATGCATTCCAAGTCAAACTTTGATCGAAGAAATTGAGCAACAATATATTTATTACTATATTGTACATAACTAGTATCGTTAGATTCATATTAAAACTAATGATGCTAATTTTATACCAACAATCTTTATATATTTAGAGTAATTTTTGCTCAAAGAAAAAACACGCAAAACGAGGACGACTTATTCATTGAAATGGAGGGTAGTAAAGTAAGGTGTACTAAAATGCTATTTTGGCAATGTTGGTTGTTAGCTACTAGGTCGGTTGTAAACTACATAAAAGTATAAACGGACCTTATCCCAAACATAATCCCGTAACATGGGATAAGAGAAAAAATCCTCTCGTTATTTTGGAGAGTCAATTCATCTCCAGCCGAGTAATCAGTCAGCTTACCACCAAAAAATATGCAAGCAACAGAATCTCATGCATTACAAAGCTAGACAGGAGCAGGCAGGTTGAGCAAGTAGACACCAAACATGTTCTTTGCAAAGATTCACTATCGGCAAGCTTCATGATCTCTGATGGTAATCCATCATCCAGTTCGTTTTTTAAATATGAAGCTTCAGTACTGCTTCCGGTCTCTGCACAATCCATTATCTCATGCGTGCACATCCTATTTCATGTGCACACCAGCATACAAATTCTTTCTAGGGCTTCGTTTTATGGGTTCAGACTTTCAGTTTTGGGGGACAGTTTGGAAATTGTACTAGCTACATCATAACTGCTCTATGATTAGTCAAATGAAAACCGTAGGAATGCAGAGAAAAATGGAAGGCTGTTCTTTCCTGAAAACTTAGGAATGCAGGTAAAAAAATTAAAGGTTGTGGTTAGTAAGAATTCCATTCATCAACACCTCAATTGCTCTCTGAACTATTTGGTAAAAGTTCCATTTCGAAAAAAAAAACTATTTGGTAAAAGTAACAAAGTGTAAAACTGAGATAACTATAGCAGCAATTTTCGTTTTATAAAGTGCATCCAGATTGTGAGACGCGAAGTGCATGTGAAGATCACGAGAAAGATCCATTAACAAGACAGTAATCACTACCAGTTTTGAGATTTCCTAGTGAGCTCTAGAAGCTGCTAACCTGATGACAACTAAGGTAGAAGATGCGTATCCTGGTGGCTGCCAATCAAGGTAGAAGGTACTGCTAATTTAAATCGAGACCAGAGATAAACTATGGATTCAGAATTTAAGAATGTACAGGTTGCAATAGGTTGTTGATTTTACACAAGTTCAGAATTATTATGGTAACTTTTTTTATCTAATTTTATTTTCAGAGTAAAATAAAATTATACCAGGTACCGCTGAACTAACTGAATTGCTGAAATTAGCACCTTTTATTATATATAATAAAGCAAATTCATCAACAGCTCATATTTCTAAACAAGGCCACATGACAGAGACCACATGCTATAATATACAATATGGAATTCATATCATGAGTTTTGGAGGAACCTAGATTGCTGATTCGGTTAATAACATCTAATGAGCAGCAGATCAATGCCATACAAAATTACAAAGATTGCCAAACAAAAAACACTAGAGATGCAGTTAGTCACTACATCCCCATTTAGAGCCCATACTGAAATGTTGGTAGAAAGTGACCTACTTTATTAAGAACCCCACAAAAGGATATACATATGACATGGTAGATGGATGGATGGTTGAGCTAAATAGATCAAGAACTCATTCTACTTCAGAGAAAATAAATTTCAGACGCATAATAGGTCACTAGATGATAAACAGTAAATGAATTCAAAATCATCTCAGACAGTAGCTATAAAACCCAGGACTGTAATATAATTCGCCTTTTTTGTTTTGAGACTTTGGACGTGTGTTAGCTATGTGCATCAGAGTTATGCAGAGGTCGGGTGTAATGCTTAAAATTCTTTAACTAATAAAGCGCCTTTTATAAAAAAATAAGACCAAGGACTGTTCACAACTTATCGAAACAAGGCACTCCCTCGTATATTTCTAAAACCCCCAAAAAGTATGAACTGTTGGAAAATGCAGATATTTGGTTTTACATGATATGTGTCTTTTAAAAGTTGATCACAAAAATTTATGGTATGTGGAGAAATGGCATTGTCATTCTTCAACCAATTCCAGAAACTTTTTCCTTTTTCTTCTAAATGCAATAATATTCTCGATTCTCTATAGACGTTGAACAATGCAAAATAATTGCTAAACTACTAATTTGTTGCAAGAATTTTTTGTTTTTTCGGGAGTCCTCGACGGAAGCAAAACCCACGATGCTGCTTATCTAGCTTCCAGTTCATATGGGATTCCTTGCTACTTTCCTATAGCTCTTCAAGGTTTTGCAAATACATTAGCAACTTTGGCCTCTATGATTGAATCAAGAACCGAGCCTGGTTTGTCTCATTACTAACATAGAAGGTGAGAAGATGTTTATCATCCTGTCTCTTGATTAGTGCCTATTTGGAAGCTTGGATATCATCGATGGCGAACTGAGCTACTTAACTTTTAGGCCATCGATTGGAAATTTTATGAGTTATCTCGTTTGTGATAATCATTCCTTGAGATATTAGAGATTTCTTAGTAAGAGATATTTCTTAGTAATGTATCACATCGATTTTTTTAACTTTGTTGTCTTGATCAAAAGCCGGAGGCATATTTTTCATGGTCTTGTGGAAACAATGATCTTAGAGGCTAGTTCCTCAATTGTTGGGTTCGTCGCTTGCTGGAATTAGAAGATTGCGATGGTTCATACTCGACCTATTTAGACATGAGGACTGCCTTGAGTTAAGTACTTCCCAACATGGGGTTGTGGAACCTCCAAATTCCAAGCAAAAATTTTATCACAACCCCATCTATACTCAAAACTCTTTTTTCACACTAAACACTCACTTATTCTTGCCTTGATAGTATTAACCTTGGGTTGCAAAATTCTCGTCATTAAGTTCTTAGGTTGGGCATCTCTTTCTTGCTTGTTAACCCAATACATGAATGTTTAGCGTAATTGGAAACATTCCACATGTATAGTTCATGATTTTTTCTTTAGCTACGATTTACAAAACCCAATTTTACTACCATATTAGGCATGCCCAGATAATCTAATCTAACTGAAATTTTGAGAACTGCTAATTCACAAGTATCACCCGCTCGTTGAAACAACTTCATGTTTTGATCTTATCTTCTAGTCGGACATGAGACAAGGACCCTGCTTATCCACATTGATGTTCAAATCTTTCCATGAGCCTTTGGACTTTTTTATATTTATTATATTGAATCCAAATCACATGAACCCAATTGTTCATATCTTTATTACCCTCACTAACTCTCTTGACTATTATGAAATTGCTTCCACCTATTTCCCTAGAAACAATACCACTGAAGGCTACTATATGATTACCACGAATGTGCCCCGTGTATCTAGTTCTGATCTTTGTCATGCCATGACAATCTCCACCTCTGATGTGGTGAGATCTAGAGATAACTTGTTGGGCTTTACTTTGAAAGTGCATCTATCCCCTAAATATGGTTTTGGTAAGTAGTGAAATTTCCTTGATTAACTGTTTTGTTGACTTGTATGAAGATATGTCCATAGGTGATGATGAAGTATATATTTGAAGTTGTATGTCAGATAAACATATTTGTTAACATAAATTGATTTCAAGAGATGAATATAAATTTAGTGAGTTAACCATACATGGTCAAGATAAATTTAGAAGTTCAAGAAAAACCAAGATGAAGTCCATGATTATACCAATGTTGTCATGCATAGATACCATGTGGGAATCCATGAGGTACCAAGACCTTCACTCGATAAGTTTAGGCTATGGCTTCAAGATATGCCATGAGTGAGTACACGAGTTAAACCATGAGGGACCTTGATGTCAAGGAAAATGGTTTGAGCTATGGCTTGACGAGATGGTCATGTATGAGCTCATGAGTTGAGCCATGAATGCTCAAATTTTGTAGAAGGGTTTCCTTGGGGAGTACACTATGGTCTACAGGGCCGCCATCTTGATCATCTTGGTCATACCGTTACCCTAGCCCCTCTCGGTCGTCTCCAAATCTCCGACGCTGCTTCACACTCACCTCCGTCAGCGTCACGGGTTGGATCGGTGAGGGATAGGGGCCCAATGCCTTCCTATACTCTGTTAATCTGTTGTGTAGTGGTTGCATCCATCTTGTTCTACTCCCTCCGTTCCATTTTAATCTACAACTTAGAAAAAATCAGACAAACTAATACTGCATTTATTAGTACTACTTAGATATGTGAACAACCAATCCAAGATATAGTGAGAGTGATGACATCCAATAGAGAGAGAGTAGAATAACTTGTTTTTTGTGTTCTTGTTGACTAAAAGCTAGAATGTAGATTATTTCAGAACAAATTTTGTGTCTAGAATGTAGAGTATTTTAGAATGGAGGGAGTATCTCATACCGAGTTTCTTTCGGGTTCCGTGTCTTCTTGGAGGAGCTGCCTTGCTTGCTCTAGTGATTGCCTTCTTCCTACTCTCGACGCGTCCTTTTCGTCGGTTGCGTCACGGTATGATGTGATAGGCCCAACCCCTAATAACCTCCATGTGTATTCTTGTTCAGGTCCTCTTTGATATGTGTTGGCTCTCTGTTCTTATGCCCCTTTTCTTCGTCTCAATACCTAACTAGTGTAATGAATGGGTGGTATGACGCTCGAAGGCGGCCAGATTCGAAATTCATAGTTACGAAAGAAGGTAGCTCAATGTTCCTAATAGCAATTGCTATTGTAGGAGGAAAATCTTAGTAGCTAATAGTTTACCTTTTATTTTGGTTTTTTATGGTATATATTTGCTTGTTGACTTTTTTGTCTTGTTTAACTAATAGATAAAATTTAAGGGAACTCATGTTTGAGAAGTTGAAGAAGTGATCAAGGAAGTAGGGTTGAGAATGTAGTCCAAGTGAACAAATATTGCAAAAGATTTAGAATATTGGGCTATCAAGTAGAATATAAAAATATTTTCTAGACTCCTTGCATTGTGCAAACCCTCAAGCTAAGGGAATTTATCTTCGACAAGTTGAAGGAAGTGATTGATGAAGTTAGGGTTGAGAACTTTGGTCCAAGTGGTTACAGATTGAGCAGATTTTAATTCCACGACTCATGATCAAACAAAATACAAGAATACTTATGGATCCCTTGCGATGTGCACACTCTCACCCTTGCATTCAATGTTTTTTATCCGAATAACTATGGCAACAATTGGTATCTTTGATTTATCAAAGTGGTTAGAAGTCATGCCTCATTATTAGGAATTGCATCATGAATTATAGCATGAGGTTATATATGTTCAACGAGTTTAAGAAACTTGGGTTTCTTCTAGTTCTGTCATTATTTGTCGATCATGTCGAAAAAGCTTCTTTTGATGAAGGAATCAACCATGCAAGTGGATTCTCATCAAAATTGATAACGGTTGAAGCTCAATGGGTGAATGAGCTTATTATCAATGATGTTTCTTGGGATCGGTCTTGGTTGTGGATTTTTTCTTTGTTTGGTATATATGTGTTAGATTTGTTTTGGAGGTGATGTTTTCAAATTGTAGTAGTGATGTGGGATTCAAGTACATTCGTGATGTTCATGTAGGAGCAATTGTATGTCACAAATGAAGAATATATCAATCTTACTGAGAAATTGATGTCCACAATTTTCTTGGTCCATATATGTTCTAGAGAATGTATTTCCAATGAAAAGTTACGTTAAAATGATGAGGTTGTTGGGAAAATAGGTGGTGGAAGCATGAGGTACAGGGACAAGCTAGCCTTCTAGCATTGACCACTTCGTTAATAACAAACAACCATGTTAGTTATGCATATAGACCAATGAGGATGACTTTTACATGTTGGTTATCATAGAATATTTCAAGCCCCTAATCAAGGGTCGGAATCTCAAGTATTTTAGAATAAAGACCTATGCATGCTACTCATGGTATGTCCATTCAATGATCATTGTCGGTGAGAACTCGTGTTTCACGCCGGGTGCCCTTAGTATGCATAGGAAAATGTCTTGAAGGATAGGGTTACCCTTATCTTAAAAGTCAAGGGCGAGCCAATGATGAACATGAAGATCTATGATGCCAACAACTCCATCGAGAGAGTGATACCTTATCCCACAGTACTGTAAGTAGGGTTATGTGAATATCTTAGAGTAGCAAACATGTCTATCTAAGAAATGATACTATGTGTATTCAACTCTTTGTTTTTCTGTAGAGTATCTCAACATTTCCATGAGTAACTCAACTTTTTATTTTAGGAGGTTCCTGAATGACCGCACACTGAATGAGAACTACCTCCACGACAGGAGATACACTTGGTCAAATGAGCAGGATCCCCCAACACTTGTGACACTAGACAGGGTTTTCTGCACGGCTGTCTAGGGAAAGCTACACAACTACGCTTTGCGATGTTTGTCATCGGTCACCTCGGACCGCTGTCCTCTGCTCCTGGATTGCACACCTGTTGCAGCAGTTCGAAAACATTTCTAGATTGAGCAAGTCTAGATGAAGCTCGAAAGCTTCCACGATGTGGTTGACTCCACTTGGACAGCCATAGATGGAGACCTTGATCCCTACCATCGGCTAGTCGCTAATATTAAGCGCACACCATGCCAGTTCATTAGCTAGGCGGACAAGAAGGTGGGGACAGTAAAACTATAGCTTATGATAGCGTGGGAAGTGGTGTATCACCTGGATATCACTATGTAATCCACACAACTCACCGCAGATGAGCGTGCGCTTCGCGCTAAGCTAAAGTGCACAAACCTGGGACTAGCTTCCCCAGAGTGCACCATGGCGCGGCAAAGCACTAAGGTGGCATGACTAAGAGAGGGGGATGCTAACATGGAATTATTCCACCAGCACAAGAACGTGATTCATAGCCTTCAAGTCGATGGCACGGTCATAGTGGATCATGTGGCCATGGACAAAGCTACGTATGATCACTTCCAGGCTTTTATAGGAACGGTGGTAGACCGTGTGTTCTTGTTGGACCTAGAGTTTCTAGGCATACATGTGGGGAACTTGTCGGAACTGGACGCACCCTTCATGGAGGGGGTGTGGGATGTGATCAAGCGGCTACCTTACGGTAAGGCGCCCGGTCCGAATGGCTTCACGAAAGAATTCCTCCAGTCCTGCTGGCAAACAATCAAGGTTGACTTTATGTTGGCCTTCGACAAGTTCCATACCATGATTGGCCACGGTTTTCAAGGCCTTAACAAAACCTTAATCATTATGCTGGCCAAAAGTTGTGATGCAGCAGTCCTTGGATATTACCGTCCGATTAGCTTGGTCCATATCTTTTTCAAGCTCGCAGAAAAGGTGTTGGCATTGCGGCTTACCCCTAGATTGGGCGCCCTGGTTGACCTGAACCAATGTGCCTTCATTCAGAAGCACTGTATTCATGATAACTTCATGTTGGTTTAGCATGCAACACGCCTACTACACAAGCTCAAGGAGCAATGAGTCATGCTCAAGCTAGACATTGCTCAAGCTTTCAACTCGGTTTCATGGGCACCGATGTTTGAGGTGTTATAGAGAGTAGAGTTTGGCCCTAGATTTAGGGAACTAGTGGCTATCCTACGCTCTACGGCTAGCACACAGGTGATGCCCAATGCGATCAAGGCCCACCGATGTGGCATCGACAGTCCCTGAGACAGGGAGACCCCTTGTCGCTGATGTTGTTCATCAACTCGCTCAACAAGTTGTTGGCTAAGTCCAAAGAGCTTGGGGTGTTGAAGTGCCTTGCACCCCGAGAGTTGGTGACGTCGGTTTCTCTCTATGATGACGATGTAGCCATTATTTTGCCATCCTGATGAGGCGGAGCTATGCGTGGTTCTTGTAACCCTCGTGCAATTTGGCGAGGCGTTGGGATTACATACTAACTTTTCCAAATGCTCGGCCACCCGATCGCCTACATCGAGGAAGAGGCCAAAGAAGCAGTAGGGATTATGGAATGCCAGTTGGCACCCTTCGATGTCAAATACCTTGGCATCCCCTTGACAGTTTAACGTCTCTCAACATCGCCACTCCAACCACTGGTGGCCAGCATACCGACCACCTCCCATATGGAAAGCTTCCATGATGTCGAAGACTAGGCGCTTGGCCCTTGTTAAGTATGTGTTGATGGAAATCCCTCTACATTACATCATTGCACTTATACTTAACAAAACCCTCAAAAAATTCAGAAGATTTGTAGGGGATTCCTTTGGGCTAGCAGAGCATAGGAAAACAGAGGACATTGCCATGTGGACTGGGACAGTGTGTGTAGACACCTCAGGTTTGGCAGCTTGGGAGTCACTGACCTAGCTCGCATGGTCATTAGCCTTGGACTCGCTTAATCTAGAAGATGTGTACTGACCCGCTGCGAACTTGGCGTGGCCTTGATATGCACTGCTACATGATTGAGCCTGAGGTGTTTGCCGCTTCCACTATTGTTGGAGACTGTCATAGGAGAGCCTGGAATATTCCAGTAAGTGTTAGTATAGTAGTGCTGTCCTAGGACTACCTGGAACATTCCAGTGAATGTAGAGTCTAAGTTAGTGTCCTACTAGATTCTAGGGTATTCTGGTGTACTAGTAAAGGTGTACATAAGTTCAGCTATATATATTAGAGGGTGTGGAGGTCCAAGGGACCAGCCCATCCCAGAATTTTCCCCCTAAAGACTACATGGTATCAGAGCACAAGGTTGAGGTGCTGCTGGTTCCCGAGGTGGCCGACAGTGAATCACCAAGTCTTGGAGCTCGCGTGTGTGGAGGTGCCTGCTGGAGACACGGCGGTGGAGCAGGGCGAGTTGTAGGTGAGGCTCGGTGGTGACTCTAGGAAGAGGAAAAGGCTAGACGGTGGCCAGCAGTGCGTGTGTGGCGAGGAGAACTAGCGGCTGCAGCAAGTTGGAAACAACAAAGGATTAGTGAGGAGGACGAATTGAAGCCAGGCGGCTTGGTGGCTTGGTGCGAGAAGTAAACCCCGCCTTGGACGTGGTGGACTTGGTGTTGCAGGAGAGTTCTGCTACAACAGGGAAGAGAGGAGAAGGAGCCAGCATTGTAGATAGTTTAGCAAAGATTTGCAAGGAGTGGACTGGAGGCTCACAAAGCAGTCCAAAAGAGTTCGTGCTAAGGAGAAGCAGAGTTCGTGCAGCAAGACACATAATAAAGGGAGAACAAGAGGGCATAGCGGTGCTCCAAGAATGGGAGAGAATCGAGATATTGAGCAATTGCTCGATAAATTGGCTCAACTGTTCAAGGCAAAAGACAAGGACATGTTGAGTTTGACTGCCAAGGGATCAGGGGAGGTGCTTGAATTCTCGACCAAAGATTTGGAGTCATTGAGAAAATCAAATAGGAGTGCGGAAAGAGCCAATCAAAGTGGGAAAACAACAGTTCTTGGCAATTTTGTCAATCTCGCACAAATTGAAGAAGGGATCTCAAATCAGGCTCCTACGTTAGATGAAACTTCTCGTTCAAATTGGATACTAGACTCGGGAGCAACTACGCATGTCACGGGTAGGTGGAGTGAGTTTGCATCATATGCTCCACATCCACCCATGCATAAAGAGACCATCCAAACAGCAGATGGAACTTATCAACCTGTCAAAGGTGTCGGCACAGTGAAATGCACTCCGTCAATTACATTGTCTTCGGTCTTATATGCTCCATCATTTCCGGTGAGTTTGGTGTCTATGAGCTCCTTGGTTGATGATATTGATTGTCGAATCATCGTTGATCGATACAATTGCATAATTGAGGAGAGGAAGACCAGAAGGAGGCTTGGGATCGGAGTGAGGCATAAGGGACTATGGTACTTAGATAGACAAGAAAGTGATGGAGCATTGTGCACCGCTCTGACAGTTGCAAGTAATGATGAGGCAAGGGTGATACTCCAACATTGTCGATTGGGCCATATGTCCTTTGATACTATGAGTAAGGTATTTCCTGAAGAGATGAAGAAGGTGGATAAAGACAAGCTTGTGTGTGATGCATGTGAGTATGGAAAACACACAAGGACATCATATGTGAGTCGTGGACTCCGGAGCACATCGCCCTTTGTGCTGATTCACTCTGATGTCTGGACGTCTCCTATGGTCTCTGTTAGTGGAATGAAGTATTTTGTCACATTCATTGATTGTTACTCTAGGATGACTTGGATATATCTCATGAAACAAAAAAGTGAGGTGTTCGCATGTTTCAGGGACTTCTATGCATATATCCAAAATCGTTTCAACATTGGTGTTCAAATTATCAGGACTGACAATGGGACAGAGTATGTGAATCATGAATTTGGCAATTTTCTTTCAGAAAAGGGAGTACTTCATCAAACTTCGTGCCCTGATACTTCTCCACAAAACGGAGTAGCTGAGAGGAAGAATCGACATCTGCTAGAGGTAGCTCGATCACTTATGTTTACTATGAATGTGCCTAAATTCTTATGGAGTGAAGCGGTTATGACTGCTACTTATCTAATCAATCGGATGCCATCAAAAGTTCTTGGGATGAAGACTCCGTATGAAATGATCTATGGGAAAAATGAGTTCATTGTTCCCCCAAAGGTATTTGGATGTACATGCTTTGTTAGGGACCACAGACCTTCGGTGGGAAAATTAGATCCACGTGCCGTGAAGTGCATCTTCATTGGATACCCATCTGGACAAAAGGGCTACAAGTGTTGGAGTCCTAGTGAGCGGAGAACATTTGTGAGCATGGATATGACATTCAGAGAGTGCGAGCCGTTCTATGGAGAGAAGGCGGATCTCAGCTCATTATTTGACTTGACTCTCCTAGCACAAGTAATGCTAGTCGAGAGGGAGAGTGAACCACTCAGACAAGGGAAGATGAACCATCGAGATTTGTGGTTGATTCAATTCCATGTCCTATGAGTGAAGAGAGATGGATAAAGCCAAATGAGGAACAAAATTTGAGGGTGTATACAAGAAGACAACCTATGGATAAAGAGAGATGGAAAACCAAATGAGGAAGAAAATTTAAGGGTGTATACGAGGCAACCGCATCAACAATGGTCAAACAAATGGTGAGATCCGGTGGGGAGCAACATCAACAACAAATTCCGGGGTCGAAGTTGACTCATCTGAGAGTGTGCCATGTGTCACTGATGATTCATTGGATCTACCCATTGCCTTAAGAAAAGGAACTCGAGCTGGAGCTAGAAAACCTCCAAATTGGTACCGGGAGGAGCATGACATAGCTAATTATGTATCATATACATCTCTATCTACGAACTACATGGCCTTCATCGCATCATTGCAATCTGTGGTAATTCCAACAGACTGGAGAGTAGCAAAGCAAGACCCGAAGTGGCGTGAGGCCATGATAGAGGAGTTAAATGCTCTCGAAAGGAATAAAACTTGGGAACTTGTACATCTTCCAGCAGGAAAGAGAGCTGTTGGGTGTAAATGGATCTACACCGTGAAACAGAATCCAGAAGGGAAAATTGAAAGGTACAAGGCAAGACTAGTTGCGAGAGGATATAGTCAAATATATGGGATTGACTATGATGAGACATTTGCGCCGGTGGCAAAGATGAACACAGTGAGGATCCTAATCTCATGTGCAGCTAACTTCGGGTGGCCTTTGCATCAGTTGGATGTCAAGAATGCATTCTTGCATGGAGATTTACATGAGGAGGTATACATGGAGATCCCACCTGGTTTCTCCACTCCTAGAACATCAGGAAAGGTATGCAGGTTGAGAAAATCTCTATATGGCCTCAAGCAATCTCATGGGCATGGTTTGATAGATTTAGACGAGTTGTATGCGGTATGGGATATAAGCAGTGTAATGGGGATCATACGGTGTTCTATCGGCACTCAAATAGCCAGATTACAATCCTTGCCGTATATGTTGATGATATCATAATCACCGGAGATGATGAGGTGGAGATATCACGGTTGAAAGACAGCCTACGCAAA
Source organism: Avena longiglumis (assembly GCA_030063025.1). NCBI lineage: Eukaryota > Viridiplantae > Streptophyta > Magnoliopsida > Poales > Poaceae > Avena > Avena longiglumis. The sequence goes on along the minus strand of CP125973.1, from coordinate 125,077,210 downwards.
GAATTTGAGGTAAAGGACCTTGGCCAACTCAAGTACTTTCTTGGCATAGAAATTGCTAGATCTCCCAAAGGGATTGTTCTCTCCCAGAGAAAGTACGTATTGGACTTGCTTAGTGACACAGGCATGCTTGGGTGTCGGGTTGCATCAACACCTATCGATCAAAACCACAAATTATGTGCCGAATCTGGGGAACCAGTGGATAAGGAGAAGTACCAAAAGCTTGTTGGAAGGCTCATCTATCTATGTCACACAAGACCTGATATTTCATATGCAGTGAGTGCAGATACATGCATGATCCTAGGAGCGGACACTTGGATGCGGTCAATCAAATCCTCCGGTACTTGAAGGGTAGTCCAGGAAAGGGACTATTGTTCAAAAGAAATGGTCATCTAAATGTGGATGGGTATTGTGATGCTGACTGGGCAAGTTGCTTGGATGATAGGAGATCCACATCTGGTTATTGTGTATTTGTCGGGGGAAATTAGTGTCGTGGCGAAGCAAGAAGCGTGGTGGTTTCAAAGTCAACAAATTGGCTGAATATAGAGCTATGTCGCAAGGTTTGAGTGAGATGTTATGGGTGAGGAATCTTCTTTGAGCTGAAAGTGTTGAGAAAATGCCCTTTAAATTTGTGGTGTGATAACAAGTCGGCGATCAACATCGCAAACAACCCTGTTCAACATGATCGAACCAAGCATGTGGAGATTGATCGCTTCTTCATAAAGGAGAAGTTGGATGATGGTATAATTAGGATAAATCATGTAACCTCTAGCGAGCAAATTGCAGACAGTTTAACTAAAGGATTAGGAAATAAAGAGTGCAGTTCAGCTTGTAACAAGATGGGAATGATAGATATCTATCACCCATCTTGAGGGGGAGTGTTGGAGACTGTCATAGGAGAGCCTGGAATATTCCAGTAAGTGTTAGTATAGTAGTGCTGTCCTAGGACTACCTGGAACATTCCAGTGAATGTAGAGTCTAAGTTAGTGTCCTACTAGATTCTAGGGTATTCTGGTGTACTAGTAAAGGTGTACATAAGTTCAGCTATATATATTAGAGGGTGTGGAGGTCCAAGGGACCAGCCCATCCCAGAATTTTCCCCCTAAAGACTACAACTATGATGATGGTGAGAGACAGAGAGATGACCCTCTTTTGGGTGGATAGATGGTTCGATGGAGGACCATCAAGGAGATAGCGTCGGACTTCTCTGCGCTAATCCCAAAACACGCCCAGAAGAGTCGCATCGTGAGAGATACGCTTCTTCAGCACCGGTGGATCACAGACATCTAGGGTGCACTAAGCTCGCTTTCTCTTTGGAAGTACATCTAGCTTTCGATCGGAGTGGGGGACTTCAACCTCTCGGACGGGATGGACACCCTCCTTTGGAGGTGAATGACATATGCTCAATACACCTCCAAATCTTTCTATGAATTTCTCTTTGAGGGAGCCATTCTTTCGAGCTCTTGGAGGCTGATTTGGTGCACCTAGGCCACACCATGGGTCAAGTTGTTTATCTGGCTAGCTTGCCAAGACCGATGTTGGGCAGGTGAGAGGCTGGCGCGACGGGGTGTCCAACAGCCCCCTCGTTGCCCCCTATGTGACTAGTTGATTGAGACCATGAGGAACCTCCTTGTTAGTTGCCCATTCCCACGATCTGTTTGGAACGAGGTATTATCGTGGATCCGATCCACGGCTTCCCCCTCATAGGACTATGAGGTGGACTTCGTCAAATGTTAGTTGAGGGTGTGCCATTCTCCCCCGCGCCTTACGCAAGGGTACTTCATCGATGGTCATGCTGATGGCCTAGTGGATTTGGAAGCAACGAAACACCGTCATCTTCGACAACATCTTGCCAATCATGGGAGGTCTCCTAGACACAATTTGATCTGAGGCTCGATCTTGGGCAGATGCTGGGGCTAAGGGCCTATGTGTCCTAATACTCGCCACTTAGATCTAGTGGGTTGAATTATTTGGGATGTCTACTTTTCATGAGCATGTAAATATTTGTACAAAACCTCTCTTTCTATATCAATGAATTGAAAGAATCTTTTGTGTTTTTGCAAAAAAGTATCCAAACTTATTTGACTTCGTGAGAATATACATGTCCAACAATCGCGTCTCCACAACCATTCGAGAAAGGATGGTTTTAGAAAGGGCTCCTATGACTAGTCCATAGGGAGGTTGCTTCTAGCCCTAGGGTCACTTGTTAACCCACCAATGGCTTTGTTTGACAAAATATTTCTTTGTTGTGTAAGTTACAAAGTTTAAGGTGACATAAGATTTTGTCCAATGTTGAATATCCTAACTTAGGAATAAAAGTTATTGACTTGTCTCGTTTACCTTACAACCTTTCAGCATTTTTTGTTAGTTGCAATATTATGTAGAGTACGAATTGATGCTTGCTACCCAAGGGCCTAATTTGTACATATGTTGTTGGTGCACTTACCAATGCCTACATATTTGCGATTCATGCTTGACCAGAATCCAACTAGTTAAATTACGCATTATGATGAAGCCCATTCTATATTTGTAAATGTGTATTCACTCTTTGTATATTACATCAAGATCTATTCATATTTTTATACTTCCCTTGTTCTTTTGATTCTCAAAACCCTAGATAGAGTGATCAACCTTTGGGCATGTTTGTTTGCCTGCATTTGGTTCGTCCAGGCTCGTCAAATGTGAATTCGTTTTGTTTAGTTGCCCACATGATGCCCAAAATAGGCTTGACGTTTCTAAAATCACCCTCGAACTGGTTTTAGTGGAATGGTCTATTCAGATGTTTACACTGGTGTGGCATCCCGCAAAACCACTACTAGAAAATCGCGTTGAATTTGTGCATTGCATCGTCATCATCATGCATTGTTTGCATAAAACTATTTGCAGATAAACTTGTTTTGTTTTCTAAAACGCCCGACTTGTTTTCAAAATGCAAACCCCGGGTTCCCGGATTATTTTTGTGTGTCTTATATCGGTTTGCAAACGGTGTTTGTAAAACAAATAAAAATATTTATTTATTTTAGCGGGGCAGTCGAACGGGCCGATTTGACCCGAACGACCACCCCAGAAAAACTAAATCGGTCCACCTCTAATCCTATTCCTACCAAACTACCTACCCAACCCTCCTCTCCACATCACTCCCTCCAATAGCCAGATGCCACCTCACCCCTCTCTCTCCCTCACCCAATCCCCCCCTGCCACATCACCACCCCACTCCCCCTCCCTCACACGCACACACACACCCTGGGCCACACACACGCACACCACACAGCAACACACGCCTCCCACCACGCACGCTGGCCCCACCGGTCCCACCCCTTCCTCACGCTGAACCCCCCAGCCCCGCTCTCTTCCTCCCCTGCTCTCGTCTCCCGGCCCTCGCCCGCCTCCGCTGCCCGCCTCGCCCGCCCCCACCCCTTCCTCCGCCGCCGTGGCCTCCGCCCGCCGGCGCCGCCAGGAGCCCCGCATCCACCTCACCGCCCACGCAGCTACCCCTCCGCTCCGCTCCTCCTCACCCGCCACCGCGACCGCCTCCCTCCGTCGCCACGCCAGCCCCATCTCCTGGCCTCCGCGCGCCCGGCGACCCCTCTCAGCGCCCGGTGCCTGCGAGCCCAGCGCGCCCGCCCGCCGCTCATGAGCCCGCCGCCCGCCCGCTGCTGCCTCCTCCTCGCCGGCGACCTCCGCGCCTCCTCTGCGAGCCCCGCCGCGCCGGCGCTCTCCTCGCCTCACCCCGCCGCAACCCCGTCGCCCTTCCGCCGCCTCGACCCGGCCGCGCGTCCTCGCCAGGTCGCGCGCCTTGTGGCGCTCCAGCGCCTCCCCTTCTCCGGCGGCCGCGCCATGACCCAGCGTCGGCCATCCTCCAGCGCCCCGGCCGAGCCTCCCGCCGCCGCCGTCCTCGACCACCATGCCCGCCTCCCCGTGCTCGCTCCGGCAACCGCCAGCGTCGCAGCCTCTGCCGGCCGTGTCCGTCCCCGTCGAGCCGTCGTCCTCCCACCCGAGCCCTCGCCGCTCCTCTCGCCCAGCTCCGCGAAGCTCGCCCTCGCCTCGCCGTCAGCGCGCCATCGCAGCAGCTGCCCCCTTCGTCGGCCCGAGCCTCCCCGCCTCGCCTCTGTCCGTGGCAGCGCCATGGTAGAAGCCCCCTCCGTCCTGCGTGTCCGGGTGGTGTTCGACCGTAAGACCGCCAGGGAGATACCCTTGCTGCGCATCGGCATGTCTCCACCTGCAGGTCTAGGTGCTCCATCTGTGGTGTTTGGCGGACCAAGTCTCGGCTCCCGTCTCGGTGGCGGGACACCAACAAGTGCGCAATCACCGAAGCCGTTCAAGTTCGCCTCTCGATCACTCGTTGAAGCGTCCAAACAAGGACCAAGTCCGTAACGCCAAGATCTTCCGAGAAGCCCTGTACCATGTGCCGACGTCTGACCAAGCTCGCCCACGAGACTGTTGTCGTCGAGGACTCGCAACCCTCGGTGGGCCCCCAAGATCTACGCCGCGGAACAACAAGTCCTTCGAGGTGGAACCGACAAGATCTGCAATCACGGACGCGGGAAACACCCCCGAAACTCCAAGATCGCCATGGGACGATAAGAACTTCACCCCGGACACCGAGACCCCGATGCGACAAGATCTGCCCCGCTACCGAGAACGACCCCGGAGTCCGAGAACGCTTCCGTCGAACCTCGAACCCCAGATCCGTCGGACCCTGAGACCGACCCCGAACCCCGGAACCCCAAGATCGTCGCGACCCCCTAATGTGTGAACCCCTTTCCGAAAACCCTATTTTATAATATAATAACAACTGGTTGCATATTTAATTGACATCTCGCATGCATCTCGTGTGGTTTGGGGGCCTTATGCCGATTCACCATATAATTAAATATGGGGCCTATATGCGGACAAATCTAGTCTCATGTTGGCCTCATTTAAACTTGTGTAGCGAACCGGTGATATATTTTGCATTGTTAAACAACATTTAATTGCGGGGCTTCTAAATAACTTGAACCGTTTAATTAATTGTCGGGACCCCGGTTCCGCTTAATATTGACCTAATTGCATCGCATCTTGCCATGTCATACATCATACATGCATCATGCCGATCTTCTGCCGTGTATTAAATATTGCATCCGGTGTTTGTTCTAGTGTTTTGCTTCTTCGCGGATAAGGCCGTTGAGTTGATGTGAGCTTCGCCCCGTTCTTCGGTTGAACCTCCGACAATGTTTTCAGGCGAGCATCTCCCCCTTTCTACCTATCTTACTTTTATAGTCTTTATTCCCTCCTGTTGATCTATTGCTATCTGTGTTGCGATGCTCTAGTTTCCGTACCCTTGACATTACTTGCAGCCTTATATTGCCTTGGACACATCCTATTACCTGTTGTTTTGGTAGCTAGTTGGACTTGCGCGTCGTAGTCGCTTGCTCAAGTGCTGTTGCGTGTCGTTCAGTGCCACAGTTGTTGATGTATTGCCGCAAGTTGATGTTGGAGATGATTCTAGTTTTACTTACCGTTCATTTTAATCCTGTTTAACAACTAAAATTGAAGTAAGCAGAGGCATCGGTGGGTGATAGATAACATTTGGTTTTCGAACGCCCACTTGTGTCCCGTAGGACCCCGAGTACTTGATACCTATTCCTTGATTTATCGCGCTATCCACATCCGGAGGTATATGGGGCCCCTGAGCGAGCTTGATTCGGACTTATTTCTTGGGGCCACAAACTAGTTTGAGGTTTTATTTACTATCTGTACTTATGCCATGCTACTTATGTATTTACGATTGTGCGAGGAGCACACTTTATCTTTTAGGAATTGTGACCCGTTCTGCGGTATCGACAAGCCCAGTTTGGGTTCCCGATCGCTTCTGACCCTACAAACCTTGAGTCCGTCTCGGAGCTAGCTTACTTCGTTGCGGGTAGACTACAAGGGGTGGCCCCCTGAAATATTTCTGAATCCTGTGATTGTTAAGTCGTGAAAGCCTCGTTGGGATTTTTTTTGGTTTTTCCGAGGTTGATCGAGCGTGTGTTGCTATTGGTGCACCCCGGCCGGGTAAAACTTTCTGAAAGCCGTGTCCGCGGATATGGACGACTTGGAGCACAGTATCTCGACCATAGACAAGCATAACTAAAGTTTATTGCTATAAATTTGACTTTATAATGACTAGTAATCAGCTTCACTATAATGGAATGGCTAATTAATACTGACCACATCTGCTTGTTTGGAGTGTCGCTTGCGACCATTGTACCTGACTAGTAAGTATGGCAACTACAACGGAATGGCTGAATAAAAGTACCAACAACTGCTGGGTTTTGGGATTATATCATGCTATCTGTATCTGATTAGTAATTGCTGCAACTATAACGGAATGGTCAACTAAAAGTGCCCACTGCTTACTTTACCAGGATGATTATCTACATCTGACTAGTAACTGCTGCAACGATAACTGAATAAATAAAACTGCCAACGGTGTGAGTTCCTCGGTTGACTTCCTCGTTTGGTCTCGAGGAGGAAACACCAGGATGGGTTTGTTTGATGATAGTATCAGGTTGGTTCCGGATAGGTCCTTCTTACCCCCTCTGATTTGCCGCCAGTTGTATCGAGTCTCTATAGGTTGTTTAGTGCCTGTTGCCGCTGCCACTCAGTCCACCATACCTATGTAGGCGAGGACCGCCGAATTCTAGTCTCGCCGTGTACTGGCCTCAGTACTGACGCTCCTCTTTTTCCTTTGCCCTTTGTCGGCACCCCTTTTGTTAAGCAGGTTTTGAGATCGACGCCGTTAGCAGGGTTACCCTTCTTGGCTTGGCAGGGTTATGGACGCCATTGGTTATTCTTCAGGGCTCTTAGCCCCATTTGCTTCTTGTCCGTAGTCGGACGCTCTACCGTTTTCAAGGTGATTTGGATCTTGTATATTATATCTGTATTCTTGACTCTTTGAGTCGCTGCTGTATATATCTGTTCTGTGGGTCCATCGAGGACTGTTGTGTAATGTTATTACTTCGTTTTCCACCCGCACGAAAGTGCCTGGTGGGCACCTTTGAATCGTTTCTATGCGGGTTTGGCGGGAATCGCTGAAACTTGCAGAGGTCCGATTCTGAGGGTGTTACAACTGGTCTAGGCTCACCAGGGCACAAGGCGACAAAAGGGTAGCCTCAATGATACACATCAGATAAAAGCGCTCCTAGGGAGCACCACCAATCCCTACACACCCTTGTCAACCTACGCTCGCTCTCACCCCCTCGGTCCACATTTCACGCTACTAAATCACTCCCCTTCCTCAAGTGCCACCTTGGCGAAAAGGACACATTGTCTTTCGCTTCCATTTCTTGCATATGACTGCAACGGATTTTGCTCGACAAACCAAGAATGTCTTCTTTTTGACTATGGGCAGTGTGCATTCTACATCGATTGGTCCTTGATCTCCATCGATGAGGGTTAACCCTTGTGCTATGATAGTTCTAAGTCCTAGACTCCTCGTACACTCATTTATTTGAATTCAATAGACAAGGATTTGAGTTTGAGGTTCGGGGCTTCTACACCATGTAGATTGGGGTTGGAGTTTTCATCCTAATTTACTTGCATGTATACTACATTTAGGAATTATAAGCCAAAGATGCTTACATTTAGGTACAGTTGGTCCTGTAATGCTATAATGTGGGGGATCGAGTTTATCTTATCATGCTACATGGAGGGATGTTAGTCTAATGATGCTACATTTCTATTTGAGTTGGGATTTTTATTTGTCTAGGACATATATTATTAGATGTATTTTGCAGATATTATTTACAACGAGCATTATCAATGTGGGATTTAGGTACATTCTTAATGTTCATGTAGGACCATACGAAGGTGAAGAGTGAAGAAGAAACCAATCTTGATAAGGAAAATGGTTCCTAATATTCTCTTGGTCTACCTAGTCTAGAAAACATCCTCCCAATGAATCATGGGATGAAAAGAAGAAGGTGTTGTCTAGCAAGTGGCAACGGAACAAGGTAGAGGGATTGACCAACCTCCAAGGACCATCCACTTTACTCATGGCATAAAACCATGGTGGTTCTACATGCAAATCAACGAGGATGGACTCTACATGTTGGTCATCATGAAAGACTTCAAGCAAATGATCAAGGGCCTGATACTTCATGTTGAAGAACTATGCACGTTGCTCCTATGCTCGTACAATGATATTTGTCGGTGAGCTCGTATTTAATGTCGAGTAACCTCAATATGCATTTGTAGATGTCCTAAAGGATATGGGCGTCTCAATATTCTAGGTCAACGGTGAACCATTGATGAACGTGTAGATTCATGACACTAAGGACTCCGTCAAGAGGGTTATGTGCATGTCAGTTAGACTACTTATTATAGCTAAAAAACCTAAGGTAATGATGTGTTGCGCTAGTATTTAATGATGAACCTCTATTAGTAGTGGGCATGTAATTATGTTAGTCTATGTGACTTATGGTTATAACAATATAAGTTAATAATGCGTATCTTGACATGCATGATAAAATGAGGTGGTAAGTGTTGGCCTGTTATATAATCTTGTCATTGTGTCATGCAGGCAGTAGTGTGAACAACACACATAAGTTGTGTGTATGTTGTGTGTGACTATGACACATGAGATGTGACCTATGTGTGAACAATACACATATGTTGTGTACTGAGTTGGGGCAGTGTGTTAGCAATTGTCTCCAAGTTGGCTTGTCAGGTTTGCAAGCTTACAGGATGTGTACTCACAAGAGTAGCAACACAAGCTTGCTTGTGCTGTGAATAGATCTGAGCATAGGTTGCTAAGTTGTAGGAATTCGTTTTTGAGTAGTGTAGCATTTGTTGCCACAAAAGCTAATAGAAAAAAGGCGTCTGGTGCCTAAAACATATTTTTGTGTTCACTCCTCTGTAGTGCTAGTCCTCTATTTTTTCCATTTACTAAAGAGATAGAACAGAGATAAGATAGATCAAAGAGGTAATACCAACACTTGGTATCAGAGCGCCAAGTTATGAGACCCCGAAGATGGCAAAGAAGGTTGCAGAGGACTTGTAGAAGGCCATGGAGGAGGCTCGCGCTAAAGCGCAGGAGCCATAGGATGATGTAGAGGCATCACGAGCAAAGTTGGTGGTGCTAAAAGGGAAGAAGGTTGATGGGGTGACAAAATCTAAGGAGCTGGTTCCGGTGACAACGGTGCTCTTGGTGAGGCCTCGGGGACCCATTAACTACCCCCAGTTGACCACCAACTACATGTTGTGGGCAATGCAGATGTGGGTGGCACTATAACCAGCCGATGTGTGGGTAGTAGAGTGAGCTCTCAAACTATGAGCTTTGAGGAAGACCGTGGCGCGTTGCTCGCCATCTACCAAGGAGTGTTGGAGGACGTGTTGGCATCGCTCGTCTGCAAGGACAAGTCGAAGATGTCATGGGATGCCATCAAAGTTGTGAACATTGGCCACGATCGCGTCCGAGAGATAAAGCCGCATACACTGCGCAATGTGTTTGAGGCACTGGAGATGGACAACTCTGAGTCCGTGAACACATACATAACACATGTGAACAAGATGGTTATGTCCATTTGTGCTCAGTGATGAGCTAAGATCATTGTTGTCCAAAAAGTTCTCTAGGCTACACCGGCAAGGTTCATGCATCTTGTGACCTCACTGTAGCAATGCATCGTCCTCAAGACATTGACTGTTGAGGATCTGTTTGGGTGTTATCAGGCTCATGAGGAGCGGATACGAATGCACCTATTGGAGGGCAGCATTTTTTGTTCTCCAATAAACTATGGAGGTCATATCAGTGGGGGAATGGTGATCGTGGTGCTTTCCACAGTCATGCAAGCAGCCATAACAACGAGGATCATAACTGTGACTCCAACACCAGTATGCGTAGTGCTCACAAGCCTAGGAAGAACAAGGGGAAGTGCCATAACTATGGCGTCCATGGCCACTACTCATTCGGGGGACGCAAAATAAAGAAAGAAGAAGCCTTTTTCGTGTCGACAAATAAACATCCAACGCTGCTATGATGATGATTGAAGATGACCAAGATTATGGGGGTGATTGTTGGCATATTATGTATTCTTGTCATCATGTGATGCGGGTTGTAGTGTGAACAACACACATAAGTTGTGTGTTGGTTGTGTGAGAAAAGGGCACATCTGTGGTGACTTGTGTGTGTGTGAACGATACACTTATGTTGTGTATTTAGTGTGGGCAAGTTGCAGTGTCTTAGAAGATGTCTACAAGTTGGCTTGTCAAGCTTGCGGGTTGTGAGCTGACAAGAGTAGCAACACAAGTTGGTTTTGAGTTTCTTAAGAATTCAGTGAACCTGCCAAGTTGGTTTCTGACGAGTGAGTTCATGGATCAACCTAACTTGTGTTATAAATAGGTCCAAGCATATTTTGTTATGGGTAAGCTTAAGTTGCTAAGTTGTAGGAATTCATTGTTGAGTAGTGTAGCATTTGTTGCCGCAAAAGCTAATAGAAAAGGAAGGCATATGTTGCCAGAAAAATATTTTTGTGTTCTCTCCTTTGTAGTGCTAGTCCTCTATTTTCTGCATTTGCTAAAGGAGAGAACATAGCAAAGAGAGAATAGAGAGGGAACACCAATAGTAAGTTCACCTAGTTGAAAAGAGATGTTCATATCATGCAACCAAACATCATCAATATCAACAAAACTCAAAATATCTAGGAGGTGTAACTAAACGCCAAGGCGTCTCGTTCCCTCCCAAAACAATACCAATAAACAAACACGAGGGACAAATCACTAGTAGGTCTGGTTGAGTGGGGTCCAGTGTGGCACTTCATACATCCAATAGACATGTGCCTTTTGTTCGCGGCCATTCTTGGTCATGTTCCTATTTTAATAAGAAGAATAAACTAGCAATAGTGCATCTTTGGGTTAAAGGATTTCCAATTTTTTTGGAGAATTGTAATGTTCACAACCTTTGCCTACAAGGCCCAGAATCAGACCATCAAGGATTCTTTGTTTTGTATTGCTATATCGTAATGTCAGAGGATTTCTACCAAAGATGGTATACCTCGTGTAATTTTTGTGTGCTTGCATGCATATTCACTATCCTCAAATTCGGCAAAACACACATGGAGCTTACAAAGATCAATCCATGAATTTCCAGTTTTGATTTCCTTAGGATTCAAGTAGTGACATTCCATTCATGTATTTATCTATATTCCTACATTAATAAAGTTAAGTTTCCAAAGAGGCTATTAGTACATACCAACACTATTTTTAGTGCACTTTTCCGTGACTCATGTCCACCCTAGGAATCTTCCTAGGAGGTCACCTTTCCAAACAATGATCCTTGTCAATCACGCTTAACTAAAAGGTTCTCTATAGATGAGCTTCTAGAAAGAATATTAGTCATTTTGATGATTGGGCTAGATGTCACATACACTACTAGGAAAAGCCTTATATGTGGCGCATGGGTTTGGGCATTCTATGGCGCATATGGGATGCGCCACTATTGCCTCGCCACTAAATTATAATTCTGTGGCACATATTGATATTGCCAATATGCGCCACCAATTTTCTTTTCAAATTTCAAAAAATAAAGCAAGCCAGATCTAGTCCGAAGGTGGGGGTCAACAGAGATGGTGGTGGCTGGAGGAGGGGGTCGACAGAGGAGGGATATGCCGAAAGTGGGTGGAGGAGGGGGTCGCTAGAGGAGGAGGCCGTCGGAGGTGGTGGCCGGAGGAGGTCGCCGTCGGAGGTGGTGGCCGGAAGAGGAGGCTGCCGAAGGTCATGGCAAGAGGAGGAGGTGGCCGGAGGAGAAGGAGGGGATTGCGGAGGTGGAGGAGGGGGTCGCCGAAGGAGGAGTTCACCGGGGTGGTGGAGGTGGAGGACTATGCCATGGTCGGAGGTGGAGGAGGAGGTCGTGGGAGAATGGGGGAGGGAGGAGAAGGGGAGGATAAGGAGAGAAGAGAAGAAGTGGAGGAAACGAGAAGTAGAGAAGATGAGTAAAGGAGAGGAGAGAAGGAGAAAAGACAAAGGAGAGAAAGAGAAAAGAAAGGGAGAAGGGGCGCCGACAGGATTCAAAATTCGAATCCCGCCCAAAAATTCTGTGGCGCATATTTGTCTCCCCTTTTTTAATTTTTGCAGGAAAACATCTTATTTTGAAATAACCTTTTACTCTTTTCGAATTTGGGGATTCTGTAATATCTAGAATGACCTTTTGGGAAATTTCGAATCGATCGTTTTGATAGGTTAAAGACATTTTTCCGACATCGTATGCAAAAGTTATGGCCGTTTTACCATGTCATGACCTCTTTTTGCAAAATACATCAAAATTTATGTTTTTCATTTTTTTCTGACAACTATACCCCAAAATATAATTACATCTCAAAGAATTTTGTTTTAAGTCTTTATCATTTTCGTTTATTTTTTTACAAAACTTAAAAGGCGATCCATGGGGTTGCGTGGGATCTGTTTTCAACTTTCTATGGCGCATATGCCTATATGTGCCACAGAAACATCACTTCATGTGGCGCATATAGGCAATGCGCCACTGAATTGAGTCCCCCCTTAGTTGGTTGTGGGTACCATCAAATTTCTGTGATGCATGGGAAAATATGTGCCAAAAAAACACACATTTCTGTGGCGCATATGAGTTGCGTGCGTCAGAGAATTGCCATATTTTTATGGTGCATATGTCTATATGCGCCACAAAATTAATTCTATGCAGCATGCAGTTTATATAAGTCGCAGAAAGCCTTTCTATCTATAGTTAGTTTCCTAATAGTGTTAGAATACTGACATCCCCGCTAGTCAAGACCCAATAAGAACGTCCCATCTTGACACATGTACATGCGTCTAGTGCTGGCACATGTCCCACATGTCCATGTCCCTGACTCGTATTAGCCTGATCTGATACCAAATCATAACACCTGACCACTCTCAGACTAGCGGTAGTTACTCTTGGTTTCTCTTTAGGATCTATACTACACCCATAGACCAACACAAGACTTTTTGTGCACTTTAGCCTTACTTGTGAGCATCGTGGGAAACTTTCCAGGAGATTGAGGTCAGCCACCAAAAACTTCTTCTAGCCAAGCACGCTTAACTAAGAGTTTGTCTTAATAAAGCTTTCGCAAAAGTAGTTGCATCTTGTTGATATGGGGTAGTGTTATCAATCTTTTTGAAATTGGGCCATGATGTCACATCCTTGTTGTCCCAGAACATAGTACTTTCCGGTTAAGCCTTCAATATGACGTGTGGGTGCGAAAGGGTAAACATGGTACTAAAAATGTGTGGCAGACATATGGAGGCTATGATACTAGCTTCGCTAGATCACATCAAATGGTATAAAGCATCAACCTTCGATGCGCAGGGCACCTGTGTGTGCGGCTTTGTAGCATCACACTATATGGTCTGTGTAACATGGCATATCCTAGGGGTTCTCCCTATTGAGGATGGAAACTCTGTACAATGGATGGGGTTGTAGTGTCCCTCCCATGGAACTACATTGCTTGTTTAACTGATGTACATCCATATAAGCATTGGTGGTTCAATACACAACACTTTCATATTAACCTTTTAGGTGAAACAGGGATGAAAGGGTAATCGGGGTGTAGCTTATGCGTGTCAGCCGCATGGCTAATCTAGGTCATTAGCTAATACAAGACATGTATGCTGCAATTAAGCTGGTAGATGTTATGATATTTGGTTGTGATGTTTAGAGGTGTCTTTGAATTATGAGCGTTGACGCTAGTCAACATGGTTTCTTTGGTTGTATTTATGTTGTAATCTGAGTGTACTCATTTTTTATAATTGTTTTGATGGTTTAGAATATGCATGAAATGAATGTGAACATTTGGTTTCAAGGTCGGTGTCTCATTCTGCATAACAATTTACAAGCTAACAGAAATTTAAATAGTTTTTGGTAAGATGATGGTTGTCGTGTACCATGCAAGTATTGCTCCACCTTGTCAAATAGGAAGATCTTATCTCAAGGGACTCTAAAGGAATTGCGATCCACGAGATGCCAAAATAGTCATGGGCATTCATTTATGAAAGAAAACACCCAGGAGGGGAAGGATTTCCACATTGCCAAGAACAACCACCACATCTCTCCAGAGTCCATGTGGTTCTCCATAACATTATGTCCATACTTTTCACTATTGTACTCCACTATTTCTAATTGCCATAAGTTAGATTGCAAGATGGTTGTCAAGGATCCATCTTAGTATGGTGTCTTATAACAATGGCAGTCATGATAAGAGTGTGTGAGTAGTCCCCACAAGTTTAGGCCCCGCAACACTCACACATGGTAGAGCGGGACTAATGGTACAAATGTGTATTATAGTATTATTGAAACTTTTTGTCTATATTTTCATGATATAGTACTCGATCATAGACTCGATGCCCGACGAAAGTTAAATGCATTCAACCAGGAGACCAAATAACACGAAAGCTGGTGATGGTAAGACACAGTAGTGTGGCTAGTGTGGTTGAAGTAATTCCTTGCACACACCAACATATCATAAATGCGTAAGTGTTGATTTGGTGTCTACCTGAATAACCTAGGTGACCTCTATGTCCGAACAACAGGAAGTAGTACAATAGATGATATGGTCTTACGGGCATCGACCTAAATCGAGGGTCTGTTTTGATATCAATATTGGTGGCCATGTATTAAATTTAACGTAAAGTTCCAATACCCTCTGAATTAGTATGGTTGAAGTTTTCAATGTTAGCGTTCGAATAACAAATGAAATCGTAAACTAAATCTTTATAAAATTCATTTCCAATTGTTGTTTGTTTCCCTCCTTTTGGAATCCTAGAATTTGAGGCCTGAAGACTTATCGTACCTTTTGATATCGGTGGGCATGTATTAATTTGACCTAAAGTTCCAATACCCTCTGAATTAGTGTGGCTGAAAGATTCCATTGTCAATGTTTGAATGGCAAATGAGACAAAAATAAATCTTCACCTAATATGTTTGCAATTTTGTTTGGTTGCCCTCTTTTTGGAGTCATAGAATTTTAGACATGAAGGCTTACCCAAAGTGGAGAAATGAGGTGATCGTCATGGATAGAGTTGAAAATGCAGCTGTGGCCGGATTTGAGGAAGAAGATTGTTTCTTCACCATCATGGTGAAACATACCTTGGTCTTTACTCCTTTATTGTCACTGCATTGGAGCATGTAGCCAACAAGGACCAAACCTAGTATGTGCTCCTCTGCCACCGCCACACCAACATGGAAGAAATATTGCCATATTGTCATCATGGAGTAGAGAGACACATTCATAAACCAGGGAGACGAGGAATGGCAAGATAGAAGGTGGCCAGAATGGAGGATTGTGGTTGAGGTGCCCTCAATGAGGAACAAGAGAAAAATGTGTTGTAGATGACGAAGGTTAGGAAACATAGTCTAAGGAATCAGTAGTGGCCTCATCACCGGTGGGGATACTCCAGCAAATGGTGTGGAGCCTCCTAGAATGCTGGCGAGGGAAGTGGGTAGCATCAGCATGAGTTAATGCTTGATAATGGTGTAGTGGTTCACATTCCCTATATACGGAGGGGTAAGGTTGATATGGGGAAAATACTTTTGGTTATAGTGTAGAGCTTGTGGATTAGGTTGTAGTTCTTGTTCTCACGTCTAAATGCAGTCAAACCACATAATTCAGCAGACCCAAGTAATGTTCCCCATTCGGGGCCTCGACACTAACATGCAAACGAGGCGTGATAGAATTTTATCACTAATATCATCTACATTTTTTGTCTATGTTTTGATCTATCCCAATTGTGTGTAGTTGGATGTGAACCTCTACCTCTACAATTGATCACAGTCACGTTCTTTTAGTTTTTTGTGTTTTATTATGCTCGTGGACTTGTTGGCTAACCAATTTTGTTATGACCAGACAAGTGTTGGAAATATACCCTAGACGTAAATAATAAATGAGTTTATTATCATATTTCATTAGTTTATAATAGTTTTATATCATGCTATAACTGTGTTAAACAGACACATTGATACAAGTGTGGTATGTAAACAAACCAAGTCTCTAGCAGCCTCTACTATTTAACTAGTTCATTTAACTAATGATCAAGGTTTCCTGTTCATGGGAATTTATATCAATTGATAATAAGGTCACTTCATTAGTTAAATGATGTGATGTACATGTACCCAACATAAGTATTACAACATGATCAAGTCACAAAGTTGATCGTTGCAATAATTAGAAACGAAGTTTGCTACTCCTTAGACGGTAAGATCACATCTAATCACTATCACCCAAGGTTGCTTCGATTGCATCAACTATTACACCATAACATGTTGATCATAAAGGTGTATGTCAAGTATTTCAAAGGAATAGGTTGAGGCATATGCATCAATATCGGGATTTGTTCTTCCGCGTGACGGGAAGATACACTAGCCCACTCGGTGAGATTACATCCATAAAGCCGCACAATGTATGACTAGGTCATGGGGATGGAATATCACGGAAACGAGTTAAGCAACACTTGTCGGTAACAAGATCAAACACGGTATAGTGATACGGATGATCAGATCTTAGACAAGTCATATATTGAAGTAACGAAGGTAATTGGACTCGACGTTGATGGTTCAAACGACATTGAAATCATGGAATGCATAGGGGTCATTATCGGTATCCAGATCCCGCTGATGATCATTAATCCGAGAAGCGTCTTGATCATGCCTGTGATGTTCCCAAACCGTAGGGTAACACACTTAATGGTTCTACGACGCTTGGGGGTCGTTTTGGATTCATCGGGATCACCGAAAGAAAGAGAAGAGAAAGCTGAAATTGTTCCATGAGAGTCCGAAGGTTGTTCGGAGTGATCCGAAGGGTGTTTCGGGTCATAGGGGAATTTAATAAGATGTATATTATATTATTTATTGGAATTAATATTAAAATAATATTTAAAATTAGATTGGGGCAACCCACCTTAATGGGCAACTCCTAGAGGGAGTGGCCCATATATGGCAGCCACCCCATGGAGAAGGCAAGGGCGCGCGAGGTGGGGACCCACCCTAGCCGTCGGCCGAACAAAGGCTTGGCGCGCGGGTGGGTGATACGTCGGAAACGTATCTATAATTTTTGATGCTTCATGCTTGTTTAGTATCTATTTTGCTTTGCTTTGTCTACACTTTGAGGAGTTTTTATATATTTTCTGGAACTAACCTATTAACAAGTTGTCACAGTGACAGTTGCATGTTTCTTCTATTTTTGGTTTCAGAAAGGCAGAAAATCAATATTATCGAAATTGGACGAGACAAAAGCCAAAATCAATATTTTATCGTGAGGGACACGAATCCAGAAGACAAGACGGAGACGCGAACCAGGGCGGCCAAACCCCCCTAGGCGCGGCCTGGGGTGGGCCCACGTCTGGGCAGGGTGTGGCCCCTGGTCGCCTCCCGGCCTCGCCCCTTCGCCTATAAGAAGCCCCCGATATAGAAACCCTAAGTACCCGATCAAAAACATCCACAAAACCGTCTGTAGCCGCCGCCACCGTCGTCCCTAGATCGGGGCGATCTGAAGTTCTTCCCGGCACCATGCCGGAGGGGAGATCATCCTGGAGGTCTTCTCTCCGTTATGATGCGTGAGTAGTTCCACCTTGGACTATGGGTCCATATAGTAGCTAGATGGTTGTATCTCCTTCTTGTGCTTTCATGTATAGATCTTGTGAGCTCTGTTCATGATCAAGATCTAATCTATTTGTAATCATGCATGTTGTGTTTGTGGGGATCCGATGAATATTGAGATTACTATGTCAGATTGATTAATGGTTTTGTCTTAATGATTCTATCATGTTTGTGTTGTTTGTGATCTTGCATGCTCTCCGTTGTTAGTAGCTATCTTGGTCGAGTAGTTGCCAGTGACTCCAAGAGGGGGTATTTATGCACGATAGTGGGTTCATGCCTCTAGTTTCTAAGGGAAGTGACAGAAATCTCTTCATTGTAGATGTGTTCTTGCTACTAGGGAGAAAACAACGGTCTCTTGTTCATGGAACAAGTTGATTGTTTATCTTACAAACTTTGTTTAAAGCAGTTGCCTGTTGCTTGCAACTTAATACTGGAGGGGGTTCGGATGATAACCTGAAGATGGACTTCTAGTAATAGATGCAGTTGGATGGCGGTCTATGTATATTGTTGTATTGCCCAATCGAATCTCAAAGGATCTTTTTGTCTAGTATTGCATTGTTATGCCTTGCCCAGTTCCTGTCAATTGCCCTGCTGTAATTTGTTTACCCTTCGTGCCATGTTGTTTATCTAAGGAGAGCACCTCTAGTGAACTATGGATCTCAGTCCAATCTTTACCATTGATGCATCTTCCACTGTTACTTGTTTACTTGCTGCAAACCATTATCTTCCACACCATACGTTTAATCCTATGTTACAGCAACCGGTGAGATTGACAACCGGTTGGGGCAAAGTCTTGATTTTGTGTTATGCAGGTCTTCATGTTGCTTGGAGCACTTTTGGGGGCGTTTACTTCCTCCTACTGGTTCTATAACCTTGGTTTCTTACTGAGGGAAACTTGCCTGCTGAACTGCATCATACCTTCCGCTTGGGGTCTCCCAACGAAGTGCTGCTGCACTCATCAGTGGGGCCTACCCGGCTGCCTCCCTCTTGGGCGCCTCCTCCTCCCTTCTCCTTTAGTCCTACCCAGGGACTTGACAAGGTGGATTTCCGTCCCTTCCCCTATTTAACGAGGGGCATATGAGAGGGAACGAACACACACAACCAATGCAATATTTCCTAAGGCATTTCCTTAGAGAATCTCTTTCTCTCTCTCTCGATGGCTCTCTTGCACGTGGTTCCAAGAAGAACTGTCCACGTGGGAGACGATGTATCTTTGGCATGTCGTCGCGCTGCTGGATCCCTGTTCTAGAAGATCTACTTCTACAATCTCGGCTGGATCGGGGAGAATGGGAGTCGTTATTGAGCACCGTACATGTGCGAAATCACGGGGGTGCTGCCAGTTGTGGCACCTAGATTGTCGTATGAGGAACAACTCAGCCTTGTGGTCAGCTCCAAGTACGACTACATCATCCATGTTTCGTGTGAAACATTAAACGCTTTTGGTCCACAAGGGGGTACGTTACTGAAACCTTCTTCATTACAACATTACTCCTATATAGATACGAGCAATTGGTGTTGCGCTAATCATGATTTTTTTGTTATCTGCTGTGAACCCCTTCAGCAAGGAGATCGGAAAAAACAATTATTTTTTTAATGACTACCTTCTAGCTGAGCATCTCTTTTTCTTGATAACCTAGGGAATACTTAGGGAATAGGGATATCTACTTTGATACAGTCCATTTGTTGGGCTACAATCATCGACTACAACCTGAGGAGGCATGTCAACTTCTGCTCCTAGCACTTCCTCATCACATCTTTGGAGTTCACCGCACTTCCTCTCAACCATCGTTTTTTTGCTAAACTTGATTTTCAACTAGGAAGACATGGGATTGATATTCAAGGCCGACAAATATGGATCGAGGCTAGGGTTTCATAAGTCCATCATGTAGAAGGATAATTGGAGAAAGGTGGAGATTAGTGAGTAAGACTGCGAAGATGATTGCTCCATGCAAGGTTTTTCCATTTATTGTGATTTTTTTGGTTTAGATACTCATCACTAGATTTTATGGTCGATGGTGGAATGCTAGGATTGATGAAAATAATTAAGGCATTTTATTGTCTTTGCATTAAAATAATTTTATATGGATTTCCACCTTCTTTACTAAAATTTTGGTGCCAAATATGATTTGTTTTCGATAGTGTATGCTTGAACTCTTTGACACAGATGTTGCTAGTAGGCAATTATAGATGGAAAATGAGGAGCTATTTGTAGGGGAAGAATGACCTTGTGAGGCTGACAAACAACATTGTGTCCTTAACTAGTATCTACTTATTTTGTTTAAGTGGTCCACAAACATATGAGGACTCATCATTACATTGATCATATGTTGACGAGTATACAAATGATATTTAATATCATACCTGATATTCCGATATTCCCGGGATATTTAACATACTATAGCCGTGGAAGGGCAAGCATGTCGATTAGAAATAGACATTAGGTACTTGGGATTTTCATAGGTGATTCTGTTGGAATTATGCCCTAGAGGCAATAATAAAGATGTTATTATTATAATTCTTGTTCATGATAAAGTTTATATTCCATGCTAGAATTGTATTAAGCGGAAACATTAATACTTGTGTGGTTTGTGAACAACACCGTGTCCCTGGTACGCCTCTAAGGACTAGCTCATTGATCAATGATGGTTAAGGTTTCCTAACCATAGACATGAGTTGTCAATTGATAATGAGATCATATCATTGGGAGAATGATATGATGGACAGACCCAAACTAAGCGAAGCAATTAGATCGTATCATCGTGTTCATCTTTGCGAAGCTTTTCCTATGTCAAATATTGTATTCCTTAGACCATGAGATAATACAACTCCTGGTATCGGAAGAAAGCTTTGAGGTCATCAAACGCCATCCTATGAGAGGGTGATCATAAAGGTGTCTCTCGGTGATCGGAAAGTATCATTGGGTTGTAGGTATCGAGATGGGATTTGTACCCACGTCGGAGAGATATACTTGCCCACTCGTGTCGATATCAACACCGCTTAAAGCATGTGGTTAAGGAGTTAATCACAAAGTGATATCGGATTACGGAGCAGTAAAGTACTTTTGTGAACGAGATTGAACTATGTATGATGATGCAAGCGATCGAATCTCGCAAGTAAAATATCGCGAGACGAAGGGAATATATATATGGGATTGATTGAATCATGGCATCGTGGTTCATCCGATATGATCATCGATGAATGTGTGGGAGTCAATATGGGTGCCGGACCCCGCTGATTATTGATAGAAGATCATGTCTCGCATATTCTCGAACCCGAGGTCACACACTTAACGTATCTCGACGCTAGGATAGATTGGATAATTGGTTTATGAATTTTTGTTGAGTCTCGGATGGGATCCGGACATCACGAGGTTAGGAATGGTCCGGAGAATAAGATTCATATAAGGCAGTGCAGTTTTTGGAGTTCGGAATTGTTCCGGGTTAATCGGTATTGTACCGGAAGCTTCTAGAACCTTCCGGGAAGGGGACCAACGTGGCCCCACCTTCCGGGAGGGGATATGGGCCTATGAGGGAGTGTACTGGCCGCATTGGGCCAGGGGCACAAGGCCCCATAGGGCCCAGCCGATCCTAGAGAGTTTAAATCGTTTAAACTAGAGATAGGGTTTCTAGAAGAGGAGAGTCCATGTCCCCACCTTATCCTTTGGGCTTGGGGAAGGGGCTAGGCTGCGCCCTCTATATAAAGAGGGGCGCACCAACCCCCACACCTCTCCTCCAAACCCTAGCCGCCTTGCTAGCTTTCCTCTCCTTCCGATTGTTTGTAGGCGAAGCCTGCTGCAGAATTCTCCACCATATACACCACGCCCGTGTTGTAGATCCAATCTATCTCTACCATACTTGCTGGTCCGAGGAAGGAGACGTCGAGGTCTGCATGTGTGCATCTCACGGAGGCACCGCCACTTGTGGTGCTAGATCGGATCGGATCGCGAGGAGGAGAAGCACGACTACATCACCCACGTTCCGACGAACGCGTTCATTGTCTTGAATCTTCAAGGGTATGAAGATCTAATCCAATCTCTCTCGTTGATTGCATCTCCTAGATTAGATCTTGGCTTTCCCTCTGTTCGCATCCGTAGAAAATTTTGATTTACTATGCCGCGAAACCCTTCAGATTCAAGGATCCAACTGATGGATTTTAACTCGAGTTCACATTTTTTTCTTCTATCTTAATGTCGATTATTTTTTCTTAGGTTACCTAAACGTGTCATAATCTACAACAAGTATATCAGAATTTTCCATGGAGATCTTAGTCCTCCAAATGCAACTCCTAACCAACAATTCTTCAACTTCTATAAGGGCTTTGACTAGATATAACTGAGCAAGAAAAGGCCAGAGTGTATCACAACCCATCTAGCTAGTCAATTAATAACTCAAGATATCTATCCTTAACCCCTTCTTTGTTGTATGAGCAAGAAACAAAACTTAAGTACTATTTTATTCACTCATGATTCATAACATATGCTACGAACATACCCAAGATTTTATCCTTCAAAATCCTATCACCCAAAGTTTCTAAACAAATCAAGTGTTCCAAACAGGGTCTTAATCTTCATCAATTGTGTCTTCTCCCTTGTCCAAGTCACATCAATCTTCACCTAACAACACTAAAATTTGCACTAAGTGTTTGTCATCAATTGTGTCTTCTCCCTTGTCCAAGTCACATCAATCTTCACCTAACAACACTAAAATTTGCACTAAGTGTTTGTCCTAATGATTTTCTTGGCACTGATCATAATAACTTGAGCCATCATGTGCCTACGTAGATGCGTCCACGCACCTTATAACCAGATTCTGTTTTTGATTTTTTAGGGTTATAGTCTTATTGGTCATAATTCATAGAATTGGATGAGAAAGCAATACAATGTCGATGAACACGTGTACAATTCAATCCATTTTGTGCCGAACCTTACAATTGAATGTCCATGGGCGTATGTGATACCTAGGTATGTGTAGTTTAAAGGAAATTTATGCCTATCACGCTTGGTGTCTGGGCACCAAGGTGCACCATTTATTTTACCTATATTATATATATACATGAAGAGAATGATACTAGCAGATAAAAATTTAGGTTTAAAATAGTAGCCTAGGGCTATATATAGGTGTAGGCAAAACTACATGTTTATTGCTTAAACTTATTTAGAAAGCTTATATTCATCAATAGTAATAACAATATATTGCAATCATAATCATGATATAATCAAACTATACACATGCATTATGAAGATACGCCCTACCGATATTAATTACTTACGTGCGGAGATTCAAAATAAAAAAGAATAATGCATATGAGAAACTAGAGAAAATACCATATGAGAGAAGCTTCTATTTGAAAATTTAAATACTCTATAAGGACATACCCGAGGACCGATAAATTATACATCAAACAAGTTTTTCCAAGACTAACTATCAACATGTCATATATGTCACATCCCAAAAATGGGAGAAAGTTTTAGCATTGCAGGTGTATTTCACGAAAGCGGTACGATGATACGGGTCTCTTTGGTCATAGGATTCTAAAAGCACGGGAATAGAAAAAATGTAGTAGTTTGGATGTCATGCTGAACTCGAACATGAATTGATAACATAGGAATCCGTAGACCATAGTAGAATTTGTTTAATTTGGTTGGACCACAAAAAACCTACAATTGTCGTCATGGATTATATCCATGGTTGTCACACAAAGAAGAAATTTTTCATGAGACGGGCTCAATGAAAATTTTAGTTTGGAATTGCATGCAAAGTGGACCATAGGAAATATTGTTATGGTTCTTAATCCTAGGAGCCAACCAAGTCATATAGGAAAAAAAGTGGTAAGGAATAGAGTCCTCCTAAATTCCTATGAAATTGTTTGAACCAAAGAGAATTTAATCACCAAGAATAATCAAATAATGTAAACTACTGATGACCGAAATTGTCCGAGCCAAATAAGTACACATGTCACGATATTTTGTGGTTGAGTTTTGTGAGCACTATGAATCTATATAATCGTTAATTAACTAGACAAGGTTGTGGGTCTGTGGTTACTAGACCTAGCAGTTATTCAACATCCCACATCAAGAAATATAGCGAAATAGGTGGAGCAACCAATTTCAAACAGATATCGTATACCCGCAAAAAAAACAGATATCGTATAACAAAAAAAATCAGCCCCCAATATTGAACAGATGCAAGTAGAGAAGTTCAGCGAATAATAAAAGTAGCATAAATAAATAAATCATTTATTGTTGAAAAAATCGAATGGAATAAAAGAGCAGAAAAGCAAGTTATGGAACGCCAAACCAATCGGTGGAAAGTACAAGAATCATGCATGGAACAAATTAAAGTAACCAGCACAACCAAATAAGGCAAATAGGATTTGGAAGAATCAAAGAAGTAAAGTTAAAAACCGGAAGAATCTTGAACAAGAGCCAAAACAGGAAGGCAGCGAATTGGTTTGTGGACTCGATCGGTTCTCCTATCACGATCGTCCGAGAAGTGATGAAGAGGAAAGAAAATTGGTGTTTCCACGATCGTTTAATTCTGGGCCTGATCGCAGCTCGCGAGAATCTCAGAACATATTTCTACCGATCAATTATCAGAGATGGCACGTGATGTACAATTAATATGGCACATCGATCGCTAAGGGCAAGCGTGTTTGGTACAGCTGCACGAGAAGTACACCCTACAAGTGGTGGTGATCGCAGAAATTGCCAGGTGATCAGGAGCATGCCAAAGAAGGCAATGGATGAAAAAAGTGGCCATAAAATCAGAGAAATGATCGAAGCCAGGAATGAGAAAAGTTGTTCAGATTAACATCTAGGCATATATTCACATGTACACGACGCACATTGCATCCTTCGTCTCCACACAAAGAGAGCTGAAGGGGAAAGCTAGGAGAGCACGGGGGGAGATACATAAATTGGAGCAGCTAATATTCGCGCGGCTGGGGAATTCTGAGGCTGATCATGGATTGGCGAGGGACTAAATTGGAGCTAGCTAATACTATTCACACGCACAAATTATCTCGACACACACATGCAATACAGCGAGTTCATCATGTGACATGCAAATAAGAAAGGGGTGGCACACGCGTCAACTAACATGCAAGCAAGCGTAGGGGAGGATCGGGTGACTGGTCACTACACCTTGTTGCTGCTGCTGCCGTGCGGGTAGTCGTAGAGGAGCGTCGGCGGCGAGAAGACGGAGTAGCTGCTGTCCAGCAGCTGTGACCTGAAGATTTCGTCCTCCTCCTCGTCGCCGCCGCCACACGCCGCCGCCGCCGCGAATTCCGGCGCGGCGGCGGGGCCGGGGGCAATCGCGTCAGGCGTCGACGCAGCCGCGCTCCCCTCGGGGCCGAGCTCTTGCTGCGGCTGCGCGGTGGCATCGTATTCGTCTGCGCTGTACTTGGAGGGGTCGGCGTGGCGGCCGGTGAGCTCCTGGACGAGGGCGCGGAAGTCCGCCGCGCTGGCCTTGACCCGCATGGGGTTGGAGATGTACACCACCTTGATCGGCTTCTTGCCACCGCCCCCGCGGGCCCCCGACTTTCCCCCCTTGCCGCCGCCGTGCTTGCCCGACGACGCCGCGCCGGGGCTCCGCTGCTGCTGCTGATTCCGGTGATCCATCAGGTGGCTAGCGAGTGGGGGAAACGGCGATCTGGTTCGTCTCAGCTCAGAAGGAAGTGGCAGTTTGCAGTGGGCGAAGGAGAGCGAGGGCTTCCGAGCCTGGTCCTGGCCGTGTAAGGACAAAGGCTACTGGCATTGTTGGGGATTGATTTCTACGCACGGTGGTCGCGGTCGTGGATGGGAGTAGGAAGGAAGGCGTCCGAGAGAGAAAGGGGGCGGTAATTACTCGGGGGAGGAGCCTCGCTAGTTGCTTGGATGGATGGATGGATTGATTGATGGACGGAAGTACGGTGGAGAGAGACAACGGGGAGACCGGACGCAGACGGGCGATCCCAAATGGGGGATTACCGGTTTAGCATGTGACCTAGACAGAGGGGATATCAGCTATGGCCACCCACAAACAATTATCCCATGGTATCTTTAACAAGTGTGTGTATTGACTTTTTGTTTGTGAAAGCATCTGGATCCTTTTAAGTTGAGAAACAACAATAAAAACTACTGCCTCCGTACTCAAAAAGATGTCACTGTTTTATGTTTTCCGATAAAGGGCATTTTTATTACTATAGAGTTTTAAGTATTTACATCCGATCTCTGCATAAATAAGATGTATACAGCCGATACAAGTACATAGTCGCAAAAGAAAAATAATAACAAATAAATTACATATCATAATGAGAAATTGCAAAACACATAAGGTGACGGAGGGTTGATCCGAAGATTATGCTCTCATCCATGTAGGGTAAATAAATCCCACGTCGTTTCCTCCGAACATGTACATAGCTCTATAAATAGGTCATGAAACTCCGCACGATGCAGAGACAACCATAAGCAAAGAGTAGCGGTACACCGTTAGATAACTTGCAAGAGAGGAATTTTTTTATCATTAAACACTTTATCGTTTCTACATTGCCACGACGACTAGATAATGCAAATCGCTCTAACCCTAAGAAGTATTATGCACTTGTAATCTATACCTTGTAACTAATTTCTAAAATATTGGCAATGCTACGCGATAGATACAAGCATGAATCTACTTGGATGACTGACCATATAGAACGGACGAAATTACATTGTAAGAACAAATATTCCCATTTTAATTTCGCTTAACAAGATTGTTTTTAGTAAGAATAACCTTTGACGAAGATACCAAGAAAAAAAATTAGACACATATCATATGTAATTCGGCACATTTTAGTATATAGATACATTCAAATTTAGTCAAATCTACAACATCATTTTTAGAACGGAGTGAGTATAATTTGTTTTCTCTCTAACAAAACGAAAGGAGTTTACTAGAAACATTTGATTTTTTCATGTTGACAAGAAAAACTAAAATGAACAGTAGCAAGTTGGGCCTCTACTTTGACATAAAAGATTAGTTGATCTCTGAAACTTAACTAAAGAAAATTCTCATGTCATAAAATGCACCAACTCGTGGGAATAAAAATGATCGATTTAAGTGTTATTTATGGCAACTTGAATAAAATAAACTATGTTTGATTCCTTTTAAAGTTGAGAGGCACCAAAGGAGATACTAGCAATAATTTCTTTCCATTTGAGAGGTAAAAAATCATTAGCTACATTCTAATTTAATAAAATATATCTTCATATGCCAACTTTATGGAGAGTTAACATAACATTTAGGAAGTACAAGGACATCGTGTCTAAAGAAATGTGTAGGTTTTAATAAAGGTTTTGTAGGTCTACGCAATCCTGGTTGAATGAATCTTTGTTTTTTATTCGAACAATTGCAAGAGAACAACTCAATGAGAGAAAAATATTACAGAAATGAATAACTCATCATGCCTAATGGTATATACATATAGCATAGTAAGGAAGGTAACTATAAAAATAATATGATGGGTGATTTACAACAATCATAATAAAATAGTCTATTTTATGCAAAACAGATCTCATAATTTAAGAAACAACGGTATGCCACTTTTTGAAGAGTAACACACTACATGTAAAGAAAAATGTATGTTTTGATGAGGGTGTTGTAGGTGACTCAAACCATTTTACAAGAAGAAGAGAAATACTCCATGTTTGCCTAAATGTAGCAATGTCGACAATTCTAATCTTATAACAACAAAGAGAAAGAGAAAGAGAAATACGCCATGTCTGACCAAATAATGTATGAGTACAAATGTATCAGCAATGCTATGGTTTTGTTTAAGTTGTCACTTTCCATAATTGACTAAATCCATGTTGTTTATTAACACAATTGTTAGAGAACAATTCAATGGACTTTTAAGGTTATATATGATTGTGTCGGTGCCTTAAAGAATACGGGTCAGTATTGGCATATATTTGACCATGCATTTCTACCAGAACGGATGCACAACTATTGGGAGATGAAACATTACTGGACGGGAAGGATAATAGAGCCAAGCCACGTATATCCAAGTTGTGCTAGTTTGACATGGTTAGAAAAGATGTTGACAGTTTGGAATCCGGGCATGATGTTTTGTTTCCCAGAGATAGATGAGCATACGTTATTGTAGCACAAGGAATACTTGAAGGGGGTATTATTGGGTGCATGCGTGAACGTAGCCTTTTTAATAAGCTGGAGGCAGCGGGAGAAGCGCGCTGTCCTCGAGGAAGTTTAATGTTGAAACCGCAAACAATTGGGACAAGGTCCCACGGCCGATTGCATTCGGGACGTGGCGCGCGATTACGGGGTGGTCCTGCGTCAGCAGAGGGGCGCACAGTGACGTGATATATATAGAATAAAAACGCCTGGAAATCCTTTGTCACCGCCCGCCACGGCTTACCCGCGGGAGCGTACCTTCTGCGGTCGTTCACTTCCAGGCTGGGCCCGTATCGGCGCCTCAGGCCAATGGGAGCGCGGGGCGGGGGCTGTCTCCGGTGCAGGGGCTGGAGAGCGGAAAGGTTATAAAGAAGCAGCTCACTGCGGTGTGTCAGGTCACGTAGCCGTGGGGCCCACGTCCTGGAAGCGGGACGGCGAGAGAGACCTTTGTAGCCGATGCTGGACCACACGTCCCGGGCTCAAAAAGGCAACACGCCTTTGCCCACACCAGCCGCTGAGTAGAGTACGTGAGAGATGGCCGAGCTAGCTAGCTGCCCGTTCTCTTATGAGACGACCCGGCCGGTTGATGTTTTTGCAGCGGTCGTTTTCGAGACAGAAACACTCTGGCCGGCTGCCCCGTCCAGTTGGGCTGGAGATCGCGAGGATGCGAATAATGCTTTGTGGAAAACATGGTTTCAGCTGTCTTGGCGACGTGGAGGATGCTCGATCGGACGTGCACAAACCAAAGGATGGACAATGTTCTTCTTCTTTTTTTCAAAGGAGATGCAAGTAGGCATAGATAAACCGTCATATGTGTTTTAGTTTTTCTAGCTAAGGATTAGTTATGGCAAAATCTGATGATTTTTATTAGAGTCTAAAAAATGTGCTATGTTCATTATACTCGGATCCACAATTTTGTCATTTTTGCGTAGCCTAGAATGTTAAGTATGTAACAGTGAGATTCTGCATGATTGTAGTATATGCCATTTACTATATTTAGGATTTCTTCGGAATTCTTTAAAACTTTAAAATATGATTCTCCACGGTTTCAAAATTAATATAGAAGAACTCAAAATGCTTTGCTCGGCCCCTGCGTCGTTCTGCTCTAGGGCGACATGGGCGACGATGAAACCCTAGCCACCGATCCCCTCCCCCCTCCTCGTCTCCCTTGTCGCCGCTAGAGGCGCACATCGGCAAGCCAGTGCACGGCTACCAAGAACGGTGGCGGCATGGATCTCGCTGCTCTGCTTCTCGGCGAAGAGCTTTCTCCCCTAGGGCCACGACCTCGTTTGGAATGGGCAGTGTTGGTGCTAGCGGTGGGAGATGCTAGCTGGTGTTGTTGGACGTCCTCCTCGGTCGCGCAGGAGGACGATGGGCACTGGTCACAGCGGGAGGTCACCTTGTCGACCTCTTGTCCAGATCTGAATACAGTGGCTTTGTTATAAACTCGACAAGCAAATAATGGAGAAAAACAAAATCATAGCAGGAACACCAGATTCAACATGGAAAAATCTCTCCAGCAAAGAGAAGAAAAAAACATGGACGCCAACCAGCGAAACTTCACTATATGGGGAGTGTTTACACAATGACGGGGACTTCACATATGTGACTTATTCAGTCAACGGCTTACAAGAGGTATATATAACGGTGGAAACCACTCGTCCCAAGACTCCAGTAACGGACTTTGCTTCGCTCGTCAGAAGTTAGCCACCTTAATGAATTTAGACCAAACTTCAACAAACTCCACCCCGTGACAAATTCCTTGTATCATCAACAACAACATCTCTCTGAACAACAAAGAAAATACTTTCAGTGCCAATAGCCACTTTGGCTAATCCGTTAAACCAACTAAATTAGAGAAAATCTCAAACTTAGCAAAAGGAACATGTTTAGTCATCATATCAGCAGGATTATCATGTGGGCTAAGCTTGCATACCTTTAATCTACTTTGAGCAACAATGTCTCGAACAAAATGGTACTTGACACCAATGTGCTTTGTTATCTCGTGGAACATTTGATCTTTTGTAAGGTATATGGAACTTTGACTATCGCAAAACAAATTAATGCAAAAATCATCTCCATAAAGCTTAGCAAACAAACCTTTTAACCAAACAGATTCTTTGCAAGCTTCAGCAATAGCCATGTATTAGGCTTTAGTGGTAGATTGGGCAATAATAGCCTGCAATGTTGCCTTCCACCTAACAATGGAACCACCAACATTAAACACTTGTGAGGGATCTTCTCTTATTCAAATCGGTAACAAAATTTGAATCCACGCCAATGAGTCCCTTACCGGTCCTTCCAAAATTCAAACAAGCATTGGAAGTGCCATGGCGGTACCTAAAAATCCACTAAATAGCCTTCTAGTGTTCTTTACTAGGATCTGCCATGTATGTACTAATAAAACTCATAGCATAAGATAAACCAGGACGATAGCGAACCATGACATACATTAAAGAACCAACAACACTAGAATATGAAACCTTTGACATATAGTCAAACTCTTGATCAGTAGTAGGATATTGAGAAACTAATAACTTAAAATGAGGATCAATAAGAGTATTAACTGACTTTGCATCACGCATGTTAATACGATTAAGAACTTTCTTGATGTAACTCTTCTGACTAAGAAATAACAAACTATATTTTTTGTCCTTGTAATTTCCATTCCTAGTATTTTCTTAGCAACAACAAGATCCTTCATCTCAAACTCACTACTTAGGTGTGCCTTCAAAGTAGTGATTTATTTTTTGCTCTTGGCAGCATCTAACATATCAATAACTTATAGAAACAAGTACATAGGTGATCCATCAACAAATTTAATATAGATACAACTATCATATTGACACCTCTCGAAACCATGTGAGATCATAAATGAATTAAACCTTTTGTACCGTTATCTTGGAGATTTCTTGAAACCATAAAGCAAACTCTTTAAATTGCACACAAAATCCTCTTTACCAGGCACTATGAACCCTTCTGGTTGGTCCGTGTAAATTTTGTCCTCAAGCTCTCCATGCAGAAAAGTAGTCTTTACATCTAACTGCTCAAGCTCAAGATCGCGCATAGCCATAATACTAAAGAATATACGAATGGAAAGTATGCTTTACAACTAGAGAGAACACATCATTATAATAAATACCTGGAATCTGGCTGAAACCTTTTGCTACTAACCTTGCCTTAAATCTCGGAGGCTCATTAGGACACAAACCTTCCTTTCTCTTGAATATTCTCTTACAACGGACAACCTTCTTTTGTTTAGGCAAGTGCACAACATCCCATGTGCCATTTTTCAAATGATTGCATCTCTTCTTTCGTAGAAGAAATACACTTCTCATGATCAACAGATGCAACAAATTTAGTGTATGTAGTAGGTTCAACATCATTCTCCACTTGTTCAACACAACTCGGAGCATAGTGAACAAGATTACATTCTTGAATTAAATGAGGACGTGGACCCTTGTTTCACCCCGGTCTATCAACATAAATGGACTCATGAGCTTGATGAAAACAATACTTGAGTGCAACATAACCAACAATATTTTTCTCATGTGTATCTTAGACAACAACATTAGTTTCAGCAGTTTCTTACAGGTGCTCCACCTGCACACTAACGTTCTCCACTCCAAAAATAACATGAGAGGGATCTGAGGGCAAGATGTCATGATACATAATGAATTAATTGAAAACAACATTCCTGCTCAATATAACCTTTTTAGTTTCGAGATTCCATAGTTTATATGATTTAACTCTTAAACCATAACCAAGACATATGCACTTAATAGTCTTTGGCTCAAGCTTTCCATTTTCAGTGTGAGCATAAGTAGCGCAACCTAAAATTCTCGACTATGAATAATCAGCAAGCGAACAAGACCATACCCCAATGGGAGTTTTCTTCTCAAGTGGAATAAAAGGTGACTTATTGATGAGGTAACATGTGGTGTTGGTTGTTTCATCCCCAAAATGTTTGCCCATACCAGCATTGGAGGGCATACAACGAGCCCTCGAGATGATGTTTTTGTTCATCCGCTCACCCACACCATTTTGCTGAGGAGTATAAGGGATAGTATGGTTCCTTATCGCACCATCGTTACTTCAAAACTCCTAAAACTCACCAGAACAGAATTTCATACCATTGATAGTACGTAGTACTTTTACCTTCCTTTTAGTTTGTTTTCCTTTCATAACTTTCCACTTCTTAAAATCATCAAAAACATCAGATTTATGTTTTATAAAATAAGACCACATTTTTCTTGAGTAATAATCAATGATACTAAGCATGTAATTAGCACCACCAATAGAAGTCTTACGGGAATATCCTATACATCATCATGGACATAATCTAATATGCCTTTGATGGTATAAACAGAAGCATTGAATTTAACCCGTTTATCCTTACCAAAAATGCAGTGCTCATAGAACTCAAACTTACTCAAGTTGCAAGCATCAATCAACTCTCTCTTGACCAATTTAGCCATGCCATGTTCACTCATATGCCCAATGCGCATATGCTATAGATTACTTTTACTAGAAACAAGCATCATTAGAAGTAACAACAACATCAATACCTGGCAAAGTGCTACCAATACAAGAACATATAATTTTGTAGAATTCTTATCACCTACAATATGAATGAGAGAACCTTTTGATACCTTTATAAGCCTACACCCACCGGCATACTTATACCCATCAACACAAGGGTACTGAGTGAGATTAGTTTATGTCCATGCTTGGTATGTGCTTAACCTTAGTCAACGTGCGTGTCATGCCATCAAGTGTCCTGATCTTAACATACCCAACGCCAACAATATGACAAGGATTGTCATTTGCCACATGCATAAATTCTCCAATCTGCACAGACTCATATGAAGTGAACTAATATTTGTTACATTAAATATGAAACAAACATGTAATATCAGGTATCCATTCATCATCACAAGAAGCACAAGCAGCAAAAATGGCTAGACATTCACCATTAGAACTCTCACCTGAAACAACAGAAGCCTTACGAGTACCACCAAACTTATCTTTTGGCTGGTAAGTACCGTTCCTTTTCTCCTTATTTTGTAGCTTCTAACAATCACAAATCACATGATTAGTTTTGTTACAATACATGTAGAACTTGTCCTTTCTCTTGGACTTTGAATGACCTTTTCTGTCCTTAATCTTATATATGTTTCCATAGTTGTTATTCATCTGCCCGGTCCTGCCATGAACCTGTAGGGCTTTAACTTTGGATTATGACCCCTCTGCTTGCACCATAGTTTCCATATTTTCCCTCTATTTAAGGGCCTCTTGTACTTCAGCAAGGGTTAATTCATCATGCCTCAATAATACAGTATTTCGAAAATTTGCATATGAATTGGGCAAGAGTAATAGAGCTAGATCCTCATCATCATATTTTACTTTCATAGACTGTAAGTCATAAACGATCTCTCTATAAACAGATAGATGATTCATTACCGATCCACCTTATTGCATATTATGCAAGAACAAGGTCATCTTCACATGCATCTTATGTTGGAGATATGCCCAAGAGGCAATAATAAAGTGGTTATTATCATATCTTCACACTTATGATAAATGTTTACATACCATGCTATAATTGTATTAACCGGAAACATTAATACTTGTGTGATTTGTAAACTAAAATAAGAGTCCCTAGTAAAGCCTCTTGTTAAACTAGCTTGTTGGTTAATATATGATCATGGTTTCCTGATCATGAACATAGAGATGTTATTAACAACAGGGTCATATCATTAGGAGAATGATGTGATGGACATACTCCTATAGATAAGCGTAGCATAAAGATCAAGTCATTTCAATAGTTCAATTGCTATATGCTTTCTGATACATAGTAACCTAATTCCTTCGAGCATGAGATCATGCATATCACCTTTACCGGATGGATGCTTTGATGACATCAAACACCACACCGTAACTGGGTGGCTATAAAGGTGGCATTGAGTGTTCGGAAAGTATTGGTTGAAACACATGGATCAAGAGTGGGATTTGTCCATCCATATGACGGATAGATATACTCTGGGCCCTCTCGGTGGAATGTCATCCAATTAGATTGCAAGCATGTGACTGGCTCACAAGGGATCACATATCACGGGAACGAGAAAAGAGTACTTATCGGTAACGAGGTTGAACTAGATATGCAGAGATACCGACGATCATAACCTCGGATAAGTAAACTATCGTGAGACAAAGGGAAATTGGTATCGTATGTAAGTGGTTCATTCGATCGCAAAGTAATCGTAGAAATATGTGGGAGCCATATGAATTTCAGATTCCTCTATTGGTTATTGTTCGAGAAGTGTCTCGATCATGTCCGCATAATTCACGAACCGTAGGGAGACACACTTAAGGATTCGACGTTGTTTTGAGTAGTTATGGTATTATGAGAAAGAGACCGAATGTTGTTCGAGTCTCGGATGGGATCCGGATATCACGAGGTGATCCGGAATGGTCCGGAGAATAATATTCATATAAGGAAAGTCCTGCTTTGAGTTCGGGAATGATTCCGTGTTTTCATCGGGAATGTTCTAGAAGGTTCGATTGTCCAAGCACTCGGGGAAGGGTACATGAATGTGTTATTACATATTGAATGATTGCATCATGTACTAAGTGTTGTTGCTGTTCCAAATAAAGGATTAAATTGAATCCTAAAACAGAAAAGTCAAATGGCCAGTTTAAAAGTCAAACGGCTAAAACAGGAAACTGTGGGAAACAAGCAAGAGGTGGTTGGAACCGACTTGGGGGAGGAGTCCCTCCAAGCCGGCGCGCCAACCAAGGCCGACTTGGGGAGGTACTCCCATCCCCTTGGCCGCCCCTCCCACCTATAAAAGGAGGGGCATGGCCTCCTCCTCTAGACACACAAGTTCCTATCCTCTAATCTCTGGTTTAGAGCTTCTAATTGCCCTAGCCTTCGGTTTAGAGCCTTCTAATTGGTGTGTCTAATCTCTAGACCACTAATAGCTCTCTCTCATACTCCACCATACTCGCTCCGGCTTAAGGCGAAGCCCTGCGGGATCTCCCCTCTACTTCCGGTACCACGCCGTTGTGCTGCCGGAATCGCGAGGAGAGTGCTACAACCTCCGCCGCTTTGGAACAAGGGAGAGGAAGGTCTTCAGTACCGAACGCAGGATCGATTGCGGGAGCGCTGCCGAACGCTTGGGAAGGATCGTCTACGCGATCTTGAGATCGAAAGTGTACGACTACATCACCCACGAGAATCTGCTCTCGTTAACCGTTTTGGAATCTTCGAGGGTAAATTATTCTATCGACTCGTTGCTACAATCTAGTAGATAGATCTTGGCTTGTTTGTTTGTATGCGATAGAAATTTTTTGTTTTCCATGCTACGAACCCCTTCAGTGGTATCAGAGCCGTGTCTATATGTAGATCTGTTGCACGAGTAGAACAACATGGTCATTGTGGGCGTTGATGCTTTTATTGTCGATTGCTTTTTGTGTACTTTGCATCTTGCGGTATGTTGGGATGAAGCGGCCCGGGCTAACCTTACATGACATCGTTCATGAGACTTGCTCCACGCTTGACATGCAACTTGTATTGCATAAGTGGCTTTGCGGGTGCCTGTTTCTCCTAGCATAGTTAAGATCCAATTTACAACGGGTGATCAACAATGCTAGTATCAATGTTGTTGTTCTTGTTCGTAAGTTAGAACGACACTTATTGAAAGCCCCAAACCACGTAAAATATGCAAAGAAAGTAGAGGCGTCTAACTTTGTTTTGCAGGGGTGTGCAGTGATGTGATATGGCCATGATTGTGATTATATTTGATGTATGCAATGTTCCTTATTGTAAGTCGGCAACCGGCAGGAGCCATATGGTTGTCTTTAATTTATGTTAAGACCCGCGTGTCTATTCAAAGTAGTTTTAATAGTTGAAGCCGGTGGACGACAACCATGGAGAAGCGTAATTGACCTTGATGCAATGCCGGTGATGATGGAGATCATGTTCGTGCTTGAAGATAGAGATCGGAAGCACAAAGAAGAAAGGCCATATCATATCACATATTATGAATTGCATGTGATGTTTATCCTTTATGCATCTTGTATTGCTTAGTAGACGACGGTAGAACTATAAGATGATCCCTCATGCACATGAATTTCAAGTCATAAAGTGTTCACCCTTAGTTAGCACCGTTGCTAAAGCTTGTTGTTTCGAAGCACCACGTGATGATCGAGTGTGTTAGATTGTACAAGTGTATACAACGTGAGCAAGCCAGATTTGGTCATGCGGAAACTAAGGTTTGATCTTGACGAGCCTAGCATGTACAGACATGGTCTCGGAACACGGATCGCCGAAAGGTAAAGCATGAGTCATATAGTAGATATGATGAACATGTTGATTGTTCGCCATTGAAGCTATATCAACTCTCGTGATGATCGGTTTTGATGTGGTGGATTTGGTTCGTGTGATCACTAAAACAATGTGAGGGATATTGTTTTGAGTGGGAGTTCACCTAGATTAATTTAATTATTAATTAGAACTCAATTTATCATAAACTAAATCAAAGTGAATTTGCATAGTTGTTGTAGTCATTGGCATCCGTTTACCACCTTGCGCTTAGTTATAATTGAGATGATAGAACTATAGAATTCGTTAGTTACTTTCGAACCGGTATCGTATTGTTTTGAAGTGTTAATCTAAAGTTTAAAAGTCCTATTGCAAACTTTCAGTAAGTTCCGGTTACTTCATGAAGTTTAATAATTAGTATTAAATCAAGAGTAACAATTCCAAGTGTTAGTATATAAGTATCATGTTTGTCTCCATGATTCTTGATATTCAAAGGATTCTCTTAATATCAAGGTTATCTAGGATCTGAAAGAGTTGTTTTAAACCATGATGTGTGGAAGATATTGTGATATCTGAAACGAAGTATTGGTTACAACATGATAGAGTATAATATGGCAAAAGCCATGTTCTCATATTTGATGAGAATTTGCAAAAGGTTGGAGACACTAGTTGTCCTAAACCTCCAAAAGTTTTGGGAGAGCAACATTATACTCACGATTCACCGTTACAAGCTAAAAGTAGCTTGATCATGGATAATTCCATGATAAGGGTGAATATTTGATGTAGGTAAAATATTTACTACACCAAGAGATTACTAAAGAAAGGAATTTGAAAGAACACCAAACATTTGATGATAGGTGATCTACTTCAAAGTGCAAGTCCAAAGACATTGGTATTTAATTATACACGCTTTGGATTATGTGTCATATGTATGACTCCACTATTGATGTTGATAGATTCTTTCAAATGTAAAAGGAAATCTTGAAGAGAATCTCATAAATATATGGCAGAAAAGAAAAGACTAGAATTGTTCAGTTTAAGTATATAGATGATATACATGTTATGGCTATATTCTTTGCTTATTAAATAATGTGGTTCTTAAGTATTTAATACTGAATTTGTTGGTATGAATTGTCATACGAAACAACAGAATTCATGAACTACAGTGGCCTAAGTAATTGGCAAAAGAATATGTGATGATGTTCATCGAGAACAAATAAAGGGTTATTGTGTTGCTCGTTAAACATCAAAGCTTGCCTTCAAGATTTGTTTTATCAGGTATTATGAGAACAAAAGGGTTGTTCAAATAATTGCCGTAATCCATAAAAGATGGATGATTCACAAATCTCGTTGGAGAAATCACATCCATAAAACTAGTGCTAAAAATGTCGAAAGACAAATTGATTGAAAGATCACTTAGGAAGTGACATCGCCGTTTAAATTATAATGGAAAGAAAACATGAAGAAACTCCATGTGGATGGAATTTTGGAGTCTTCTGATTTTTGATCAAATGACGCTTGTGAAACTTTCCTAGAGATAATTGAAACTTCGTTCATAGGCCAAAAGGGAACGAAAGACTAGCTTATTGGAACTTGTACATATTGTTGTACGAAATCCATTATGTGTAGTCAAGAGCGATGGATTTCAACTTCATATGCTTTCTCCGAAAATTTGAGTGAATATATGAATATTTACTTAATAAGGATGAAGTATGAAATATTTGAAAAGTTCAAAGATTTTCAAGATGAAGTACAAAATCATTGTAACAAGAATATAAATAGTTTATGATACGATCATCAAGAAAGATATTTGAGTTACAAGTTTAGCATAATACCTAAGATTTAAGGAATCGTTCCGTGGATTTGCATTTCCGAAACACCATAAGAGTATGGAACGTTCGAGATATGTAATTAAACCTTGTTTGACATGGTAAGATCAAAGGTATAATTCATAAAACTGCCATTATATAAGATTAAAAGCTTTAGAGATTACCGTTTTTCCACTGAAAAGAGCTCCATCATAATCCGTTGAAATGACACCATATAAAGTTATGGTTTGGGATAAAACCCAAGTTGTCCTTTCTTAAA
Source organism: Avena longiglumis (assembly GCA_030063025.1). Taxonomy (NCBI): domain Eukaryota; kingdom Viridiplantae; phylum Streptophyta; class Magnoliopsida; order Poales; family Poaceae; genus Avena; species Avena longiglumis. The sequence continues at coordinate 125,039,049 of CP125973.1, read as the reverse complement.
ACATTGGTATGCTTTGCATAAGAAAGATGTTTGCAACCAAAGTCGGATGAACCTGTCTTTGTATGTTATTTCGAATAAATGTTAAGTATTCCTCTATAACACCAGAGACAAAAGTGTTTGTCGCTTAGAACGTCAAGTTTCTTTGGGAAGGAATTTTTCGTGAAAAGTTAAGTGGGAGGACAATAGAACTTTGATAAGGTTAAAAGAACCTTAGCTGTATGTGCAGAGTTGCGCAGCGCCAAAAAGTGTTCCGGAGGCAGCAACAAAGCTCATGGCTCACGTACCTCAAAGGTTGTGGTCACGGAGATCCAAGTTCCTATTAAAACAAGTAGGTCGGATGAACAATCAAATACCAAGATTTGAGGGTTGAATCATTATTTGAAGAATAATGAACCGACTACATGCAAAGAAGCGATGATGGGCCCTGACTCCGTCAAATGGCTTGAAGCCATAAAATCCGTGATAGTTCCATTCATGAGAAATAAAGTTTTGAACTTGAAGGACCCTCAAGAAAGGTGTAAGACCTTACAGTTGTGTTTGGATCTATAAATAAATAGACATGGATGTTGCACATCTATGAAATAGTCGACATGTTGGGAAAGAGTTCACAACAATGTTCAAAGGTTGACTATGACAAGATCTGATCTTTCATAGTGATATTTAGTCTAGACGGATTAATGTAGCAACCACTACATATAATTTGTTATATGGTAGTTGAATAAACAAAACAAGTTCTTCTAATAGAATCGTTACCTAGGACATGTGCATAACACGGTCCATAGGGTTTTGTTAATTCAAAGGATGCAAAAAGCATATGCAAACTTCAATGGTTAAAGTGAGCATCATGGAGTTGGAATCTTCACTGATGAAACCGTTAAAGGAGTTTAAAAGTTCATTAGAGACGATGGAGATGCGTGCATTTGCAAGAAAGTAAGTGGGAGCGCTAAGACATGTTTCTAATACATTATGTGGAAGACATATTGTTGATTGGAAATAATGTATCTTTTATTAACACATATTAAGAATTTCATCCTGATGAAAGACTTAGGCAAAACCCAAATATTTGGCATCAAATAGACGCTAATATGGTTGTGCAGTATACATAGACAAGATATTGAATGAGTTCAATATAGAAACTACAAGAGAGGTTCTTGTCGCACAGAAAGGATTGAATGAGTTCAATATTGATGATATATTCAAGTGTATTGACACAGGGTAAGTGAAACAAAGATTCAAGTATAGATTGATACTTGATGTATGAAATCACAAAGAGTATTTATATCAATCATGCTGTGATATGTACAAATCCAGATATGTCCTATGCTCTAAATGTTGTGAGCATATACCAGAATGATTCGTAAGATGATCATTGGACAATAGTAAGGATATTCTTATGATCTTTTGGAAGAACTAAGAGTATATTATTTGTAGAAGTGACAAATAGATGGTTAGTTCATTGTAGAAGTACTACATTGATACTAGCTTTGTCACAAAGTACAAATTAAGTTTATCTCAATCTAAACAAAGGGTGGCACAATATAATGGAAAGTGAGTTCCATAATGGATTTGGATGAGTTCCAAAGTTAAGACATTGTGACAGATACTATAACAAAAGGCTAAGTATATGACTGCTATTTTAGCAGCAAAAGAGGGCATTTGTGTCAAGTAGTTTGTTATCAAACTAGGTGTAGTTCACAGTGGGATAATACTATGAAGATATATTGTGCGACAATATTATCAACATGTTTTAACCCCAAAGAGCTAAAGGTCACATCGAAAGACCAAATTTATACAAAGCCATCTCATTAGAGAATGAGTGATGCGTAGAGACGCAAAGACATGCAATTACACACGGACCTGGAAGTGTCAGATCCGGAGATCAGTTGACCACTAGCAATCGTGTGCATACAACACCGGAAAGCCATAGGTGTTGAATACACAAAGGTTTGAAACTAGATTATTAACTCTAGTGCAAGTGGGAGACTGTTGGAGATATGCCCAAGAGGCAATAATAAAGTGGTTATTATCATATCTTCACACTTATGATAAATGTTTACATACCATGCTATAATTGTATTAACCGGAAACATTAATACTTGTGTGATTTGTAAACTAAAATAAGAGTCCCTAGTAAAGCCTCTTGTTAAACTAGCTTGTTGGTTAATATATGATCATGGTTTCCTGATCATGAACATAGAGATGTTATTAACAACATGGTCATATCATTAGGAGAATGATGTGATGGACATACTCCTATAGATAAGCGTAGCATAAAGATCAAGTCATTTCAATAGTTCAATTGCTATATGCTTTCTGATACATAGTAACCTAATTCCTTCGACCATGAGATCATGCATATCACCTTTACCGGATGGATGCTTTGATGACATCAAACACCACACCGTAACTGGGTGGCTATAAAGGTGGCATTGAGTGTTCGGAAAGTATTGGTTGAAACACATGGATCAAGAGTGAGATTTGTCCATCCATATGACGGATAGATATACTCTGGGCCCTCTCGGTGGAATGTCATCCAATTAGCTTGCAAGCATATGACTGGCTCACAAGGGATCACATATCACGGGAACGAGAAAAGAGTACTTATCGGTAACGAGGTTGAACTAGATATGCAGAGATACCGACGATCATAACCTCGGATAAGTAAACTATCGTAAGACAAAGGGAAATTGGTATCGTATGTAAGTGGTTCATTCGATCGCAAAGTAATCGTAGAAATATGTGGGAGCCATATGAATTTCCAGATTCCTCTATTGGTTATTGTTCGGAGAAGTGTCTCGATCATGTCCGCATAATTCACGAACCGTAGGGAGACACACTTAAGGATTCGACGTTGTTTTGAGTAGTTATGGTATTATGAGAAAGAGACCGAATGTTGTTCGGAGTCTCGGATGGGATCCGGGATATCACTAGGTGATCCGGAATGGTCCGGAGAATAAGATTCATATAAGGAAAGTCCCGTTTCGGAGTTCGGGAATGATTCCGGTGTTTTCATCGGGAATGTTCTAGAAGGTTCCGGATTGTCCGGCACTCCGGGGGGAGGGTACATGAATGTGTTATTACATATTGAATGATTGAATCATGTACTAAGTGTTCTTACTGTTCCAAATAAAGGATTAAATTGAATCCTAAAACAGAAAAGTCAAATGGCCAGTTTAAAAGTCAAACGGCTAAAACAGGAAACTGTGGGAAACAAGCAAGAGGTGGTTGGAACCGACTTGGGGGAGGAGTCCCTCCAAGCCGGCGCGCCAACCAAGGCCGACTTGGGGAGGGACTCCCCTCCCCTTGGCCGCCCCTCCCACCTATAAAAGGAGGGGCAGGGCCTCCTCCTCTAGACACACAAGTTCCTATCCTCTAATCTCCGGTTTAGAGCCGTTTTGGTTTAGAGCTTCTAATTGCCCTAGCCTTCGGTTTAGAGCCTTCTAATTGGTGTGTATAATCTCTAGACCACTAATAGCTCTCTCTCATACTCCACCATACTCGCTCCGGCTTAAGGCGAAGCCCTGCGGGATCTCCCCTCTACTTCCGGTACCACGCCGTTGTGCTGCCGGAATCGCGAGGAGAGTGCTACAACCTCCGCTGCCTGCTGGAACAAGGGATAGGAAGGTCTTCGTCGAGTACCGAACGTGTGACCGACTGCGGGAGCGCTGCCGGAACGCAGCGCCGGAAGGATCGTCTACGCGATCTTGAGATTGGAAGTGTACGACTACATCACCCACGAGAATCTGCTCTCGTTAACCGCTTTGGAATCTTCGAGGGTAAGTTATTCCATCGACTCGTTGCTACAATCTAGTAGATAGATCTTGGCTTGTTTGTTTGTATGCGATAGAAATTTTTTGTTTTCCATGCTACGAACCCCTACATCTTAATGGTTAGATCCTTAGACATGAATATCGGTTCTAGTTTCAACCACAAGGCTGCAGATTTCTCCGCCAACACTTCATGCAAAATATTATTGGATATATGAAGCTGAATCAAATAAAAAGCCTTATGGTCTTTCCGCTTTTCTTCCTCGGACCACTCCTTTGCATATTTTTTTTGCCAAAACCACCATCCATCGCTTCATCCAGATCAGAAGTTTGGACGAGAATCGTCTGTATCTTCACTTTCCACAAAGAGAACCTTGTGGCGTAGTCTAGCTATAGTAGACCAAACTTTTTTTTTAGCTGGAAACACAACTTCCATTAGGGTCCAACGCCATCGTTGGCCACCAGAGTCGTTACATCCGGAGGAAAATCATGTAGCCAGACTTGGCTAGCATGATTCCAAACACCACCCAACGCAGCCAGCCTATGAGCTGGGCTATTACACGCCCTTGGGCAATACTCGACGCTATAATTAGAAAAAGCCATGCGCATGAGATACTTTGCTTGCATGAAGAGAGGACCCAGCCTGGACAAATCGTAGGCGCTGGTTTCAATCGCATGTTTGAGCTTAGTACAATCAGTGGAGATAATCACGCGACCAATTCCCAGCTGCTCCGCCACATGGATCACATGAATAAGAGCCAGCAATTCAGTTTGCAGGGCCTCGGCAGCAGCTGGGATCCGGCCACAAGCAGCGAAGACGGGTTCCCCTGTATGATTACGGCCAATGGCACCCCAGCCTCCTGTGTTTGAATTATCCAGGAAGGAACCATCGACGTTAATTTTGATCACATCAACAGGAGGGGGAAGCCAGCATCTTGTCGGCCGAGCGGGAACCATAATTTCCTTCTCCAGATGCTCTTTCCATTCAGCGGTGAGGCGCAAAATCAAAAACCAAAATTCTTCTACACCGAGGCGCCTTTCCTGATGGTTAACTTTGTTCCTTTCCGTCCACCAGCACCAGAGAAGAGCAATGACCCTCAACTTAGTTTCGGCCGGAAGCGCGAACACCTTCTCTAGGAGTTGCAGCGGAGAGGGGCAGGCACACAGCTGTGTTCTAACATCTTCTAGCTCTAGCACCCGCCAACAAGCCTTTACTTCTTTGCACCGGAGGAAAATATGGCCCCCATCCTAAAAGAGGCGATTGCAAATAACACACCTGGTATCTAGCTCGACTCCACGCCTGCCAATATTCATCCGGAGCGGGTGGCTGTTATGTCCAAATCTCCACAGGAAATGCTGCAATTTTGGAGGGCACTTGAGTTTCCAGATTTGCTTCCAAACCTTCTGTCTCCACTCCCTATTATCACCTAGTGAACACTCAGCAGAAGAGCTATGCTTTAGCAGCAGGTCAATGTGCAGTTTATATGCCGATTTAACTGAAAAAATGCCTCGGTTGTCGGGATGCCAAGCCAAGAAGTCCTCAGATTCTTCAACAATTGGAATAGCCAGAATGGCTAAAGCTTCCGAGGCACTGAATGTTTGGTTTACTAATTGAACGTCCCAGCAGCCTGAGATCGGGTCAATCAAATCTGAGACTTTTCTTAGAAGGTTGCTGCCTTGCCTCGACGTCGGTGTGCGCATGGAACCCCTTGGCAACCATGGGTCTGACCAAATGTTAATGTGCGTCCCATCTCCGACCCGCCAAATCAGTCCCTCCTTAAGGAGTTGCATACCCTTGAGCATGCTGCGCCACACTTAACTCATCCCGGGTACGCCTTTCGCAGCAAGGACATTACCGTCGGGGAAATATTTTGCACTAAGGACTCGAGAACACAGCGAGTCAGGGGCTTGGAGGAGACACCAACCCTGCCTGGCTAGCATAGCCATGTAAATCACGGAAACCGAGGCCGCCCTCGGATTTTGGAAGCTTCATCTTTTCCCAACCAACCCAGTGCATTCTACTCTTATTATCCTGCTGAGACCACCAATAGCGGCACACCATCTGACTAATGCTGTCACATAGGCTCTTCGTCAAGTCAAAACAAGCCATCGCGTAGGTTAGAATTGCTTGCGCAACCGCCTTGATTAGAATTTCTTTCCCTGCAGCATATAATAATCTCTCTTTCCATCCCTGGATTCTCTTCCAAATACTTTCTTTTAGATATTCAAAGCACTTTGTTTTTGACTGGCCAATATATAAGGGAAGGCCCAAATACTTTACTCCATGGGCCTCCAAACCGAGCCCCAAAATATGCATAATTCTCTCCTTGGAACGCTTTGGAGTATTGCAGCTGAACATAATTGATGATTTTTCCCTATTTATAACCTGGCCCGAGCACTCCTCATACTTCTGCAAGATAGATTTGATAGCAGAGGCACTCGCTTCATTAGCTTCCATCAAGAGTAGCGAGTCGTCCGCAAAAAAAAGGTGGTTTACAATCGGTGCTGTTGGTGCTAGTTTAATTCCTTTGATACTTCCCACTGATTCCGCATGATGCAACAATCCAGAAAAACCTTCCGCGCAGAGGAGGAAGAGATAAGGGGAAATGGGGTCCCCTTGCCTCAATCCTCTCCCAGGTAAAATCTTATCAGTAAGCTGGCCATTAACTTTAAATCGATAGGACACTGAACAAACACACTTCATGATCAGATCAGTAAATTCTTTGCAAAAACCAAGCTGCAACATCACTCCTTTTAGGAAGGGCCACTCCACGCGATCGTACGCCTTGCTCATGTCAAGTTTAACAGCCATGTAGTGTGTCTTTCCTGATCTTCTCCTCTTCATAAAATGCGCCATTTCATAAGCCAAAATGGTGTTCCTTTTAGTTTGTTTTCCTTTCATAACTTTCCACTTCTTAAAATCATCAAAAACAGCAGATTTATGTTTTAGAAAATAAGACCACATTTTCTTGAGTAATAATCAATGATACTAAGCATGTAATTAGCACCACCAATATAAGTCTTACGGGAATATCCTATACATCATCATGGACATAATCTAATATGCCTTTGATGGTATAAACAGAAGCATTGAATTTAACCCGTATATCCTTACCAAAAATGCAGTGCTCATAGAACTCAAACTTACTCAAGTTGCAAGCATCAATCAACTCTCTCTTGACCAATTTAGCCATGCCATGTTCACTCATATGCCCAAGGCGCATATGCTATAGATTACTTTTACTAGAAACAAGCATCATTAGAAGTAACAACAACATCAATACCAGGCAAAGTGCTACCAATACAAGAACATAAAATTTTGTAGAATTCTTATCACCTACAATATGAATGAGAGAACCTTTTGATACCTTTATAAGCCTACACCCACCGGCATACTTATACCCATCAACACAAGGGTACTGAGTGAGATTAGTTTATGTTCATGCTTGGCATGTGCTTAACCTTAGTCAACGTGCGTGTCATGCCATCAAGTGTCCTGATCTTAACAGATCCAACGCCAACAATATGACAAGGATTGTCATTTGCCACATGCATAAATTCTCCAATCTACACAGACTCATATGAAGTGAACTAATATTTGGTACATTAAATATGAAACAAACATGTAATATCAGGTATCCATTCATCATCACAAGAAGCACAAGCAGCAAAAATGGCTAGACATTCACCATTAGAACTCTCACCTGAAACAACAGAAGCCTTACGAGTACCACCAAACTTATCTTTTGGCTGGTAAGTACCGTTCCTTTTCTCCTTATTCTGTAGCTTCTAACAATCAAAAATCACATGATTAGTTTTGTTACAATACATGTAGAACTTGTCCTTTCTCTTGGACTTTGAATGACCTTTTATGTCCTTAATCTTATCTGTGTTGCCATAGTTGTTATTCATATGCCCGGTCCTGCCATGAACCTGTAGGGCTTTAACTTTGGATTATGACCCCTCTGCTTGCACCATAGTTTCCATATTTTCCCTCTATTTAAGGGCCTCTTGTACTTCAGCAAGGGTTAATTCATCATGCCTCAATAATACAGTATTTCGAAAATTTGCATATGAATTGGGCAAGAGTAATAGAGCTAGATCCTCATCATCATATTTTACTTTCATAGACTGTAAGTCATAAACGATCTCTCTATAAACAGATAGATGATTCATTACCGATCCACCTTATTGCATACTATGCAAGAACAAGTTCATCTTCACATGCATCTTAATGGTTAGATCCTTAGACATGAATATCGGTTCTAGTTTCAACCACAAGGCTACTGCAGATTTCTCCGCCAACACTTCATGCAAAATATTATTGGATATATGAAGTTGAATCAAATAAAAAGCCTTACGGTCTTTCCGCTTTTCTTCCTCGGACCACTCCTTTGCATCTTTTTGTTGCCAAAACCACCATCCATCGCTTCATCCAGATCAGAAGTTTGGACGAGAATCGTCTGTATCTTCACTTTCCACAGAGAGAACCTTGTGGCGTAGTCTAGCTATAGTAGACCAAACTTCAATGACGACATGTCGCATGAAAACCCTAAATTGATACCTCGGTCTTTGATACCACTTGTTATAAACTAGAAAAGAAAATAATGAAGAACAAAAACGAAATCAAAACAGGGAACACAAGATTTAACATGAAAAAACCTCTCGAACAAAGAGAGGAAAAAACTGCGGCGCCAGCCAACGAAACTTCACTATATAGGGAGTGTTTATACACCCCTGGGGATTTCACAGATGCGACTTATCCTAGAGGGAGGCATATAATAGGTATATATAACGGGGGAAACCACTCGATCTAAGCCTACGACGACGGGCCTCGCTCCGCCGTTAGAAGTTAACCTTCTTAATGAATTTGGATCAAACTTCAACATGCTCCACTCCTTGTAGTTCCTACCCCCATTGACTTTGATTCCTATGGATCTGGAGCCTTGTTGAGGTGGTGGAGTTGGAGATCTATCCGGGAGATATCTTTGGCAGGCAGTGGTGGTCACGATGTTGACAGTGTTACTGATGTCGTCTGCCTCCTTGGGGCAACATCGAGGTACATCCCCTTTGCCTCCTTCCCATGCCCGTGTGAAAACCCCGAATCCTCGGATTGGGCAACGATTGCGTTCTAGCGTAATTCCATTTTTGAGGGTGTCGTCTTGGGTATGCCAAAAGGTATTTGTGATGTGTGTGTATAGTTTCCTACCTATAGCCGCGTGTTCTCCGAGGTGATGTGGTATGGTGGTTGGTTCCTGTCTTCTGAAGTCTGGCCTTTCACAATGGCGATTGCCAACTTCTTCCCGTGTCTTCTTTGATGACCTTGTCCTAAAGCTTGGTGTGGATGGTTGGTGATGTGGACGACGACACCATTCTTGGGTAGCTCGTATGCAGAGGTGTTAATGCTCGATGTTCTCTTCCTTGGCAACTCGTCATCTATTGCTCATCTGTGTCCTAGGGTGATCTGCTATGCGTCTCGATGTTTTGGCACCCTTCAAACCAGGGCGGGAAGGCAAGGGCCTTCTTCGGAGATGGAGACGGATGGCACATGGCCGATGACAAGCCAAGAGTTGACGATGGCGGGATCTTTATCCGGTGGTGGGTCTATCTTTATATCGTGCCGATGACTGAAAGCCTCGAAGCCAGAGCTGTATTTTCTGCTTATCCTTTGCGTGCTTGTTGTTTGATGCATGTAAGTTGATCTTTGAGCACCATATACCTACTGTTTCGTCATTATTAATTTAACGCAGGGCTTGAGCCTCCAGTTTATATTTAAATAAAGGGCTCATTGGAGCTGTGTTTCCATTTGAGTTTCCGAGGATCTCCTCCGTTGACTAGATGCACCTTTTAAAACCGTCATGCTGAACTCTGATTATTAATATATCAGTAGTCTTTTCGCATTTTTTTTTTGCCTAAATGTTTTTTTTAAATAGCGCTTTCATTAATTTTACTACAGTAGAAACAGAGAAAGTCTTACAGTCATGCTTGATCTGAGCAACCACACAAGGAGGAGCTGAACCAATTAACACAAAGCTCTTTTTCACTAGAGCGTCCTATCTTGGCAACTCTTGTGCGACTGAGTTGTCTACAGGATCAACTTTCATGACAAAAAAAAATCTGGAGCAAGTCTAGGCAACTCCTTCATTTCACTAAATGATACTACTATGTACATGTATAATTGATAGCGATGGATCTATTTTGATGCCAAGTACACGATCCTTTCGGTATAAAACAACATAAAGTCCCGTGGCTTGTGCTCTGTCATGTGGAAAGTCCAAGTGGGGAGGTGGAGGTCCAAGTACTACCTAGTGGCTATTACTACTTCGTGATTAGAAATGGAAAGCGAAAGACCCGTAGATACAGCTGGGAGTCTGGGACTGCGGTTTTCTGTCGCTGGCTTCACCAAATTATATTTCTGTGCCATCACATTTCATGGGTCTCGCTTAGCTTCGTGCGATTCATACCAACGCTTGTTCTGCTACAAACTGACGCAAAATTAATTCGATAAGATGTGCTCTCCCGTGCTAACCCTCTTGGCCTCTTTGTATATTGCCTGTTATTATTACATGGTGAGATCAATCAGTAACCCCGCGCGCGCAATGCTGTGTGGAAAGCAAAAATAAGCTTGAGCATTATAGCTCTTCAGATCAAGGGCTGGCCTGATCCAAACGGCATTGCAAGTGACATGTAGATATGCAGTTGGACATGCGCCATCACAGTGCTGGATTTGTCCCCCATACAACTGAGGAGTCGCCGCTCTCCAGTCTCCACTAGCACATGATTGATACTATGCAGGACATGCGCGACCACAGAATCTTGGATTTTTGCCCCCGCCCTCGTCCTACTGAGTGACCACTAGGATGTGTCTCGGATGGTCGGCGCTTTTAGTTTAAATCGATTTTTTGGTGTTCTTTCCATGCTTTTTTTTTCTCCGTACAGATGTAGAACCTTTGATTTTGCCACTCTCCAAGGGAGTGGCCATGTCTACTAAAATCATCAATGTGTTTTTTTTCACGTATGCTATCATTCAGAGAGAAAAAACTGCCTAAATTGATTTTTCATTGTTCTATCTTCAACAAAATTAAAATCTTCGATCCCCTCCCCCCGGGGAACTGAGTGGCCACTCTGGAAATGTGTGAATTGATCAAAGTGTTTATGTTCAGATTTTTCTATCGTCTAGAGAACAATTCATTCAGCTTAAATATTTTTTTGTTGTTGTTTGAATGTGCATACGGTTTTCTTTCGCATAGGTAGCTTGCGGCTAGAAGGCTAGATAGGTTTTAGCCGCCCTTCCTCTTGCAGGCGAAGGAGCCGCCGATTTTCACGTGGAAGAAAGTAGTCGTAGGCGTGGAAATGATCGACGGAGACGGTGTGCTAGGGCAATGCAACATAGAAATTGGCGCCGTCCATGGTTGGAAAGGCCCGATGACATACCAATTCTAAAAGAGAAGCAAATGTTTCAAGTCGTTTAGACAAGGAAGTATAGAGGTGACGACAAATATAGCAATAGCATCTATGAAAGATGTATGGAGGAGGATGGCGACGGCTTCCCCTTGTGGTTACTTGGTGTGTCTAGTGAATGTAACAAGAGACGGGGAGGAGATATGGAACAACTTAGAGCTAGAGGATATCCCTAGCAGTGGCGGAAATGTCGTCACATGGTCGAGATGGGGTTAAGATTTAGACCAATAAATATATTTTCGAACATATAATTTCTTATATTTTGATACAATGAAAACAATAATGAAGTGGTCGGAACCACCTAGAAGTTGAGGGATTGAATGGCAAGGGTTCTTTTAAAAAGAGTGAAATCCAAAAAAAATTATTCCTACTTTCATGTTTTTGAAATGCATTAACCCATTTTAGCATGTTTTTTTTCAGGATTAAACTATTTAGTATATTTTTATCGGGTTTTATCCCTTCTAAGAGTTTTGAAGCAATCTACCATGTGTGTCAAGATCTTTGAGTACATGTGATTTTCCACCTTGCGGTTTTTCCTATGGTTGTATTTTTCGCACCTAGAACAGCTCGCCTCACTGACCTTAGCCATCCCAGTTTACACAATATGAGTTGATGAGAGGATGCGAATTGGTTCGAGAAAAGAATCAGGGGTGCCCCGAATCACCTGAGCAGGTCCAGGTCACGTGAGGCAAACAAGTTCGAGGGGGAGGGGGGGGGGGGCGTAAAACTAGGATGTCCTATCCATACCTGGCGATTAGGACTCGCCAGAGAAAATTTCTCACTAATATCTTAGAAGGGGAAAAGACCGGCAAAACTTTCAATAAGTAGGGTAAATGATATAAATCTTATAAATAGGCCTATTATTGTAAAAAAGTCATCCAATCAAAGTGTATAAACTAAAATTCTTCAACTAGCCCAAATCGATTGGAGCCCTCCAAGGATTAAACGGAAATTTCCATGTTGGTACGGAAGGATCCACGACCGTCAGAAGAAGATGACATTGGGTTGATCGCACCTAGGAGTCTACCCGATTCGAAATAATTACTAAATAGGTGTCGATGCTTCCACAGCACCACCGGCTTTTCGAAGACACATCTAAATCCCTTGCTTGCAAAGAGGGAAATACAAACTTGTCCAGTCGATATCGTAGCTAGCTCCAATGGCATACACACACTGCCGAAGCTAGAGAAGAAGCCAAATGAGACCTTATTTAGAACTGCCACAGTTCCTGTCAGAAGGTCTGGGTGACAAAAAAATGAGGACCTAGATATCCACCGGATCTCGTCGCGGGATACGATGGTGCTTGTACCATTTGGATAAGGGAAAGAGCTGCAAGAACCTCGAGATCGAGTTTTAGTTTCTTTCACCCAAGATTGGGTGGGGGGAGAGGTTTATCCAATGAACATAGTGGAAGGAAGTGAGTAGTTGGAGGAGGGAAATCATTGTTGTCTAGTAAACCAGGTAACTCAAATAATTTATCGAAAAATAAGAATTGCCTAAAAAAGGGTAACAAGATGTTTTATTAATGAAAGAAAGCCTCTGATCCCATGTTTATGTCGTGAATACGAACAATAAAGGACTTGCTTTTAGTGGCCTTAATCTTCAAGTTTGCAATGGCCTTCTTGTTCAAATAAAACAAGCCTACTTTTGTATACCCATTTGCCTTATTTAGATAGGCTAGGGAATGACAATACGATTGTTCAAAACTAGCTATTATTAGTGCTTACTGAAACAATGATGCGATTTCAAGAATCCAGAGTTTATAACAACCATAAGAGATATGAATAACCTATAAAAAGTTAAAATTTCTTTCTTTTTACAAACAACATCGTTTCTGCATCCCAAATTAACCAACATAAGGCTGAAATACCTATTCGAATTCTAGCCTTAGATTTTTTTGTCAACTATATTAAACTAATTTCCATATATATATTTGTGATATTAGTTGAAGGAGGGAGATTAAGCAAAATCCACTACGTGTCATAGAATCTTAGCAAAAGGAAATGAGATAAATAAATGCTCAAAAAACTCATGTTCCCCCAAAGAAGCAACATTTCATACACTCCTTCCAATTCCATTTTGCTGAGTTATCTTTCATTAAAAAAGTTTTTTTAGTACTCTTGATCTTTAGTGGGATTTTTAGTTTCCATGTAAGAAAAGGCACATGACCATACATAAGGTCCTCATACATGGATTTGATCGAGAAAATTCCTGAAGACGTTAGATTCCAAATAAATCTATCTGGCTCATCTGATAAGTTTACCATCATTAGCCTTTGGTATAAGTGTGATCAACAGGCCCATTTGGTCCTAAAACCAATGTCTTGTGGTACTTGTGCTAAAACATTTGCAACACAAACATTTTTCCATTGCAAAATATTATGTATCGATGGATATTGTTGCGCTCAGGTAGTGTCAACCAACCAAATGTCTTCCCAAAACCGAATATTGGAACCATCTCTAATTTTCAAATGACCTCTACTAAAGAAATAATCCTTCACTCACATGAGTCCCTTCCAAAAAAGGAGAGTCGGTTGGTCTATTCTGAATATAAATTCGATGTAGATGAAATTGTATAAGGAAATTTTTTGTGAGAACAGAATTGATAAGAATTTAACGTTCACCATATGATATTCACACTACAAGACATACTTGTGCTCGCACTGCCAAACATCAATCTCCTACGCACAAGATTCTTTAACGTCCTGATTGACCCCTATATTCAAATGATACTGCCTCGCCCCTGTGCGGCGACAGGGGGGCAACCCTAGCCGCCGCCGCCTCATCCCCCCAACTCCCCTCCCTCCTCTCTCCCCCGCTGCCACCTTGGTCGTGGCCAGGCAAAGCCTGGGCGCCGCCGACGGCGGCAGGGGGGGGATCTCTCGTCTTCTCCGGTGTAGATCGGCGACGCGGGACGCCAATCCTCATTGCGGATGGTGTGCGCTTCGGGCACCTCAGCGGCATGGCATCTCTGGTGTGCGGCGGCAGCGGCATGGCTGGAGGAGCAGCGACGTGGCGGACGACGATCTGATGCCCCTCGTCCCTCTAGCCAAGAAAACTCCGGGGGAAACCTCATATTCCACGGGATCGAGCGATGGCGGTGTCATGTGCATCGTTCCCCTCTTGAGGGCATCGCTTTTGGAGTTTTCACCGGCTATAGGGACCAGCGGCGGTGGTGCCGAGGTTGCGGTGGCCTCTTTCTTCGTGTCGCTGGGCTTCAAGTGCGAGATCTGCAACAACTTGCGGCGGGGAGGTGGCGGCTGCAGGCAACAACCTGCAGTCGGTCTAGTGGCGGCGCGCTGGCCGCACTTTGCTCGCCGCAACGTCTCATGGCGTCGCAGGAGTCTGGACATGGGGCGGCGGCCAGGCTTTTTCGCCGGCGGCAGCGTCTATGGTCATGTGGATGACGCGAAGGCTGGATCTTTGCTAGTGGTTTCCACTTCGAGATCGGGTTCGTTTCGACTCAATAGGTGTTACGCACGATGGTCCTAAAGGAGGTGTCAAGTCATGCCTGACCGGCGGTGGCGATGTGGTGTCTCGTTGGAGACTTCGTGTTAGGCCTGATCCCGGCGGGTGCTACGCACGACATCTCCTCTAGGACGTCAAGTCATGCCTGTTTGGTCGATTGAAGGTGGTGCAACAGTGCTAGAGGCGTGGCGGTATGGGACGTCTCGTTTCCAGTCTCTTCTCCAGCGGTATCTGGTCAGCGAATTGTCGTTGCCGGACAGGTGATGATGGTATAAGCTTCTACATCGAGTCTACACACTTCGGTGGAAACATTGATGTCATTGTGGACGTATGCTCGCGTCGTGTCCTTGATGAATGTGGTGTCCTGAAGCTCGTCTCCGGGGATGAAAATTCTGGACTCGACCGTTGGTTGGACTCGTCACTATCAGCGTGTGTGCGGCTTTTTCTTTTTGAAGGCTTTGTCTAGAAGTTGTGTATTTTTCTTTGGTATAGTCTTTGCCATAGGGTTAGTGGTAGTCTGTTAAAGTTACCGTTGTGAGGCTTTGGCCTCGGGTTTGTTTATTTTATAATTTTCGCACTATTAAAATAAACAGGCTGTGTGCAATGCAGAGGCCGGGACTTTGTTCCCCTTTTCGAAAAAAAATCAAATGATACTGCACATAAACTTTATGGTAAGAATAACTTTGGAAAGCCTAAAGAATGTGTTCCTCCTCTAGAAAGGCAGATCGCAACCGATCGAATAAAATCTGGGAAAGTGGCATGGATGCTTTTGCGTTCGTTTCCCGACAAAAGATGCAAGAGAGAGATTCATGCTGAGGGTTCTGTTGCTGTTTGCCTGTTGACCCTGTACGAACCAGAATTACCTTTGAGGCTTTGACTGTTGTGGCCACGTGCGGCCACACTCTCTAGCTAGCTGTGTGGTTGGTACATATCCTGCTCGATATAGTAGTATCAGCACTGATAGCTACGTACTGTACGCCTGACACACTTCCAAATAAATTACTAATTTATGTAGATCCCAGAAGTGCTGGTTTCTGTGACCGTGAAGGTGTGCACCGTCCCATCTCTCCTGCCACCTCTCCTTAATTTATTCCAGCTTAATATATTAATTAATACTAACTGGAGAAGAACACAAAAGTGAAGTCGACGAAGACCGAATCTTAGTTATGGGGCCCTGTTGTCCCTGCCAGTTTTCTGTAGGTTCAGAAAGAAATGGACGGCTGCCAATTTCTGATGTAGGGCCAGGCGTCAATTTGTATATGGTCACCTCAAAGATGTGACGGAACAATTATTCTTACGGACCGTTGATTTGACCGCCGAACAAGGAGTACGTGCAATTGCATTTAGCTCTACAAATGGACGTGTTTTTCATTTATTTCAATCATCAATGTTTTGCTCTGCCCTAGCTCAGTTCGGGCTTGATCTGAACAGTGTTTACGGAAAATCAACGACGATCTCATTGACTTCATCCCATCGTGATACTGTCTATTTCGTTATACTACCAGTTCAGCAGTTTGTTGGGATACCTTGATCAGTACTTTCTCCGTGCAATGGCAAATTAGGTAGTCATCGGTTCACTGGATCGCTTCAAGTATGGCAACAATGTGAAGTGTCAAACATGTATGCTCTGAGTTGTCGTAATGAAAATGGAAACAAATACTTAGCAAATTCGAATAACTGTTGAAATATATTGTCTAGCCTTTTTTATCGGTTTGACTGTTGGTTGCTTTGGCTAGTACAATTCAATATGGTATCAGAGCACGGGGTTCTAACATTAAATTCTGGCCAACGCAAAAATTAAAAACAAATATTACGGCTCTCCAAACATGTGCCAAACGACGGAAGACATAGAATGAGTGTTAAAATATATTGTCTAACCCTTTCTATCAGACTGTTGGTTGTGTTGGATAGTGCATGCAATTCAATAATAACAACTCATCGGTCTCCTCCTTAAGCCGCATGATCGACACGCGAAAGAAAGTATGCACCGCGTCATATCCTTTATACCCTAGTTACATATATCTTATTTGTTCCTGACATTGAGAATGATCCATACTCTATACATTTTATTGTTTACCTAATAAACTACACTAACTTATAGCATAGATGACTTTGGGGGCCACTTGTAGAAAAAGGGCCTTTCGTCCGGAGTATTAGACCCGGTCGTATTTGGGCCGGGACTAATGTAGCATTAGTCTCGGTTCCAGCGGCTAGTAACACCACAGGGGCATGGCCAACTCCAGTCCCGGGTTAAACGAGACCTTTAGTCCCGAAGACACCAACCGGGACTAAAGGGTTTGCGGCAGACTCGGGCCGACGCCAACCCGTTTAGTCCCGACACCAACCGGGACTAATGTCCTCCCTATATCATTTTCCTTTCTGTCCGGAGCCATACTCCATTTCAAGCTGCTTTCTCCTCTCTGTTTTCTCCCTGAGCTTGAGTTCATCCCCATTTTTTCACACGATCTGTCAATATTTAGTGCCGCCCCATCTATCCAAGGGTTCTAAAAGGTTAGCAACTTCATCATTTCATCTTTAATTGCTAGTTTATCTCATTTCATGCTCTAGAAGTAGAGGGATTTGTGGGTTTGGTTTGGAGTAAATTTTTGCAATAATAACATTTGGTCACTACTTTACTTTGGTTTTAATATGATGAACTTGTATTAATTTGGTCACTTCTCTATTCATGATGTTGTGTAATGGTTTTTGATATACTTATATAATGTAGATTTGGCCACTCCTCCTTGAGCTCGAGTTCATCCATATTTTTTCACACGATTTATCAAGATTTGGTGGCGTCCCATCTATCCAAGGGTTCTAAATGGTTAGCAACTCCATCCTTTCAGCTGGCATTGCTACTTTAGCTCATTTCATGCTCTAGAAGTAGAGAGATTTGTAAGAATCGCATCTTCAAACTTCGGATGGATATAAACAAATAACATCACACTAGTAGAGAAAACCCTACCGCCGGCTAACCAAAATGGCCTACCACCGGCGAGTTCGGGCTCGCCGGCGACCATCTTGCCGGCTGTAAGGACACAACGCCGATGCATAAATTTGTCGGGGATATTCTATGGTATCGCTGGTGAGTAGGCTTATTCACCGGGGGTAGTGCTCCTACCACCAGCGTCCACCCCTTTTCGTCGGGGCTAATGCCCCTACAACCGACGCCCATCGCTTTTCGCTAGGGGTATTGCCCTACCACCGGCGAACACGAACTTGCCAGGGGCAGTACATACGTTCACCGTTGGTGCTATTAACAGGAGTAAAAACGGCTTGAAATACATAGTATATACACCAGAATATACATAGTAATATGCACATAAATACCAGAATGACAGAAAAATGTACAGATCAATGACACATCATATACAAGAAGTACCTAAATGTTCATAGCATGCATCAATAACACAAATAGATAACACAAGTGTAGAAAGTCGACCATATATGGTTAAAACTTCGACTCCAACTAGAAAATATTACACAAACATAGACACAAGTCTCCGGAGTTGCACGACCGAGCTAAACAACAATGACATAATAGACTAGAGAGGTGTCGGTGGCTGCAAGCATCATCACGACAAAGGGGGTCACCCGTCTCCTCCACATCTCTCTCCTCTGTTGCGATAGAAAGTTGGCGTATCGACTTTCCGCCTCCTCCAGAGTTGTGTAGCCCTTGTAATTGTTGCCGCTGAAACGGTGGACCTGCCTCCTACAATCTTACCATTCATCTTAGACCTCGGGAGCCTTGCCCTTGTATACGACATACCACGTCATCTATGCACATAGACAAGAAAGAAATGTTAGTAGTTAGCACATTCATAATAGAGAGATAACATCTAGGTATGCAAAAAAGCATCACATATACTAAAGCAATTCTATGACAAACATTTGCATGGAGAGATAGGTATGCAAAAATAAAAAGCATCAAATATACTAAAGGCCTACTGTGACTAACATTTGCAGGAGACAAGTTTGTGACTCGATCAAGGAAGACGACTCCCGTCATATGCATTCATCAAGAAGGGATGGATGCCATCGAGCGTCCTAAATGTCCTCACGTTAGAGCATGCTTCTAAGAGGATTTCTATCTCTGCATTACTCAGCGGGTTACCGCCGTAGTTGAACAAGCCACCCCTTTTCAAGACATCCCTCATGAGTATCGTGCCAATCTTCCGCTGGATGGCACGGAACTCGGCTCTGATGTTTGCATCGGTGGTATTCGCCATGTTTGTTCCCCTTTTCTGGAGACCAGATGGCAATAAGAGAAGTTGCTGATCCTTTACGAACTCCCTCATCTGTAGGATGGTGAGCCAGACCTCCATCCCATTGTCACCCGATGATTGCTTAAGGCAGGGGAAATTGGTTACGTGGGAGCACACATAGCATCCTTTAACTTTCTTCTCATACTTGAGTGGGACAACCATGGCTCTGAAGCCGTTGAGGGCTTTATCAAGAGTAGACTTGACGTCGGTGTATTCTTTCAGCATGTCTCTCCCGGAGTCGAGATACATGACATTGGAATAATATAGTTGAACGGTGATGAGGGCGTGACACTTGTGTCAGCGCAAAATAGTTGGAATAAACCATCATCCTCGGCTATTAAGGAATTTCATGAATGAATATAATAGTGGGTAATTTAGCGATCGACTACTTACTCGGGAAAGTATGGCATGAGAAAGCAACTCTTATCCTTATTCACCACCAAGAAATCCTGGATATACTTCGTGACAAATGCATGTTCCTTGTTGTTTTTGGTTGCAGTCATGTAGAAGGGATCCATGATAGCGATGTGCGGGGTCTTCTCCATGATGATATCGTGCGACATGCTAAGCGATACCAGGCAGACCAAGTTTCGCTCAAGCCGGAACATGTGGAAGATCCTGAAGATGTATTCATACCTAATGAAGAACAACTCCGCAAGGTTGGTGGTGATGAAGACACAGTTAGTGGGAACCCTAACTGTGAAGACCGGGTACGAGGGATTTTTATCTTTGAGAAGTGACTGCTCCAGATACAGAATAGACTCATGCAGGCTCGACATGTCCGGCATCAGCGTCTTGACAATGTGTTCTGGCAGGATCGGTTCACCAAGGTAATGCATCGTCCTCCATGGGGTCGACAGCTTGTCGAGAACCACTTTCTTTCTTTCTTCATCATTTTTCCCTAGCCTCTTCTTCCGCTTCCTGCCCTTCTTATTGCACGGGGGAGTGCCGATTTGTTTCATCTCCTCCATGGTCACACCAATGAGTGTCCTTGGGATAACGTGAGCTTGCGGCGGAGCGGTGAAGGCGGTAGTGTATTCCTGGCCGGGCATTTCTTGAGAAGGGAAGAGCTTCTTCTTCAGGGTATCACGGGTGGGTGCCTCAGAAAAAAAAGGTCGGACTCCATATCAGCGATGAACGAATCGATGGGAGACATACCGATGTCCAGCGTGTTGTCGTGCTCATGTGTCTCGGGCTCGGGAGGATCATCAGATGGTGGAGGAGTGACCCTGTCTTGGCTTTACATAGGCACAGACGCTGGAGTGACCCTATCTTGGCTCGGCGCTCCCGACGCAACCTCGGGAGTGACCCTTCCATGGCTTGCCTCCGACCCCCTGGCGGTGTTTAGCCTAATTAGGGATTTCATCCATAGAATGATATGATTCTTGAGTTATCCGACCTTCAGCACGCTAGAGGCATCCGCGGGTTGAGAAGGAGGATCCAAGTTTCCGTATCACGGTAACGACTGATCCACTTGAATCCGGTGCATGCTATCATCCATAGGCTTGAAGTGGTATGACCAGTTGAGTGGCATGATGCCTTTTCCCTTTGCAACATCCTTCAACTCATTGTCCACATTCCGGAGCAAGGTGCAAGGGGCATTTTTTCCTGTGAAAACATGATGGTTTAAGAGGATGAAGTAATTAATTTGAAGAGGCTTTGAGAAGTTTGACTAATTATCATGAGGGCGCCAAGCTTGGCTCGCGTTGAGGGACCGGGGCACGGGTAGGGCGTTCAGGTAACTGAGGGGCTGCTGCATGCCCCCAAGGCCGGCGAATCCTTCCTAGAACCTGCATTGGCGCCGACGGGTGGAGTCACTAATATGGGTGTGTCTTGAGCCCGTATAGCAGAAGGCAGGTTGCCCGAGTTGTTGCCGCCTAGGCTGATCACCGGGAGTGCTCTCTTTTGGCCGTTGGCAAAAAAATTGGAGAGCGAATGCACCATTCCAGGGATGATTTCATTGACCTGGCTGGCCATTGCGTCATCGACCTTGCTGACCAGCTCTGCTTGGACCATTCTTTCTATCGTGGCTTGGACGCGTTGTTCCATGGTAGCTTCCAAGTTGGCCACCTTTTGCAATAGAGCCTCATGCTCCCGGTCCTTCTCCGCCTGCCACGACTCCTCGGTGCTAGGCACGTCCAAGCCATGGTCGACATGATTGTGACCTCCTCTGATGCCGAGGAAACCACCTAAATGCGGCCTCCTCAATGACGAATGCTCCTTCATGAATTTCATGCCCCTGATAAAAGGTTTGTACCATGGGACTTTGCCTGTCAACACCTGGGACGAGGAGCCAGATTTGGCGCTTCTTTTGTGAACTGCAAGAAGTAGAATGAACAATTTTAGAGATGGAGTTGGTGAGAAGTATCAAACTAATAAGCTGTTAAAATTGCTTACCACTGCATGCTCAAATTCTAGCACCTTCGGGTCGGTGACCAAGACAACACCCTCCACCATTTTTGGGCTCGTGACAAGTTTCCCATCCATTTCTTTATGGTACCAGGACCTGAAAAATGCCCTGAAGAGTGGGTCTTTGTATTTTCCCCAAGGGTTCTCGATGCCCTTGCCTACGTAGGACCGGTCCTCCTTCTTCCATGTCTCCTACTTTCCGTCGTATCCATAACAACCAAGACAATTGCGACTGATGTTCTTATCTGCCAACTCCTTCCCCTAGGTCGATTGCCACTTGGTGTACTCTAGTTCCTCGTTTTGCAAGAAGAGTGTGTAGTCCTCTAGCATAATCCGCGAGAAGTGGCGCTTGATCTCTTCGAAGCTCTCATTGTCACCAATCATCCCCCTCAGCATGGTTTTATAACCGTTGAGGTTCTTGGTGAACCTAGAGAGGGCTAACCTGTTCATGATGTTCTCCTTGGGATCCAGGCTCACGTAGCCCTTAGCGAACTGATACCGCGCGTGCAACCGCAAAAGGAGTTGGTCATGCAGATGCTTCTTCTTCTTTGTTTGGAGTTTCGTCTCATTGACATTGATGACGTCTCGAACAATAGCTCCCAGCTGGAGGCTGCTGGAGATATGCCCAAGAGGTAATAATAAAAGTAGTTATTATTATTTCTTTGTGTTTATGATAAATGTTTACATTCATGCTATAATTTTATTAACCGGAAACATTAATACTTGTGTGATTTGTAAACATGTAAGAGTCCCTAGTAAAGCCTCTTTGTAATACTAGCTTCTTGATTGATGATCATGATTTCTTGATCATGAAAATTGGATGTTATTGATAACAAGGGCATATCATTAGGATAATGATGTGATTGACATACTCCTATAGTTAAGTGTAGCATCAGATCAAGTCATTCCAATATTTTGTTTGCTATAATATTTCAGATACATAGTAACCTAAATCCTCCGACCATGATATCATGTTAATCACCATCACCGGATGGATGCTTTGATGACATCAAACACCACTTCATAAATGGGTGGTTATAAAGGTGGAATTGAGTGTTCGGAAAGTATGTGTTGAGGCACATGGATTAAGAGTGGGATTTGTCCATCCATATGACGAATAGATATACTCTGGGTCCTCTCGGTGGAATTTCATCCAATTGGCTTGCAAGCATGTGACCGGTTCACAAGGGATCACATATCACAGGAACAACTAAAGAGTACTTATCGGTAACGAGGTTTAACTAGGTATGTAGAGATACCGACGATCCAACCTCGGATAAGTAAAGTATCGCGAGACAAAGGGAAATTGGTATCGTATGTAAATGGTTCATTCGATCACGAAGTAATCATAGAAATATGTGGGAGCCATATGAATTTCCATATTCCTCTATTGGTTATTGATCGGAGAAGAGTCTCGATCATGTCTACATAATTCACGAACCGTAGAGAGACACACTTAAGTATTCGATGTTGTTTAGTAGATATGGAATGTGAGTAAAGAGACCGAATGTTGTTCGAAGTCTCAGATTGGATCCAGGACATCACGAGGAGATCCAGAATGGTCCGGAGAATAAGATTCATATAAGGAGTCTAATTCTAGAGTTCATGAATGGTTTTGGTGTTTTCACCAGAATGTTCTAGAAGGGTCTAGAAAGTCCACCGATCCGGAGTGGGAAGGGTACATGGATGTGTCATAACAAAGTGGAATGGTTGCATCATGTCCTAAGTCACTTGGCTAGGCAATAGGAAGAGATAAATCAAACTCTAGTTTGAAAGTCAAACGCTAGTTTGAAAAAGTCAAATCCCAACATGGTTGCCTAGTGGAGGGAGGAAAGGAATGCCACCTAGGGGAGGATTGCTTCCTCCCCTTGCGTATGGCCACAAGGAGGAGTTGGGGGAGGACTCCCATCCCCCAAGCCGCCTCTCCCTCTCATAAATAGAGGGGTGGGGGCAACCCTTGCCCCCCACACTTGAAACCCTAGATTGGCCACAGCCCTTTAAAAGTTGTCGCCTATTTAGAGCCCTCTAAAGTAGCCGCCGCCTAGCCCCTCTACTAGCTGCCGGACACCACCTCCCCTCGACCCTCTAAACCATAGATCGCCGAGGACCTCTTATACTTCACCATACCCACTCCGGCTTACGCAAAGCCCTGTGGGATTTCCACTCTACTTCCACCACCACGCCATCGTGCTGCTGGAATCGTGAGGAGATATTTACAACCTCCTCCGCCTGCTGGAAAAAGGTATAGGAAGGTCTTCATCGAGTATCGAACGTGTGATCGACTGTGGAAGCGATGTCGGAACGCGGAGTCGGAAGGATCGTCTTCGCGATCTTGAGATCAGCAAGTGAACGACTACATCAACCACGGGAATCGATCTCGTTAACCGCTTTGGAATCTTCGAGGGTTAGTACTGTATCAACTCATTGCACCGATCTAGTAGATTAGATCTTGGCTTGTGTGTTCATGCGATAGAATTTTTTTGTTTTCCATGCTACGAACCCCTACAGAGGTCGTACCCCTTCGCGAGCCACTTCGGCTCCGTAGGAATACCGGCCTTGGGGTCCACCGCGGTGAATATTTACCTCGTGGTGCTGAATACATTTGGCCGCCACTTCTTCCGTTGCATCTTGGCATGTGTAGTAGTTTCCAAGCCACCCCCAGTGGCGCCACTATCAGTGGTCGATACGTCGGAAATGTATCTATAATTTTTGATGCTCCATGCTTGTTTAGTATCTACTTTGCTTTACTTGTCTACACTTTGAGGTGATTTTTACATGTTTTATGGTACTAACCTATTAACAAGTTGCAACGATGCGGATGCCCGCTACGCTATTTTTGGTTTCAGAAAAGTTAGTAAAGAAATATTCTCGGAATTGGACGGGACAAACGTCAAAGTCAATTACTATCCGTGGGGAACAAGAAGTCCAGAGGGGATCCGGAGAGGCAAGCTAGGGCGGCCAGACCCACCCTAGGCGCGGGTGGGCCCTGCCCCGCGCCTGGGAGGGATGTGGCCCCCCTGGTCGCCTTATCAGCCTCCCCCTTCGCCTATAAGAAGCCCTCGATGGATAAACCCTAAGCACCTGATCAAATATCCATGAAACTGTCTATAGCCGCCGCCACCATCGTCCCTAGATCGGGGGGGGGATCTGAAGTTCTTCCTGGCACCCTGCCGGAGGGGAGATCATCCCGGAGGCCTTCTCTCCGGTATGATGCGTGAGTAGTTCCACCTTGGACTATGGGTCCATGTAGTAGCTATATGGTTGTATCTCCTCCTTTGTGCTTTCATGTATAGATCTTGTGAGCTCCGTTGATGATCAAGATCTAATCTATTTGTAATCATGCATGTTGTGTTTGCGGGTATCCAATGGATATTGAGATTATTATGTTGGTTTGATTAATAGTTTTGTCTTTATGATTCTATCATGTCTGTGTTGTTTGTGATCTTGCATGCTCTCCGTTGTTAGTAGCTATCTTGGCCAAGTAGTTGCTAGTGACTCCAAGAGGGGGTATTTATGCTCGATAGTGGGTTCATGCCTCTAATTTCCAAGGGAAGTGACAATAATCTCTTCGGTTGTCGATGTGTTGTTGCTACTAGGAAGAAAACAACGGTCTCTTGTTCATGGAGCATGTGGACTGTTTACCTTACACACTTTGCTTAAAGCAGTTGTCTGTTGCTTGCAACTTAATACTGGAGGGGGTTCAGATGATAACCTCAAGGTGGACTTCTAGTCTAGACGCAGTTGGATGGCGATCTATGTATCGTGTTGTATTTCCCAATCGAATCTCATAAGATCTTTCTGACTAGTAATTGCATTGTTATTGTCACATCCCAAAATTTTCCAAATCTTGTGATGTGAAAAATAAATGAATAAAATAAAACTTTGTTGATTTTCAGGGTGAGAAGAAACTTTTTGAATCCAATTGGAAACTTTCAAAACCTATTTGGATCAAATAAAATCCTAAAGGGATTTAAAAAGATAAATAAACAATAAACTTAAAAATATTTAAAATTACTATTTTTGGATCTTTTAAAGATTTGGTTTTCAAATGAAAAGGTAGAAATATAAATAAGGATTATTTTATAGAGCCAAATTAAACCTTGGCCAAGCTTTTGAAATAAAGTATTTCTATTTGATAAATGGAATAAAAGTCTATTTAAATAAAATAATGAGAGTTTATTAATAAACCAATTTTATTAAAGTAAAAGCTTTTCCCCATTTTAATTAAACACTAAAACTTGTTATTTTATTTTAAATAAGTTTTCCAAGTGTTTTATATTTTCAAATAAAACCTACTTAATTGGTTTTGTTATTATTTAGTTTTCAAATGGAGTTTTAATAATCAAATCCTATTTTGAATTTATAACTAAGGACTATTTTATTTAATTATTAAATAGATCCTGAAAAGAATAAAAATATTATATTATTTTGGGACTTGGAATATTGTTGTTAAACATAACAAAAAATCAAGGTAAAGTTTGGAGGAGTTTTTAAATCTTTTGAGTGTTTGTTTTGTTGTTTGAAATTCGAAACAGAAAATCGAAATAGAAAAAGATAAAGCAATTAGAAAAAAAATATAGAATCGGACCTGATCCAACTCACCTGGCCCAGGAAGCCCAACTCCAGCCCAGCTTCTTCCCCACGCGCGAAACGTTTTTCACCCACAGACAGACCCACTCAGCGACTGACTGGTGGACCCTCTCCCTATCTCACTCCCTCGCTGACGCCCAGACCCCACTGCCACCTCAGCGTCGTCTTCAACCCCCAGACCCCGCCCTGCCGTTGCAGACAAGAAACACCGGCGTTGATTACGCGTTAATGGCCACGTTACTCCACCCCGCGACCACGCCCATTTAACCGTCTGCGTCTTCCCTCTCTTTCCCCTCAGACCCCGCTTCCCCTCTGCCTCCAGGCTGCGATAATTTTGCCTCGCATTGCCACTGCCTCCGGCGAGTTCCGCAAGCAATTCCGGCCAGTAGACACCGTCCCTTGCCTCATCGACCAAGATCACACACTCCCCAGACCTAGGCGCACCTCCCCGTAGCATTAGCTCGCTCGCGCGCGCCCCTGAGCCTCGACAACGACGACAACCTGAGCGCCGCCGCGTCTGCTTCTTTTTCCGGCGACCTCCCCAGGTAAGCCAGACCGCCCCGAGCCCTCCCGATCATGCTCACGTGAATCCCACACTCAACCGCATCTAACCATGCACCTATCTTGTCTTAGGGTGATCTGCAACGCCGTCCTCGACGACCACCAGAACCGCCTGACGCCGCCATCATCTCCGGCGAGTGATTACTCCCGCTCCAGTGCGCCCCTCGCCAGACCAGCACCACGTCGAGCTTCAACTCGACCTCGCGAGCACGGTGAGCATCCCCGTTTCCTCCTTTGCTTCCTGTAGCCGCCGCAGCGTCATCGTCTGACCGCGCCGCCGCCGTTCACCATCGCTGGCGCCGCCGGTGTATGTCCAGTAGTTGTGAGTCGTTGGATTGTAATCGTACGAACACGATAGAATAACTTAAACGAACCGGTACGCCCGATCTGTGCCGTGCATTACTAGTTAGATCTGACGGCCAGCATCGCTCGATCCACGCAAAGCGGTACTGACCAATGGAAACGTGCCGCGTGGCACCAGATGATTTAAAACAGATTTTAGAATCTGATTTAGATGCAATTTTGTAAACCTTGTAACTTTTGATCCACACGTCCAAAATTTACAAATTTTATATCAATGGAATCAGTGGAACAAGCCCTAGCCAACCATGCAATTTGTTTAGTAAAAAGCTTCTGGTAAAATGTTTGTTTTTGCATAAACATTTGTATGCTTGTTTAGGTTATAAAAATTATTCCAAAAAGTTTTTAGGGATGAAATCTTTGCAAAATGGTTTGTTGTAACCTACTGACCTTAGGAACCAACCTATGGGTTTAAAAATGTATTTTGTGAAGTTTAGGAGTAAATAGAATTAACTCATTTCTAGTCAAATAAAATATTGTTTTTGCTATGGAAATGATTTTTGAGAAAAACCTTTGGAAAATGTTTTGATTCAAACCTACTGACCCTAAACACCAAGTTTTGTGAATTAAAAACTTATTTGTTGAACAATATAAAAATGTTGCTTTGCTAAAAACATTTTTCCACCACATAAAATAATGATTGGATTTAAAAATGGTTTATAGATAAAACCCTTTTGCAGATGGTTTTTCCACTTTAGAAAATGATCACCTTGAACCTTACAAAGTATAGAGCCTAGTAGAAACCACCTTTGCAAATAAAACTATTTTTGCATGCTTGCATGCATGACTTGGTTTCTATGATTTTATGTGTGATGAATTGTTTGATTATGGTTTGGAATGCTAGTTGAACCTATGTTTGCTTGTTTGACTTGTACTGAAGTTAAAAGAGTGTGATATTAGCAAGATCAAGAAGTGAACCAACATTCCCTACCAAAAAGGCAAGTTACACTATCATCCAAAGTCCTACTATTTTCATTATACTTAGTGGATTTTTGAAACATGCATGAAAAGGATTTCTATACTTTATGCTATGCTAAATCCTAATAGGATACCCTTATACATTCCTTAGTGGAAACAATGTAGTTGTAATATGCTTAGCCATGCTATATATTTTGAGAAGAGATACATGATGAGATTTTATGAAGATTGAGAAAAGACTTATGTTTTATATAATAAAACAGGTACTCAATGAACCATCTGGGTGGACAAGGATACTCAAGTTTTGGACAAGGTGGCAACAAGAGGAACCATGTTTATATGGCAATCTCCTTTTGTTGTGCACCCGATGAAAACCACCCAGGGACTTAGAGATTGAACATGTTTCTCCAACAGTGGCTTCCGTGTACAGCCACATGCTAAATGGCTCTGGCTTAGTCAACTACATTGGGAAGACCCATGCATTGGTCTTCAGGTTAACTGGAAATGAGGGAACTAGTAACCCTACATTGGTGCCTGAAGACAAGCTAGCATTATGTATGGGAGGACCCTATGGAAAGACTTCGTCACATTCTCAATCTGCCAGTATTCCATCTTGGTGAGTACTTGTCCAGCGGCCACTGGTGTTAACAAGATGAGATGGTGTCATGTGGGTAAAGTGTACAACTTCTGCAGAAGATAAAATTCTAAGTACTTTGCTGTGCCCCCGGTTATGGACAATACTGAGCAACTAAAGCTTGAAGCTATGGGAAATCTCGACATTCCAATTTCTAAAAGGAAAACTTTAAAGTGACAACAAAAGGCTTGAAGCACTTGGGGTGTACCAAGGAGCTCAAGAGATTTTGATAAAAACTTGAAGCACTTGGGGTGTACCAAGGAGCTCAAGAGATTTTGACAAAGACTTGAAACACTTGGGGATTTACCAAGGAGTTCAAAAAGATTTGACAAAAGATCAAAACTATTTTGAAAAGATAGGATAAAGTATTGCTTTCTGCAAATGAGCATTAAACCCTACTTAGCCAAATAAGCATGTAATGATAGGATCCACTTATATTCAACATAGTAGTGAAACATGCCAATACAATTCAAATGTATTGACCATTGTGGCTGTAACTTGTTATGTTACAGGTTTGTTTGGTATTAGTGAAGTTGATTGATTAGGATTACAAGTCTACAACCAACATGTTTGCCTGCGGCACTTTGAAGATGAAGGACTCCATGCTATAGTAACTTTTGATGCATTGTAATGAGATAGCCAGATGAGCTATGTAAGATGTAATGAATTATTTTATTCCTGGTTATAAACTTGTATTATGACCTTTGTTTTTTGATATTACATATTAACTGTGGATGCTAGCTATTGATCCAGGGACTAGCATTGTAAACACAGGGATCTCTACCTTATTAAAGGTTGGGAGGGACCTCTACAGATGGTATCAGAGCAATGTGTTGCCTGTAGGATTTGTAAACCTAGGATTGGACAAAAACCCTTAGAAAAATAGGACTTGTATTTGTTCCAAAACTTATTTACAAACAATCTTGTAAACCCTTTCCTCAACCATTTTGGTTTTGATTCCACATCTCTTCTATTTCAAACTTGATGGACAAACCTACCCCATGACCAAAGACTTCACCATGTGCAAAGGACTCCATCAACTCTAATGGCTTCAACATCTTTAACTCTAATGACTTCAACATCTTCAGGATATTCACCAAGGACTTCAACCTTGGATATCACTAAGGACAAGTGAGACAAGAAGTCTTGCTCAAGATTTGGAGACTAAGGAAACACAACTTAGAAAGAACCATCATCAACTTTGAAGTTTTTGTGACCAAGAGTTTTCCCAAGGAAACCATGATCTCATGCAAGAAGGAATCAACCAAGAAGGATGGAAAGATCACAAGTGAACCATATAGATGGACCACCATATTTAGTTCAAAACAAACCCACCAACTTATGTGGTGTAACAAAAATATTTTTGGTTGCCTAAGTATATGCTTGGAAACTTGTGTTTGAAGAGAGTGTTTGTTTGTGATTGCTTGCACCTTGTTTGTGTGAATTGTGAAGTGTGTGATTAGAATTATTTCCTTAGAAATATCTTGCCTATTCTAATCTCAATTCAACCCAAACAGATGACTACTCCAAGAGACTCCAACATCAAGGTTGATGACAACAACAACAACAACCAAGAGGACAACATGAGAAAACTCATAGCAACCCAAAACCAGTTGAACCAAATGACAGCTCAATTCATAGCCAACACCAGTGGGGAAGATCCAACCCTGCAAGGATTTTTGGAAAACCAAGCTCAAATGTTGCATAAGGTGACAGATCAAATGCTCAACATGGAAAGCAACTTTTCCAAAGGAGTTTGTGACAACAAGGATGACAAAGATGTTATTCTAGAAGGAACCAAAGCTTGCAACATTTGTGGAGACAAGGATCACACTTCCAAGGAACATGGAGATCAATGCCCCAATTGTGAAGAGAAACATCCAGATGGCCAATGTCCCACTTCTCAAGCTACTTGCTACCTATGTGAAGGAAATAATCATGTCCCTATCCAATGCCCCATCTATTCCATATTTGAACAAAGGAAACAAGGTGGAGTGCAACAAATGATTGCAAACTATCAAGAAGGATCTAAGTCTACCAAGAAGGATGAGGACAAAGGAAAAGCTCCACTTATACCTCCATGCAATACAACACAATTTAAAGGACCAAAGAAGAGGCATATGAATTATCCAAAGAGCGATAGAAGGTCAAAGAAACCAGTAGACATTCCTACCTATAAGATAACATATGAACAACATGAACTAGATGCACTCCTAGACTTGGAGAAACCCAAGAAAAAGAAGGATAAAAGCCATGTGCAATGTCATCATTGTAAAGAAATGGGACACTATTCCAGTGAATGTCCAGAAAAGTAGAAATATAAGGAGATTGGCCAAGTATGGTGCAACAATTGCAAAGAGCTAGGCCATTATGCAGCAACTTGTCCACAAGAGACACGTGAAGAACTCAAACTTATCACATGTTTCAATTGCAAAGAACCAGGAAATTATGCAAGCAATTGTCCAGAAAAGATGAAGCACAAGATAAACAATCCTATGAAGGATCTCAGCCTTGTCACATGTTTCAAATGTGGAAACAAAGGACACTATGCAGATGTTTGCCTAGAGAAGTTTCCCCAAGATCCCAAGCAAGCCAATATGTAATCTAGTTGGAAATTTTTTAAGGGTGGTAGTACCCTAGATGCTTTGAGCCAACTTGTAACCCTAGCCTTCCCAAATCTCGGGACGAGATTTATTTTAAGGGTGGTAGCCTGTCACATCCCAAGATTTTCCAAATCTTGTTATGTGAAAAATAAATGAATAAAATAAAACTTTGTTGATTTTCAGGGTGAGAAGAAACTTTTTGAATCCAATTGGAAACTTTCAAAACCTATTTGGATCAAATAAAATCCTAAAGGGATTTAAAAATATAAATAAACAATAAACTTAAAAATATTTAAAATTACTATTTTTGGATCTTTTAAAGATTTGGTTTTCAAATGAAAAGGTAGAAATATAAATAAGGATTATTTTATAGAGCCAAATTAAACCTTGGCCAAGCTTTTGAAATAAAGTATTTCTATTTGATAAATGGAATAAAAGTCTATTTAAATAAAATAATGAGAGTTTCTTAATAAACCAATTTTATTAAAGTAAAAGCTTTTCCCCATTTTAATTAAACACTAAAACTTGTTATTTTATTTTAAATAAGTTTTCCAAGTGTTTTATATTTTCAAATAAAACCTAATGAATTGGTTTTGTTATTATTTAGTTTTCAAATGGACTTTTAATAATCAAATCCTATTTTGAATTTATAACTAAGGACTATTTTATTTAATTATTAAATAGATCCTGAAAAGAATAAAAATATTATATTGTTTTGGGACTTGGAATATTGTTGTTAAATAGAACCAAAACTCAAGGCAAAGTTTGGAGGAGTTTTGAAATCTTTTGAGTGTTTGTTTTGTTGTGAAATTCAAAACAGAAAATCGAAATAGAAAAAGATAAAGCAATTAGAAAAAAAAATATAGAATCAGACCTGACCCAACTCACCTGGCCCAGGAAGCCCAACTCCAGCCCAGCTTCTTCCCCACGCGCGAAACGTTTTTCACCCACGCAGACCCACTCCACCGATCGGTGGACCCTCTCCTATCTCACTCCTCACGCCTGGACCCCATCGCCACCTCGTCGTCTTCAACCCTGCACTGCCGTTGCAGACAAGAACGCCGCGTTGATTACGTTAATGGCGCATTACACCCGCGACCACGCCCATTTAACCGCCTTCCTCTCTTTCCCTTAGACCCCGCTTTCCCTATGCCTCTGTGCGACAATTCGCCTCGCCAGACGCCTCCCGAGTTCCCAAGCAATTCCCGGCCAGAGACACCGCCTTGCCTCATCGACCAAGATCACACACTCCCACCAGGCGCACCTCCCGTAGCATTAGCTCGCCGCATACCGAGCCTCGACAACGACGACAACTCGAGCGCCTTGCTCGCTTCTTTCCGCGACCTCCTGTAAGCCGACTGCCCGAGCCCTCCCGATCATGCTCACGTGAATCCCACACTCAACCGCATCTAACCATGCACCTATCTTGTCTTAGGGTGATCTGCAACGCCGTCCTCGACGACCACCAGAACCGCCTGACGCCGCCATCATCTCCGGCGAGCGATTACTCCCGCTCCAGTGCGCCCCTCGCCAGACCAGCACCACGTCGAGCTTCACCTCGACCTCGCGAGCACGGTGAGCATCCCCGTTTCCTCCTTTGCTTAATGTAGCCACCGCAGCGTCATCGTCTGACCGCGCCGCCGCCGTTCACCACCGCTGGCGCCGCCGGTGTATGTCCAGTAGTTGTGAGTCGTTGGATTGTAATCGTACGCACACGATAGAATAACTTAAACGAACCGGTACGCCCGATCTGTGCCGTGCATTACTAGTTAGATCTGACGGCCAGCATCACACGACCCACGCAAAGCGGTACTGACCAATGGAAACGTGCCGCGTGGCACCAGATGATTTAAAACAGATTTTAGAATCTGATTTAGATGCAATTTTGTAAAGCTTGTAACTTTTGATCCACACGTCCAAAATTTGCAAATTTTATATCAATGGAATCAGTGGAACAAGACCTAGCAAACCATGCAATTTGTTTAGTAAAAAGCTTCTGGTAAAATGTTTGTTTTTGCATAAACATTTGTATGCTTGTTTAGGTTATAAAAATTATTCCAAAAAGTTTTTAGGGATGAAATCTTTGCAAAATGGTTTGTTGTGAACCTACTGACCTTAGGAACTAACCTATGGGTTTAAAAATGTATTTTGTGAAGTTTAGGAGTAAATACTTGAATTAACTCATTTCTAGTCAAATAAAATATTGTTTTTGCTATGGAAATGATTTTTGAGAAAAACCTTTGGAAAATATTTTGATTCAAACCTACTGACCCTAAACACCAAGTTTTGTGAATTAAAAACTTATTTGTTGAACAATATAAAAATGTTGCTTTGCTAAAAACATTTTTCCACCACATAAAATAATGATTGGATTTAAAAATGGTTTATAGATAAAACCCTTTTGCAGATGGTTTTTCCACTTTAGAAAATGACCACCTTGAACCTTACAAAGTATAGAGCCTAGTAGAAACCACCTTTGCAAATAAAACTATTTTTGCATGCTTGCATGCATGACTTGGTTTCTATGATTTTATGTGTGATGAATTGTTTGATTATGGTTTGGAATGCTAGTTGAACCTATGTTTGCTTGTTTGACTTGTACTGAAGTTAAAAGAGTGTGATATTAGCAAGATCAAGAAGTGAACCAACATTCCCTACCAAAAAGGCAAGCTACACTATCATCCAAAGTCCTACTATTTTCATTATACTTAGTGGATTTTTGAAACATGCATGAAAAGGATTTCTATACTTTATGCTATGCTAAATCCTAATAGGATACCCTTATACATTCCTTAGTGGAAACAATGTAGTTGTAATATGCTTAGCCATGCTATATATTTTGAGAAGAGATACATGATGAGATTTTATGAAGATTGAGAAAAGACTTATGTTTTATATAATAAAACAAGTACTCAATGAACCACCTGGGTGGACAAGGATACTCAAGTTTTGGACAAGGTGGCAACAAGAGGAACCATGTTTATATGGCAATCTCCTTTTGTTGTGCACCAGATGAAAACCACCCGGGGACTTAGAGATTGAACATGTTTCTCCAACAGTGGCTTCCGTGTACAGCCACATGCTAAATGGCTCTGGCTTAGTCAACTACATTGGGAAGACCCATGCATTGGTCTTCAGGTTAACTGGAAATGAGGGAACTAGGAACCCTACATTGGTGCCTGAAGACAAGCTAGAATTATGTATGGGAGGACCCTATGGAAAGACTTCGTCACATTCTCAATCTGCCAGTATTCCATCTTGGTGAGTACTTGTCCAGCGGCCACTGGTGTTAACAAGATGAGATGGTGTCATGTGGGTAAAGTGTACAACTTCTGCAGAAGATAAAATTCTAAGTACTTAGCTGTGTCCCCGGTTATGGACAATACTGAGCAACTAAAGCCTGAAGCTATGGGAAATCTCGACATTCCAATTTCTAAAAGGAAAACTTTAAAGTGACAACAAAAGGCTTGAAGCACTTGGGGTGTACCAAGGAGCTCAAGAGATTTTGATAAAAACTTGAAGCACTTGGGGTGTACCAAGGAGCTCAAGAGATTTTGACAAAGACTTGAAACACTTGGGGATTTACCAAGGAGTTCAAAAAGATTTGACAAAAGATCAAAACTATTTTGAAAAGATAGGATAAAGTATTGCTTTCTGCAAATGAGCCTTAAACCCTACTTAGCCAAATAAGCATGTAATGATAGGATCCACTTATATTCAACATAGTAGTGAAACATGCCAATACAATTCAAATGTATTGACCCTTGTGGCTGTAACTTGTTATGTTGCAGGTTTGTTTGATATTAGTGAAGTTGATTGATTAGGATTACAAGTCTACAACCAACATGTTTGCCTGCGGCACTTTGAAGATGAAGGACTCCATGCTATAGTAAATTTTGCCAAATGAGCTATGTAAGATGTAATGAATTATTTTATTCCTGGTTATAAACTTGTATTATGACCTTTGTTTCTTGATATTACATCTTAACTGTGGATGCTAGCTATTGATCCAGGGACTAGCATTGTAAACACAGGGATCTCTACCTTATTAAAGGTTGGGACCTCTATAGTTATGCCTTGCTCAGTTCCTGCCAATTGCCCTGCTGTAATTTGTTTACCCTTTATGCCATGTTGTTTATCTAAGGAGAGCACCTCTAGTGAACTATGGACCCCGGTCCAATCTTTACCATTGATACATCTTCCACTGTTACCTGTTTACTTGTTGCAAACCATTACCTTCCACACCATACGTTTAATCCTTTGTTACAACAAACAGGTGAGCTTGACAATCTCACTGGTTCGTTGGGGCAAAGTCTTGAGTTTGTGTTGTGCAGGTCTCCGCGTTGCTTGCAACACCTGTGTGACATTTCCTTCCTCCTTCTGGTTCGATAACCTCGGTCTCAACTGAGGGAAAACTTGTTGCTTGCTCTTCACACCCTATGCTTGGGGTTACCAACGAAGTTCCACGTCGAGCGTCATCAGTGGTCTTGTCGCCCCTATCGTCATCGCCATTAAGGGCATCATCATCGGTGGTATTGTTGCCTTCTTTGCCCCCTGTCGTCTCCTCCAGCTGTATCTCCTCCATAAATCTGTAGTGCTCATCCAAGTTTCGCTAAGAAGTCCTGGGATCGTCTTCGTTGCGGTTTCCAAAAGATGACATGGCTATACCTAGTACTACACAAGCAAACAGAAAATATTTAGAACACTTATACTCACTGAGAAAATTATGCATGACCTTTGCTAATGGTCATACCAGAGTGCCAGCAATTTGCCGGAATGGAAGTTAATCGAAATTCCGGCGAAACATTGGCAACTCATTGTACCTGCACAATATATATGGAGCACGCAGCTGCCAGCAGATTACTCCACATGCTACATTCTCCCACTGTTTGAATTCCTTTATTACTCAGCTTGTACAGGAAAACATAGGCAATCTGTCCTGTAAAGATTGCTACTTGGAAGCATAACATAAATAGCATATGCATATTAATAGCCTATGACATGGACATTACAATAATAGGCCACCAGTAGAACACAAAACATGACTCAAGAAAGTGGTACATAAAATAACCACATGGTGTTCAGCAAAGATTGGGCTTTCCAG
The DNA here is from genome assembly GCA_030063025.1 of Avena longiglumis. Classification (NCBI taxonomy): domain Eukaryota; kingdom Viridiplantae; phylum Streptophyta; class Magnoliopsida; order Poales; family Poaceae; genus Avena; species Avena longiglumis. Next base: position 125,002,910 of record CP125973.1, on the reverse strand, counting down.
CAATCCTGCTCCCTTGAAAGAAGACTAGATTACTAGACTTAGGAATTGACAAATTTAGATAATCAGGTTTCAATGCAAAGATGTGCCTATATGCTATAGGCTAGCTGCAGGGCAGATAATATGTATATACTACTAGTGATCAGACTCGGGAATTGACAAATTTAGTGATCAGATTCAGGACAGTTCTCAGGTTTCAGTGCAAAGATGTGCCTACAGGCTAGTTACAGATATAGACTCAGGAGTAGTATCTACATAACTATGTGTCCTATGAGATCTAGCATGCATGTATTTATACCTTTGGAAGCTTAATTAGTTACATGTAAATTGCAACATTCAAGTTCAAACATTTAACAACCATATCAAGTAGAGCACCTCCAAGAAATGTCCAAGTGGTTTGCATGTGAATCACTAAGACCAGAGAGTAAAGCCATAGCATGTAACAAAGCCAGGTTAACAGCATCATTGACCGGTCATTGCTGTGTGCATTTGCATCAAAATTCGTGACCAACAATGTTCTTTATGTGGATACAAACAACAAAAATGGATCGGATAATCAGCCATAACAAAGGATCATAAATGACTTCCTTCTTACGCTGCCTACGTACAAAGTCACGATATGACGCCAAAAGAGCTCGATGCTACGTACGAGAAGACCGTTAGTTATATGGCTTTGTGGACTAGGTCAAGGGGCTCAGGGCTTGCCCATGACCCAGCTCGCACTGTAAGTACCAAGATCCAAACAGTAACCCTAGAACCCAAAGGGATATAACTAGGGATGGCACCCGCCGGGTTTGGGGCCGGGTCCGGTCCCCCCATACACGCCCCATTTAAGTTGCCGGGTTTCATTTCTTACCATACCCGTGACCCGGCCGGGTTCGGGGCCCCATGGTACCCACCAAGCATGAGACGGAGCGACGCATGCGGGAAGAAAACAATGGGATAGTAGGATGCGTTTGGTGAAAATGGACGCGTGCGTGCGTGTCTTGTCTTCAGGACTCCATATTCCAGCGTGTGCATGTGATGTGTGTTGTCTGCGTGCATGGCCCGCGTGGACGTGTGTTTAGTCATATGATTATTAGGGATAGGATTAAGACTTAGAGCGGGTCTGCGGGTATGGGTTTGCCACCCCCATACCCGCCCCATTAAACTTGGAGGGTCTAACTTTTTACCAAACCCTCCCCATTTAAGGCGGGTATCCATCGGGTTTGTGGGTTTCGGGGCCCCATTGCCATCCCTAGATATAACCTAGCTGGACATCGCCTATGTAAGGAGGGGCATAGCTAGGGTTTAGAGAGGTTGGACCTAGTAGGAAACTAGTGCCCTGAGGCTTTGCACGAATAACTCTTGGAGCACTTGTAAATTCTTGGATCAATAAAAATCCTAAGTGTGGAGAGTTCATCTTGTTCTTCGTGAACGGCTAGACCGTGCACTCCCTCCCTGGTTACCACAACCGTCCATTCGACCCTTAACTTAAGCCTACCCATGGCATCTGTCGTGATACCACCACAACAGTTGGCGCCCACCGTGGGGAAGAAGCAGACGCTTGCTGGAGTTTTCATCCGGACAGGAGACATCATCACCAAGATGGGCGAGCGCGTTTATTCCGGCCTCGTCCAGAGGTTTGGAGCACTCAACTTCGTCAGCGACAACGCAGGTTGCTTCGGGACCAAGCCGTTTCTAAGGGGCGGTCGCTTCATCAAGTTCGTCGAGCACCAGGTCTACGTAGCGGTGCGCGTGGAGTGAGCGTACTCGGAGCGCATCGTCCTAGTTCTGGATCCATCTGCAGTTCCTGCTGCAGGAAAACTTCATCAACTCGTTTCCGTCGAGGTAATGACGATAACTCTGAATCCTCCAGCACCTCCAGTAGTCCCTGTGGTGAATGAGGAAGCTAAGGGAGGAAATCCAGAAGAAACGCCAAGGGCAGCAAGAACTGCAAAAGCGCCGCTAGAAAAGCTAGAGAACATATCTAGGAGTAAGAGAGCCAAAGAATTGCAAGAAGCAATAGAGAAGTTAGCAGAGCCAGTAGCGCCAGTAGCTGATCCGGCGCGCGTGTAGGCCGAGTTAGAGGAGTGAAAGGATACAGATGTCGCCTAGAGGGGGGGTGAATAGGCGATTAAAACTTTTCCTAGAGTGGCTCAACAAAGGCGGAATTAAACTAGTGTTTACTTTGTAAAGCACAACCTAGAAACAACTAAGGTTTACCTATGTGCACCAACAACTTATGCTAAGCAATACAAACAACAAAGTGATAGCAAGATATATATTACTTCAAGCACGAAGGCTATCACAATGTAAAGTGCACAAGTAAAGAGCTCGGGTATAGAGATAACCGAGGCACGCGGGGACACCGATATTTTACTGAGTTCCTCCCAACATGGAGTACGTCTCGTTTGGAGAGGGGGTGGTATCAAACCACCAACGCCACAAAAGGCCTCCCTTATTCTCTGGTGAATTTCACCCCAACGGGATCGATCCACGCTTCCACTATCGGTGCACTTGTCGGTGGCAACCGAAACCTCTCACAAGGTTGGGGCACAACTCCACAACTTAATTGGAGGCTCCAAACAAATGCCACCAAGGCCACAATGCCACCAAGGCCACAAACCGTCTAGGGTTCCAAGAACCCAAGAGGGACAAGCTCCAATGAGTAACTCAAATCAAATCCTCCAAAGACAACTCAAACCGATGCACCAAATGCAAATGGTAAGAACACCACAAAGGTGCTCAAATCCCTCTCTCCCAAATTCCACCAAAGCTACAAAAGCTTATGGGGGAATAAGAGAGGAAGAACAATGGAGGAAATCCACAAAAGACTCCAAGATCGAGATCCCAAAATGTTCCCCTCACTTAGAGGAGAGATTGATTGGTGGGATTGTAGATCTAGATCTCCTCTATCAAATCCCTCAAGAATATGCAAGAAGCATTGGAGGGATTGAGAGAAAGCAAGCTCAAGAAGGTCAACAATGGAGGAAAACTTGCAAGAATGGTTAGGGAACCATTGGGGAAGAAGGCCCTTAAATAGGTTCCCGAAAATCCAACCGTTGAAGCCAAAAAGCGCGAATCCCAGGTACTCGACATTTCCAGATACTCGGACAATCCCGTACTACGGACAATCCCTGGGATCCCAGGTCGCCAAACGCACCTTTTTCAGTACCGACCGGTACTATGAAGCGGATTACTCGGACCTCCGATTACCGGACCTGTCCGGTACTACCGTCATCCCGAACGAAAACGGCCATAACTTTTGCATCCGGACTCGATTTTGATGATCTTGGGCTCGTTTCGAAGAGGACAACAAGCTCTAAAAGATAATGCAAAGAAACATTATAGTCCAGCAAGGGAGGATAGATCCAAATGACGAAAGGTTTAACCTCTATCAAAAAGATGAACCGATAAAACCTTCAACATCAAAAACGTAATAGAAAATGCATATGAAATCCGTTGATGAGCGAGAGCTTGTCATGGAGATTAACACAAGCTCTAAATCCTCACATGAGTAAGAACCAAATAATGGAAGGTTTTACCTATCTCTAAAATACAAACCGGTAAAACCTCCAAGATCAAAACGCAATAAGATATAAAAGGGAAATCCGGTTTTGATGGACTAGAGCTTGTTATGGAGATTATCACAAGCTCTATATCCTCACATGGATAAGACCAAATAACAACCAAATATGATGATGCAAGTATGCAAAGGTTTGATCTCTCTCCGAACGATGTGACCGAGTTACTCATTCGAGAGCCCTTCTTGATAGTACGGTTATCTATCCTAAACCCGGTCTCCCAACAAACATGAGACCGACAAAAGGGAAAACCTATCAAAATTATACCTTTGCCTTGAGCAATCCACTTGAGATCGATGTAGACGATCTTGTCCTTCTCAAGATGGACACCTTTCTTGATTCCTCATCATCGATCCATGATCACCGAGGATGGCAAGCATCAAACATGAGATCTTCTATAGATGGCGCATTTTGAGCTTGCACAACACATCTTCTTCTCATTTCATCTATCTTGAAGTCAACACATGCTCCAAGCAATGCCAATGGACAATTCCTACAAGTACAACTTAATACACACATTAGTCCATAAAGATTGTCATTAATTACCAAAACCACACATGGGGGCCCAACATGTTCTTTCAATCTCCCCCATTTTGGTAATTGATGACAATCCCCTTAAGAGGGTTTATATAAGGAATTTTAATGAATAATGGTAATACCAATATCAAATACTACAAAAGTATGTGATATTGGTACCACCATCATATATAGAGCAAACTCCCCCACAATCTATGCATGTGTGATGAACTTGAATTTCATTGCATATATTGCCAATCATTATCATTGGAGGAGTTTCCTCTATATATACCACATGCTAAGCAACAACAAAGATGCAAGAGCATGAGAAGAAAATGCACAAGAACAAACTCAATGCATAAACCAACTTCCCTTAAACCCTCTAAAACTTCTCCCCCATTGGCATCGATTACCGAAATGGGTGACAAGTTCTAGAAGGCAAATATAGTAATAATTCCTCCAAAGGTGTGCCTTCGCACATATCCAATGATGAATACTTGGAAGGGAGTAGAACTATATCGAGGACCCTAAGATTGCAAAAAAAAGTCAAATAATGCAAGCAACTACAAGGTCCGACAAACCAATTTGAAAACAACAAATGAGTCCAAATGGAAACAACAAGATATTATGATATGAGCAAAAGAGTGTTTTAAATAACAACTAGAGAAGCTCCCCAAGATTTGTGCACAATTCAAAATAAATGTATTGGAATACATAATGCACAAATATGGAATCCTTGCTCCCCCATAAGCATTTAAAACACAACAAATGTGAAAGAATGCAAATGAGTATTATTAAATGAATTAGATGAGCTCCCCAAAGAGCATGCACCAATTATGATAATTGCATTTGGGAACAAAGTGCATAGTCATGGAATCCTCACTCATCCAAATTCATTTAACAATACACGGCATGAGAGAACTAATATGAGTGTCCGAAGATGTAGACAAGAGGAATAATCACTCATAGGCAAATAAATTTGGAAGCCACCAAAGAATAAAAAGAAATAAAAGGTGGCATCCAAGGATTAAAAATCAATTAAAATTATCTTCTCATATGTGTATATGTCTATAAGTGGAAAACATCATAGATACATATGCCAACAAATAAATATGCACACATAAAGAAGATATACAAGAAGGCATATGAAAAGCAAAAATGAAGTCATAATATATACCAATAAGATTTTTTGCTTCAAAGCATGGCCCAAGGCTCACATATATCTTATTGTACATTAATGAGCTTCAAATACCAACACACTACATATATTACAACTATCACCAAGGGAAAAGGAGAAAGTTGGAATATATGGAGAAAGGCAACAAGTATCATAAGAGAAAATGGACTAGCAAAATCTCACTATTGCACATGAGAGAAGTTGAGGAAATGATAGACAACAAAATTGCTAGATTGACATATTTGGGATTGGAGGATCATATGCATGATTTTGTATAGTCCCAATTGTATGCACTCATCTCAACTTATACACATATACAATAGAGAGTCCTCTTAATAGCATGGCTAGAGATGCAACAATAAATACACAATCAAAGAAACCATGCCAAGATGCAACCTACAAAAGGTTGGAAGCAATATAAATATGCATGATCAAGAGATACTTGTTACCGAGATATAATTGGTAGGATGTATATGATATGAATTCATTGATCATCCTATAGCTTGACTCAACTTTTCATGTATGCACCACTTCTTCAAAATCGAAGGACAAGCATCCAATATATCTCCAATGTACCTAAAACACAATTAAGTACAACATGGTCCCCAAACTCATTGAGTCCAAAGTAGTTAGAGAAACTACAATACATAGGAGAGACTCCACATAATTATGTGCACATTGATATGAAATTGAATTTCATGCACAACTTAGCCGATGGGAATTGGTGGAGTTTCCCATATATATTGGATCAAAGAAATCAAACATGCCTTAATATAAGAATATAGTAAATATGCATGCATAAAGCTTTCAAGAACCAAAAAGGAGATACAATTTGAACAAAAACACCAAGTAAACCGAGATGGCACACACAAGAGTGTGACAAGACAAGCGGTGTCCAAATTGTATCAAAGAACCAATTCAACACATGAACGATCACAAGTTCAACAAATGAACTAGGCTAAGGCCAAAAGAGCAAAAATAGATAGAAAAATAAAAATGCTCAAGGATTTATCTCATTCTAAAATGGTCAAATCAAGAAGCAATGAATGGGACAAAACCAAATCCCAAAAAGAGCAAGGTTCCAACAAGAAACCAAACTCCCCAAACTTAACATGATGGCACAAAATACCAAAACGAAAAGATTGAGGTTCCAAGCACATAAGACCCGATATGGGTCAAACAAAGAAGCGTAAATAGGATTGTTCTAGATAATATAGGAGAGCTCACCCATAAGTAGTACATTATATATAATTTTGCTTTTGAATGCAAAATGCACACAAATGAGATCATCACCACTACCTACATTAAATAAAACACACGAGAATACCAATAAAATAAGAAGATTCATAAGAGGCAAGGAAGGAATGGGAGCACACAAAACATTTACTTGGCCAAAGATTGGATACGTTTAAGCAAAGGCCAAAGTGACTATGATCAATAAATTCTACCATAACTTTAGTACTCATTGTCCAAGGACAAGAAATATTGGGAATAATTTTCCCAAGGTAGCTTGCATGGATATCCAAGATCATAGTCACAACAAGAAGTGTATAACTAAATATAAGAATTGAGCATGATACTCCAAGCAAGATTCTTGGTAGCTTCCAATAGTCACACAATTACTAGTGATTAGAGTAACTTGAAGCAAATGGTTTCCATGCGAATATAAATATCTAAATATGAGGAAACACATACCAAGAACCATTCTCATATACAAGATACAACATAAGATCAATAAAGCCATTCAATCAAATTGGAACTTGTATGAGCAAATGTGTCACATAGGTGCTAGATAATTATCAATATCAATTCTAAGTGACACAACCTCGAATATTCACAATTTCTAGGATTGTAATATGCACTAAGCATATGACTCCCCCATAATGTGACACTGCCATAAAAACCAACACGAGGCAAAATAATACAAATAGAGATAATTAATGGACATTATAAAACTTAAATTTATCAAGAGAATTGTACCACATAGAGACTAGACAATAATCCAATATAAATACTAGGTGGTATTCCTCATGTACACACAATTTTAGGATTGTGGAATGCCCAAGCATAACACTCCCCCAAAATGGGATAATCGATTAATCTCTCACAAGAGCCAAATAAGATACCAAATATAAACAAGTAAGGCTCAAGCACAAGAAACACACATACATGGTGTGCCACCTAATCATACACAAATATTCTTGATATCTCAAGATAATTAGGTGGAAAACACAACATGTACAAAAGCATGGAAGATACAAAACCAACACATGCACAAGGGGGCGAGTAACTTTCAATGAAATGAGTTAAGCATATGTTACCACAAGGAGGAACATTGGAAATATAATAGGAGCAATATAATCCACATGACTTGGCTTGAAAAAAATAATAATGAAGATCCCTTAATTCTTCATGATGTAGCAAGACTCCAATGCCCTCCAAAACACACCTATTGATCAAGTTTTGGCTTGTTGGTCCCCAACCAAGTTGGGTCCTAAGAAGTTAGTCACAATAGGCTTGGCAACCCAAATGGTTCTTTTCTTGACACCACATTGAGCACCAACAAATTTGGCAAACACATTGCCAACCTCATCCTTACGAAGTGAATAAGCATCATCAATCAAGATAGGATGGGATGAGGAGATACCAATAGTGCATGAAGAAGAAATGTGCCCCTTCTCGCGGCATATGTAGCAAGTTCTACTCTTGCCATCTTTCTTCTTGGAAGAAGAAACAACTTGAGGAAGAGCTTGAGTCTTCTTGGGAGGAAGACCATCTCTAACAATATGTAGAGCTTGAGGCCGCTTCCCGTGTTGCTTCTTGCCAAGGGACTTCTTCTTTAATGGACAATGTTTGACATGATGCCCTTCTTCCTTGCACTTGAAGCAAACAATGTTGGCCGGATCCTTGACTTTATCTTGGCCAATCTTCTTGTTATCCTTGTGCTTCAACTTGATAGTGGACTTGTTCTTGACATTGGAGTTGAATCCAAGCCCACTCTTGTCATTGGGGGATTTTTGTACACTCAAGATTTTGTTGAGTGCGGTCTTACCTTGTTGACCCTTTTTCAAGTCATTCTTCAAAGAAGTGACTTGAGCCTTGAGCTCTTTGATTTCCTCTACATGGTTAGTTTCAATACAAGTACTAGAGGAAGTAGATGGTACATTGTTAGAGAAACAAGGCATGGAATGTAATTCATCACGAGACATAGCATGGTTGTGAGAGGATGAATTACAAGGACTATCACATGGCAATATAACATTTGGAGTAGATATAGTGCTAATGTCCACATGAGGCCCACTAGATGTTACCTTTGACATGATGGCCTCATGAGCCAACTTTAGCCTACCATGGGAGACTAGGAGATCCTCATGCGAGCTTGAGAGCTTAACATGGCTTTCTTCTAATTTCCCATAGTTGCTAGTTAGCAAAGCAAGTTGAGCCTTTAGCTCAACATTCTCCTTCAAAATAGATGCTTCACAATAAATAGAGTTAGTAGCACAAGCATCATTACTATTAGTAAGAGGTGAGGGCAACTTGTCAAGCTCTTTTGAATATGAGGCTTTAAGTTGCTCATGTGACTCGGTGAGTTTGATGAGCTCACCCTTTATGACCCTAGAGCCATTTTTGAGGTGCTCAAAATCCTCAACAAGTTTAGCATAAGCAACTTCAAGTTCATCATTTTTAATCTTGAAGGAGTTAGCCACCGCAAGTTCTCTATCATGGTATTCCTTTACTCTAGATAATTCTAGAGTAAAAGTCTCCTCAAGAGATTCTTTGGTGGTTTGTTCTTCTTCAAGGGAGTCCTTTACTTGAGCAAGTTCATTAGCATATTCACGCTCAAGTGCAAACTTTTCATCAATTATGTTTTCTTGCTCCTCAATAAGATCATTGCCTTCTATAGCATAATTCAAGATTTCAAGAAGGTTGGAGGAAGCAAGTTTATTTTTGTAGAGAGCACTATAGACAACCTCTCCCATTTTCTTAATAGAGGTAATATCATACTTACCTCTATAATCATCATTATCATTCTCAACCTCATCATAATCATCATGAGATACAATGGGATTCAAAGAGGTTACCTTTGTTCCCTTAGCCATAAGGCACATGTGAGAACCGGAGGAAGGTGATGATGAGATTGCACTTGAAGATCTCTTCAAGACCTTGTCTTGGCCCATAGAATCTTCATTTTCCTCTACATGGTTAGCAACACAAGCACTAGAGGAAATAGACGCATTTTTATCATGGCAACAAGACAACATGAGCATATCATCATGAGATTTATTTAAGTCATTTCTACATGATATGCAAGGACTATTAACACAAGCATGTGAGGAATTTTGAGTGCTAGAAGTTTTAAGGTCCAAAGATAGATCATTGCAACTAGATAGATATGAGGGATTGCAAATAGTGAACACACTATCCATATTGCAATTTCTATCACCACTCACCATATCATTACCTTGTGAAAAGTCACATGTTGGTGAAGTGGTAGAGGATGAGAACTCATCTCGACTAAGTGGAAGCAACACAATCATCTCATTGGAAGTGGAAGCAACACAATCATCCTCAATAATGTTGGACTTGCTATATTTATCTTGAAGCTTGGTCCATATCTCACGAGCGCTTGAATAAGGCATGATAGATTTAAAGAACTATATTGCTCACAACATGCAAAAGAATTTTAGTAGCTAGAGCATCTATATGAGAGTTCAACTTCTCCTCTAAAGATTCGTTTTGGGTATCCATAGGAGAAGAGAAACCCATATATAGATATCCCTCGATAATCGGGTGAATTTCGAAATAAATTAAGCATGCGAATTTTCCAAACATCATAATTTGTGCCATCGAATGTGAGCGTGTCCTTGTGCACTAATCCCCTAGCCGACATCTTTACTCTCAAGGCGGTGAAGCCTAAAATGAGAGACCGGGCTCTGATACCAATTGAAAGGATACAGATGTCGCCTAGAGGGGGGGGGGGTGAATAGGCGATTAAAACTTTTCCTAGAGTGGCTCAACAAAGGCGGAATTAAACTAGTGTTTACTTTGTAAAGCACAACCTAGAAACAACTAAGGTTTACCTATGTGCACCAACAACTTATGCTAAGCAATACAAACAACAAAGTGATAGCAAGATATATATTACTTCAAGCACGAAGGCTATCACAATGTAAAGTGCACAAGTAAAGAGCTCGGGTATAGAGATAACAGAGGCACGCGGGGACACCGATATTTTACCGAGTTCCTCCCAACATGGAGTACGTCTGCTTTGGAGAGGGGTGGTATCAAACCACCAACGCCACAAAAGGCCTCCCTTATTCTCCGGTGAATTTCACCCCAACGGGATCGATCCACGCTTCCACTATCGGTGCACTTGTCGGTGGCAACCGGAACCTCTCACAAGGTTGGGGCACAACTCCACAACTTAATTGGAGGCTCCAAACAAATGCCACCAAGGCCACAATGCCACCAAGGCCACAAACCGTCTAGGGTTCCAAGAACCCAAGAGGGACAAGCTCCAATGAGTAACTCAAATCAAATCCTCCAAAGACAACTCAAACCGATGCACCAAATGCAAATGGCAAGAACACCACAAAGGTGCTCAAATCCCTCTCTCCCAAATTCCACCAAAGCTACAAAAGCTTATGGGGTAATAAGAGAGGAAGAACAATGGAGGAAATCCACAAAAGACTCCAAGATCTAGATCCCAAAATGTTCCCCTCACTTAGAGGAGAGATTGATTGGTGGGATTGTAGATCTAGATCTCCTCTATCAAATCCCTCAAGAATATGCAAGAAGCATTGGAGGGATTGAGAGAAAGCAAGCTCAAGAAGGTCAACAATGGAGGGGAAAACTTGCAAGAATGGTTAGGGAACCATTGGGGAAGAAGGCCCTTAAATAGGTTCCCAAAATCCAACCGTTGAAGCCAAAGAGCGAATCCCAGATTACCGGACAATCCAGTACTACGGACAATCCTGGGGATCCCAGGTCGCCAACGCACCTTTTTCAGTACCGACGGTACTATGAAGCGGTACTACGGACCTCCGGTACTACCGACCTGGTCCGTACTACCGGGTCATCCCCGAACGAAAACGCCATAACTTTTGCATCCGGACCGATTTTGATGATCTTGGGCTCGTTTGAAGAGGACAACAAGCTCTAAAAGATAATGCAAAGAAACATTATAGTCCAGCAAGGAGGATAGATCCAAATGACGAAAGGTTTAACCTCTATCAAAAGATGAACCGATAAAACCTTCAACATCAAAAACGTAATAGAAAATGCATATGAAATCCGTTTTGATGAGCGAGCTTGTCATGGAGATTAACACAAGCTCTAAATCCTCACATGAGTAAGAACCAAATAATGGAAGGTTTTACCTATCTCTAAAATACAAACCGGTAAAACCTCCAAGATCAAAATGCAATAAGATATAAAAGGGAAATCCGTTTTTGATGGACTAGAGCTTGTTATGGAGATTACCACAAGCTCTATATCCTCACATGGATAAGACCAAATAACAACCAAATATGATGATGCAAGTATGCAAAGGTTTGATCTCTCTCCGAACGATGTGACCGAGTTACTCATTCGAGAGCCTTCTTGATAGTACGGTTATCTATCCTAAACCCGGTCTCCCAACAAACATGAGACCGACAAAAGGGAAAACCTATCAAAATTATACCTTTGCCTTGAGCAATCCACTTGAGATCGATGTAGACGATCTTGTCCTTCTCAAGATGGACACCTTTCTTGATTCCTCATCATCGATCCATGATCACCGAGGATGGCAAGCATCAAACATGAGATCTTCTATAGATGGCGCATTTTGAGCTTGCACAACACATCTTCTTCTCATTTCATCTATCTTGAAGTCAACACATGCTCCAAGCAATGCCAATGGACAATTCCTACAAGTACAACTTAATACACACATTAGTCCATAAAGATTGTCATTAATTACCAAAACCACACATGGGGGCCCAACATGTTCTTTCAAGGAGGCCAGGATAAAAGTCTTGGAGAAAGCAAAGGAATTAGCGCAGTTACAGCAACATGTGGATATCACAATTCGAGAGCTCAACTCGGCAAGTTGAGTCAAGGGCGGTAAGACCCGGCTTGATGCAACAAGGTTGAGAGGCAGAAACCTCAATAAAGAATTGGCGGACGCAACGTCAAAAATAACACCAGAAAATAGCAACAAAACAGCCATGCGGCCAGCATACAACACTGCAGGAGCAAATCTGAGAGCCGCAGAGGCAGCAATGACTGAGCTTCCCCATCTGATGGGTGAAGCAAAGAGGAAACAACAGGAATGAGTAAATGAATTGGTAAGAGCAGCAGGAATGCTAAATGAAGCGTACTACAAGGCAAATTCGGGTGTAGCTGGAAGGTCACAGCTGGTTCACTCGGCAACTCCAATCCCGGCAAGATCAGCAGGCCACACAACCTCCTCATCAGGAGTGGCGCCAATACAGAGAAAAGAAAAGAGTGTGGATTTAGGAAGGAACAAGAAGATGGTTGCTTATGACCTGGCAGTAGTTCAAGGAAACCCGGCCCGTGCCTAGGGAACAAGAAGAAATGTCGTTCAGGTAAATGAGAACCAGGAAAATGCTGGCCGAGAAAGGCAAGCAGCACAGAGAAATGACAATGGGGGGCAGAACTTTGTACCTCAACCTAGGCGTGGGACTTAGTCGGCGGGAGGAGGAAACCCAGCTTCGAATACTGCGCCAACTCAACCCGAAAAGAGACAGCAAAGCGCAGGAAAAGCAGCACAACAACCTGCAGACCTGAACGCAAACAGATACAATGATGGTTACTCAACAATGGTAAATGATGGGTATGAGTTGCCGGATCATGTATATCAAGCAATGGGATCCAGACTCGGAGGCAGAAATCTTCAGCCGGATGATGCAAGGCTAAAGCTCGATCAGATAAAGATGGCAGAACTGATTGAATCGCAAGGTCCAAAGGGTCCACCATGTTTTGGCCCAAGGATCATGAGAGAGCCACCAGTGCCAAACTTCCAGCAGACCAGAGGAACAAAGACCTGCGATGGAAGAACAAAACCAGAAGACTGGCTCATAGATTATGGAACTGTAGTAAAGATTGCACAGGGAAATTTGAGACGGGCAGTGCGGTATGTACCACAGATGCTAGAAGGACCTGCAAGGGTGTGGCTGAATAATTTGCCACCCGGAAGCATCAACAACTGGATTGATTTTCAGGAAGCTTTCGTGAGCAATTTCACAAGCATGTATAAGAGGCCGAATCGCCCACAACAGTTTGCTATGTGCAAGCAAAGGCCGAATGAAACAGACATGGAGTTGCTGACAAGGTGGTGCATGATGCGCAACTCTTGTGATGGGGTAATCGAGCCTCAGGTCATTGTGTGGTTTGCGTAAACATGCAGGCATGGAAGTGTACTGTGGCAAAGGTTACAAAGAGATATCCCGGCAAGCTTGGCAGAAATAATAAGAATCGCCGACTCATACGTGTTAGGAGATCCGACGTAGCCTCTGCTTATTTCGGCAAACGGGATGAAATAGACTCAGATCTACGACGCAGCTGGGTCGCAAAGGCGCCAGGAAAGGGCCGAGTATAGAAGCAAAAGAAGGGATGAGAGACCAGATTACAGATATGGTTCGACTCAAGTTGCAGCTGTGAGTCAGGATCATCTAGATGCTGGAAGTAGCCAACGTCAAAGGAAAAATGGGCAACGACAATGGATACCAAAGAATGATGGCAAACAGCCATATGAACAAAGAAAGCCATATCAAGACATGCAGAAATATACTTATGAAATGATGTTGGACCAACCGTGTAAATTCCACACGGCGAGTCTGAGTAAGCAGGCAAATCACATAACAAGACAATACACTTGGTTTCAGAAGGGAGACATAGTGGATTCGCCGACTCAGCAGTTACCACCACCTACCCCTCCACCGCTCTCAGGAGGAAATGCTCAAGCTGTTGGAGCAGAGCATAGATATGAGAACAGGCAACCGAGATATCATAACCAAGAAAGAAGGGAGGTTGTGCATCAAGTGCATAACCCAAGAGGTGACGACGCTCATGTCGGCCATGGGACCAGAAATGAGTACAAAGAGCATCACGAGAGCTATGTCGTATTTGTCACAGAGCCGAATGACAAGAAGAGTCAACAGAGACGGATGATGGAAGTGAACGCCACAATGTCGGCAATACCAAAATACATGCATTGGTCTGAACAGGAGATAACTTGGAGCATAAAGGATCACCCCAAGATCATGCCAACACCAGGAGGTTATGATCTTGTCTTGGATCCAACATTCATGGGCCCTGATATCAATGTGAAGTTCTCCAAGGTACTGATTGACGATGGCAGTAGCATCAACATCATGTAGGATACCATGATCAAGTTAGGCATCACTATGAACATGTTGGAGCCGACTAATACGACCTTCCATAGTATTGTGTCGGGATTGTCCTATGAGCCAATTGGCAAGATCTGGGTTGACGTCTTATTCGGCAACAGAGAAAATTGTCGCACTGAAGCCATAGAGTTCAAGGTAGTTGACCTGGTCAGCTCATACCATGCCTTACTTAGCAGGCCGTCTATGACAAAGTTTATGGCTACTCCTCACATTGCTTACTTAAAGATGAGGCTGCCAAGTCCGTGCGGAGTTATCAAAGTTGAGGGAGATTACAAGAGATCTATTGCATGCACCTCAGTCAGATCTTCGCTGGCCGAGTCACTGGTCATAGCACAGGAAAAGCATCAAATGATGGAAGTAGCAGCATTGGCCAAGGCAACACAAATGTCAATGCCGGCACTCACTAACCCGCATGGCAGTGTATCTTTCCAACCCACCAAGGAAACAAAAAGTATACAGGTTGATGAGGCCTTCCCAGAGCGCACAGTCACCATTGGTGATGGGTTGACTGAAAAATAGGAAAGCGAGCTCACCAGCTTCCTCCGTGAGAATCGGGATATCTTTGCATGGTCCACACATGACTTGCAAGGAGTTCCGAGGGAGCTAGCTGAGCACCCTCTTCATGTAAGGCCAGATGCCAAGCCGGTGAAGCAACCCCTCCGCCGCTTCACCGAAGATAGGAGGAAAGTGATAGCCGCCGAGATAGCCAAGCTCTTGGTTGCCAGGTTTATCATGGAAGTACTGCACCCAGATTGGTTGTCAAATCCAGTCTTGGTCGAGAAGAAAAAATATGAGCCGAACGTGGCTGTGGTACGGCGCATGTGTATTGACTACACAAACCTCAATAAGGCGTGTCCAAAATATCCATTCCCCCTTCCAGTGATCGATCAAGTCATTGAATCTATTGCTGGGTGTGAGTTGTTGTCATTTGTGGATGCATATTCTGGTTTCCACCAGATACCACTGAATCCGGATGATCAAATAAAGACAACTTTTATCACCCCGTATGGGGCTTATTGCTATCGTACTATGCCATTTGGATTAAGAAATGCAGGTGCAACATACCAGATATGCATGCAAAAATGCTTGCAAGATCAACTGGACAAAAAATTTCAAGTATACATCGATGACGTGGTGATAAAAAACAAACAAATTCATACTCTAATTGAGGACTTGCGTCAAACATTCGCAAACCTAAGAAGATTCCGAATGAAACTCAACCCGGAAAAATGCACATTTGGTGTCCCGGCTGGAAAGTTACTCGGATTTCTCGTATCCAGCCGAGGAATTGAGGCTAACCCGAGAAAGATCAGGGCCATCAAAAGAATGTAATTGCCGAAAACCCTCAACGATGTCCAGAAGTTTACAGGATGCCTGGCCTCGTTGAGTAGGTTTGTTAGTCGGCTAGGCGAAAAAGCCTTACCATTATATCAACTGATGAAAAAATCAGACAAGTTCACATAGACACAACAAGCTGATAGCGCTTTCCATGAACTCAAAAATATGTTGGCAATAGCACCAATATTAGCCTCAACCACTATCAAAAGAGCCAAGGCTTCTCTATGTCGCGGCAACCAATTGAGTTGCCAGTGCGGTAATAGTGGTAGAGAACTAAGAAGAGGGCAAATCAGTCCAAAGGCCAGTTTATTATCTGAGCGAAGTACTCTCTACATCAAAGCAAAATTACCCCCATTACCAAAAAATGACAGATGGGGTGTATATGGCAGCAAAGAAGCTGAAGCATTATTTCCAAGAGCACCCAATCCGGGTAATATGCGAGGCACCTATCTCGGATATATTGGGCAACAAATATGCCAGTGGCCGAGTGGCAAAATGGGCCATAGAGCTAGCACCATACACTCCACAATATGATAGGCGAGATGCGATTGAATCTCAAGGTGTAGCTGATTTTTTCGTGGACTAGATGGAAATGCAATATGAGCCACCACTGCCAGACCCGAATTATTGGAGGATACACTTTGATGTATCCAAGACAAAGATGGGCCTGGGTGCCGGGATAGTACTCACATCACGAAAGAAGGACCAGCTCAAGTATGTGTTGCAGATCCACTTCGCTGCATCCAATAATGTAACCGAGTATGAAGCGCTTGTCCATGGCATAAAAGTGGCCAAGGAAATTGGCATCAAAAGGATCATGTGTTTTGGCTACTCGGATTTGGTTATCCAGCAAGTATCTGGGCATTGGGACACATTGGATGCAAACATGGCACTGCATCGTTTTCATGTGCAACAGATTTCGAGATACTTTGACAGGTGTGAATTTCATCATATACCTAGAGCAGAGAATGAGGCAGCTAACGTACTGTCCAAGTTAGGCTCATCTCGGCAAGCAATCCCACCAGGAGTAGCATTGGAACATCTCAGGAAACCATCGATCAAGCCGTCACCAGAGTCCGAGTCAATTACGCTCATCCTAGTAAACCAGGAGTCAGATGCTGTGCCAATGGACATTGACTCAGGGGCAGGTTCAAGTAACTCGGGAACTATTCCACTCACCTCAGGGGTTGTCGAATCACACTCCGGGACTCCTCAGGTTATGTCGGTAGAACATATGTCAGCTGAGCCAGTGGAAATTGATGGAGAAATAGACCCGGCACCGGTGATTCCAGCCTGGGTGCAACCAATATTTAAGTACTTGAGAGATGGAACATTGCCTGATGGTGAGATATTAGCAAGACAAACAGAGAGAAGAGCAAAAGCATACACGATAATCAACAAGGAACTGTACAAAAGAAGTGTGACGAGTGTACTGCAGCGTTGCATAAGTCTAGAGAAAGGCCAAGAAATACTGTTGGACATTCAGCAAGGAGAATGTGTGCACCATGCATTGTCAAGAGCATTGGTAGTCAAGGCATTCCAACATGGATTCTATTGGCCAAGTGCACTGGCAGAGGCCCAGGAGCTAGTAATAAAATGCAACGGTTGCCATCTTATGCATCAAAGTCACACTTGCTAGCATCCGAGTTAAAAACTATACCAATCACTTGGCCATTCGCAGTATGGGGCTTGGATATGGTAGGACCATTCAAACCAGCAAGGGGCGGCATGACTCACATACTAGTAATGGTTTACAAGTTCACCAAATGGATAGAAGTTAAGCCCATCAAAAAATTGGATGAAAAAACAGCTGTCACATTCCTAAAAGATATAATCCTGAGATATGGTCACCCGTACAGTGTGATCACAGATAATGGCACCAACTTTGCCGAAGGAGCTTTCGCTCGCTTCTGTGGGAAAAACCGAATAGGACTTGACGTAACATCAGTTGCTCATCCAGAATCAAATAGATAAGTTGAACGAGCTAACGGCTTAGTTCTATCTGGGATAGAACCCCGTCTAATGGAACCACTCTAGATATCACCTGGCTGCTGGATCGATGAACTACCCTCAGTGCTGTGGAGTTTAAGGACAAATCCGAATCGATCAACAAGCTATACGCCATTCTTCCTTGTGTATGGGGCAGAAGTAGTTTTGCCTGCCGACATAGAGTATGACTCGCCAAGAGTAAGGCAATACTCGGAAGCCGAGGTAAAGGAGGCCCGAGAAGATGGAGTTGACTTACTTGAAGAAGCAAGAGAATTGGAATTGTCCAGATCCGCCATATACCAACAAAGTCTCCGACGCTATCATAGCTAGAAAGTCCAACCTCATGTCTTTCGAGAAGGGGATATGGTGCTTAGGATAGTGTAACGCACAGCTAGGATGCATAAACTATCACCCCCATGGGAAGGACCATTCATTGTAAGCAAAGCATTGCACAATGATTCATATTATCTGATAGATGCTCGTGAAGCACAAAAGAACAAGGCAGACAGATCAGGTGATGAGACCAAAAGGCCGTGGAATGTGGCGTTTCTCCATCCTTTCTACACTTAGGAGAAGCAGTGTATGTATCTCTCAAACTCTCATATGTCAGATACTCATGCCAGCTATGTGCTGATAATAAAATGGTATGACTCGAAAAACTAACTCGGGGATTGCCCCTTATGTTTATCCTTGAAAATTATATGTCGGCTAGCGTTGATACTTAAGACTTATCTCGGAATAAGTAATGTTTACTCGGATAAAATCAACTCTTCAACTATGTTGTTGTCCAAAACCACGACTTCATGGCAAGCAAGAGGAAAAGATCAACGACGAGTAAACATGAACACCAGATAAGTAAAGGGGAAAACACGAGTTGATTCTTTGTTGTACCTTTAACTAACCCACTGCAGGATATATTAGTATGTATGTCGAATGACCCTAGGTCAATTTGTCTAGTTTCATATCCGCTAACTGAATCCTTAGAACTTTGAGACTCTAGTGTCGAACGCCGAAAAAGGTAGACAAGAGCCAAATTCAAGGAAAAGGAAAATGGCACATGAAACTCGGAGACTTGCCCCTGGATGATTGGAATTAAGAGCAGAATAAAAGTTTAAGCCTTAGCAAAAGACACACACCCAAAATAAGTGCACTGTATATTATATCTGCACCCGGCATACCGGGGATCTCATCAAAGTTAAGTGTTTTTGACATAACCAGCTTAAGAGGCACCTGGACTCGGAGGAGCATTCTTGGGGTCGGAGCTGGGAGCATCGTTTGGAGCATCTGCCGAGTTAGGTGCATCAGCCGAATCTACAGGACCGTCTGACTCGGTGGCCTCGTTGTCAGCACCGTCATCATCAATAGTCTCGACAAACGGCTCACCAAGATCGAGGAAGCTGGGCCTATCGCACCAAGCGTGCACCAGAGAGTACTCCACCATGGCATAGGCTCGCTCTTGGTGCCTCTTGATGAGCTCAGGCTCGTGGATCCACTTGCCTTTGGTCCTCATATGCTGAAGAACATCAAGGTTGATGTCCTTATACCATGAAAGCACAAAGGCAAGGGCCTTGTCCACTACAGCTCGACCGGCCGACTCACGCCACTGATCCAACCTGTCCTCAGTAAGAAGCAACCTAGCAGCTAGAGGCTCAATGAGCGTGGGTGCGTCCTCATCCGGCCAGAGCATCGTAAACGCATGGATTGCCGACTTAAGAAAGTCGACACCACATGACTTAAGAGTTGTTGCACGCTATGACAGTGCTACCAGGTGCTCATTCATGGTGATCTCGACGTCAGCAGGAGCTCCAGACTCGACTCGAACCTTCTTCATTTCCCCTCAGCACGAACATCTCAGCTTTAGGAAAGTTCTCTGCAAAACACGAAAGAACATCATAAACAATGGAAGAGGAACAAAGCATAAGGATAAAAGTACAACGAAAAGAGTAAGAACTCACTACCGAGAAACGAGTTGATTGCGCCAAGCTTGCTTTGCCAGATCTTGGCCTTGGCCTGAAGAGCTTCCAAGTCCTGGTGCACCGACTGAACTGCCAATTAGGCCTCCTTGACCAGCTGGTTGGTCTTTTCGATATTGGCAGCGTGCTGGCCATCTTTCTCGGCAAGCTCTTCCCGCAGGCCCTTCAGCTCGGACTAGTGCTTCTGCTCCATATCTTCCATCTGCTTCTTCAGTCGAGTCACCTCGTCTCGCTCCTTTTGGAGCTCGATCCAGTGCTTCTCTGCTTATTCAGAGCATGTGACTCGTCAGTAACATCAAAATATATCGCTTTAAGCTGAGATAGAAATGGAAAAAGAATAAACACCAATGCGGAGCGGTCACAAGATTTCTAAGAACTTACTTTCAGCATCGCTGATCTGTGACTGTAGCGTATCAGTGGTAGATTGGGAAGAAGTTATGGAAAGACAACGTGAAAAATTCAAGAAGATGAAACAAGAAGGGTCTGCCGAATAACAAAAAGCTGAGTAAGAAAAGTACCTTAACCCTGAGCCTCAGCTTCAGATCTTGGTGAGCAAGCTCAAGCTTTCTATACTTCTAGAGGAGAGCCTGATGCACCTTAGTACGCTCGTTATGCTTAAGATGCACAAAAAAGATATAGTTAGAAGGTGTACGATCAAGCTTACAACCGACTAAGTTCCTTACTCGGCAGTAACCTCGGGGGCTAGTTATCGAAAATATGACATGCAAGTTTGGCAGGAGAAAATAAAAGTTGGGTTCTATCTTAGAGCTTACAGCCGAATAAATTCCTTACTCGGCAGTAACCTCAGGGACTAGGGATCATGTATAATAAAAAGATACTCAGTACGCAAAAGAGTAAGGAAGTTACATACCTCGTTCACTTGATCTGCTTTGGCCATCAACGCGATGGCCTGCTGACTCATATCTGAGACAGCCCTGGGGCTCAGCTTCATCTTCTTACCAGAACCGGAGCTCACTTCTTGCTCGCCGGCCGTGTTCCAGGCAATGGCGTAGCGCTCCGCAGAACCAAGGCCATGCCCACTAAGCGTCTGAGTTAGGACTTGACCTTTCTTCACGGTAGTTCCCACCCGGTGCGGGTAGCAGCAGTTCTGGTGTGCAAGGCACCAGCTCTAGAAGCGCCGCCAGATCCGGCAGCTGCAGACTCGCCCAACTGACCCGCCGGAGCGGGTGCCGTTGTTGATGGTGCGGGCCGAATCCACGGAGCGGTGCCTGGAGCGTGGATCAGGGTCAATTTCTTGGTCGCTGACGGCTTGCTGGATGCGGAGCGAGCCTGGCCTTGAGCAACATGCCATGTATGATCTTTAGATAGAGAAGCAGAAGGAGCGGGCCTGGGACTGGTAGAGGAAACATGAGCCGAATGAGCAAGCTCAATAGCAGAAGGAGGGGCTATAACTGGGTTAGCAGGCAAACTGGTATTGGGGGAGCTAGCAACATGAGTTTCCCTCGGCGCTGATATTGCTGGCGCTGGGTTCAAGGGTCTATTTGGGAAGTAACTAGAGAGCTACGCCAGGTCTCCTCCGATGGGCGCGCCGCCGGGTCGGCCTCACTCTAAGACGCATGAGTCTCAGTAGTGGGGCATCGACCCAGACGGGGCTCTGCACAGTGGTGTCGGCACGGGGAGGAGAAGCATGCCTTAATGGCGAAGAATCCATGATGGGTGCAGCTTGGCCGGCAGACATGGCCGCGCTGAAAATAAGAACATAAGCCTATAAGAAAAGAATCACAAAACAGGAAAGGAAAATGAAAGGTAACGAACAGATAAAGTTACCCGGAAACGGCCGGGTCGCGCGGGACGTGATGAGTGACCCGGTGCCCCGTGGTCTTGCGGGTCTGGGATTACATGGCAGCAGGAGGAGCGGCAAGATCAACTCAGCATTTCTTCGCAGGTTGAGTGCTGGAGGAGGCCCCGTGCTGCTTAGTCGATTTGGCAGCGGGGAGCTTGCCATACCCTCCTACAGCGAGGGGAGGTTCCTCGTGTACTTGTCCAGCTGCAGGAGTAAATAAAATGCTCAATGGGACAATTCAGAAGGTTAAGGTCAAAAGACAAGTACCTCCAGAACCTCACAGTCCACATCATCATTGTCAGACCAATCTCGCAAGGCATTTCGAGTAGAGGTATTACCCGGTGCAGAGGAAGAAACGGCATGCGGGATTGGCATGAAGCACTCCAGATCGAACTCAACATCATCAGTGTCAGAGCGATCATCAAAGTAGGCCCCAGGAGGGACGGTACTGTCATCAACCTGGTGAACGAGATTCTGCGGAAGACAAACACAATAATATCAATAAATAAATGGAACAGCAAGTGAATGCAAGGAAACTTATGTCGGCAGCGAATGAATGACTCAGACGCTTTCCCAGGGGAAAGGCCTATCCCGGCTGAAAGGGGGGCACCTCCAGGCCTAGTTTTCTGCTAAGGTCAGCTTGAAAATCGAGCTTACTCGGCGGGCCACAGAGTCGTTGGTGAGCTCCAAAGTGGAGTGTCGGGTAGGATCTCGCGGGCCGCTCTTGAAGCACATCTTGTGGCTTCTGGCCTTGATGGGGCTGACTCCGCGTGCGATAAAAGCGCACATGATATCCTCCTCTGATAAGTGGAAGTTCTCATCCGGCGAGAGCAGCCTCTCGAGGATCCCATGAGCCTCATTCACCGAGGAGTTCTCGTCGCGTGGGTCAAGCTTCCAGAACTCCTTGCTGGGAACCTCGTCCTTGAAGGGGGGAAGCCGGATGTAGTCGTTGGACCCGCAGTTCCTGACATAGAAAAAGGTCCTATGCCACTTCTTGCAAGAGTCTATGCCGGTGACCCGAGTAAAGATCGAGTCTTTCCTGGGCGTGATACTAGCGGCACCACACCTAGTGGGACTCTTCTCGGCGCGGGGAACATCGGGATTAGGCACGACTTGTATCCGAAAATTGAAGTACTTGGCCCAAAGAAGAACGGTGGGCCAAATACCAAGATAGCCCTCGCAGACAGAAATGAAGCAAGACAGGGAGCCTATGGCGTTGGCAGGCAAATGGTGGGTTTGCAAATGGAAGGTGGAGAGGAAAGAAACAAAGAAATTGCTCATAGGCAAAGAAAAACTATGCTCAAAGTGCAGAGGAAAACTACCCTCTCAGTAGCCTCAGGCTTAGGAACGGTCTCACCTAAGGGAAGGCGACAATCGACTTCGAGCGGGATGCGCTTGGTGGAGCACAGCCACTCGAGTTCCTCCGCTGAAACCTCCGAGCCCTCCCAGCCGTTGCGCTTGCCGGCGACGACCTCGTGCTCCTCCTCCTCCTCGCCGACATCACGAGCGTCCATGATATCACTTGGTTCTGGCTCTTCCGCTGTTGGAAGAGGCTTGGAGGTGCGAGGACCCATCGTAGAATTGAAAGGGGAAGAAGAGAATCGTTGGAGAGAAGCAGCAGAAGAGAGTAACTGCAAGGAGGCAGTTCAAATTTTGGGGGCGCGAGGAAGAAGAAGGAGGCAAGGGGAAACTGAATAGGCAAAGGCAGTTAAGTTCCCCTCGCCCCTACTTATGGGGAGTAAAAACCCCAAGCGTGGGATCCTTCTGCGCCGTGTGGCCACCTTGTGGCCGTGTATTCGGACGAGTGAGCGTATCAACGAGCGCCACGGGTAGGCAATACACGGAAAATCCTGAGCCATGTCACGATGCGCAAGACACGAGGCACTAAGCGATGGGACTGCCACAGTGATAGGGAGTTACTGCGCCGTCGTCACTATGCGGTCAGGATTTGGGACAAAATTTGACGCAAGCCATCATGATTACAAGCTGTCAGTGACTAAGGCAAGCCAAAAATGACTCGGCAGTGTCGAAAGTGACTCGGCACGAGGCAAAAATGAGCTAGAAAGTCAAAGATGAGACTCTAAAATGGCAAAATAAACTCAGCAAAGATCGAGATTACGCCAAACAGTGCGCCCTAAGCAGTAAATGCTGAGAGAAAGAGAAGTTCCAAGCACATTAAAGGAACCTGGAGACCCCTAACAGTAAAAACTACTAGGCCTCATCAGCTTCGAGGACTAATGTCGGGGGAATAACCCTCGATAGGGTCATAAGGGGTAAAACATTGCCTAGCTTGGCTTATGCTGAGTAAAGAATAACTCTGGCTGGGTAAGGAGGTCGAGCGCGGCCGACATAAGAATTATGTCGGCCCGTATAAGACAAGTTTGTTTACCTTGCAGGAAGCAACGAGCCAAGTCTCATGAGGGAAGGCCGAGTCAGAAAGGACACATGGCAGCTTTCTGAGTAAGATTCAGGAGGGACCATGGTAAAGCATGGTCAAAAGAGAAGGGCGATGCCGGGTGACACTAAAGGAGTCGGGTGACCTCCAAAGCAAGGGCTGACGTACAAAGTCACGGTATGATGCTAAAAGAGCTGGAGGCTACGTACGAGAAGGTCGTTAGCTGTATGGCTTTGTGGACTGGGTTAAGGGTCTCAGGTCTAGCCCATGACCCGCCCCGCACAGTAAGGACCAAGATGCAAACAGTAACCCTAGAACCCAAAGAGATTTAACCTAGCTGGCCATCGCCTATATAAGGAGGGGCATAGCTAGGGTTTAGAGAGGTTGGACCTAGTAGGAAACTAGTCCCCTGAGGCTTTGCACGAACAACTCTAGGAGCACTTGTAAACTTCTTGGATCAATAAAAATCCTAAGTGTGGAGAGTTCATCTTGTTCTTCGTGTGTGGCTAGACCGTGCACTCCCTCACCGGTTACCACAAGCGTCCATTCGGCCCCTAACTTAAGCCTACCCATAGCATCTGCCATGACACCACCACAACATATAGCTTCCACCCATTTAATAACATAGTCTACAATAACAAGAATACGAGTATAACCGTTAGAAGGGATAAAAGGTCCCATGAAGTCCATTCCCCATACATCAAATGGATCTATTACTAAATTATATTTCATATTCATTTCCTGTATTTTACCAATATTACTCATATGTTGGCAAGCATCACAATTCCTAACACATTCATGGGAGTCTTTAACTAATGTAGGCCAATAAAAGCCTGACTACACGACCTTAGCTGCAGTGCGATTACCGTCATGATTTCCTCCATAAGGACTATCATGATAATATTTAAGAATGGCCTTTACCTCGTGCTCGGGTACACATTTCCTGATTATCCCATCTAGACCATGCATATACAAGTAAGGATCATCCCAAAAGTAATGTTTTAAATCATTAAAGAATTTCATTCTTTGGTTGTAATCCATTCCTTTTGGTAAAATCTTGCCTACAAGGAAATTAGCATAATCTGCAAACCAAGGATCGCGAGGTTCTATAACTGCAAGATATTCCCCTGACAAAGATTCATTAATAGGGACATGATCCTCCATAATTCCTTCCATTTGTGACAAATGGTCAGCAACAGGATTATCATTTCCTCTCCTATCTACTATTTGCAAGAAATATTCTTGTAGGAGCAATACCCATTTAATTAGTTGAGGCTTAGCGTCTTTCTTAGCTAGAAGGTGTCTTCAAGCTTGATGATCAGTATGAACTATTACTTTTGAATTTATAATGTAGTGTCTAAATTTATCACAGGCAAAAACAATAGCTAAAACTTCTTTCTCGATTGTTGCATAGTTCTTTTGATATTCGTTAAAAACTCGACCTGCATACTGGATGACATTAATATTCAATCCATCTCTTTGTCCTAAAACAGCTCCAATAGCATAGTGACTTGCATCACACATAATTTCAAATGGTTCATCCTAATTGGGTGGTTGAATGACTGGTGTAGAAATCAGTGCTTTCTTTAACTGTTCAAAAGAATCATTGCAATCTCTATCAAAAGCAAAAAAGGGTATATTTATTTAATAGAAGAGTTAAAGGGGCAACTAATTTAGCGGAATCTTTAATGAAGCGTCTATAAATACCAACATGCCCAAGAAAATTCTTTACCCCCTTTATATCTTGCAGAATTGGAAGTTTTTCTAAGGTGATCAAGTTTGATTTATCAATCTCAATATTCTTTTCAGAGATCTTATGACCAAAAACTATACCTTCCCTTACCATGAAGCGGCAACGCTCTCAATTGAGGACCATCTTTGTTTGTCTTCATCGCTGCAAAAATCTGTTAAGATTGTAAAGACATTGCTCAAAAGTAGTCCCATAAATGACAAAATTGTCCATAAGAACTTCCATGGAACTTTCCACAAAACCATCAAATAGTTTCAAAACACACTCTTGAAAAGTAGCAGCCGCATTACACAAACCGAAAGGCATTAATCAATAAGCATAGGTTCCATAGGGACAGGTAAAAGTGGTTTTTTCTTGATCTTCAGGTTGAATAGCTATTTGAGAATATCTGGAATATCCATCAAGAAAACAAAAATAAGAGTTAGCGGACATTCTTTCCAAAATATCATTAATGAGAGGCAGTTGCTTGTGAATTTTTATGGTTTCTTTTTTAACTTTCTAAAGTCAATACACATCCTATAACGTGCTATTGTTCTAGCCAGGATTAATTCATCCTTATCATTATTAATTATGGTTATACATACTTCCCTAGAGTATGTAGTTAGTTGGACACACCCACTTACTATCTGAGATTGGGTAGATAATACCGCTGTCCAGCATACATATAACTTCCTTCCTTACTACATCTTTCATTTTAGGATTGAATCTCTTTTGGTTATCAACAAATGGTTTAGAATCTTCAATCATGGGTATTTTGTGAGCCATTATGGAGGGATGTATGCCTTTTTTGTCATGAAGAGTGTATCCAAAAGCTTCACGCTGTTTGACAAGTACCTCTATTAATTTTTTGTTTTATATCAACTAAAATTACCGGGCACTTACCTTCCTTATCTAAGATTCATACCTTAGGTTCACGGGAAGATGCTTCAAGACGAGAGGTGGCGGATCCTCATCCCCTTTTCTTTCAAGTTCTTCAAATTCGTCCCCGAGGCGAGTTTCAACCTCTGGTATAGTGTTGAGGATCTCATCCAAGTCTTCTTTTGCAGAGTCGTTTGGAAGCAAATCATTGCTTGTCAAACTTCTCTACAACTTAGATCGTGGGGTGCAAAAATAGATTGCTTCCAACTCTTCAATAGTCTTATGCTCTCTGATTTCCATTTTATTTTCATAAGGAAATTTTGTGAATTGGTTATAGTTTATTTCTATAACTTCTTCACCAACCTGCAATGACAGAGCCTGTTTCTTGTTGTCAATATCAATGTTCATAGAGTTGTAAAAACAGCTACCAAAAATAACTGGACAGGAGGAGTTCAAGGGAACTTTAATAACAATTAAAATCTAATGGGTACACAAAATCTCCCATAGAAACACAAACATTGCAAAGTATCCCGTAAGTAGGATGCATGGTTCGATTAGAAAGCATAAAAGTAACTTCTGATGGCTCAAGATAGGACTCATCAAGATGGTGTGGCATCCCGCAAAACCACTACTAGAAAATCGCGTTGAATTTGTGCATTGCATCGTCATCATCATGCATTGTTTGCCAAAACTATTTTCGCAACGCCCGATTTGTTTTCCAAACGCCTCATCTTAATTCAACTATCAAAACCGGGTCCCCGGAATATTTTGTTTTGGCCGCTATCGGTTTGTACACGGCCCGTTTAAATCAAATAAAATTTATGTTGTTTTTAGTTGGGGCAGTCGAACGGGCCAGATCGACCCGAACGACCGCCCCAGAAAATAAAATCGGACCAACCCAACCTGCCCCTCTAATTCCTAAACCTACCCAAATAGCTACCCATCCCTCCCAGCCACATCACTCCCTCCTATCCCTGCACGCCACCTCAGCACACCCTCCCCCATCCACCAATCCCACCATGCCACATGGCCCAAACCTCCCCCTCTCTCTCCTCTCCCCCCCCACACGCTTCCAAAGACACGCACTCCGCACCTTGGCGTCCCCACCTGTCCCCCTGTCCACCCCAACCGGCCGCTGCCACCTGGGCCCTCCCCGCGGACCCGACCCCCCCCCGTGGCCCACCCGTCAGCTTCACCCCCACCAACCGCAGCCTCTCCCTCCTCCCTTTCTTCCTCCCGAGGCCACCCGCGCGCAGACCCTCACCACCGCTCGCCCGCGCCGCTCTCCCTCGCACCCTCGCCGCCCCCTCCGCGTCCCCAACCCGCCAGCACCTTCCCCCGCTCCGGCCGCCCGCTCACCCGCTGCTGCCTGCCCGTCGCCCCGCTCCCTCTTTCTTCTTCCTCCCTCGATCCCCGCGCTCTCCTCTCCGCTCGGTCCCGAGCTCGCCTCTCCTCCCTCGCGGCGCCGCTCGCCTCTCGCCGGCGCGCCTCCGTCCCGAGCTCCGTCGACCCCGCCTCGCCCTCCTCCGGTTCCCTCCGTCGCCGGGCCGCGAGCAGCCCGCCGGAGCTGCCTCGTCCTCCCGTGCCGACCCGCCTCGACCGGGCCGACCCGCGGCCGGCGTCGCGACTCGGCCGCCTCCCGCCGTCGCGCTCGCCCCGCAGCCCCGACCCGTCCCTGCCTCGCGCCGCAGCGTCGGCCCTCTCTGCGCTGCAGCCCAGCGCCGCTGGGCAGGCGAGCACCCCGGCAGACCTCGCCATCCACCTCCTCCCCGCTCGGCCTCCCGCCGCCAGGCCCCGCCCGCCATGAGTCCGGCCGCCCGCCGCCTCGACAAGCACGCCACCGCCAGCCCGACCGGCGTCTCCCGCGCCAGCCTCCTCGGCGAGCCTGCAGCCGTCCTCCCGGCGCCCAGCGTGCTCGCTGCCGTCCGCTGCCGCCTCCCGCGCTGCGAGCCCTCGCCGCCTCGCAGCGTCCGTCGCCCGCGCTCACCGTCGAGCGCCTCGAGCGCCGGTGCCGCGCCGTCCCTCCTGGCTCGCCCGGCTCGGTCTGCCTCGCCGGAGAGCCCCTGTCGCCGAAGCCGCAACCTCGTCGCCCCGTCGACCGCCTCCAGCGCCGCCTCGGGTCAGCCCGACGGGTCTGCCTCCGCCCGTGCGTGTTACCGGTGAAGTACCGGTTGGTGCTAAGATGTTGAGTGTGGGGACCGCAAGACCGCAGGGCCTTCGCATCGAGAGGATATCGCAAGATGAGCATGGTGACGCCCGTTGGACCTTCGACAAGTGAGTCGGCATGGAACCCGAAGGCGGTACCCCAAGATCTACCACGAGCATCCGGTCTGGAGAAAACCCTCGACACGCCAAGTTGCGAAGCCCGAGACCGATCGCGGACCACAAGACCGAACCCGACACTACAAGTTCGTCGGAACCCGGCAAGATCGCCCGGAGGCCGAACCCGTGGACCGACATGCTCTTCTTCACGGATCGACAAGCACTCCCGGACACCAAGTGCTTCTTCCCTCGCCAAGACCGCCTCGATGGCGCGGACCCGACAAGAGCGTCATAGCGACAAGAACGACAAAGAACCAGGGCGGTACCGATGCCCGGCGCCAAGTACTCCTTCATGGACGCCGAGACCCGAACCCGGGACGATCCGTGCGAAGGCCGCGGATGCGACAAGATCCACTAACCCGGAATCCGAGAACGCTTCCGCCGAACCCCCGAACCCCAGATCCGTCGAACCCTGGACCCCGAACCCCGGAACGCCAAGATCGTCGAGAACCCTATGTGTGAACCCTCTCCCGCGAACCCTATTTTATAATTGAGATACAACTTGTCGCATAATAATTGTTCATGCATGCATCTTATCATGTGGTTTGGGGGCCTTATGCCGATTCACCTAATAACTAAATATGGGGCCCATATGCGGGCAAATCTAGCCTTATATTGGCCTCATTTAAATTTGTGTAGCGAACCGGTAACTCTTTTTGCCTTGTTAAAACAACATTTAAATTGCGGGGGTTCTAAACAACTTGAACCGTTTAAATAATGACGGGACCCCGGTTCCGCTTAATATGACCTAATTGCATCGCACCTGCCATGTCATGCATCATACATGCATCATGCCGATCTTCTGCCGTTGTATTAAATGTTGCATCCGGTGTTTCTTCTAGTGTTTTGGTTCTTCGCGGATAAGGCCGTTGAGTTGATGTGAGCTTCGCCCCGATCTTCGGTTGAACCTTCGGCATGTTTTCAGGCGAGCATCTCCCCCTTTCTACCTATCTTACTTTCTAGTATTTACTTCCCTCCTGTTGATCTATTGCTACCTGTGTCGCGTTGCTCTAGTTTCGTACCCGTGATATCCCTTGCAGCCATATATAGCCTTGGACACATCCTATTATCTGTTGTTTGGTAGATAGTTGGACCCGCGTGTCGTAGTCGCTTGCTCAAGTGTTTTGCTTGTCATCAAGTACCACAGTTGTTGGAGAATTGCCGCATGTTGACGATGAAGATGATCATGGTTTACTTATTGTTTCACTTTAAATTCTGTTTAACAACTAAAATTGAATTAAGCAGAGGCATCGGTGGGTGATAGGTAAGATTTGGTTTCCGACCGCCCACTTGTGTCCCGTAGGACCCGAGTTCTTGACACTGTTAGAGATCGGTAGCGCTAACCACGGTGGGGATATGGGCCCCCATCGATAATTACCTGATTTCAAAGTATTGTCTTGGGGCCACAAACTAGTTTGGGGTTTTATTACTATCTGTACTTATGCCATGCTTTACCGCTTTATTTACGATTGTGCGGTCTTGCACTTTGTCTTGTTAGGAATTGTGACCCGTTACGTGGTATCGGCGGTCCCGTTTGGGGCATCTGTCGTTACCGACCCACAAACCCTAAGTCCGTCTCGGAGACCGGCCGACTTCGTTCTTGGTGTACTTAGTGGGGTGGCCCCAGTGCTTGCTTTGTGCAGGAGCGTCGTGACCTAGGCCCCGCCGACATACCGATGGGTGTATGTTAGCGATCGGCAAAAAGGGTCAAGTGCTGGATACTTTGGTGCACCCCTGCAGGGTTTAAATCTTTTCGAGAAGCCGTGTCCGCGGTTATGGACGACTTGGAGCACAGTGTCTGATCATAGACAACTATAACTAAAGTTTACTGTTATAAATTGACTTGTATTCGATTTGACTAGTAATCAGCTTCACTACAACAGAATGGCTAAGTAAAAGTATCAACAATTGCTGGGTTTTGGGGTTATCTCATGATAATTGTATCTGACTAGTAAGTGTTGCCACTATAACAGAATGTTTAACTAAAAGTGCCCACTGCTTACTTTATCAGGAAGAGTATCTAAACCTGACTAGTAATTGCTGCAACGATAACTGGATAAGTAAAACTGCCAACGGTGTGCGTTCCTCGGTTGACTTCCTCGTGTGGTCTCGAGAAAACGCCGGAGATGGGTTTGTTTGGTGATAGCGGGTTGGATCGGTTAGGTCATTCTTATCCCTCTCGATATCCGCCATTGTATCGAGTCTCTATAGGTTGTTTAATGCATCTGCCGCCGCTCGATCCACCATACCTATGTAGGCGAGGACCGCGAATTCTAGCCTCGCGTGTCTTGGCCTCGATCTTGGCCTCCTTCTTTTCCTTTGCCCTTTAGGCACCTTTTGTTTAAGCAGGTTTGAGATCGGCCGTTAGCGAGGTTACCCTTCCGGCTTGGCACGGGCAGGGTTATGGACGCCATTGGTTATTCTTGAGGCTCTTAGCCCCATTTGCATCTTGTCCGTAGTCGGACTCCCTCTTTTCAAGGTGATTTGGATCTTTGTCTTGTATATCTGTATTCTTGACTCTTTGAGTCATTGTTGTAGATACATTACGTGGGTCCCATCGAGGACTGTTGTGTAATGTTATTACTTTGTTTTTCCACCCTTGAAAGTGCTGGTGCACCGTCGAATCATTTCTATGCGGGTTTGGCGAATTTTGCTAAAACTTGCATAGGGCCGATTCGAGGGTGTTACTGAGTGTATCGAGCTCGGCGATTGCGATACCCCACAAGTCCAGCCTGTAGGATAACCTAGCTAACGGCCGAAGTAGAGTGTCAAAACTATTTTGCAAAATCGGTTGGATAGTTCTGATTAGGTCTGATTTTACTCCTTACCCCTCTGCTGTTCTCCTCTTACCTCTACGTGATTTGAATCCGCTCTCGTCCCTTTTCTTCGAGTCCAGGAATTCTCGTGGTTGGGTTTCCGTCGTACCTTTAGGGTTTCGCTTCCTCCTTTGTTAACGGTGTTCCACCATCCGGTGTTCAAGCTGCCTGATGAATCCGTCTACGGTGATACCATTCTTTGTTCCTTGTTTGTTCCTTCCGGTGTTTTCCGACGCGACGACATCTCTACCCCAGCTCCGATGCAGAGTCTGCATCACTCCTTGATCCGAACCTCTCCTGTCGAGATCTTCAGTCTGAATCCGAGGGTTGGTTGCATAATCTGTCTATTCGTGTACATAGTAATGTTTTGAGTGCGGGATGGAGTCGCGACCATACCACTACTCTTATCATTCGCTTATGTACATTGAATGGTGGATCGATGCAATTTACTCCTTCCATGAAAGTTAGCGGTGGCCTTACCATTAACTTCGTCCGTTGTTTATCCGGAGTGTTCTCTTGACGAACAGGGACAACGACCTCTTGTTAGTGGTGTCGCGAAGATCTACACGAAGCGAGAAGACGCAGATCGCCGACCTTCCTTCCGTTACCATGAGGCGGATCTCGAGGGCGAGATCCATTGTTAGTGGTGTCGAATTGTGGCATCCCGCAAAACCACTACTAGAAAATCGCGTTGAATTTGTGCATTGCATCGTCATCATCATGCATTGTTTGCCAAAACTATTTTCGCAACGCCCGATTTGTTTTCCAAACGCCTCATCTTAATTCAACTATCAAAACCGGTCCCGAATATTTTGTTTTGGCTATCGGTTTGTACGGCCGTTTAAATCAAATAAAATTTATGTTGTTTTTAGTTGGGGCAGTCGAACGGGCCAGATCGACCCGAACGACCGCCCCAGAAAATAAAATCGGACCAACCCAACCTGCCCCTCTAATTCCTAAACCTACCCAAATAGCTACCCATCCCTCCCAGCCACATCACTCCCTCCTATCCCTGCACGCCACCTCAGCACACCCTCCCCCATCCACCAATCCCACCATGCCACATGGCCCAAACCTCCCCCTCTCTCTCCTCTCTCTCACCCCCACCCCCACACACGCTTCCAAGGCCTGCAGCACCTCCCCTGGCGTCCCCACTGTCCCCACCCCAACCGGCTGCCACTGGCCCTCCTCATGGACCCGACCCCCCCCGTGGCCCACCCGTCAGCTTCACCCCCACCAACCGCAGCCTCTCCCTCCTCCCTTTCTTCCTCCCGAGGCCACCCGCGCGCAGACCCTCACCACCGCTCGCCCGCGCCGCTCTCCCTCGCACCCTCGCCGCCCCTCCGCGTCCCCAACCCGCCAGCACCTTCCCCCGCTCCGGCCGCCCGCTCACCCGCTGCTGCCTGCCCGTCGCCCCGCTCCCTCTTTCTTCTTCCTCCTCGATCCTCGCTCTCCTCTCCTCGGTCCCAGCTCGCCTCTCCTCCCTCATGGCCGCTGCCTCGCGGCGCGCCTCCGTCCCGCTCCGTCGACCCGCCTCGCCCTCCGGTTCCCTCCGCCGCGGGCATGCAGCCGCCGGGCTGCCTCGTCCTCCGTGCAGCCGGCCCGCCTCCCGACCGGGCCGACCAGCGCCCGGCCGCGACTCCGGCCGCCTCCCGTCGCGCTCCGCGAGCCCGACCCGTCCTGCCTCGCGCCTGCAGCCCCTCCTGCAGCTGCAGCCCCAGCCGCCCGGCTCGAGCAACCCCCGGCAGACCTCGCCATCCACCTCCTCCCCGCTCCGCCCTCCCCGCCCAGCTGCGCCAGCCCGCCTCCGCACATGAGTCCGGCCGCCCGCCTCGCCACCGCCGCGCCACCCGGCCCGTCTCCCGCGCCAGGCCTCCTCCGCGAGGCTGCAGCCTCCTCAGCGCCCCAGCGTCTGGCTGCCGGCGTCCGCTGCAACCGCCGCCTCGCTGCAACCGCCTCCGCGCTGCAGGCCCTCGCCGCCTGGCGCGTCCGTCGCCAGCTCACCGTCGATCGCGCCTCGAGCCGCCCGGTGCGCGCCCTCTGGCTCGCCGCTCGGCTGCCTCGCCGGAGAGCCCTCGCCGCCGCAACCTCGTCGCCCGTCGACCGCCTCCAGCCGCCTCGGGTCAGCCCGACGGTGCGCCTCCCCGCCGTCGTGTTACGGTGAAGTACCGGTTGGTGCTAAGATGTTGAGTGTGGGGACCGCAAGACCGCAGGGCCTTCGCATCGAGAGGATATCGCAAGATGAGCATGGTGACGCCCGTTGGACCTTCGACAAGTGAGTCGGCATGGAACCCGAAGAGGCCAGTACCCCCAAGATCTACCACGAACGCATCCCGGTCTCGGAGAAAACCCCTCGACACGCCAAGTTGCCGAAGCCCCCGAGACCGATCCCCGCGGACCCTGAAGACCGAACCCGACACTACAAGTTCGTCGGAACCCGACGCCAAGATCGCCCCGGAGGCCGAACCCCGTGGACCGACATGCTCTTCTTCACGGATACGACAAGCACTCCACCCGGACACCAAGTGCTTCTTCCCTCGCCAAGACCGCCTCGATGGCGCGGACCCGACAAGAGCGTCGCAACGACAAGAACGACAGCAACCAGGACGGTACCGATGCCCCGACGTCAGGCCAAGTACTCCTTCATGGAACGCCGAGACCCCCGAACCCGGGGACGATCCCGTACCCGAAGGCCGCGGATGCGACAAGATCCACTAACCCGGAATCCGAACGCTCCCGAACCCCGAACCCGTGATCCGTGAACCACGACCCCGAACCCCGAACGCCAAGATCGCCGAGAACCCTATGTGTGAACCTCTCCCGAACCCTATTTTATAATTGAGATACAACTTGTCGCATAATAATTGTTCATGCATGCATCTTATCATGTGGTTTGGGGGCCTTATGCCGATTCACCTAATAACTAAATATGGGGCCCATATGCGGGCAAATCTAGCCTTATATTGGCCTCATTTAAATCTGTGCATCGAACCGGTAACTCTTTTGCCTTGTTAAAACAACATTTAAATTGCGGGGGTTCTAAACAACTTGAACCGTTTAAATAATGACGGGACCCCGGTTCCGCTTAATATGACCTAATTGCATCGCACCTGCCATGTCATGCATCATACATGCATCATGCCGATCTTCTGCCGTTGTATTAAATGTTGCATCCGGTGTTTCTTCTAGTGTTTTGGTTCTTCGCGGATAAGGCCGTTGAGTTGATGTGAGCTTCGCCCCGATCTTCGGTTGAACCTTGACTAAGATGTTTTCAAAGCATCTTCCCCTTTCTACCTATCTTACTTTCTAGTATTTACTTCCCTCCTGTTGATCTATTGCTACCTGTGTCGCGTTGCTCTAGTTTCGTACCCGTGATATCCCTTGCAGCCATATATAGCCTTGGACACATCCTATTATCTGTTGTTTGGTAGATAGTTGGACCCGCGTGTCGTAGTCGCTTGCTCAAGTGTTTTGCTTGTCATCAAGTACCACAGTTGTTGGAGAATTGCCGCATGTTGACGATGAAGATGATCATGGTTTACTTATTGTTTCACTTTAAATTCTGTTTAACAACTAAAATTGAATTAAGCAGAGGCATCGGTGGGTGATAGGTAAGATTTGGTTTCATCGCCACTTGTGTCCGTGGGACCCGAGTTCTTGACACTGTTAGAGATCGAGCGCTAACCACGGTGGGGAGATATGGGCCCCCATCGATAATTACCGATTTCAAAGTATTGTCTTGGGGCCACAAACTAGTTTGGGGTTTTATTACTATCTTGTACTTATGCCATGTTTACTGCTTTATTTACGATTGTGCGAGGTACTGCACACTGTACTGTTTAGGAATTGTGACCCGTTTACGTGGTATCGACAGTCCCTGTTTGGGGGCATACTGTCGTTTACCGCCGGCCCCACAAACCCTAAGTCCGTCTCGGAGACCGGCCGACTTCGTTCTTGGTGTACTTAGTGGGGTGGCCCCAGTGCTTGCTTTGTGCAGGAACGTCGTGACCTAGGCCCCGACATACCGATGGGTGTATGTTAACGATCCGCAAAAAGGGTCAAGTGCTGTGGATACTTTGGTGCACCCTGCAGGTTTAAATCTTTTAGAAGCCGTGTCCATGTTATGGACGACTTGGAGCACAGTGTCTGATCATAGACAACTATAACTAAAGTTTACTGTTATAAATTGACTTGTATTCGATTTGACTAGTAATCAGCTTCACTACAACGGAATGGCTAAGTAAAAGTATCAACAATTGCTGGGTTTTGGGGTTATCTCATGATAATTGTATCTGACTAGTAAGTGTTGCCACTATAACAGAATGTTTAACTAAAAGTGCCCACTGCTTACTTTATCAGGAAGAGTATCTAAACCTGACTAGTAATTGCTGCAACGATAACTGGATAAGTAAAACTGCCAACGGTGTGCGTTCCTCGGTTGACTTCCTCGTATGGTCTCGAGGGGGAAACGCCAGGATGGGTTTGTTTGGTGATAGCTTCAGGTTGGATCCGGTTAGGTCATTCTTATCCCTCTCTGATATCCGCCAGTTGTATCGAGTCTCTATAGGTTGTTTAATGCATCGCCGCCGCTCGATCCACCATACCTATGTAGGCGAGGACCGCCGAATTCTAGCCTCGCCGTGTCTTGGCCTCAAGATCTTGGCCTTCCTTCTTTTCCTTTGCCCTTTGTCGGCACCCTTTTGTTTAAGCAGGTTTGAGATCGGCCGTTAGCGGGGTTACCCTTCCGGCTTGGCCTGGGCAGGTTATGGACGCCATTGGTTATTCTTCGGGCTCTTAGCCCCATTTGCATCTTGTCCGTAGTCGGACGCTCCCTCTTTCAAGGTGATTTGGATCTTTGTCGTATATCGTATTCTTGACTCTTTGAGTCATTGTTGTAGATACTTACATGGGTCCCATCGAGGACTGTTGTGTAATGTTATTACTTTGTTTTTCCACCCGCACGAAAGTGCCTGGTGGGCACCGTCGAATCGTTTCTATGCGGGTTTGGCGAATTTTGCTAAAACTTGCATAGGGCCGATTCTGAGGGTGTTACAGATGGTCACGCATCTCTTCATAGATTGTGTAAGGCATGATATTAATGGAAGAACTTAAGTCACAGAATCCTACATAAGTAGTTCCCCCTAGACAAAAACGGATTTTCTGTTGGCTTCTATTTTTACCATCGAACTTGCCCCCAATCATGTCAGGAGATTCTTTACTTACCATGATCGCTTCATCTTTGAAAATTTCAAGTTCT
Organism: Avena longiglumis; assembly: GCA_030063025.1. Taxonomy (NCBI): domain Eukaryota; kingdom Viridiplantae; phylum Streptophyta; class Magnoliopsida; order Poales; family Poaceae; genus Avena; species Avena longiglumis. The sequence goes on along the minus strand of CP125973.1, from coordinate 124,965,736 downwards.
AGAAGTTTTTTTACTATCCCAATTTTTTGTTTGATGGTTCCCAGGTCCTTAGTTAACCTTCCTATCCTTTTATTCTTTTCACTTTTACTCTCTATCACTTTGGTTATATGGTTTCTTCCTCAACTAGAATTTTCTTCTACATTTGTGAATATTTATCCTTATGGCTAGTTTGAGGGGGTTTCTCCTCTGTAGGTGGTGTATATCATTCCTAATATTTTGGAATATGCAGGTAATTGGCATAAGATTTTATAATTTGAACAATCATGCGACGGTCAAGATTAAAATACCCAAGCAGTTTCTCTACCTTTCTCGAAGCTAGATATTTTTAAGCAATTGAACTCTATAGGATTTTCTTTATTAAACTCAGACTCGCAATAGGATTTATCTATTATATTCACCATGTCTAACAAAGTCCATGCTCTGCTAACACTAAATTCGGTGTAAGACCCATTGGTAAGGGAGTCGAGCTCATTTATATTATCATCATTCAAACCTGCGTAGAAGGTGTGTATCACCAACCAAGGTAGGAAATTATGATGGGGAAGCGGTCTAGCAGCCTGTGAAACCTTGTGTATCCTTCATGCAAGCTTTCTTGAGGTTTTCCTTTAAAATTCGTGATCATACATCTCGCTCCAGGAGTTTTTGTCCTAGGAAAGAAATCAGCAAAAACAAAGAGGCTAGGCTCTCCCAGGAATTAGTAACCTTTGCAGAACTTTGAATGTACCAAGAACGGGCTTCATTAATAATGGTTTGAACAAAAAGAACAAATTTAACCTCATCCTCGATTTGTATATTAAGGTGGACAGTCCCACAAATATCTTCAAAGAACCCGACATGCTCATACGGATCCTCTGTACCATCTCCTGCAAATCTTTTTGCATGCAAAAGATCCAAAAGCATGGGGTTAATGTCATACCCTCTCGGGTTATTGGATTTTAAATAGGTGTCCATGGGCAGACCAGAGATCCTTATAGCCTCCAGCTGAATCATTTTCCCTGACCTTATTCAGGGCCACACGATGTCGGTCCATCTCGTCGACAATCGCAGTCGGAGGGAGGGGTGGTGAAAGGGTCCACTAGCGGTTCGTTATTGTTCGCCATGTAGGCGGCGTGATAGGTGGCAAGGTAGTTCTCGTTTGGGGATTTCGAACCTGAATCATACGCGAGGAGCTGGAGGATCAAGTCGTCCTCGTACTCTCTGGGGTTGGAGACCTTCGTGACAGAGCTAGCCTTCGCCGCGAGGGCGATAGATTTCGCGGCTGGTGTTGCTGTTTCCAAATCAGCGTCATCGTCGAGGATGGAGTTGCTCTGGGTCGAGTCATCCTCTTCTGAATCACACTTGGACACAAAGGAGGGTGGTTGATTGGATCTGATCTGTTGGGAATGGATCGTCTGGAGGTGATATGATTTTGGCGGCGGAATCCATGGGGTCGGCAGTGTTAGATAAGCCGACAAAAAAGTTGCTGGAGCTGGCATGCATGGCCGAGTGGGTTCTGCCGGTGGTGATCATACGGCCAGCGGCAAAGGGTCAGCGAGTTGGAGAGAAGGGTCTCAGATCTAAGGCTTGACTCACCATGCCCCATGGTGCGCACCAATATTGTGGAATGGCCACGACAGGCGCTACCAGGGGTAGCGATTGATTCGAAGTAGGGCAAGAGCGAGTCAGTTCGAGACTGGGAGCGAGACACATAGTTTACCCAGGTTCGGCCCCCCGTAGGATAAATACCTACTTCCTGCTTGCTTGTATTGATGGTGGATGAATTACAAGGGTGGCCACCTCGGCGTATGGGCGGTGAGTCGCTTGGATGGGGTAGCTAATGGAACATGAGTACGGAAGGAACCCTAGGAAGGCTTATATAGGGGTGCTTCGCTAGGGTTTTACAGGATCTCAACCGAATCAGTAAAGGTTTCAGGAGTTTGACCTAATCCGACTAGGCCTAGCTATGGTCTGGGGCCTCCGCGTCCTGTTATCGGTCTTCTTTAAAGCCTTATTTCTAGTCGCCGTCATTGCTGGCCCAGTCGACATTGTCCTGGACTAGTCGCTTCCTGCCTCCGTGGATACCCCGATTAGCATATCCCCATCAGGGCATGTGGTCTTGTCCTTGTGCTTGTTCCGATAAATCACACATTCACTAATGCAGGCGTGGTATTTCTTGTGCGGTAAATCAAGAGGGCACACGACTTTCTTGGCCTCATGTAGGTTATCGAGCAACGTGTTATCTTCAGGAAAGCGCTTCTTCAAGTATCGGAAGAGATCGTACATGCCTATGTCGGACCATCCGTGTTTTGCCTTCATCTCCAGAAGATCAAGAGTTACTCTCAGGAGGCTCTCCTCCAGCCCCCGACCTATGTTGTACAACAGAGTTTTCGAGTCTACCTCCAGTTGATCCAGCTTAGACTTCCATCTACTAGCGAATATGGGGTTGGTCGATGCATTGCCGAGAAGAATTTCTTAAACATGAGGGCCATGCACGGTCACGATTGGCGGGTACTTCTACTCCATCATCATCACCCATACACTGAGTGTTGGGGTGAAAACGGAGCGGATATGGTCAAATAGTAGTGGAACCATATTCGTATTCATATTTTTCTGGATACAAAGTCGGAGTGGATAATGTGCGGATACGAATACAGAATTTGAGCCTGCCCATTACGAATACAGATCAAATATGGAGCGGATAAGGTTCAATAGCAGATAGATATTTTATCGGATGATGATTTAAAATAGGTCGGTCCGATAAATCATATAATTGCAATAGTTAATGCTGGACAAACCATTGATCATATGACATAACAAAATATTTAAGGCTGAAATTCATTACATTGATAATAAAGGCAACGGTAATACCTAAGCATATTAGTGGTCCTGACGCTTGATTTACTAGTTGCCGGATATTTTGCCGGATGTTGGCCGGATATTGCCGTGAAATATGGTATATTTTCGGATACACGCGGATATTAGTAAACCGCATTATTTTCTGTATCCGTTAATCACTAATTGTATCTGTGATCGTATCTGTCAACTATCCGACCAAATCCGTATTTGCCTTTCGTAAGCCTACGGTCGGTCGAAAATAATCTATACCATTTTCACCCCTAACTGAGTGTGGCCCTCCATGAAATTATACCTGAGCAGGTGCTGATTCACTGTGCCTAAGAAGAGGTCGAACACTGATGATAGTTTGCATCTTTGACACGGACAACTTATTTCCATTCGGTTATTTCGATACATGTCAGCTGCCGCGTGTTGCACGTATCTATCCACCATGCTTTCTTTCATCTCGATGACCATCATAACCTGCATGATACGAAAATTGATTAGAACCGGGGTCTTGGCTTTCACGGAAAAATTCGCATAACCTTTACTAAAATTGTTCTTGCCGGTGTGCTAGAAATTCGCCGGAACAAAAGTTAACCGACATTTTTGGCAAAACATTGGTAACTTATTGTACCTGCACATCAAAACAATGCAAACGGTCCACACATGCACGGAACCATTTTTTTCCATCACGTCACGTCAACTCATGCGCACATTCCGCCCACATTATATACCTATTAGCTGACGCGAGCTCCAAGAGAACCGAAGAGGCACCACACGTCGACCTAAAAGAGTGTGTGTGTTGTCGGGACCTTATGCTCGAGATCTAGATCTTGATTACAAATAGAGAGATGTGATAAAAGTGGCGGGGAGATAGATCTAGTCTAGATCTAGAACTTGCAAGCTACTATGTGTAGGGAAAACTGGGGGAATGAGCTAGCAAATCTTTCGGTCGAGTTGCCATGAAAAATGAGCTAGAGAGTGAGTGGAGAGTGGTGGTAGGTGGATGATTCGCGACCATGTAATTAAGCCCAGGTTATCCCTAGCGAACAAATCCCATAGGCGCCGGCAGTAAGGATGGGTGGAAGGGGTGGTAGGTGGAGGAAAATACCCCTAGTGAATATGAACCTTTGTCGCCGGTGGTAATATTCCCATCCGCGACGAACAGGAGCCCTAGGCATCGGTGGTAAAATGGCAGCATAGGTGGCCCATCCAGGCAACCTTATCGCCGACAAACACGACCCGTATTCGCCGGTGGTAACAGTCTCTAGCGCCGATGAACAGGGCAATAATTCGTCGACGCTAAAGGGCGGTCCATCCGGGGGCACGCAGCCCACCACAGCTCCGGCGCGCGCAAGCCCTGTTTGTCTATGGTATATGGGCTAGTGATACCTTCGATCTGGATTACGGATGTAGTATAGCTCTTTTTCCCTAGTAGACCAAGGTTATCGAATCCTCGGGAAGCAGAAAGCGTAGTAAGGTTGCTTAAACGAACCTTCAAGAGTTTTAGAATTCTTTTTGTGTTTTATCGGACCAAGAGTTTGCGATCTTTTTTGTTGTCGATGATGGAGATAGAGGGCCTTGGACTTTTGGTTTCACCTGTAGCTGTGCAAAACATCTTATGGGAATAAAAGATAATTATAAAGTATGCATGTAATTGTTAGAGCAAGATAATTATATGTGGGTAGTGCATCCATAATTGCTATTGCATCCACAACCGCTTATAGCAATAACCTACTAGTCTCATCCATAGAAGAAAGAGAACTAATGATATGCATAGTGATGTCACCGTTAATCCCAAGTAAATCCCTCACATACAGCCTTACTACCCATTCTATCACTCGAGTAGAGCAAGATAATTATATGTGGGCAGTGCATCCATAATTGCTATTGCATTCGCAACCGCTTATAGAAATAACCTACTAGTCTCATCCATAGAACAAACAGAACTAATGATATGCATAGTGATGTCACCATTAATCCCAAGTAAATCCCTCACATAGAGCCGTACTAGCCCTTCTGTCATTGGGGTTCCCATCCTGCAGATTAGTCATTACTCACACTCCCTATACCTGGGTTCCCATCCTGCAGATTAGTCATTACTCACACTCCCTATACCTGGATCAATCCTTGGGACCTTGGGTATATGACAAGTCCTTAGATTGAGGCAAGAGAGGGTACAATGTCATACAAACTAATACATGATCCCATCTATGATAACTAACATGCACAAAGCTACATGGCTAGGCCGAAGCTCTTAGCCCAAGGAGAATTACTCACACATAGAGATGAAATCAAGAACCAAAAACATTATAATAGAAATCATGAGATTGATACTAATAGACTTACAATGTCGCCAACTAGAGATGAGATCTACTATTACAAGTGGAGAAATATGGCTATGGTGGTGGAGAAGGGTTTGGAGATTAGATATAGATCTATTCCTCTGGTGTTGTGATTTCTGATGGCAGGGGAGGTAGAGAGAGTCGAGAGACTGTTTCTCGTCACCAGAGGCCTCTTTATATAGGGGTCCCTTCATGAAAGTTGTTCTGTTTGACCTAGCGATGTCGGTGGAAACTATACGGCCGGAACTATACGGCCGAAATTTATTCCTGCCATATAGTTGGTCGTTAAAGGTACTTCCTCCACTTCATGACTCCTGGTTTTTTGATTTGTTGGAAATCTCGTATCTTTGACTTTAATGTTGTGATTCCCATCATCAAACATCATTATTTGCGCAGGGAAAAATAGAAATATAGGATTTCATACCCCTTTGATCATTAGGCATTAGTGACAGGATTTAGAGAGATATTTCCTCAAAAATATGAATAATATATAGTTTAAATGTGGATGTGGATGGCTACATTTCACAGCCATCAACCTCCCCAAGCTTAAACTTGATCGTCCTCGAGCAAGAAAACCAAAATAAAAAAGGAACTCAACATTTAAACTGAAATAACAAGATGATAATCTTACTCATGATTGGTAGTCTCATGTTTCCTCCACTTTATTAATCTGAAAACTTCAGCATATATAGAGTAATGGCAAGCATATCATACGAGTTTCATGAATCCTTATAGCGCAGCAAGATTATTGTTAGCATGGATGATTCAAATGAGTAAACTGTATTCCATATCATGTAATCAACTCACAAGCTTGCCTTTGAACAATAAAGTATAATCATGTATAATTGAGTGTGTGAGAGTTTGTCATGAAAATCATATACACTAAAGTATCTCAATTCTCCCACATCAATAAATCAAGACTTTTCAATCACTACTTTTCTATTCATTGCCCTTCAAGAATTTCAGTTCTTAAGTAACAAAGAGCATGCCAAAAAAATATTAGTTTATCGAGATGTGATGGACACTCGTGGCATCACTAAGGTTTTTGATCCTTTTGCATAATGATTACTCATATCAACCAGAGGAGTGATTCCATCATGAACACGGCTACACTAAAGTGTCTAGAATCTTACCCATTATAGCATTGCTGCTAAATCAAGTCATAGCCGAAATCTAGGACTTTCCTCCAAGAAGATCGTTTGTAGGATAGCTGAGTTGTTGGCATCCCATGAAGTTTGACACGCATAAAGCTATATCATTCTTATGATTCACAAGTCAAACTTTGGCATGCTCACAAAAACCGCTAACCATTAATTCAATTAAACAAATCCTTTCAAGGAGAGTTATCAAGTCAATCATTATTTTATGTGGTGTTGAGTGTCTCTAGGAATAAGCTTTCAAGACTAAACACTACAACACCCAAGCCTTCAATTGTGAGACTTTTTCTTATTTCAATTTCTTAGCAAATTTTTAGGCAATACTTGGTTAACTACAAGAGCTAGAACAAAACACACTCAACCAAATACCCATGCAAACAAAATTTTACTCCATTCCAAAGACTCACTCCACCAATATAATATCTTAACATTTACTACTAACTAGCATGGGTTTCTCAAACTTCAAAAGTGGGGAGTCATAAGGCATACCTCTCATGATTGGTTCCACTTCTCTCTTCCCTTTTGGTTCATTTCTTGGAAACTTGAAGTCGATCACTCTCCTGCAAATATGTGAGAGCCACAAGGAGAAAAGAAAAAGGAAGAATAAAGATAAATGGAAAAAAATCTTTTTGTTGTTTTTGAGAGAGGGAATTAAAGAAGAGAAAATTGGCGGCAAAGCTCGGCTTGAAAATATCGAAAACAAATAAAATAACTAAAGATAAAGTGTTGGGGAAACCAACACGAGTGCTTATAAACTCAAATTAAAAGCATAAACTCAAAATAAAATAAAGCAGATGAATGCCAAATAAATATAATGAGGAAACTTCCCCAAGCTTTGGCTTTTGCAAGCCCTTCAAATCATTGTGGTGGCGGGAAAAAGTTGTAACTCCAGTTCACAAATTGAGTTGATAAGTTACTAGTGGTTTCTCGGAGGTTCAGAGCGAGATTATGCATCCCCTCCACAGTCCCTCCAAGTTCTTGGAAGTCTTGATATGTAGCGAACCGGTTTGGTGGTTGCTCCTCTTGATAAGGAACTTCTTGCTCCTCTTATTGGTCCTAATCCTCATCCGGAATATCCTCCTCGGATTGATGTTGTTCAACCTGCACATCATATAGCAAACGTCCCTCGTCGATAGAGAAGATACCATTAGGAAAAGGAGCGGGGTAGAGACGTCCAGCTCCTACAATATGCAAGTAATAAACACCGCCTCTACTAGTGAGCATTCCATAAGCTTTTAAAGTAGAGAAACCAACACGTCGTTCACAACAATGGTTGCAACTCACCTAGGTCGATTCCTAGGGAAATGGCAAGCACGGTGATGATGCCTCCACCTATGATTGGTCCTTGGCTTTGGGAGGCTTGGTGCTCCAAGTAGCGCACAAGAATTGCGCCCAAGATGAGTGACAAGTTGGTGTTGAAAGCAGATTTTGGGAGGACCAAGATGTCCTCCTCATTAAGTGTTGTAAACTCATTTCGTGCCCACAAGGTGTTAGCAATAACATAGAACAAATAGCGAACAGCAGGATGCTGAATATTCTTCCCCTTGTTGACTCTAGAAGTGAAACTCATTCTATTATAATAGTGATCTGGGGAAGGGTTCATGTCGGCATAAGATGCGCGCAAGGCATTAACATCATTGTTTGGTAAACTAAGACAATTGCACCATTCATCAGGTGTTAATGTATAATTGTTGTTCATAAGTCGAAAATAAATCGTGTCCTCTCTATGCCATGTTTTAACGGTGCTTTTCAAAGAACTTAAAAAATCAAGAGTTAACCGGCGATAAGTAGGCACATCATGGAATACAAAGTTTTGCAGGCCAACCCTATTTCAAAGTAAATTGAAGTTATCAGAAATACCGAGTTGGTTCAATATAATGGGACAAGCCCACTTGTTTGCCTTTACTTCTCGGTTCTTGATCATGTCGAAGCGATCACGTTGGAGCTTGTTCCTGAACCGTATCTGCGGTGACCCAGAATACCACTACATGGTGTAGTACACTATAGTCATTGATATAACACCAATGGTACATCGTTCCATCCGCATTATATCCCTCAGAGTGGTACAACAGAAACATCGCGGGTCCAAGGCAACACTTTATATTACATATACCATATTACAAAAGATCCAGAGAGATTTCTCGGACAATGAGGAATATTATACATAAAGAACCAAAAAAGATCCACTCGGAGTTACTTTAGAAGTACTACTATTAATATATGTATAAGGCTTGAAAGTACTACTATAGTATTGTTCTACAGAAGTAGGTTCTAGATTCTAGGAGTTTTATTTCTATTCTATGCTTCAGCTTGTCTTCAATAGATTCCTGTAAGGTCTTCGACTCCGTTGATCTCCCTTAGATATCTTCAAATCTTCAAGTGACTTATTTCCTGGAAACGTCATTGGTTTCTCCGAGATCTAGCAAGGGTTAAGAAGATACGTTGAGTACGAGCGTACTCAGCAAGTTCACTAAAGATAAGTGTTTTATGCACTATCTACAGCCACAGACCATAGGTCGTAGGCAATGCAAGTTTTCATAAACATTTCTTCAAAGGTTGCTTTTATTTTGAAAAGCTATGTCCATCAGCCTTCACGAGTTTACCAGAACTTTCATGGAGTTCCTTTCCCGCAGCGTTCGCAGCTCCTTTCCGGAATAGGGAGTAACAAGTTACAGTTCTTACACTCTGCAGAGGTGCGTTGCTTTACCCATGAGAGATATTAACTTTGTTGGACATCCGAGTTATAGGCTCGTTCACACTTCCTTGGTATGAGGCCCAGACTAAGATCCAAGCCAATCACTGTCCTTCTCCGCGACCCCGCATACACCACAACTGTTGGATGTCCAAACTCAAGGTAGACTTTTCCCTGTATAAAACGGCTATACCTTAGTTGGATACACACAACAACCATTAACACTAGATATCTGTCTTTTGTAAGCCCAGATCCACGGTAGACTTCCCCCATATAAAACGGCTATACCCACGATCTGCAACTTACAAATGCCCAGAACAGTGTCCAATACATGCGAAAGGGAGCCGATCCAGCTGACTTCTCCGTCCCATTCCAAATCTCATGGTTAACGCGTAATATACGACGCAAGAATCACTGGCGACATTGGTTGTTAAGTCATATATGATATGTTCCTTTACCATCGGAACTTTCATAATATATTATTACCTCATGGTAAATAACCTATAATCATATTATTATGAAAATAGTGTTTTCTGATCTTTTTCAAATGCAGGTGATAACAACACTGGATTTGCAAAATACTTTACAGAAAATAATCAAAGGACATGAGCAAGTGTGAACTTGCCTTTTGTGATTGCAAGATTATGCACTCACGGTCTTCGAGATAATAGAAGATCCAATATCTGAAATCATCATCATTGGTCCGGTAAGGACTAATGTTTAAAGAAGCAGGATGCCATTATGCATAAGTGATGCTATGCAATTTTATAATTCCCAAAGTGAAACCCTTAGTATTTTGAATAATTTGATCTTAGGTATCTTCTTTAATATTGGGTTTATCTTTAAGTTTATTTCATAAGCAATGACATTGATAAGGAACTTAAGTGTTAACAATACAAAATATACAAATATTGATAGAATAATGTGATTATGATTAACTGTTATCTGGTGATTGGGATAAGAAGTCCTTGGGTTGAGTTTTTAAGAGTTGAAGAAACTAATATAGACTTGTTTGTGTGAAGTGGCAAAAAGAATAACATTTGAAGAAACTAATATTAGTTAAGGTTAATTAGTCTTAAGGTTTATTAGGTTTTACATTAGGGTTTGTGAGGGTTACAAATGATGTTGAGTTATAATATTTCAATTAATGATACAAGTGGCTAAAGTTAACTTTAAAACATGAATAAACTTCAAATGAGATGTTTATGATGGTTTAGAACAAAGTTAACTAGAAAAATAGAAGTGCATTGTAAGATATGATGAGTTTTAGAATAGTATCTAGTTTTAGGGTTTGGGCAAATATGATTAAGGATGATCCCTTTTAATTTAAGTGAAAGATAAATTTAATAATATGTAAATTATTAATGGGAGCATAATTAGATGATATAATAAATTTATTTGAGTTTAGAGTCATTTTAAGAGTGATTAACAGATGAAGATTATTCACTAATTTATACATGGGTGATATGTAATATTTATTTAAAAGGAGTTTTATTTGAATTTAAGATTTTAAAAGAAACATCTAAAGGCTAATAGTTATATTTAAGTTTTATTTTGATTATGGATTTAGACTTACTAATTAAACTTTAAAGGTTTTAGTGTTTTATAAGAAAAGGTGATTATTTCTTACTTAAGAAATAATTTTAAGAATTAACAATGTGGTTATTTTATTTGAGTAAAATAAGTAATGAATTTTATTTATCTTAAAATATTTTAGAATAATATACATAGTATTTTTCTAGTGAAATATACTTATTAAAGATCTTAAAAATGAATTTTATTTATTTTTATATCTTACCTTTATTTTTATAAAATTCTTCAAAAAATTTAGTGTCTTTAAATATTTGCTTTATATTTTATTTGTAAAACTCTAAGTTAATATTTTTATAAAATAGTAGAGTTATTTTTATACACAAAAATGATTTTTATTTATTTTTAGGAGTTTTTCTTATTTTATGAAATTTTACTCAGGATTTAATTATGTTAATATTTATGTGCTCTATATTTATTTTAAATAAATAAATTTATATTTTTATTAGATAGATCTTATTTTTATGATAATTTTAACATATTAAATGTATTTTTATGATTTTTCTATAATTTTCTATAGCTGAAAATGTTTAAAGGTTATTTTGGTAATTTATTTATTTTACTTTTATTTCATTTCTTGTTTTATTTGACTTGGGCTGTTTTGGGTTGGTACATGGGCTGGCCTGGCCCATCTAAGTTGGCCCGGGTCATCCAGACCACAGCCCACCCCTCTCTTCCTCTCCTCTCACCCGCACACACGCGACACAATCCCCTCCCCTCTCTCGTTTCTCTAACTCATCCGCACACGATGCCGCCGCCGCCCTCGCCGGCCAACGCCGGCCAAATCCGACGCCCTTCGGTTGCTGCAGTGTGCTGGTGCAGGCTATCCCCTGCCTCCTCTTCCTTTCTCCTGGTCGATTTGGTTCAATCGTGGCCTCGCACGCATTTGGCCAAAACCCTAGCTTTGCCTAGGCCGAATTGTAGTCGATCCAGGCGCCGCCGCTCGCTGTAGTCAACATCCTAGGAAGGTGTAGGATACTGTGCCCCTCATGGGTGCTCCCTGTGTCGCCTTTGTGGTGAGGTTGATGCTGGGCTAGGTGGTGGGGGTCTCTGTACTACTATGTTGCAAATGGTCTTGGTGATGGTGTACGGTGAAGCCTTCCATGTGGTGTGCCACCTCAGTCGCACGGGCTCTGCCTCGCCACGCCGTTGTGGTTGTGCCATGGGCGTCAGGTACATGCGAATATCCTTCTTTCCACTCTCATCTCTGTGACCAGCCTTCGTGCTGATGGTTTTGGTTGATGTTGAGTTGATTACTAAATGGTTTTACTCAATTTGTTTTACTGGTCAAGGTTGAATTCATGGAACCCCTGGTTAATTTGTACAAACTAAATAGATTTTTTATGTTGTTGGGGTATTGGTCAGATGCCAATATAGGTTGTTTGCATGATCAAATTAGAATTAGTCTAACTAATCTCCTATTAATTCTATGCTGAAATAGGAATGTCAATGTAGATGATGGTACTATCTGAATCTAGTTAAATGGTGAAATTTTTATAGTGATAACAGTCCATTGACCATTTGATTTCTGGTAGTACTAAAGATAAGATATGTTGCTATTCTTTGTGCTAATTGGACAGGTTTTGGTAAATTTCCCATGGATTTCTTATATGACTTTGCATAGCTATAGTGATAAATATAGATGAAATTTGTATAGACAGAATAACTAGAACATGAACATAATGTTTAATAACAGGTTTATGTGTATGTGAGTTCTGGAGTGATTTAGCACATTGATTAATTGATTTCTATGTTCCTAGGATTGGGCATGGACAGTTTCTCGGGTTTTATTTGTAAGTGGTCATGCTAGTTATTTCCTGATTATGAGATGAGTTATTTGTGTGTACTTGTACCAGTGGGTTTGCTTGCTGTGCAATGAACCTGTCTTGAGGAAATGCATAAGGTTAATTGGTTCAGCATATGCGCTTGAATATTGGTGGCTTGTAGTGTTGTTTGAGCTACTGCTGTTATGGAACAAGCCTTTTGGAATTTGATAATGAACTTGAGTTATTCATGCTCCTAGTTGGGTGTTATGTGTAAGCAGATTACAGTAATTTGCCTTGAGCTATGATATTTGTTATAATATGAGCTGCCTTGAATCAAAATGTGAAGATGAGCAGTGTGTAATTGAATCTTTGATTCAGTTACCTTTGTTTTATAATATAAAATGATTCTTATATATTTTTGAATATCTAAGAAAATGATTTATTATCAAACTTGATGAAGGCTGATGTTCTAGTTTAAAGACTAGATTGAGAGTTTGGTGGATGTGAGTTTGAGATTGTGCCTGAGGTGCAATTCCAATTCTTTTGGATTTGTTTCAGCAATCATTCATGCTTGCTGGTTTGTGCAAAGATGATTTGTATGCTTTTATGGATTTGGTATGAATAGTATAAGTGTGCCATAGCCCCTGCCTATGATGCAAAGGCTGATGCTATAACTTTTTGGGAACATAGCAGATACTAGATCTGCTGCTATCTTTCTGGCTGCACTGGACAGAATTATCCTTTCTATGGATAAATGATGGAAATATTTGAAAAGGATTCTTGTCTGTGATGCTAAGGCTGAGACTCCAAATTAACTATAAGAACAGATGTTATTGTTGCCTCATCTTTTGACTCAGTGATGATCTAGACATGCCACTTGCATGTCAGTCTGAGAGAAGCTTGCCATCCAATCCTCCTAGATGAAAATCTAGTTGAAGGGTAGATGGACCAAGTGGGTGTGTATTATTTCTCTAGTACTCCCAGATCTGTATGCATGATTTAAGAATATATGCTACATGATCTCATGTGTATTGCAGATGATTGTTACCTGCTGTTGGTGAGTGCTCTAGGACTTGCTGAAGATCTGGGTCTATTACTATTGCTCCTTGATCTGCTACAGCTTATGCTTGTAACCTTCCCCCCCCCCAACTCCAGCTCATCTTGGCTGCTGACAAGCTTTTTTTTCTTGAACCCTGGATGGCTTTCTAAGCAACCAGGTGTTGGTGATTTTTGATGTGATGATTAGGTTTACTTGATCTGTTGTACTGATCCACCTTTAGCTATTGTCTGCCCTTCCTAATATTGCTGATGGTTTCCTGACCTTTTTCTACTAGTGTTCTAGAAACAGGTTCTTGTTGAGGTGGAAGCTAGATAGATCAATAATGGTTGTGGTTGTTTACGTGTGACTTGGGAGCTCTTGTGCTAAGAAATGAGCTGGGGTGGAAGGAGTAGCTAGCAGCAGTGACTGCCACGGCTGGTTCCTTCTTATCCTCCCCTGGTGTGCTCCTGTGTTGACAACAGATACTTGCATTTTGATGTGCAAGCTGCTTGCAAGTGGGACCTGCTGGTGTGGATGCGATCAAGTGAAAACTTGATATTTGTGGGATCTTTATCTGATTACTTTAACTGTCATGGTGAAACTTGCCCCTCTCCAAGCCTATGATGTTGTACTGAGGCAAAAATACTGATATGAACAGATGCTACCATTTGGTGAAATTTGCCCCTTACAGATTAGCTCCATGATGAATGTTTAACAGTGCATTTCACTGTTCACTTCTGAGAGCAAACTAACAAACTAATCATTCTTTTATTTTGTTTTTGTTTTGTTTTCTTTTTGTTGTGTTTTCAGGAAATGAAGAGAAGAACAATAAAATAAGCTTAGTTAGGTTTTATTTTTAAGCTTGCTGTAATTTCCTTTTTATTCACATGTGTAAGGATTTTGTATTATTATTGTGTTTGTAAATAATAAACTATTTATTTATTAATTCTTCCTTTGTAATTCCTAATTGTAAAGACAATGTCATATATAAGGAATTCTTTTATTTATCCATTGTAAAATAATACTATATGCATATATATTTATATTAATAAAGTATCCTTATTATATTATTTATGTAATCATTTTATTTCAAGTTATTAAATATTTCCAATTCTGATTTGTGAATTTTATAAATTCATTTGAATTTCACATTTGAATTTCACATTTGAATTTCACATTTGAAATTCAAATACATGTTTGAACAAATTTTCCCCTGAAACAAAGAATTCTACCAAGGTCATTTCGAAATCTATCGCACTTGCTCCGAAGTTTCCTTCAGTACAAGAGAGATCCCGATCCCTTTGTAGCTCTTTTAGTTTTGCGCGAAAATTCCCCAGATTTTCTTATGCATGAATGCAATGCACAAACCTGTGTCCTCTCTATTTCTAGGTGCCAATCCTGGGATGTTACAGTATCCCCATGCGGTTCTGAGCTACATCAGCATCTCGAGAAGAACTCGCAGCGGCACGGGCACGCGCTTGGCTCCTTGTGTTCATCTTCTAAAACAATAAGAAAGATAACAAATAAAACTTTTTGATCCAACAATAATAAGCATAATATATTCCTCATCATAGCCCACTAAAGAATCTCCTAAAAATAATAATCTAGGCAAGAGAAATATGGCAATTAGTTCATAGTAGGTCTCACCCTAGGTTGATAACA
This sequence comes from Avena longiglumis, assembly GCA_030063025.1. Taxonomy (NCBI): domain Eukaryota; kingdom Viridiplantae; phylum Streptophyta; class Magnoliopsida; order Poales; family Poaceae; genus Avena; species Avena longiglumis. The sequence goes on along the minus strand of CP125973.1, from coordinate 124,950,668 downwards.
ACAATAGATTATATATGAATTTGCAAAAAGTAATTGGAGGATCGGAGGAGAAACATACGGTAGATTACTTGTGTGCAAGGAAATCAAACAAAATTGAGTAGAGATGAAGATCCCTTGAGGTTTTGAGAGAGTTTGGAGGCAGAAGAGAGAAAAATGATTGAAGTTTTGGTGTTGGGGGTACCTTTCCGTGGCGTTTATGTGGTCGAACCAAACTATACGGTCACAACTTTACGGCCGGAACACTTATTCCCACCGTATAGTTGGTCCGACGACAAAAATTTAGGGTTTCTAGACTTTCTTCTCGGCGTTTGATATATATAAGACCGGAACTATACGGCCGGGATTTTTATCCCTGTCGTATAGTTGGTCGTTAAACCTTCTATATCTAGAAAAGAAAATTTCACGATGGCATAGATATCTATACGGCCAGAACTAAACGGATGGAATTTTTATTCCTGCCGTATAGTTGGTTGTTAAAGGTACCGTAGTCGTCAAAAAATTATATTTCTTCGAGAATTCTTTCTTAATTTGAAACTTAGCGAAACACCATGTTTTGACAGAAAAAAGATAGTCTAAATTATCGACCACAAACAGCGTGTATAAAGCAAGAATTTTAACCACCGTACCTCTCCTCCTCAACTGGAGTTTTCTAGCACTCTTTATTCAACATGAAACTAAAACTAAAACTTAGAAACTTTACTCAAACATTTATTTCACATGGGTTACCTCCCATGAAGCGCTCTTTTATGGTCAAATAGCTTGACCTTGATGTTGCCCACTTAGGCCCGATGAGTGGAACTCCCACTCCAAAATAGTTGGCCTTCAAAGTGATGGACTCCTTCTCATCATGCTTGGCTTTCTTCTTCCTAGGAAAATGAATAACAAAAGGATCCCGCGAAGGCAATTGAAGCTTCATGTTCCCTTTAGGCAGATTAATCAAACCCTTAATAGTTCTTAAGAACGGACGGCCTAATATGATAGGAGCAGTAGCATCTTCTGGCATGTCAAGAATACCAAAATCAATAAGAGGAGGACAACCTTTAATGTATACTAAAGTATTTTCTTTAATTCCTACCGCTTGTTTGTAGGTAGAATCTACAACATGTAATTTTAACTCGATGATTTCAAAAGATCCAAGATTTAACTTATTAAAAAGACTTTTTGGAATTGTTGAAACACTTGCACCTAAATCACAAAGTGCTGATGTCTCATTAGTCCCAATTTTAATATTAATAATAGGCATAAATATATCATCAATCTTAAGAGGTAGTTTTTCAGAAATTTTCTTATATTCTTCCTCAAGATCATGTGCCTTTATTGCTACCTAATTAACAAAGTGTTGATACATGGCTTCCTCATTTCCTTAACTTACTGGAATCTTGATATTGGTCCTTTTCACAAGATCTTCAACTGTGTAATTTGGTGAAGGGGCATTGCTATAGTCAAGTTCTTCGGGCTCCTCCCTTTGGATTCTTATCATCTTGAGGTCTTCAACTGGATTGGGCAAAGATTTACCTAAAAATTTAGCTAGAATGAGAGTTCGACTCTCGGTTATCTTACCTAGCTATGCCTCAACAATCCTTGTTCTTTCTTGGAGGGCCTGCAAATCATTCCTCAAACTCACAGCTTGGTTAGACAGTTTTCCAAGCATATTATCATGGTTTTCCGTTATCTTAACAAGGATATGATTTTTCTCATTTTGTGAGTCCATAAAGGACTTAAGAGTTTCTTGGAGACTACCGTTACTGATCACATATTATTATTAGAGTTACCTGCAGGACTAGAATAATGTTTTTGGAAATTTGGATTATAGTTCTTCTTCCAAGCAGGGTTATAATCATTACGAGCTATGAAGTCTATTTCTTCAATATTTGATTCAGGGGTACCTCTTACCTGGGTTTCCTTACCTTTGACGGCTAATATGAACTCATCCAGCTTCGCATTGAGAACTTCATATTCTCGAGGTGTGACGGCTAATATGAACTCATCCACATGCCATTGAGCATGGTTGTCTTGCATATTGTCTAGAAGCTTCTTTGCTTTGGTAATTTGTTTGCCCATGAATGTTCCTCCAGCTGCAATATCAAGCATATACTTAGATACAGGGTTAAGAGAATTATAAAATAAATGGAGAATTAACCAATCTTCCATCCCATGGCCGGGACAGTTTCTCATGCATTCTTTCATTCTCTCCCATGCAAATGCTAGTGGCTCACGCTCTTCCTGTCTAAAACCACTAATATTAGATCTTAGTTGCATAGATTTTGCAGGTGGAAATAATTTAGTCATAAATAAAGAACTACATTCCATCCATGATGCAATAGTATTTCTAGGCAAAGATAGCAACCATTCTTTTGCTCTTCCTCTAATATACAAAGGAAATAAGCGCAACTTGACCGCATCGGGTTCAACATCTTTAATGCGCATCATATCACATATTTTAGTAAAAGTATTCAAGTGCATACCTGCGTCCTCAACAGCAGAGCCTCCAAATTGATTCCTAAGTTTCTTTTCATCCATTGAGATTAGTCATTATTGGGGCCTAATGGGGCCTAATTTCATAGTCCTCGGTAGTAATTGCTGGCTGGGTAATAGGAGTATGCAAATAATCATTATTGCGAGTTACAAACTCCCCAAGTTTCTTTTCAGTCATATTTTCTATGTTTTGGGGTTTTCTTAAATAAAAACTTATGATAGTAAAAGAAAGAATTTAAATACTAACTAATTTTTTTGTTTTTTCAAATAAAGACTGAAAGCAAACTAACAAAATAAAAAAAAATTAAAACTAGCAAGGTTCCTACTAACCTCACCAGGGTAACTATTTCTTTTCCGGCAACGGCGCCAGAAAAAGGGTTGATACCTTCGATCCGGATTACAGATGTAGTATAGCTCTTTTCCCCTAGTAAACATAGGTTATTGAATCCTCAGGAAAGCGTAGTAAGGTTACTTAAACAGACCTTTGGGAGTTTTAGAATTCTTTTTGTGTTTTACCGGACCAAGAGTTTGTGATCTTTTTGTTGTTGTGGATGATGGAAAGAGAGGGCCTGGGGATTTCGGTTTCACCTATAGCCGTGCAAAACATCTAATGAGAATAAAATATAATTATAAAGTAAGCATGTAATTGTTAGAGCAAGATAATTATATGTGGGCAGTGCATCCATAATTGCTATTGCCTCCGCAACCGCTTATAGCAATAATCTACGAGTCTCATCCATAGAAGAAAGAGAACTAATGATATGCATAGTATGTCACCATTAATTTCAAGTAAATCCCTCACATACAGTCGTACTACCCCTTCTGTCATTGGGGTTCCCATCCTGCAGATTAGTCATTACTCACTCTCCCTACACCTAGATCAATCCTTGGGGTCTTGGGGTACCTGACAAGTACTTAGATTGAGGCAAGAGAGGGTACAATGTCATACAAACTAATGCATGATCCCATCTATGATAAATAACACGCACAAAGCTACATGGCTAGGCCGAAGCCCTTACCCCAAGGAGAATTACTCACACATAGAGATGAAATCAACAACCAAATACATTGTAATGGAAATCATGAGATTGATAATAATAGTCTTACAATGTCGCCAATTGGATAGGATATGTCCTATTACAAGTGGAGAAATATGGCTATGGTGGTGGAGAAGGGTTTGGAGATTAGACTAGATCTATTCCTCCGTTGTTGTGGTTTCTGATGGTAGGGGCGGTAGGGAGAGTCGAGAGCCTGTTTATCGTCGCCCGAGGCCTCTTTATATAGGGGCCCCTTCATGAAAGTTGTTCTATTTGACCTAGCGGTATCGGTGGCAACTATACGACCAGAACTATATGGCCGAAATTTTATTCCCGCTGTATAGTTGGTTGTTAAAGGTACTGCCTCCACTTCACGACTCCTGATTTCTTTGAGTTGTTGGAAATCTCGTATCTTGGACTTTAATGTTGTGATTCCCATCATCAAACGTCATTATCTGCGCAGGGAAAATAGAAAGATAGGATTTCATACCCCTTTGATTATTAGGCATTAGTGGCAGGATTTAGAGAGATATTTCCAAAAAAAATATGAATAATATCTAGTTTAAATGTGGACGTGGATGGCTATATTTCACAGCCATCAGCTAGCCCAAACGAACCAGGTCTTATCGCCAACCAGCCTGGACCCACTTCGTCGACGCTAAGCTATCCGGCTATAAGGTTATCTCTACTAGTGTCATCATTATGCATAGACATATATATGTACCATAGTAAACATTAATAATCACAAAATTGTAATAAAAATAGTTTTAATTCAAAAAAGCTTCATAGGAAGACACACTAGCAAGAAACATAATCTTTCTCATTAGGTCAATACTCCCGGGAGCTAAAAAATTTCACATATATGGGAGTGCCTCTATGGCGAGCCTCGAAGATGTCTGAGGACGGGGTCCTAAGACATCTTCAAGAAGCTTCGCCGTAGTGGTGTCCCTCTCGCACCATCTTGCAGTTTATAACTTCTCTACATCAATACTCCCGGGAGCTAACAAATTTCACATATATGAGAGTGCATTATGGCGAGCTCATCAAAGATGTCTGGGGACGGGATCCTAAGACATCTTTGAGAATCTCCGCCATGGTGGTGTCCCTCTAGCACCATATTGCAGTTCATATATTCTCTAGATCAATACGCCTGGGAGCTAACAAATTTCACATATATTGGAGTGCCTCTCTGGCGAGCTCCTCGAAGATGTCTGAGGACCGGATCCTAAGACATCTTCGAGAAGCTCTGTCGTAGTGGTGTCCCTTTCGCACCATCTTGCAATTTATAATTTCAGAAGGATGCATCTTGCCTATTTATAGATTGAGCGCCACAACATTTGTGATGCCACCCCGAAAGCATAGTTCTACCACTAACGGTGAAATAGTTCTCCACCCACGACATGGTGTCACCACCCACCGAATAGTATCGCCACTCATGGCATAGTGTCGCCATCCATCAAATAGTGCCGCCACTCACGACATAGTGTCGCCAGTCACACATGACATAGTGCCGCCACCCACCAACTAGTGTTGCCACCCACGATTAAATAAATCTAAACTCGACCAAAAATTATCTACACATCTCTAAAATATAAACATTTAGTCCTGGTTGGTGTCTACAACCGGGACTAAAAACGGAGTAGAAACTTTTTAAATCAGTGCATAGTTTTTTATTTTTTCAATAATAACATTTGGTCACTACTCTGATTTGGTTTCAATGTGACAAACTTGTATTAGTTTGGTATATTCATGATGTTGTGTAATAGTTTTTGGTATACTTATATAATGTAGATTCATCGACAATGGATGTACGATGACCGACGCTCTGATGAATTCATTAAAGGCTTGCATCATTTCCTCGGTGTGGCTGAGGCAAATAAGCGGAATGGTTTTATGTGTTGTCCATGTGGTGTCTGTAAGAATAAGAGGGATTAATCTTCCTCAAAAATCCTTCACAGCCACCTGTTTTGGTTTAATTTCATGTCTGGCTATAATTTTTGGACCAAGCACGGAGAAAGAAGGGTTATAATGGGAGACAATGAAGAAGAAGAGGATGATGACAACTATTCTAGGTTCCCTGAATACGGTGATACTCCAATGGGGAAGGTGAAGAAGAGGCATCAGATGAGCCCATCGATGATCTTGGTCGGGCCATTCTTGATGCACATAGAGAAAACAAAAGTGAAAAGGAGAGGTTGAAGTTGAAGCACATGTTAGAGGATCACAACAAATTATTGTACCCAAATTGCAAAGATGGAAAACAAGCTTGGTAGCACACTGGAATTGCTACAATGGAAGGAAGAGACGGGTCTATCTGACAAGTGATTTGAAAAGTTGCTAAAATTATAAAAAATGCTTCCAAAGGATAACGAATTGCCCGCCAGTACGTACAAAGCAAAGAAGGTTGTCTACCCTCTAGGATTAGAGGTGCAGAAGATACATGTATGCCCTAAAGACTGCATCATTACCGTGTTAGGAGTACGAGAATTTAAATGCATGCCCGATATGCGGTGCATTGCGGTATAAGATCAGCAGAGATGACACTAGTGATGTTGAGGGTGAGCGCCCCAAGAATAGGGTTCCTGCCAAAGTGATGTGGTATGCTCCTATAATACCGCGGTTGAAATATTTGTTCAGAAATAAAGAGCATGCCAAGTTGTTGTGATAGCACAAAGAAGACTGTAAGAAAGATGTCATGTTTAGACACCCCGCTGATGGGTCGTAGTGGATAAAAATCGAGAGAGAGTTCCCGAACTTTGAAGATGACATAAGGAACTTAAGGTTTGGTCTAACTATAGATGGCACGAATCCTTTTGGTGAGCAGAGCTATAGTCATAGCACCTGCCTGTGACTCTATGTATCTATAACCTTCCTCCTTAGTTGTACAAGAAGCAAACGTTCATTATGATGCAGTGCTTATCCAAGGCCTGAAGCAACCCGACAATGACATTGACGTGTACCTAAGGCAATTAGTTTAAGAACTTTTACAGTTGTGACACAAAAAATATGTACATGTGTAGGATAAGCACAAACATGAGGAATTTGACCTATGAGTGTTGTTGTTCATGACCATCAATGATTGGTATACTCTTAGCAACCTTTCAGAATAGACAAACAAGGGATACAATGCATGCACACACTGTTTAGGTGAGACTAAAAGTATATATTTGGATAAATATAAGAAGAATGTCTACCCAGGGAATCGTCGATTTCTTCCAGTCAGGCATCCCTTAAGAAATAAAGGCAAGCATTTCAAATGTGAGGCCGGTCACCGGAGGAAGTCTATCCACCCTAGTGGTGATGATGTATTTGGTATGGTCAAGGATTTAAAAGTAATCTTTGGAAAGTGTCATGGCAGATAATCTGTTCCGAATGGCGATAACAAACACGCATCCACGTGGAAGAAGAAATATATATTTTGGGAGCTACCCTATTGGAAATTCCTAGAGGTCCGCTATGCAATCGACATGATGCACCTGGCGAAGAATCTTTGTATGAACCCGCCAGGCTTCTTGGGCGTGTATCGGAAGTCAAAAGATACTCTAGAAGCATGGCAGGACCAGCAACGTATGAAAGAATGAGACGACCTGCATCCAGAGCTGTATCATGGTCCTACCAGCTATGCTCTTACCAAAGAAGAGAATGAAATATTTTTTGAATGCCTAAGTAGTATCAAGGTACCGTCTGGCTTCTCGTTGAATATAAAGGGAATAATAAATATGACAGAGAAAAAAAATCTAAAACCTGAAGTCTCATGTCTACCATGTGCTTATGACGCAATTGCTTTCGGTTGCATTGAGAGGGCTTGTACCGGGAAATGTTCGAGTACCCATTATAAAGCTATGTGCGTTTCTCAATGCAATTTCTCTGAAGGTAATCAATCCAAAAAGTCTACAAAGGTTACAGAATGATGTGGTCAAATTTCTTGTCAGTTTTGTGTTGATGTTCCCATCGTCCTTCTTCAATATTATATTACGCACCTCCTAGTTCACCTAGTCGAAGAGATTAACATTCTCGGTCCTGTATTTCTACATAATATGTTCTCCTTTGAGAGGTTCATGAGAATCTTAAAGAAATATGTTCATAACCGTGATATGCTAGAAGGAAGCATCTCAAAGGGTTATGGAACAGAGTAGGTCATTGAGTTTTGTGTTCATAGTGAACACTGACCCAAGCATCATGTTAAATGATGAAGATGCTCCATGAATACAGCGCAATCATAAGCAAGGTACACACACAAAGAAAAAGTTTTATACCCCAACACTAGATGGGGATGTTGGTGATGTGTAAGAATGAATTAAACCTTTTATGTAACGGTAGTGTAGTGAAAAGGAAAACAGGGTCTAGTATAAACCCTAATTCTTCCCATTAGATTGTCTTGAAATATTAAAAGGGTTCGAGGGGTATACACCCTAATTCTATCCATAACATTGACTTGAAATATTAAACAGGGTTCGAGGGGTATAAACCCTAATTCTGGGAAACCCCGGAATCACCTGTGAGGGGTCATTTTGTTCTTCTAAATAAACTTGCAATTAAAGTTGCTTAACAATGCAAGTGTTTGACACCAAATGTAGATCTCTTTTTTCTGAACATGTTGATATATTATACATGTTTTTTGACTTAAAATGAATTAGCTATGAATTTTTTTCATATTTAATTCATTTTATATCATTTTAAATAAAGGAAAAAGTTTTAAATAAGGTTTATCAAATCTCCACCTTTTATTTTACTTCAAATTTAATGTATTATATTTGTAATGGGTAGATTATAATTTTGTGATCCTTTTGGTATATTATATGTATTTTTTATGATTTTTAAATAATAAAATATGTTTTCCAAGATTAGTACTTAATAGTTGTATAACAGAGTATGATAATAGATTTAAATTATAGATCTTCTTTTTTAGAAAATTTTGATATATAATACATCATTATCTAAAAATTGATATTGATTTTATAATATTTACTTATTTTCTCCGACCACTGTCTGTTAATAGCTGAGGTGCTCACCGTCTACTTGCCTTGTCATTTTGGTTATGGAAAGCTCCTGTACCATGTGCAAGGGGTACCCCGTTGACGGTTCTCAATGATATGCAAATACTTATAGTGATAAGAACTTGCCTGAGCCCTAAGTTGAGTATCCATGAGGAGTGGCCCTCATATTCAAGGGACATGAGATTGCCAACTTATATTTTGTCAAGCATATACTCCATCTTTGTTCACTTTAACCTTAACCATCTCAATATGCTTATGATAGGGGAAATGAGGGCTCAAAGCTAGTAAGTACCATAATCTTTTGGAAGCTCTTTATGACTTGTAATCCCTGCTACCCTCTTAGAAGGGACCTTTCTCCTAGTTACGAGTTTGAGTCAGTAAACATATTTCCTCTCTATCTCCAGCAAGCATTTGAGTTGTTGTGTTTCAAGCATTCATATGGTGATTTATTCAATCATGGTCTTTATCTTCCTTGTTTGCACAAACCTCTTATCTATTGAGTATTACTTTGAAAGCCTTCGCTTGTGAAAAACCTTTTTGAGCAAAGAGTGCTCCTGTTTTGAAACTTCTACAAAAAAGCTTTTGTGAAATTGTTTGCCAGGTGTTCTTTGACCAAGAACAAGTTTGCCAATTCCAATTATGATTTAACTTTATGCATCTCTATTGTGACTGTTGTACTTGGCTGCAAGCTAAGTTATTGGTGAGTTGCTTTCTTCTATGAGTTGTGCAATGGTAAGTGTGATGCTTCTTGTTCATATTCTTTTATCGAAACTTCACTCCATAAACCTGTGAACATGTTTACTGAGCTCAGTATCCGCTTGGGGACAAGCGAAGTCTAAGCTTGGGGGAGTTGATACGCCCAATTTGCATCACCATTCTATATCATAATTTACTTCTATTCATTGATATTTGTCTTATTATGAGGTATTACTTATGGCTTTTCATCTGTTTATGCATGTTGGATGATTCCTAGAGGATGGACTGTCGGAGTCTGGATTCTGATGGAAAAGACGGCGTTTCGGTGCAATTTCGCGAAGATCAGAAAAATACCAGAAAAATATGGAAACATATTATTTTACCGAAAGACGAAGGAAGACAGAAGGAGGAGCGAAGGGAGGCCTCAAGGCGCCCACACCCCCTAGGCGCGGGCCCACCTGACCCCGCGCCTAGGGAGGGTTTGGCCCACCTGTTCGGCGTCCGACTCCGCCCCTTTGTCTATATCTTTCCTATGGAACCCTAACATCGGGAGGGCGATCGACCACAGATAGACTTTCGCCGCCTCTAGGAGGTGGAAAACACCGAGAGAGAAAGATCTCTCCGGCAGATAGATTTCTACCGGGGGAATTCCTTCCCGGAGAGGGGAGACCGTCGCCATCAACACCGTCATCAAGCTAGGCTTCATCGGGATCATCATCATCATCCACACCATCATCTTCACCAGCACCATCATCACCACTTCGTCCCGTTGTAACAATTGTGTTGGATATTGCTTTATTTCTTAGGGGAAACTTTCCCGGTGTTAATTACCATTGTAGTTGATGCTTGTGAGTGGAACCATTGGATTATTGTTTATGTTCAGATTGTTATCCATTATCGTATCATCTTTGATCTTGATCCATATGATGTCTTATGAGTAGTTCGTTTAGTTCTTGAGGACATGGGAGAAGTCATGTTGTTAATAGTGAATCTGTGATGAGTTATTATTCAATGGTTTAGTATTTAAGTTATGGTGCTATTCTTCTAGTGGTGTCATGTGAACGTCGACTACATGATACTTCACCATTTATGGGCCTAGGGGAATGCATTGTGTATTTGGCTACTAATCGCGGGGTTGCCGGAGTGCCAGAAACCTGAACCCCCGTTAGGACACCTTTGCACAAGGGAGTGTAGGATCTCAGAGTTTAAGGTTATGGTTAGATTTATATTTTAATTACTTTCCTGTAGTTATGGATGTTTGCAGGGAGTTTAATCACAAGTATGTATTAGTCCTAGGAAGGACAGTATGTTAGCACAGGTTCACCCACACAACATTTACAAACACCAAAGAAAAGTACTCAGCTATTTGCAGCGAAAGCACTTGACAGAATTCCCATGTGTCCTCGAGAACGTTTGGTTCTTATAAGTATTTCCACCGGTTGTCCTTTGCTAAGAAAAGATTGGGCCACTTGCTCCGTTTGTTCGTTACTTCTGTTACTTGCTCTTTGTTTTGTTGGCTTGTTAGAAAACCACTAAAAACGTTTGCTAAGTATTCACAGGGATTTTCTGCTCCATACCATCGTTCAGCACCTTCTGCTCCTTATTGGGATCGACACTCCTATTTATCAAAAGTACTACGATACATCCCCTATACTTGTTGGTCATCAGCCGTCATCTACAGGAAGGAGGATGGAACCTTTGTTATAAACTGATTTATTCTTTTCTTTTTAAAGAAAATGCAAAGTTCCTTTTAAAGTGGCATATAATTCTTGACTTCTAGAGTAGAAGCTTCACATAATTTGTGCGAAAGAGCATACATTCATTTTCATACTTCCTCCGACTCATATTAATTGACTTAGATATGTCTAAATATGAATATATCTATACAACTTTTAGTGCTAGATACATGCTATATAAACAATTTTAAGTCAAGTAATATGGGTGGGAGGGAGTACGTGTTTTCTGTGTCGTTTTGTATTGGAAGAAAGAAGCAACAAGAGTACAAGACACGTCACACGTGTCTCAAAATCCAGCTGGAAAAACCCAAAAAAGAAAAAAAGGGAAAACAGAAAAGCCAAGAATAAAAACCTACAAACAGAAAAGAAGGGCTATCCTACGGAAACAGAAGTAGCAAGCAAGATTAATCCTGGCGTATTTAGGAATGTTAGTTGACAAAACAAAAGTGTACTTCTTTTTTGGGGTCCATCTCGGGAGGGTATAGTGCCTGCGTGCGAAGAACAAGGAAAATGATACGGTTCCTTTGGGGATTCCATCCCCGGTTCGCTCGATCGCACACGGTCTCTCGTTGGGCCCACCAATAAACAAAACCGCCTTATCTGTTCACAGTCTTCTACCTATAGCTCCACGTGCAGTCATGTAGCTCTCGCGCCGCCATGCTGCGCCACCCATGCCGCCGCACCGCTCGTCCCGCCGCGCCTCCTGCAACCCGCGGTGCTGCGCAACCATGCCGCCCGCAAATCGTACCGCCGCGCACGCCGCAGGGACACCTGCAGGTCGCGTGCCGCAGTCTCTGCAGCTGGTGCCACCACGCTCTCCACCGGCGAGGTCTCTGCACCGTCGCGCCGCCCGTCCTGCCGTGCCTCCTGCAACCCGCGGTTCCACGCCGCCATGACGCCTGCAGCTCGCACCGTCACGCACGCCGCCAGGACACCTGCAGGTCGAGTGGCGCCGCCTGTGCAGATCGTGCCACCACGCTCCCCATCGGCGAGGTCTCAGTGCAGCCGCGCCGCCGGAGCTCGCCGCCTTCGCATCTTGCCGGTCAGAGCTCACCCACCTACAAGTGGAACGCCGGGGCAACCAGATGGTGAGCACCGGTCCTGGGAGGGGAACGATGACGCTGCTCCCTTGCACGGGCCTCGCTGGCATCGCCCTGCTGTTCCAATCTCCCGCGAGCAACACTAGTTCGATGCGGCGTCTCATGCATGTTACCTACACCGGGAGGTTTTGCTACAGGCGTTAGGTGTTTTAGCTACCGATGGTCATCGTTGTTGCTACCGATGGCCGGCGGATTTGCTACGAGCAGAGCAACCGATTTTCGTGTTAGGTTTTTTTTGCTACATCTGCCGGATGTGCTACATGCATATATATTTTTTGCTACAACTGTTGTGTGTTTTTGCTATAATATTGTAAAACTTTTGCTACAATATGACTAACGACAGGCTCCGGTGAACCCGTTTTGCTAGGTAGCAACTTTTTTGCTATAATGTCTCCGACGATGTCTCCGGCGAAATCTTTTTTTGCTATATTAGCATATTTTGTTTGCTATAACCATTTTGTGGTTTTGCTACAATAGTGTAATTTTTTTGCTACTAGGTGTCCGACGACGTTTTTTCCGGCGATGTCTCCGGCGGAGTCGGTTTTGCTACATTAGAACATTTTTTTGCTACAAGGTCTTTGGCGAACTCTCCGGCGAGGTTCAGTCTGTTTTCTATTTTTAGACCGAACCGTTTTCCTGCTACGTTGTAACAAAAGCGAGACTATTTGTAGCAAAAACGAGTATGTGTATAGCAAAAACAGGATTTTGACTCAAAAAAAAACACGTGGTTGGCTAAGGACCAAGGCATAAAAAACACAAATCCCCACGCGTGCTACTGCCCGAAGAACAAAGAGGAGAAGCAACTACGGACCATCCAGCGCATGCAGAGAGCTGTGCTGAGTCAGCCAGCACCAATGGCAGACCCAACCTTGTTTTTTTTTTTTGGCAAATCTGAACTTTTACGAAATTAATTCCACGTTTGATCTTTGTCCAAAACTAATTTGAAATCTGAACCCTAGATCAGCTTCATTTAAAATTGAACCAAAATTGTACAGGTTGACGCCAGCATAGCAAAAACCAAACCGAAGAAGATCGGCTCCATTTGAAATGGCGCCGACGTCGGTTTCGTTTAAAAGGCGCCGACCTCCCTGGTAGCTTCTCCATTGTCTCATGTTGGCGTCGATCTATATAATTTCGGCTTTATTTCAATGGTGCTGACATCAGGGTTAATTAGATTCCGAATAGTTTTGCAAAATGGCTAGATGAAGAATTAGTTTTGCCCAAAGGTCAGATTTTTCAAAAAAAAATACGAACCAACCAGCGCATGCAGAGAGCTGTGCTGAGTCAGCACGTGAAATTTCTGTGGGACAGCAAGTGACCAAAGTCAAAACGACTCGTTCATCTACGGACCAAATAGCAAACTCGGTTGTTGTAAAATACTTTCCCCAAAGTCGGTTGTTGTCCACTAGGTTTGGTTCTGAACTCTGTAAACGCACCTTACCTCTCTTCTAAACATAAATCACTTGATCCCCAGCCGAGAAATCAATCAGCATGAAATAGAACGAGATCTCATGAAGGACCAAGCAAGCAGACTCCAAGCATGTTCTTTGCAAGCAAACGAGATCGCAGGCATGAAACAGAAAGACAAGCAACGATTCAGGCAAACTCAAAGCAAAGATTCAGAATAGCTGCTGCTACAGGCAAGCTTGATGATTTCTGCATCATCCAGTTTTAATTTTTTTTAGATATGAAGCTTCAGTACTACTTCTGATCTCTGCACAATCCATTATCTCATGCGTGCGGGCCGGGCACCCTGATTCATTCGCTGACTCCAGCCTAAAAGTTCTTCTAGGGCTTAATTTTATGGGTTCAGACTTTCAGTTTTGGGGAATAGTCTGGAAATTCTACTCTCCACATCATAGTCCCTCTAAGCATAAACAATCTAAAACTAAATATATGTATGTAAGATGGAAATGCTGTGTTTTCTACCAATTCCATACCAACACCGAAGTTACTCTGAAGTCTGAAACTTCGTGGTAAAATAACAGAGCAAAAACCGAGATAACTGTACCAGCAGTTTTTGTTCCAACAAGTGCATGGAAAGGATTGTGAGACGCCCAGTGCATCTGAAGTTCAGGGGAAAGAGACAATAAAAATGAGTAATCACTACAAATTTTGGGATTTCCTACTGAGAACTAGAAGCTGGTAACCTGGTGCCAATCAAGGTAGAACTCCCTTGGGTATCCTGGTGGCTCCCAACCAAGGTAGAGGTACTGCTAATTACTCTGAGACTAGATGTTTGGTAAACTGTAGATTTCCATATATGTATGTACACAGAACAATGAATCTTGTTTTGATTTTTATACGGAAAAGAATGTTGTTGTTTTTTACACAAGTTCAGAGAAATTTTGGGTAAAACTGTGGTCTAATTTGACTGTCAGGATAAAGTAAAACCATACCAGGTACCATCAAACCAACTGAAACCAAAACCTTTTCTATATAAAGTAAATTCATCAACAGCTCATATAGCACTTCACAGTTCTACAGTAAATAAGAACACAGCAAGACACCACATACTATATAGTATACCCACCCATTAAGGCATATCATCAGTTTTGGAGCAAACTAGATTGTTGATTCAGTCAAATAACATTTGATGAGCATCAGAACAATGCCACCAAACTGGAAGGGATTGTTAACCAAAAATCACTGAAGATGCAGTCAGCCACTACATGCATTCAGAGCCCACACCGAATGCTACTTTCTTAAGGACCCGGCAGAAGAATGAGCATATGATATGGTAGCAGGATGGACAGACAGGTCAGCTAAATAGCTCGAGTAACTCATTCTACTTCAGAAAAAAATCCAGGCATTACTCTCTTAACCATGATTACTTTCAACTTGTATGTCCTCAGATATCTTTCATGATATTATTAGCAGAGCAGCATACAGAATTAAACTAACTTATACGATTAAATTACTTGAATATTTCAATTATTTCATCCTGTACTAGTTTACAATGAACGAAAGCAAGACACTCCCTCATATACCGCTAAATAACCCGCAAATGCATCAAATGTTGGAAAATGCAGGTTGCCATCTGGTTTATACAATGTATTTTTATAAGTTGATCAAAAGAATTAAGGGTGTATGGAGAAATGCCGTTGTTATTCTTCGACGAATTCCACAAACTTGTTCGTTTTCCTCCCAACTGCATTAACATCTCACATTATCTAGACATATTGAATGGTGCAATAATTTCCAAACTACTACTAATATGTTGCATCTAGGATTAGTAAGGCTCAATTCTTGACAAAACTAATGAATGGCTAAACAGAAACAACATGAGTAGAATGCATTGAGGAAGTGCAAAAGATAGATATTTTGAGAAGAGTTGGAAAGGAAAACGGTGTGATTTAGAGTTACAAATGATTTAAAGCGTGAAAAGTGAGTGGTCACTAACTGCATATTTTCATAATATCATACATAAGTATGGAAGGAAGCAATTTCGTGGATAGATTTCTTAATCGGGTTTTTGAGTTCAAGTCCCGATTTCCGCAATTTGGAAAAAAAATTGCTTGCCCTCTTTCTTCCACAGGTGAGATGGGGGTGGGGGTGTTGAAGTACATGTAAATTGCCTAAACTTCTCCATCAGTTTGGACTTTCTACTAGTTTTTAGTTTGTGCATCTATATTTTGCAAACAAACTGTCAACCCCATGAATTACATTATAGCATATTATAACACCTTTAACATGTATATTTGAATAAATCTTTACCTAAAAGTTAGTAAAACCAAATTTAACATTATATTGGGAATGCTCACAAAATCTTTGTCAGAACTTTTAATAAACTCATTACTCACCGCCGATCTTCCTCTCTATTAATTGCTTTGCCTTAGGCTAGTCATAGTGGGAGTAATTTAGCTAATAACATGCATTGGTGACATGGCATGATAATTAATGAAGAAAGAGAGGGAGGTAGTAACTTAGCTAGTTATCATAACATCACACATATCAAGACCATATGAGTACAACCTAATTAATTAGTCTTTGCATGACACCGCAGACACATGTTACTACCCACTATGAAGGTAATAACATAAACTAGTAACATGTGCATGTTACTAGTCTAAGTTATTTAGCACTATGACCAGCCTTAAGACCTTATCTTCTAGTCTAGTATGAGACAAGAACCTTTATTATCCACATTAATGGTTGAAATCTTTCCATGAACATTTAGGATTCTTAAGTTTGATATATTTGGATCAAATCCCTTGATCCCAATTCTCCATCTCTTTATAATCCTCACCAACTCTATTGACCGAACTGGAATTGCTTCCACGCCGGAAGAAGTATCACACCATAGATACTCTTGTCGATATGATTATCATGGTCGCTGGGACCGTGCGTCTAACTTTTTGTTTTTTTCATGCCATTGTGGACTCCAACTCTAGATGCAATACCTCTTGAGGAAAGTTCATCTAGCCCTGAAGTGTGGTTATGGTAACTAATAAAGATTCCCCAACTAATGGTCTGATTGAGTAATGTATGCGGTATGTTCCATAGGTGATGAAATGAAGGATATTGGATGTATTTGGGGTTGTATTCCATCAAATAAACATGTATCAAGATAATTGATTTAGAATATGAAAATACCATGACCAAGAAGAAGCAAATGAAGTAAACTTCGGAGGATAAAAATTGAGCTCAATGAGTGAACCAAACATGACCGGTGAAATGTTTAGTAGAAGATCAATAAATGGTCAAGATGAAGGACCATGATGAAATTCAATAGTGGTCTTAACTAGATCTCATGAGTTAAACATGAGGTTCCATGATCTTGAGTCAAGGAGTTCAAGATATGGCCTCAAGAGAGGGCCATGGGTGAGTTCATGAGTTAAACTCTAAGGGGCCAAGATGACGAGGAGAGAATATCAAGCTATGGATTCAAGAGATTTTCATGGGTGAGCTCATGAGTTGAGCCATGGATGATCAAGTGTTGTTAAAGAGAATTGAAAAATAATTCATTGTAGCTCTCAAGAGATCGAGATTGAGTATTAAAACTTGGAACTTGACCAAGATGAAGTCCAAGGATCGCACTAAAGAAGGTCATCACACTGACAAGAATGGTGCCGCTCATGGGATCAGGTGCCTCGTGGGTTTTAATTGGAAAGATGGCTATATGTTGGGTTTAGTCCCACATCGGTTGTGGGTGGAGACCACAAGCGACTTATAAGGATGAGGGTGTTCCCTTCTAACAGGTTGGTGTTTTGGGGGGAGATGTACCAACACCAGTTGTAAGTCTTTGTTGGTTGGATAGGCTAGGTTGGTGGGCTGAGATGCTCGGGCAGCGGGCCCATGACACATGTGGGTCGAAAACACTGGTTAAATGGACCGGGGATGTGATAACCACCATAACAATTGATATTAGATCCTAGTTTCCAAATGCAAATATTAGATGTACATACGGTGGCTAGTCATGGTTGGTGAGCTAGAACGTTGTGAAGGCGCATGGTGACCGATGTGTGAGGGGAGGATTTGTTGAGTTTAGTCCCACATCGGTTGTGGAAGGAGACGGAAAGGGACTTATAAGGATGAGAGTGACCCTTATAACATGTTAATCTTTTGGGGGAGAGGGCCCAGAATCTCTTGTAAGCCCATGTTGATCTCCTGTTAGGCTAGGTTGGTGAGCCGAGACGCTCATGCCGCTAACACATGTGGGAAGAAAATATTGGTTCAGTGGACCCAGGATTGCTATAACAATCATAACACTATATATAGCCCATGTCATGATGACATCAAGTGAGATGATCATCATGGTTGATAAGAGCAAGCTAGATTTTGGTGATAATGAGCAGGTAAAGCTAAGCTTACATGAAGGCTTCTGATATTGGTTTGATGAGGATTCAAGTTTGAGACTTCACCTAACGATGGGGATTGATAGAAGGGTGCTAGCTTGGGGTAAGGATAAACATTTTCATCATGCTCGAGTACTGCTCAAGGCATAGGTAGAAGTGCACATACTCCCACATATGTGTGTTTTGATGATTAATGAAAAAATGGTTAAGGGATCAATATGTTACTAAGTTTGATCAGGTTCTTAGCCCACAAGTTGTGGTTTAACCAACATTGTCGACTTCTGAAAAGTTGTATGGTTGGAAGGCCCGAAGGTGTGACATTTTTTAAACCGCTCCCCTCCCAGAAAGACCCCTGCATCCTCTTTTAAAAAGTCTAACCAACATGGGTCTTTCTAAAATTAGACTCTTAGAAGGCTTATGAACACTTGGACTTTCTTTGTCAGGTACTTCAGCGGAGAGGTTTCAATGACTGCCTGATTACTAGGATTACGCAATTTGTCATGAGAGGGAATAATGCCATCAACATCAATAGGGAGGTGGGCCCCTACTTTCACCACTCTTGTGGAGTGAGGCTGGGGAACCCGTCTCCCCCTACTTTTTAACTCTGTAGTGGTTTCCCTTGCGGAGATCTTAGAGAAACCTAAGATCGTTGGCTATATCTCTGGTGTGGTAGGCCTTCTTATACCTGGAAGAGGGGTTACTCACTTCCAGCATGAGGACGACACCATGTTAACGGTGGAAGGGTTAGGCCTAGATATCGCCAATCTTAAGTTCCTCCTACCCTGCTCTCAGGAAATGTTGGGACTTAGGATTAACTTTGAAAAGAGTGAGGTGCTCGCGCTAGGCTTCTCCCTAGAGGATCAACAGAGGATAGCCGACAATCTTAATTGTAGGCTAACCTCCTTGCCCATTACTTACCTGGGGATGCTAATTCGCGAAACACCAGGTTCCTCGTCAAGGTTTTGGATCCCCTTTGAAAAGAGCGAGGTTCTCGCGCTAGGTTTCTCCCTAGAGGATCAACAGAGGATAGCCGACAATCTTAATTGTAGACTAACCTCCTTGCCCTTTAATTACATGGGGATGTTGATTCGCGAACACTAGGTTCCTCATCAAAGTTATGGAGCCCCTAGTGGGGCGAGTGAGATCGAAAGAGGAACCTTGGTGTGGACGCTTCACCTCGAAATCCAGCAAGACAATCCTCATCGACTCCTGCCTATCCAGCCTCCCCATGTATGTGATGGGGCTGTATCTCCTGCCCGAGGGAGTGCACAGCGCCTTTGATAAGGAGCTATCATGCTTCTTTTGGTGGGATCGATATGGCAGTCAAAATTATTACATGGTGAAATGGGCAGATATTTGCAGTGACGAAGCGACATGGGTTGAAGGATGGGTTATGTCCATATTGTTCACCTGTCCTGCGGCTCAGTTTCTGTGGAACTTTGTCCAAGGAAGCCTTAGACCTCGATTCGCAGGCTCAAGATCTCGGTGAGCTCCTGGAGAACCTGGGAGGACTATATCGGCAAGAGGCATCGCCTCTTTTGGTTGGTGTTTACTGTGATGTCCTGAACCCTCTAGACTATATGTAATAATATGGTGATTGAGAAAGTTTTTCTTTGGTGTGCCACTGACTCGATTTTCAAATTCCTAGCATTTCCACAGCAGTAGTACCCACCGTGTAGACAACATGACATGGAGAGGCTAGACGCTAGTCTTCGATCCTTACTGGGGATGGCGCGACCCATCTCCGCCCTTCCAGACATTGAGCGCCTTGCGCCTTTTGTCTATCGCTTTCCAGTGATTACATTTAGCTTTTTAGTTTGGGAATGATTGTGTTGTTGCCCCAGCAGACTTTTTCTTTTCTCGTAACTTGTGAACTTTGTATGGATGGTTGCTTTATTTAGGGAGAAAGCCTGTTGAGAGAGAGAGAAGAGAAGAGCTAATTACTACATTCGTTTCTATGAATAAGGCGCACACGTATTCCAAGATGAACTTTGACCAAAGAAATTGAGCAACAATATCTTTATTATATTGTACATAATTAGTATCGTTAGATTCATATTGAAAACCATTTTCTAATGATGCTAATTTTATACCAACAATCTTTATATATTTAGAGTATTTTGTTCAAAGAAAAAAAACACACAAAATGAGAGCCACTTATTCGTTGAAACGGAGGGTAATAAAGTAAGGTGTACTAAAATACTATTTTGGCCAAGTTGGTTGTTACTCCCTCTGTTTGGGATTATAGGTCCTACGCGTATACCTAGGTTGTTAATTTAACCAACAAAATATATCTTATATATCACAAAAGTTATACCATTAGAAAATATAACCTCTCAAGTTTATAATGGTATAATTTTTATGCTATACTATTTATATTTTGTTATTCAAATTGGCAACCTAGTTATCCACGCGGGACTTATAATCTCAAACGAAGGGAGTAGCTACTAGGTCGTTGTAAGCTACATAAAGTATAAACGGACCTTATCCCAAAGATAATCCCAGTAACATGGGATATAAGAGAAAAAATCCCCTCGTTATTTTGGTGAGTCACTTCATCTCCAGCTGACAATCAGTCAGCTTACCACCAAAAAATATGCAAGCAATAGGATCTTATGCATTACTTCCTCTGTGTCAAAATATAAGATGTTTTAGATTTGTAAAGAAAACGTATCTAGACTTCTTTTAGTGTGTAGGTTCACTCTAAACATGAATGAACCTACATACTAAAAGAAGTCTAGATACATTTGCTTCACAAAACTAAAACATCTTATATTTTAAAACGGAGGGAGTACAAAGCTAGACAGGAGCAGACATGTTGAGCAAGTAGACACCAAACGTGTTCTTTGCAAAGATTCAGAATATCGGCTATCGGCAAGCTTCATGATCTCTGATGGTAAGCCATCATCCAGTTCGTTTTTTCAATACAGGACTGCTTCCGGTCTCTGCACAATCCATTATCTCATGCGTGCACATCCTATTTCATGTGCACACCAGCGTACAAATTCTTTCCAGGGATTCATTTTATGGGTTCAGACTTTCAGTTTTGGGGGACAGTTTGGAAATTGTACTAGCTACATTATAACTGCTCTATGCTTAGTCAAATGAAAACTTAGGAATGCAGAGAAAAATGAAAGGTTGTTGTTAGTAAGAATTCCTGAAAACTTAGAATGCAGAAAAAAATGAAAGTTTGTGGTTAGTAAGAATTCCATCATCAACACCTCAATTGCTCTCTGAACTATTTGGTAAAAGTAACAAAGTGTAAAACCGAGATAGAGATAACTATAGCAGCAATTTTCGTTTTAATAAGTGCATCCAAAGGATTGTGAGATGCGAAGTGCATGTGAAGATCAGGAGAAAGAGCCATTAACAAGCCAGTAATCACTACCAGTTTTGAGATTTCCTAGTGAGCTCTAGAAGCTGCTAACCTAATGACAACTAAGGTAGAAGATGCGTATCTTGGTGGCTGCCAACCAAGGCAGAAGGTACTCCTAATTTACATCAAGACCGGAGATAAACTATGGATTCAGAATTTAAGAATGTGCAAGCTGCAATAGGTTGTTGATTTTACACAAGTTCAGAATTATTATGGTAACCTTTTAATCTAATTTTATTTTCAGAGTAAAATAAAATTGTACCAAGTACAGCTGAACCAACTGAATTGCTGAAATTATCACCTTTTATAATAATAAAGCAAATTCATCAACAACTCATATTTAAACAAGGCCACATCACGAGAACACATGCTATAATATACAATGTGGAATTCATATCATGAGTTTTGGAGGAAACTATATTGTTGATTCAGTTAATAATATTTAATGAGCAGCAGATCAATGCTATACAAAATTACAAAGATTGCCAACCAAAAAACACTAGATATGCACTTAGTCACTACATCCATTTAGAGCCCATACTGAAATGTTGGTAGAAAGTGACTTACTTTATTAAGAACCCCACGAAAGGATGTACATATGATATGATAGATGGATGGATGGTTGAATAGCTCAAGAACTCATTCTACTTCAGAGAAAATAATAGGTCACCACATGATAAACAGTAAATGAATTCAAAATCATCTTAGACGGCAGGTATAAAACCCAGGACTGTAATGTAATTCGCCTTTTTTGTTTTGAGACTTTGGACGTGTGTCAGTTGTGTGCATCGGAGTTATGCAGAGGCCGGGTGTAATGCTTAAAACTCTTTAAGTAATAAAACGCCCTTTATCGAAAAAATAAAACCTAGGACTGTTCACAACTTATCAGAACAAGGCACTCCCTCATATATTTCTAAAAACCTAGAACTGTTGGAAAATGCAGATATTTGGTTTTACACAATATGTGTCTTTTTATAGTTGATTACAAGAATTTAGGGTATGTGGAGAAATGGCATTGTCATTCTTCAACCAATTCCACATTTTTTTTCCTTTTTTCTCCTAAATGCAATAGCATTCTCAATTCTCTATACACGTTGAACAATGCAAAATAATTGCTAAACTACTACTAATTTGTTGCAAGAACTTTTTGTTTTTTCGGGAGTCTTCGATGGAAGCAAAACCCACGATGGTGCTTACTAGCTTCCTGTTCATGTGGGATTCCTTGCTACTTTCCTATAGCTCTTCAAGGTTTTGCAGATACATTAGCAACTTTAGCCTTTATTATTGAATCAAGAACCGAGCCTAGGGTTTGTCCCGTTAGTAGTTTATCATCTAGTCCCTTGATTAACGCCTATTTGGAAGCTTGGGTGACATCGGTGACGAACTTAGCTACTTAACTCTTATGTCATCGATTGGAAATCTTATGAGTTATCTCGTTTGTGAGAATCAATCCTTGAGATATTAGAGATTTCTTACTAAGAGATATTTCTTAGTAATGTATCACATTGATTTTTTTGACCATGTTGGCTTGATCAAAAGACGGAGGCATATTTTTCTTGGTGTTATGGAAACAATGACCTTAGAGGACAGTTCCTCAATTACTGGGTTAGGTCCTTGCTGAATTTAGAAGATTGCGATGGTTCATAGTCGACCTATCTAGACATGAGGACCGCTTTGAGTTAAGTACTTCCCTTTTGCAAAGCTCTTTCGAGTGTGCTCCAACATGGGGTTGTGGAACCTCCAAATTCCAAGAGAAAAATTTATCACGGCCCCCTTTGTACTCGTAACTCTTTTTTTCACACTGAACACTCACTTATTCTTGCCTTGATAGTTTTAAACTTGGGTTGCAAAATTCTAGTCATTAAGTTCTTAGGTTGGGCATCTCTTTCTTGCAAAAATTTGTCAACCCAATACATGAATGTTTAGCGTAGTTGGAAACATTCCACATGTATAGTTCAAGATTTTTTCTTTAGCTACAAAAACCAATTTTACTTCCATATTGGGTATGCTCAAATAATCTATTCTAACCATAATATTTGAGAATTGCTGATTCACAAGGATCATCCACTCCTTGAAACGACTTCATGTTTAGATCTTATCTTCTAGTTGGACATGAAACAAGAACCTTTGCTTATCCGCATTGATGCTCAAATCGTTCGATGAGCCTTTCGACTTTTCTATATTATTATATTGAATCCAAATCAGATGAACCCAATTGGTCATATCTTTATTATCCTCACTAACTCTCTTGACTATTGTGAAATTGCTTCCACCTATTTCCCTGCAAAACAATATCACTGAAGGCTACAATATGATTACCAAAAATGGGCCCCGTGCATCTAGTTCTGATCTTTTTCATGCCATGAAAATATCCACCTCTGATGTAGTGAGCTTTAGAGGTAACTTGCTAGGCTTTACTTTGAAAGTGAATCTAGCCCCTAAATGTCGTTATGGGAAGTATTGAAATTTCTTGATTAAGTGTTTTGTTGACCTATATGAAGGTATGTCCATAGGTGATGCATGAAGCATATATTTGAAGTTGTATGTCAGATAAACATATTTGTTAAAATAAATTGATTTCAAGAGATGAATATAATGATCAACAAGAAAAACAAGTAATTTTGATGGAATTCAATGAGTAAACCATACATGATCAGGATAAATTCAATATAAGATCAAGAAAAACCAAGATGAAGTCCGTGATTATACTCAATGTTTTCATGAATAGATCTCATGAGTGAATCCATGAGGTACCATGATCTTGAGTCAAGAAGTTTAGGCTATGGCTTCAAGATATGCCATGGGTGAGAACACGAGTTAAGCCATGAGGGACCTTAATGTCGAGGCAAATGGTTCAAGCTATGGCTTGACAAGATGGTCATGGGTGAGCTCATGAGTTGAGTCATGAATGCTCAAATCTTGTATGAGGGCTTCCTTGCGGGAGTACACTATGGTCTACAGGGTCGCCTAATCCCCGAAGCTCCCTCACACTTACCTCCATCAGTGTCACGGGTTGGAGCGGTGAGGGATAGGGTCCCAACACCTTCCTATACTTTGTTAATATGTTGTGTAGTGGTTGTATCCATCTTGTTCTATTTATTAACGAGTTGCTCGGGTTCCATGTCGTCTTGGAGGATCTGCCATGCTTACTCTAGTCATTGCCTTGTTCCTACTCTCAATGGCATCCTTATCGCCGGTTGCATCATGATATGATCTGATAGGCCCAACCCCTAATAACCTCCATGTGTATGCTTGTTCAGGTCCTTTTCTACATGTGTTGGCTCTCTGTTCTTATGCCCCTTTTCTTCTTCTCAATAGCTAACTAGTGCAACGCATGGGTCGTCTAACGCTTGAAGGCGGCCATATTTGAAGTTCATAGTTACGAAAGAAGGTAGCTCAATAATCTATAAGCAATTTCCATTGAAGGAAGAAAATCTTAGTATCTAACTAGTTTACCTTGTCTTTTGGTTTTTTATGTTATATATTGTTTGTTGATTTTTTTCTTGTTTAACTTATAGCTAAAATATAAGGGAACTCATCTTTCAGAAGTTGAAGTGATCAAGGAAGTAGGGTTGAGAATGTAGTCCAAGTGAACAAATATTGCAACAAATAGTGGGGCTATCAAGTCGAATACAAAAATATTTTCTAGACTCCTTGCATTGTGAAAACCCTCAAGCTAAGAGAATTTATATTTGATAAGTTGAAGGAAGTGATTGAGGAAGTTAGGGTTGAGAAATTTTGTCCAAGTGGTCACGGACTGAACAGATTTTAAATCCACGGCTCACGATCAAACAAAATACAAGAATACTTATGGACCCCTTGCGATGTGCACACTCTCACCCTTGCTATCATTTTTTTCTCCAAATAACTATTGCAACAATTGGTATCTTTGGTTTATCAAATAGGTTAGCAATGATGCCTCATTTATCATGAATTATAGCATGAGGATATATATGTTCAACGAGTTTAAGAAACTTATGTTTCTTCTAGTTGTGGCAATATTTGTTGATCATGTCGAAGAGGCTTCTTTTGATGAAGGAAACACCCATGCAAGTGGTTGCTAATCAAAATTGATCATGGCTAAAGTTCAATGTGTGAATGAGCTTATTATCAATGATGTTTCTTGGGATAAACTCAAGTACAATGTTCCTTTCACCAAACCCAATATATTGAATGGTAAGGTCGGCTGAGATGAACAAGCCCTATATCTGTTTCACCTATGAGAAGATTAGTGAAAGAATTATTTCTCTAGAAATTTATGTATCATGTATCCCCTTATCCATATCCCCTTGTTATTTTCCATGTATAGGTGCTTCTTAGTCGAGAATCCTTGGTGGAAATCCTGCTCGAAGTATCGGCCTTACAAAGTTTCATTTGTCAACATTAGTGGTAAGTGGTTCTTTGGAGCAATTTAAAATTGGTATGACCGTGATTCAATTCGTAACTAAAAATATTAGGTTTCTTTATTATGAGAAGCTAGTAATATCGATTTCTGCATGGTATTGCTAAGATCGGCAACCTTAAACCAATAGTGTTGGTTGTTTGAATCTCGACATTAGTGATATTTTTTGGTACTATCAAGTTATGTGAATTGAACTAACTCACTAGTTTCCACATGTTGCCTAATTAAGGAATTTGACCTCCAAGTAGAGGTGACTTTTCTCCAAGCCCTTGTTCCTTCCTCATTGCCAATAATTCATCTTTATAGAGGATATCTTTTAGAGAGGACAAAGGTTGATTCTTAATTGGACATCAAGAAACAGTCCCAAGCCAAGTGATAAAAGTCTATTTCCTTGGAGATTGGTGTCTCCTTGAAGGATAGGAATCAACTACAACATTCAACGTGTGTGGAGCAGCATCAATAAGTCTAGGAATGTTAGGACATCACCTCATTATATATACAAAGAAGTTGTTGGAAATATGTTGGTGAACTTAGATCATGGATAACAAAGTTTGGCCTTCCTGATCACGAGACACGGGACTTGGTGCTCTCACTCCTTAATGGAGATGTAGGATCATGCCAACAATCTAAACTTTGAGATACATCTAGTGTTCACTTGCCTCTAGTTCGTGACATCTGACATTTGTTTTGAGTTAATTCCTTAGTGATTCTTCTTGCTATTTTGTGGAGCTGCTTTGAGAACACCGAGTTAAACTTTCGATAATCTCCTATTTAGCCCCTTAGTTGATCTACCTCTATCTCTTAAACAATATTCCTCCATTATGATTTTATAGGAGTAACCATGCTTTGTTGACTATGTTCTCCATGTGCAAAATAACAAAGAGCGCTTAAGTTTGGTTTAAACCGATGAACCTTCCTAAACTTCAAACTAGTGTTTGAGCCTTTATAATTCACCGCCCCGTCTTGAGGAAGCTACTTTAGCCCCTAGGATAATTTGTTAACCCTTTTTATTAGTCTTGCACCAAAGTTTTATTTGTTGTGTTAGTGACAAACTATGAGGCGAGGGAATGATTTGGATAATGCATGGGCGGTCCCAAAAAGAATGTTGAGTGGGGGCACACAGTTTCATTGGCGGCACTCATATTGTAAATTCAATAAATATGAAAATAATTATCTAAAATTTATAAGAATTTTTGAAATTTGAGTGGGGCCTATGCACGCACTTGTCTTGTTAGCTAGTGGTGAGGGTTGTAACTATGGAATAAACATCATTTGTTGCATGTCTTGTTTACTTCACCACATTTCATCTTGTTCTTTAGTTGTGGAATATATTATTAGAGTATTTAATTGGTTGCTTGTCACCTAAGGAACGCCTAATTTAGGCATACAATGTTGGTGAACTTAGTTATGCATAACATATTTATGATTTGTGCTTGAACAGAATGTAACTAGTTTAATTAAGCATTAGGATGAAGTCAAATTTGTAATTACTTTCAAACACCTATTCATCATGTTTGTGTTTTACATTTAGAGATATTCGTATTTTCATACTCCCCTTGTTGTTTTGATTCTCAAAACTCTAGCATGAGTCATCATTTCCTTTGGGCATGTTTGGCTGCGAGCATTAGGCCCAACTATGCCCATCATTTTCAAAATTTGTGTGTTCGGTTTCCTACACAAGACCCGTGACAAGATCAAACGGATTTTGTATTTTTGTATTTAACTATGGCAGACTCGAGAAGCCACAAGGTGTCCCAACGGTGGTGGAGGAGATACGCGTATGAGAAATGTGTTCCCTAGGGAGCATGCATCATTTTCACCTACTCTCCCCATCCCACTCTCGCCTTCACACCCGCACTCCACAATCCACACTACTAAACAATTCTCATCCCTTGAGCTCCAATCGAGAACCGGCCACATTGGCCCCCCTTCCATTTCTAGTGTAGGGAAGGTAGACTATCACTCGAAAACCTGGCATATTCTCCTTTCAGTCTGCCAGGGGTGGCACATTGTACATCATTAGCTCCTTGCAATCCATCAACGATGGCTAGTCCTTGTATTATGATGGTTGTAAGTCCTCCCTTCCTACACTCTTTACTATGAACAAACGGTTCATATCGGCATTAGGGATTTGTGCACAGTAGGGATTCTAGTAACAATTTTCAACCTAATCAACTTGCATGTATGTTGCATTTATAGTTTCTATGCAGATATTGCTTATATTTTGGGGAAATTTGACCCGGTAATACTATCTTAGGAGAAAGTGGCCTTTTCATGGTACATTTGGGGGATGGTGATAGTTTTGTTAAGCTTGTTTGGATCTTGGTTATGGATTTTTTTCTTTGTTTGGGATACATGTGTAATGTGTTAGAGTTGTTTTGGAGGTGATGTTTTTGACTTGTAGTATTGGTGTGGGATTTGGGTACATTCTTGATGTTCATGTAGGAGCATTTGTAGGTCACAAATGAATAATATATCGATCTCACCGAGAAATTGATGTCCACAATTTTCTTGGTCCATATGTTCTAGAGAATGACTTCCCAATGGAAAGTTACAATAAAAGGATGAGGTTGTTGGGAAAATAGGTGGTGAAAGCAAGAGGTACAGGGACATGCCAGCCTTCTAGCATCGATCACTTAGTTAATAACAAACAACCATGGTAGTTCTGCATATAGACTAATGAGGATGACTTGTTGCTTATCATGGAAGACTTCAAATCCCTAAAAGGGAGTCGGAATCTCAGGTCTTTTAGAATAAATACATATGCACACTACTCGTGGTATCTCCAGTCAACAATCATTGTCGGTGAACTCGTGTTTCATGTAGGGTGCCCTCGGTATGCGTAGGAAAATGTCTTGAAGGATAGGGTTACCCTTATGTTCAAAGTCAAGGGCGAGCCAATGATGAACATGAAGATTTATGATGCCAACAAATCCATTGGGAGAGTGATACCTTGTCCCACGGTACCCTAGATAGGGTTATGTGCATATCTTAGAGAGTAGCAAACATGTCTATTTAAGTAAAATGATACTATGAGTATTCAACTCTTTGTTTTTCTCTGGAGTATCTTTACATTTCCATCAGTATCCAGACTTTTTGTTTCACGAGTTTCCTGAATGACTACACACTGAAGGAGATGTACCTCCACGACAGGATATACACTTGGTTGAATGAGTAGGACCCTCCAACGCTCATGAGACTAAACAGGGTTTTCTGCATGACTGACTGGGACAAGATGCACAAAAGCTTCTCTTTTCCATTGTTTATCATCGGTCATCTCAGACCACTGTCACCAGCTCCTGGATTGCACACATGTTGCACCAGGTCGAAAGCATTTCTAGTTTGAGCAATTCTGGATGAAGCTCGATAAGTTCCACGACGTGGTTGACTCTGCTTGGACGGCCATAGTTGGAGACCTTGATCCCTACCATCAGCTAGTCCCTAATATGAAGCGCACGGCATGCCAGCTCATGAACTAGGTAGACAAGAAGGTGGGGACAGTGAAACTATAGCTTATGATAGCATAGGAAGTGGTGTATCGCCTAGATATCGCTATGGAATCCAGACAACTCGCCACGGATGAGCGTGCGCTTCGCACTAAGGTGAAGCGCACATACCTAGCACTAGCTTCCCTAGAGCGCACCATGGCATATCAACGTGCTAAGATGGCATGGCCGAGAGAGGGGGATGCTAACACGACATTCTTCCACCAGCATGCCCTACCAGAGACAAGAACGTGATTCATATCCTTTAGGTCGATGGCACAATCTGAGTGGATCATGCGGCCATGGCTGACGCTACGTATGATCACTTCCAAGCTTTGCTGGACCTAGAGTTTCTAGGCATACATGTGGAGGACTTGTCGGAGCTAGACGCCCTTCATGGAGGGTTTGTGGGATGTGATCAGGCGACTACCTTAGAATAAGGCGCTGAGTCCGGATGGCTTCACGATGGATTTCCTCTAGTCCTGCTGGCAAACGATCAAGGTCGACTTTATGTTGGCCTTCACAAAGTTCCATACCATGAGTGAGTATGGTTTTCAAGGCCTTAATCATTCTACTGCCCAAAAGGTGTGATGCAGCAGCCCTGGAGATTACCGTCTGATTAGCTTGATCCATATCTTTGCCATGCTTGCAGTAAATGTGCTGGCATCAAGGCTTGCCCTATATTGGGCGCCCTGGTTGACCTAAACCAATGTGCCTTCATTGAGAAGCGTTGTATTCATGATAAAATCATGTTGGTCTAGCTTACGACACGCCTACTACACATGCTTAAGGAGTCGTGAGTCATGCTCAAGCTAGACATTGCTCGAGCCTCTGAATCAGTTTCATGGGAACTATTGTTGGAGGTGTTGCAGAGAGTAGGGTTTGGCCCTAGATTTAGGGAAATAGTGGCTACCCTACTCTCTATGGCTAGCACACGGGTGATGCTCAATGGCGCGCCAGGCCGACCAATTTGGCATCGACGAGGCCTATGATTGGGATACCCCTTGTTGCATATGTTGTTCGTGTCGTTCATCAACTCGCTCAACAAGGGTGCTGAAGCGCATCGTACCCCGAGAGTTGGTGACGTTGGTTTCTCTCTATGATGACAATAGAGTCATATTCTGCCATCCTGATAACGCAAAGCTATGTGTGGTTCACATAACCCTCGTGCTCTTTGGTGAGGCGTCGAGATTACATACCAACTTTGCCAAATGCTCGGTCATCCCGATAGCCTACATGGAGGAAGAGGCCGAAGAAGCGGCCAAGATTATGGAATGCTAGTTGGATCCCTTCCTTGTCAAATACCTCAGCATCCCCTTGTCGGTTTGGTGTCTCTCAGCTTCGGCACTCCAACCACTGGTGTCCAGCATATCCGACTGCCTCCCATTATGGAAAGCTTCCATGATGTCAAAGGCTGGCACCTTGGCCCTCGTTAAGTCTGTGTTGATGGCAATCTCTCTACATCAGATCATTGCACTCGGACTTAAACAAGAAGTCCCTCACACAAATCCAAAATATTTGTAGGGGATTCCTTTGGGATCGCAGAGCATAGGTAAGCGGAGGACATTACCATGTGAACTGGGATAGAGTGTGAAGACCTCTCGGGCTTGGCGGCTTGGGATTCCCCGACCTAGCTCACATGGCCATTAGCCTCCAGACTCACTTCATCTAGAAGATGCATACCGACCCACTGCAACATTGGCATGGCCTTGATATGCACTTCTCTAATACCGAGCCTAAGGTGTTTGATGCCTCCACTAAGATGATGGTGGAAGACGGAGACACGACCCTCTTTTGGGTGGATAGAAGGCTCGATGGGAGGACCATCGAGGAGATAGCACCGGACCTCTACGCGCTAATCCCAAAACATGCTCGAAAGAGTCGCATGGTGATGGAGGTGCTTCTTCAACGCTAGTGTATCATAGACATCCAGATTCTAGGGTGCACTAAGATCACTTTACCTTTGGCAATACGTCAATCTTTGGATCAGAGTGCGGGACGTCAACCTCTCGATGGGGAAGGACACCCTCCTTTGGAGGTGGACGACTGATGCCCAATATACCTCCAAATCTTTCTATGACTTTCTCTTTGAGGGAGGCATTCTTTCGAGCTCTTGGAGGCTGATTTGGTGCACTTGGGCCCCATGACGGGTCAAGTTCTTTGTCTGGATGGCTTGCCAAGACTGTTGCTAGACAGGTGAGAGGCTGGTGCGACGGGGTCTCCAACACCCATGCCCCCTATGTGACCAATTGATTGAGACCATGAGGCACCTCCTTGTAGTTTGCCCATTCTCACAATTGGTTTGACACGAGCAACTATCCTGGATCTGATCCACGATTGCCCCATTAGAGAAGGATGAGGTGGACTTCGTTGACTGTTGGTTGAATGTGTGCCATTCTACTGCTCGCACCTTGCGCAAGCGTACTTCGTCGTTGGTCATGCAGACGGGCTAGAGGATTTGGAAGCAACAAAACGCGGTCGTCTTTACAACATCTCACCGAGCCTAGGAGGTCTCCTGGACACAATTCGATCTGAGGCTCGATCTTGGGAAGATGCTGGGGCTAAGGGCCCACGTGCCCTAATACCTGCCGCTTAGATCTAGTGGTTTAGTTGTTTGGGATGTCCGCTTTTCATGAGCATGTAAATATTTATACAAAACCTCTCCTTTTGTATTAATGAATGGAAATGCAAGCTTTTGCATACTATTTTGACTTTGTGATAATATACATGTCCAATAATCGCGTCTCCTCAACCATTAGAGGAATTATGGTTTTAGAAAGGGCTTTGATGACTAGTTTATAGGTCACATCCCTTTTAAGTTCACATTTCCGGCTTGGGAAGGTTGCTTCTATCCCTAGGGTCGCTTGTTAACCCACCAATGACTCTGTTCCACAAAATATTTCTCTATTGTGTAAGTGACAAAGTTTAAGTTGACAAAAGAGTTTGTCTAATGTTGAGTATCCTTACTTAGGAATAAACACTATTAACTTGTCAGCTTTACTTGTTTCAGCATTTTTTTAGTTGCAATATTATGTAGAGTACTGATTGATGCTTGCTACCCAAGGGACTAATTTATACATATGGCGTTGGTGCTTACCAATGCCTATCATATTTACGATTTATGCTTGACCACAATCCAACTAGTTAAATTACGCATGCATTAGGATGAAGCCCATTCTATAATTATTTATAAATGCGTATTCACTCTTTGTATATTTGACATCTAGATCTATTCATATTTTTATACCCCCTTATTCTTTTGATTCTCAAAACCCTAGACCGAGTGATCAACCTTTGGGCACGTTTGTTTACCTGCATTAGGTTTATCCAGGCTTGTCAAATGTGAATTAATTTTGTTTAGTTGCCCGTGGGATGCCCAAAATAGGCTCGCATGTTTCTAAAAGCACCCTCGGTCTAGGTTTTAGTGGAATTGTCTATTTGGTTGTTTACACGCTGGTCTAGGCTCACCAGGGCATAGGGTGAAGGGTAGCCGCAATGATACACGTTAGAGAAAAGTGTCCCCTACAGAGCACCACATAATCTGCGCACACCCTTGTCAACCTATGCTCGCCCTCAACCCCTCAGTCCACATTTCACACTACTAAACCACTCTCCTCCCTCAAGTGCTCCCCTTAGAAAAAAGGACATATTGTCTTCTGCTTCCATTTCTTGCATATGACTGCAGCGGATTTTGCTCAACAAACCAAGAATGTCTCCTTTCTATCTATGGGCAGCATGCATATCCTTTCTGTCTATGGGCAGCGTGCATTCTACATCGATTGATCCTTGCTCTGCATCAATGAGAGTTAACCCTTATGTTATGATAGTTCTAAGTCCTAGACTACTCCTACACTCATTACTACGAATGCGACAGACAAGGATTTGGGTTGTAGGTTCGGGGTTTCTGCACCATGTAGATTGGGGCTAGAGTTTTCATCCTAATTTACTTTCATATATACTACATTTAGGACTTGTAAGCCAAAGATGCTTACATTTTAGGTAAATTTGGTCCAGTAATTCTATAATGGCAGGGGATTGAGTTTATCTTATCATGCTACATGGAGAGATGTTAGTCTAATGATGCTACATTTCTATTTGAGTTGGGATTTTTATTTGTTTAGGACACATATTATTAGATGTATTTTGTAGATATTCTTTACAACGTGCATTATCAATGAGGGATTTAGATACATTCTTAATGTTCATGTAGGGTCATACAAAGGTGAAGAGTAAAGAAGAAGTCAATCCTTATAAGGCAATTTGGTCCTAATATTATTTTGGTCTACCTGGTCTAGAGAACGCCCTCCCAATGAATCGTGGGATGAAAACACGAAGGTGTTGTCTAGCAGGTGGCAACGTAAATAGGTA
Organism: Avena longiglumis; assembly: GCA_030063025.1. Taxonomy (NCBI): domain Eukaryota; kingdom Viridiplantae; phylum Streptophyta; class Magnoliopsida; order Poales; family Poaceae; genus Avena; species Avena longiglumis. The sequence goes on along the minus strand of CP125973.1, from coordinate 124,917,198 downwards.
GAGGGATGGACCAACCTTCTAGGACCATCCACTTTACTCATGGCATAAAACCATGGTGGTTCTACGTGCAAACCAATGAGGATGGCCTCAACATGTTGGCCATCATGAAAGACTTCAAAAAATGATCAAGGGCTCGATACTTCATGTTGAAGACCTATGCACACCACTCATATGTTCGTACAACGATATTTGTCGATGAGCTCGTATTTCTTGTCGAGTGACCTCAATATGCATATGTAAATGTGCTGAAGAAGATGGATGTCTTAATATTCCAGGTCAACGGTGAACCGATGATGAACGTGTAGATTCATGACACTAAGGACTCCATCGAGAGGGCTATGTGCATATCAGTTAGACTACTTATTATAGCTAAGAAAACCCTAATGTAATGGTGTGTTGTGCTAGTATTTAATGATCGAACCTCTATTAGTAGTGTGCATGTAATTATGTTAGTCTAACTACGCGACTTAAAGTTTATAACAATATGAGTTAATGATGTGTATTTTAACATTTGTAATAAAATGAGGTGGTAAGTGTTGGCCTGTTATGTAATCTTGTCATTGTGTGATGCAGAAATTAGTGTGAATAACACACATAAGTTGTGTGTTGGTTGTGTGTGAACATGATAGATCATATGTGACATGTGTGTGGATAGTACACATATGTTGTCTACTGAGTTGGGGCAGGCTATTGTGTGTTAGCGGCTGTCTCCGAGTTGGCTTGTCAGGTTTGCAGGCTTTCCGGTTGTGAACTGACAAGAGTAGCAACACAACTTGCTTTTGAGTTGCTCTAGAATTCAATGAACCCGCCAAGTCGGTTTGTGGCAAGTCAGCTCATGGAGCAAGCTAGCTTGTGCTACAAATAGGTCCAAGCATAGGTTGCCGAGTTATAGGAATTCACTGCTCGGTAGTGTAGCATTTGTTGCCGCAAAAGCTAATAGAAAAGGAAGGTGTCTCATGTCTGAAACATATTTGTATGTTCTCTCCTCTATAATGCTAGTCATCTAGTTTATGCATTTGATGAAGAGGGAGAACAGAGAGAAGAGAGATCATATAGGTAAGACTAACATTTGATATCACAGCGCCAAGTTAGGAGATCACCGGAGATGGCAAAGAAGGCTGTAGAGAAGTTGTAGAAGGCCATGGAGGAGGCTTGCACTGAAGAGAAGGCGCCACAAGATGATGTAGAGGCATCACAAGCAGAGTTGGTGGTGCTGAAGGGGAAGAAGGTTGATGAGGCAAAAAATCTGAGAAGCTGGTTCCAGTGATAATGGTGCTCCTGGTGAGGCCTCAGGGATCCATCAAGTACCCCCAGTTGACCACCGACTACATGTTGTGGGCAATGCAGATATAGGTGGCGTTGTAATTAGCCCGTGTGTGGGTAGCAAAGTAAGCTCTAAAACTATGAGCTGGCCTACAAGGAGTGTCGGAGGACATGTTATCATCGCTCGCCTGCAAGGACATGTCGAAGATGGCATTGGATTCCATCAAAGTTGTGAACATTGGCCACAATCGCGTCCAAGAGACAAAGTTGTATACACTACGCAAGGCGTTTGAGGCGTTAGAGATGGAGAACACTAAGTGCGTGGACACCTTCGTAACACGTGTAAACAAGATGGTTGTGTCCATCTGCGCTCGGTGATGAGCCGATCTCATGGTTGTCCAGAAAGTTCTCTAGGATGCACCGGCGAGGTTCATGCATCTTGTGACCCCATTGTATCAGTGCATCGTCACCAAGATGTTGATTGTTGAGGATCTGTTTGGGCATTATCAGGCGGATGAGGAGCGGGTATGAATGTTCTTTGGTGATCCTGTTGGAGGGCAGCATTTGTTGTTGTCCAATAAACTATGGAGGTCATATCAGTCGGTGAAGGGTGATCGTGGTGCTGTCCACGATCATGCCAGCAGGTGTTACAATGAGGATGATAGTAGCGACTCCAACACCAATATGTGTACTGGATGCAAGCCTGGAAAGAAGAAGGGGAAGTTCTACAACTATGGTGTCCATGGCCACTACTCGTCCGGGGGACGCAACCCGGAGAAATAAGAAGCCTTTTTGTGTCGGCAGATGAACATCCAATGCTGGTATGATGATGATTGAAGATGACAAGATTATGGGCGGGGTGATTGTTGGCCTATTATGTGATCTTTTCATCATGTGATGTAGTTTGTAGTGTTAAGAACACACATAAGTTGTGTGTGTTGGTTGTGTGAAAACATGGCATATCCGTGGTGACTTGTGTGTGTGTGAACAATACACTTATGTTGTGTACTTAGTGTGGGTAGGTTGAAGTGTGTTAGCAGCTGTCTCCAAGTTGGCTTGTCAGGCTTGTAGGCTGTGAACTGACAAGAGTAGCAGCACAAGTTGGTTTTGAGTTTCTCAAGAATTCAATGAACCTGCCAAGTTGGTTTGTGGTGAGTTATTTCATGGAGCAAGCTAACTTGTGATATAAATAGGTCCAAGCATATGTTGTTGTGTGCAAGCATAAGTTGCTATGTTGTAGGAATTTTTTGCTGAGTAGTGTAGCATTTGTTGCCGGAAAAGCTAATAGGAAAGGATGGCATATGTTTCCTAAAACATATTTGTGTGTTCTCTCCTCTATAGTGCTAGTCCTCTGTTTTCTGCATTTGCTAAAGAGAGAGAACACATAGAAGAGTGAATAGTGATGGAACACCAATAGTAAGTTCACCTAATTGAAAAGATATGTCCATATCATGTGCTATGCATGAAACCAAACATCAAGCATCAATATCACCAAAACTCAAATACCTAGTAGGTGTAACTAAACGCCACGACATCTCGTTACCTCCTCAAGCAATGTCGATAAACAAACATGAGGGCCGGATTTAGGTATGGATGAGTGGGGTCTAGTGTGGCACTTCATACATCCAATAGATGGGTGCCTTTTGTTGTGACCATTCTTGGCCATGTTCTTATTTATTGGAATAATAAGCAACTAGCAATAGTGCATCTTCGAATTGAAGGATTTCCAAAACAAATCTGGAGAAGACGATCAAGGACTCTTTGTTTTGCATTCCTACATAATAATGGAAAAGGATTTTTACCAAAGATGTTATACCTCATGTAATTTTTATGTGCTTGCATGCATATTCACTCTCCTCAAATTCGGAAAAACTCACATGGAGCATACAAAGATCAATCCATGAATTTCCAAGTTTTGATCTCCTTAGGATTCAAGTATTGACATTCCATTCGTGTATTTATCTATATTTCTACATTAATAAAGTTAAGTTTCCAAAGAGGCTATTAATTAGTACCTATGCACTATATTTCGTACTTAACATGAGTTAAGCTTACATATAGGCCTTTGTTAAACCCCAGCCACTCCTAGGCTCTAGATTAGTCCAACATACCAAATCTGCTTTTTAGTGCACTTTGTCCTCACACTTGCCCACCCTAGGAAACTTCCTAGGAGGTTCACTCTTCCAAATATCGATCCTTGTGAACCACACTTAAGTGAAAGGTTCTCTATATATGAGCTTCTTGAAAAAGAAGATGAATCTTATTGGTTTCTATAGTACTATCAGTCCTTTTGATGATTGGGCCAGATGTCAAATACACCCCCCTTAGAATACTGACATCCCCACTAGTCAAGACCCAACCGAGAACGTCCATCTTGGCACATGTTCATGAGTTTAGTGTTGGAACATGTCCCACATGTCCACGCCACTGACTCGTAGAAGGCCGATCTGATACAAATTTGTAACACCCAACCACTCTCAGACTGGCAATAGTTACTCTTCATTTCTCTTTAGCAACTACACCCATAGACCAACACAAGACTTTCTGGTGAACTTTGGCCTTACTTGTGAGCATCATGGGAAACTTCCATGGGGTTGAGTCCAGACACCAAAAAATTCTCCTAGCCAAGCATGCTTAACTGAGAGGTTGTTTGAATATAAGCTTCGCAAAAGTAGTTGCACCTTGAAGATATGGGGTAGTGCTATCAATATTTTTGAATTGGGCCATGATGCCATATCCTTGTTGTCCCAAAACAAAGTACTTTCTAGTTAATCCTTCAATATGAAGTGTGGGTGCGAAAGGATAAACATTGTGCGACAAATGTGTGGCAGACAAATGGAGGCTACGATACTAGCTTAGCTGGATCACATCAAATGGTATAGAGCATCAACTTTCGATGCGTGGGGCACCTGTGTGTGTGTGGCTTTGTAGCATCACAGTACTATATGTTCTATGTAACAGGGCATATCCTAGGAGTTCTCCCTGTTGAGGATGGAAACTAATGGATGTGGTTGTAGTGTCCCTCTCGTGGAACTAAATTGCTTGTTTAATTGATGTACACTTCCATATAAGAATTGGTGGTTCAATACACAACACTTGCGTATTAACCTTTTACATAAAACAAGGATGAAAGGGTATTTGGGGTGTAGCAGATGTGTGTCAACCGGATGGCTAGTCTAGGTCATTAGCTAATACAAGACATGGATGTTACAATTAAGATGGTAGAAGATATGCTATTTGGTTGTGATGATTAGAGGTGTCTTTGATTTGTGAGCGTTAACGCTGGTCAACATGGTTTCTCTGGTTGTATTTATGTTGTAATCTGAGTGTACCGAGTTCTAGAATTGTTTTGGTGGTTTATACTATGCATGAAATGAATGTGAACATTTGGTTTCGAGGTCGGTGTCTCACTATGCATAGCAATATACAAGCTAACAGAAACTAAAATAGTTTTTGATACAAGATGGTTGTCATCGTATTATGCAAGTATTGCTCCACCTCGTCAAATAGATCTTATGTCAAGGGACTCTGAAGGAATTTCGATCCACGAGATGCCAAAATAGGCGCGTGCATTCATTTATAAAAGCACACACCTTGGAGGGGAAGGATTTCCACATTGCCAAGAACAACCATCATGTCTCTATAGAGCCCATGTGGTTCTTCATAACATTGTCTTCATACTTTTCTCTGTTGTACTCCTCTATTTTCAATTGCTATAAGTTAGATCGCAAGATGGTTGTTAAGGATCCATCTTAGTATCGTGTCTCTTATAACAATGGCGATCATGATAAGGATGCGTGAGTAGTCCCCACAAGTTTAGGCCCCGCAACACGCACATGGTAGAGCGGGGTCGATGGTACAAATGTGTATTATAGTATTATTGAAACTTGTTGTCTATGTTCCCGTGATATAGGACTCGATCATACACTCGATGACCGTCGGAAGTTAAAGGCATTTAACAAGGAGACCAAATAACTCCAAAGCTAGTGATGCTAACGCAATAATGTGGCCAGTGTGGTTCAAGTAATTCCTTGCACACACTAACATATCATAAATGCGCAAGTGTTGATCTGGTGTCCACCGGAATAACCTAGGTGGCTTCTGTGTCCATACGATATTGAGTAGTACAATAGATGTTAAGGTATTACGTGCATCGACCTAGGTGATCTGATGGACATTCCACTCACTTTTACTTGAGGGTTTGTTTGGATGTCAATATTGGTGGCCATGTATTAAATTTAACCTAAAGTTCCAATACCCTATGAATTAGTGTGTCCGGAGATTTCAATGTTAGCATGAAAATATAAAAAATTGTAAACTAAATCTTCACAAAATTCATTTATATTTGTTGTTTGGTTTCCCTCCTTTTGGAATCCTAGAATTTAAGACACTAAGACTTTTAATACCCTTTGATATTGGTGGCCATGTATTGAAGTTGACCTAAAGTTCCAATATCCTCCGAATTAATATGGTTGAAGATTTATATGTCAGCATTTGAATAACAAATGAAATCATAAACTAAATCTTCACAAAATTCATTTCCAATTGTTGTTTGGTTTCCTCCTTTTGGAATCCTAGAATTGGAGACATGAAGACTTCTCTTAGCTTCTGATATTGGTGGCCATGTATTGAATTTGACCTAAAGTTCAAATACCCTTTGAACCCATTGCAGTGTTTGAATGGCAAATGAGATCATAAAATAAATCTTCACAAAATAGGTGTCCAATTGTTGTTTGGTTCCCCTCCTTTTGGAGTCCTAGAATTTGAGACATGAAGACTTACCCACAGTGGAGAAATGAGGTGGTCGTCGTGGCTAGAGTTGAAAATGCAGTTGTGGACGGATTTTAGGAAGAAGGTTGCTTCTTCACCAACGTGGTGAAACATACCTTGGTCTTTACTCCTTTATTGCCACTTCACTAGAGCCTGTAGCCAACAAGGACCAAACCTACTATGTGCTCCTCTATCACCGCCATATCAGCATGGAAAAAAGATTGCTATATTTTCATCTTGGAGTAGAGAGACATATGCACAAACCATGGACATGAGGAATGGCAAGCTAAAAGGTGGTCAGAATGGAGGATTGTGGTCGAGGTGCCCTCAAAGTTGAGGAACAAGAGAAAAATATGGTGTAGATGATAAGGGCTAGGCAACCTAGTCTAAGGGATCGGTAGAAGCCTCATCACCGATGGGGATCCGCCGACCAATGGTGTGGATCCTTCTAGAATGGTGGCGAGGGCAGTGGGTAGCATCAACTTGAGTTAATGCTCGAGAATGGTGTAGTGGTCCACATTCCCCGTACACGGAGGGGTAAGGTTGGTATGGGGAAAACCACTTTTGGTTATATTGTAGTTCTTGTGGATTGGGTTGTAATTCTTATTCTCACTTCCAAATATAGTCAAACCACATAATTCAGCAGGCCCAGGTAATGTTCCCTATTCGGGGCCTCGATACTAACATGCAAAAAAGGCATGATAGGATTTTATCACTAATAGCATCTATGTTTTTTCTATCTTTTGATATGTCCCAACCGTGTGTAGTTGGATGTCAATCTACCTCTGCAATTTATCACACTCATGTTATTTTTGTGTGTGTGTTCTATTCTGCTTATGGACTTGTTGGCTAACCAATTTCGTTTATGACCAGGCACCAGGCATGGAGATTAAAAAAAGCAAGTATTTTCTTGATGACTACCTTCCAGCTAAGTATCTCTTTTACGTTTGATAACCTAGGTAATACTTAGGGAATAGGGATATCTACTTTGATCCAATCCATTTGTTAGGCTATAATTATCGACTACAGCCCGAGGAGGCCTATCAACTTTTGCTCCTCGCACTGCCTCATCACATCATTGGAGTTCACTGCACTTCCTCTCAACCATCGTTTTTGGCTACACTTGGTTTTCAACTAGAAAACATGGGCTTGATATTCAAGGCAGGAAAATATGGATCGAGGCTAGGGTTTCAGAAGTCCATCATGTAGATAGATAATTGAAGAAAGGTGGAGTTTAGCGAGCAAGCTTGCAAAGTTTATTGCTCCATACAAGGCTTTCCCATTTATTATGATATATTTTTTGGTTTAGATTCTCATCACTATATTTTATGGTCCATATTGGAATGTTAGGATTGCTGAAAATAATTGAGGAATTTTATTTTCTTTGCATTAAAATAATTTCATATGGAGTTCCATCTTCACTAAAATCAGTGTGCCAAATATGATTTGTTTTTTATAGCGGATGCTTGACCTCTTTAACACAGATGTTGCTAGTAGGCCGATGTAGATGGAAAATGAGGAGCTATTTGCAGGGGAAGAATGACCTTGTGAGGCTACCAAACAACATTGTGTCCTTAACTAGTATCTACTTCTTTTGTTTAAGTGGTCCACAAACGTATGAGGGCTCATCACTACATTGATCATACGTTTGTGAGTATACAAATGATATTAATATCATACATGATATTCTGATATTCCCGGGATATTTAACATACTAGAGGACTACCACATGACCTTGCTTGAACAATATATCTTCTAGTCCTACGTGAAATCTTGGTTTCTAGATGGTACTACACATCTTTCAATCTATGGAAGGGCAAGCACGTTGATCATAAGTAGACATTGGGTACTTGGGTTTTGCATTGGTGATGCAAGGATACAATTGATGGATGTTAACCTAAGTTCACATATTTTTCTTCTATCTTATTAATGTTGATTATTTGTTGGTAGGTTACCTAAACGTGTCATAATCTACAACAAGTATATCACAATTTTCCATGGGTATCTTGGTCCTCTCAGTGCAACTTCTAACCAACAATTCTTCAACTTATATAAGGGCTTTGACTAGCTATAACTGGGAAAGAGAAGGCCATAGTGTTTCACAACCATCTACCTAGCCAATTAATGACTCAAGATATTTGTCCTTAATCCCTTCTTTGTTGTATGACCAAGAAACAAAACTTAAGTACTATTTTATTCATTCATGATACATAACATATGCTACGAACATACCCAGGATCTTATCCTCCAAATTAAAAATCTTATCATTTGAAGTTTCTACACAAATCCCGTGTTCCAAACAGGGTCTTAATCTTCATCAATTGTCACTATGCAATTGTGTCTTCTCCCTTGCCCTAGTCACATCAATCTTCACCTAACAACACTAAAATTTGGCACTAAGTGTTTGTCCCAATGATTTGCTTGGCACTGATCATAAAAACTTGAGCCATCATGGGCCTACATAGATGCTTCCATGCACGTTATAAATGGATTATATTTTTTATTTTTTAGGATTATAGTATTATTGGTCATAATTCATAGAATTGGATGAGAAGGCAATACATTGTCCATGGACACGAGTACAATTCAATCCATTTTGCACCGATCTTTAAATCGATATATGAAGAGAATGATACTAGCAGATAAAAATTTAGGTTTGAAATAGTAGCCTAGGGCTATATATAGGTGTAGGCAAAACTGTGTGTTTATTGCTTATACTTATTTAGGAAGCTTATATTTCATCGATATTAATAACAATATATTGCAAGCATAATCATGATATAATCAAACCATACACACACATTATTAAGATATGCCCTACCGATATTAATTACGTGCAGAGATTAAAAATTAAAAATAATAATGCATATGAGAAACTAAAGAGGAAATACTATATGAGAGAAGCTTTCATTTGAAAATTAAAATACTCTATAAGGACATACCCGAGGACCAATAAATTATACATCAAACATGTTTTTCCAAGACTAAATATCAACATGTCATATATGTCATAGCCCAAAAATGGGAGAAAGTTTCAGCATTGTAGGTGTATTTCACGGGAGCAGTTCGATGATAAGGGTCTCTTTGGTCATAGGATTCTAAAAGCGCAAGAACAGAAAAAATGTAGTTCAGATGTCATGGAATGTTGGACTCTACATGAATTGTAACATAGGAATCCATGGACGATAGTAGAAGTTGGTTGGTGTTGAGAAATAGAGCAATTTACCAAGCGAATTATCCATAATAAACGCTAGATAAAACATGACTAGAATAATAGGTAATATACTAATCATGCTAAATAACGGATACAAACTAAGGCATATAGCTAAACAAACTGCAAGGCATAAAACTCTGGATAAAAACAAAACAAGATTGAGACAGAAGATGTACACGGCAGTAGCAGAAGTAGAACCGCCGGCGTTGGAACCGTCATTGGCCATGTCGTCGAGGAAGAGGGTGCTGATGTCGGGGAAGAAGTCCTCGTCGGGGAAGACGTCGCTATCTGTGAGGGAGTCCGTGATTGAAGTCGCTACCGATAGCGCCCAAAACCTTATCGCCCTTCTCCCGTATAGGACTCAAGCGAGGGGTCTCGGAGGCCTCATTGTCCCATCATGGTGCACGCCAAGAAGACGGATGGGGAAGATGAAAGTAGCCAAGACTACGGAACTCGAGGCAAAGAATGTGTAACAAGAATCGAGAGGAGGCGACCTCTCCCATGGCCTTGTGTGCAGGCGAGGCGTGGCGTGGCGTGGCGAGCGAGGAGGAGGAGGAGCGCGCGTGTGGAAATCTCTCCTTCTCCTTCTCATCCTTTTACCAAGTGGTAGAAGAGCTCACCTTATAAGCTGGTCCAACTTCCACTCAACTAGCAATGTGGGACTAAACATTTGTCCCACCTCTTGTCTTGCATGAATGGGCCACATGGGCCTCTAGGATTTTCAGGAATTATTGAAATAGAAAATGGGCTAGAATATTTGGGCCAAAATTCCAACAGTTGGTTGGACAACAAAAAACCTACAATTGTTTTCAAGGATTATATCCATGGTTGTCATATATAGAAGATATTTTCCATAAGGGTCGGGCTCAATGAAAATTTAGTTCGGAATTGCATGCAAAGTGGACCATAGGAAATATTGTTATGGTTTTTAATCCTAGGAGCCAACCAAGTCATATAGGAAAAAGTGGTAAGGAATAGAGTCCTCCTAAATTTCTATGATTTTTTTGTGAACCAAAGAGGCTTTAATCACCAAGAACAATCAAATATGTAAACTAACGATGACCGACATTGTCTAAGCCAAATAAGTACACATGTCATGATATTTTGTGCATGGTTGAGTTTTGTCAGCACTCTGAATCTATATATACATAAATTAACTAGACAAGGTTGTGAGTCTGTGGTTACGAGACCCTAGCAGTTATTCAACATTCCACATCAAGAAATATAGCGAAATAGGTGCAGAAACCAATGTCAAACGTATAACAAAAGAAATCAACCCTAAATATTGAACAGATGTGAGCACAAAAGTTCAATGAATAATAAAAGTAGCATAAATAAATCAATCATTTATTGTGAAAGAAATCAAATAAAAAGGGAATAAAAGAGCAAAAAAGCAGGTTATGGAACGCCAAACCAAATCTGTGGAGGTACAAGAATCATGCATGGAAAAAATTAAAAAGTAACCAGCACAACCAAATAAGGAAAATAGGATTTGGAAGAATCAAAGAAGTAAAGTTAAAAACCGGAAGAATCTTGAACAAGAGCCAAAACAGGAAGGTTCCTATCACGACCGCCCAAGAAGTGGTGAAGGGGAAAGAAAAGAATGTGCTATAATGGAAAACTTCCACGATCGTTTAATTCTGGGCCTGATCGCAGGTCGCGAGAATCTCAGAACATATTTGTACTGGTCAATTTTCAGATGGCGCGTGCTGTACAATTAATATGGCACATCGATCGCTAAGGGCAAGCGCGTTGGTACATCTGCACCAGAAGTACACCCACAGGCCACAAGGGGGTGGTGATCGCAGAAATTGCCAGGTAAGCATGCCAATTAAAGAAGGCAATAGATGAAAAGGTGGCCATAAAATCAGAGAAACGGTATGAAATGATCGAGGCCAGGAATGAGAAAAGTTGTTCAAATTAACATCTAGGCATATTAACACATGTACACGACGCACATTGCATCCTTCATCTCCACACAAAGAGAACACGGCCGGGGGGGGGGGGATACATAAATTGGAGCTCTAGCTAATATTCGCACAGCTGGGGAATTCTGAGGCTGATCATGGAGGGGCGAGGGACTAAATTGGAGCTAGCTAATATTAATTCGCACGCACAAACTATTTCGACACACACATGCAATACAGCGTGTTCATCATGTGACATGCAAATAAGAAAGGGGGGCACACGCGTCAGCTAACATGCAAGCAAGCGTAGGGGAGGATCGGGTGACTGGTCACTACACCTTGTTGCTGCTGCTGCTGCCGTGCGGGTAGTCGTAGAGGAGCGTCGGCGGCGAGAAGACGGAGTAGCTGCTGTCCAGCAGCTGCGACCTGAAGATTTCGTCGTCGTCCTCCTCGTCGCCGTCGCCGTACGCCGCCGCCGCCGCGAATTCCGGCGCGGCGGCGGGGCCGGGGGCAACCGCGTCAGGCGTCGACGCAGCCGCGCTCCCCTCGGGACTGAGCTCCTGCTGCGGCTGCGCGGCGGCATCGTCTTGGTCTGCGCTGTACTTGGAGGGGTCGGCGTGGCGGCCTGTGAGCTCCTGGACGAGGGCGCGGAAGTCCGCCGCGCTGGCCTTGACCCGCATGGGGTTGGAGATGTACACCACCTTGATCGGCTTCTTGCCACCGCCCCCGCGGGCCCCCGACTTGCCCCCCTTGCCGCCGCCGTGCTTGCCCGACGACGCCGCGCCGGGGCTCCGCTGCTGCTGCTGATTCCGGTGATCCATCAGGTGGCTAGCGAGTGGGGGAAACGGCGATCTGGTTCGTCTCAGCTCAGAAGGAAGTGGCAGTTTGCAGTGGGCGAAGGAGAGCGAGGGCTTCCGAGCCTGGTCCTGGCCGTGTGAGGACAAAGGCTACTGGCATTGTTGGGGATTGATTTTTACGCACGGTGGTCGCGGTCCTGGACGGGAGTAGGAAGGAAGGCGTCCTGGAGAGGGAGAGGGAGCAGTAATTACTCGGGGGAGGAGCCTCGCTAGTTTTTCTTTTGAAAGGCCTGGAAGCTGTATTAATATCCAACCCTAACAAAAAGCAGAAAAGCAATCGGGTCCTTCTGATCGACCTCTGTCGCCGGGCATCAGCACCTCCACCGAGGAACAAGCCACTTGGTGTAGAGCCGACAGTGAGTCCCAGCTTCAGGTCACGGAAGATCCTCCGATTTGGCTCTAGCCTCGAGGAATAAGATGCACAAGTGCTCATCTCACCTGAGCTCATAGTGGCCTTTATGGCCCAGGATAGCGACGGCCTGAAGTTGTCGGCGCTTGGAACCTTCGATGAAGACCATAGCTTCTGCGTGCTTGACGTCGCACGCCTGTCACCGACCTGCCAAATTCCAGATCGAAAGATTCCATGCCCTCTCTCCACTTCATGTCTATCACCACGGCCACAAGGAAGGGGAAGAGGGACATGACGAATCAGCAGGTCGGACAACGACCACCTTCCAGTCGAAGCCGAGGAAGGCACAACCTTTCGTTCTTCCTCCTCACCGCCACGGCCGGCCAGGAAAAACTTCACACCACCCCAAGTGTCGCTTCTCCACCCGCTTCCATACCCGGACAGAAGGGAAAACGCGTTGCAACACCTCTGCTCCACTAGTAGGCTAGCGACACCTTTATTTGTGGAGACCTCGGCCCTCCTCTCGCCTTCGATCTCCCACCGGAGGAGCTTCAACAGCCCGAGAAGGAGCCCTACATCTAGGATCCCGCTGCAGGAATCCCGAGACCTGCTCCAAAACTCCACTAGGGGACTACTCCTACAACTATAGAACCAACAACTACGGCCGGCACCTCACCTCCGCCATCCCTCACCGGCGAAGCCGGCAAGAGCGGTTGAGCGACGGGAGAGATCCTCAGGTACTATAGAAGGAGTATAAGGGAGAGATGGCAGAGATGGTTTTGGAGCCTTGCTAGTTGCTTTGCTTGGATGGATGGACCAGAATACTGTGGAGAGAGACAACGGTGAGACCGGACACATACGGCCCCTCGCAATCGGGGGATTACCGTTTTGGCATGTGACCTAGACAGAGGGAATATCAGCTATGGCCACCCACCAACAATTATCCCATGGTATTTTTTATCAAGTGTGTGTATTGAGTTTTTGTTTGTAAAAACATTTGGATAATTTTTAAGTTGAGAAACACCAATGAAAACTAGAAAAAAATTCACATTGCGTACAAGGCGAGGCGAAGGAGTTTCTGTTAATGGAGACATTTGATTTTTCTTTTAATTAGAGAAGATAAACTAGAATGAAATATAGCATGTTGGGTTTCTCCTTTCAGATAGATGATTAGTTGATTTCTAAATTTAATTAAAGAAAATTCTCATGTCATGAAATGCACCAACTCATGGAGAATACGAAATGATTGATGTAAGAGTTGTTTATGGCAACTTGAATAAAACAGACTAAGTTTTATTCATTTTTAAAGTTGAGAGACACCAAAGGAGACACTAGCAATAGTTACTTTCCACTTCAGGATGAAAATAATTAGCTGCATTCTAACTTAATGAAGTACATTTTCATACACCAACTTATTGTGACTAGTGAAATGATATTAACGACAATTCATGACAATATATTTAAATAGTCAATTTTATTCAAACGAAATCTTGCATGGTTTCACTAGTGTTTGTAGTCGTTGCTAAGGTGGTCCTTAGACCTATTTGTAATCGTATAATTTTTATACCTCTTTGTATTGATATTGATGATGGTTAATAGATCGGTGAAATTTTTGCAAAAAAAAAAGGTCGAGTGGCGCATTATGAAGACAAAAGCAACATTTAGAAGTTTATTAAGCACATCGTGTCTAGAGAAAGGTGTAAGTTTCAATCAAAATAATTGTTGGTCTACTCTGGTCATTTTGCAATATGACAAGAAATACAAGTTTAGCAATGAAAACAAGGCTATTTTTGTTTAAGTTGACACTTTCCATGGTTGACAAAATCCTTGTTGTTTGTTCAAACAATTGCAAGAGAACAACTCAATGAGAGAGAAATATTGCCAGAATCAGTAAACCATCATACCTAATAGTTTGTCTGTATCGCATTGTTTGGAAGCTAAGCAGAAAAATAATATGATTGGTGACTAACAACAATCATGAGAATTATAGGCAAAAGAGATCTTGCAATTTAAGAAAATTGGGTGCCACTTTATGAAGACGCAACACACTGTGTGTAATGAACAATGTAAGTCTCCATGGGTGGTGTAGGTTTACTCAAATCATTTTGCAAGAAGATAAATACAAATGTAACAATGGCAACAATGCTATAGTTTTATTTAAGTTGTCACTAATCCATGCACACAATAGTAAGAGAACAACTCAAATGGACTTTTAAAGTTATGATCGTGTCAATTCCTTAATGAATACAAGTCGGTATTTTTGTACCAAAAAGGATGCACAAAGAGAATGCCTCAGCTATTTGTAGATGAAATGGGACGAGTGATTGAGCCAAGCCACTAGTATATCCAAGTATATATTCAAAGAAATGTCATGATAATACTTATGTGACTTAGCGAGAAAGAAATATTGCTAAAAAATGGTAAGTGGTCATGCCAATCTGTTTATGTGTATAGCATAGTGGGGGAGGTTGTAATCCCTCCGCATGGGGTCCGCCTGATCTTTCGGGGAGAGCTCCTCGCGCCGCCGGCGAATGCACCTGACAACTCGTCCTCCTCTGTTGTACAGCGTAGCCGTCTGCGCTAACTCTCCAACAGTCGGGAAGGCATCAGTTTGGCGGAATTAGCAGTTGGTTCTTGTATAGAACCACCGCCTCGCCCATATTGAGGTTGCGTGGGCGGTTATCGTGGGCTGCCTTCTCCTTTACTGTCACCGTCCTTGCGGCCGCCGCCAACCTCCTTACACTTTCCCCATAGTCTTAGAATTTATTACTTATTCGAATTTATAGTAAGTGTCAAGAGTTTAGTTCAATTTAGTCCAAATTTGAACTAAAGCTCCTACCTTTATTATGCAAAAATGGGAGGTAGTATTATTTACTGAGTCTTGTTGGTTTGTGCAGTTGTTAACTTGTTGATTTTGTGCACAAAGCTGCTTCCATGATTTAGTCTACTCCCTCCGTTTCAAAATATAAGATGTTTTAGGTTTGTGAAGAGAATGTATCTAGACTTGTTTTAGTATGTAGATTCACTCCAAACATGAGTGAACCTATATATTAAAAGTAGTCTAGATACATTTGCTTCACAAAGCTAAAACGTCTTATATTTTGAAACGGAGGGAGTATCTACTTATATAAGTTTAAACCAGAGCAAGATGTTTTCTTTCTCAGAAATGAGCATACGTTAGTGGTAGTACAAATATTTGTAGTAGTTGAATAGTACTAGTACAGTAGTAGAGTATTATTGCGTGCGTGCATGCGTGAACGTACTAAGCCTTTACGAGGAGGCAGCGGGAGAAACGCGCTGTCGTCGAGGAAGCTTAATGGGAAATCGCAAACAACTGGGACAAGCCGATTGCATTCAGGACGTGGCGCGCGATTACAGGGTGGTCCTGCGTCAGCAGCGGGCCCCACGGTGACGTGATATAAGAATAAAAAACGCCTGGAAACCCTTCCTCACCGCCCGCCGCTGCTTACCCGCGGGCGCGTGCCTTCTGCGCTCGCTCCCTTCCACGCGGGGCCTCCGTCCAATGGGAGGGCGGGGTGGGGGTGTAGGGGCTGGGGAGGCAGAAGGCGCCCACGTCCTGGACTGCGGTGTGTCAGGTCACGTAGCCAGCCGTGAGGCCCACGTCCCGGAAGCGGGACGGCGAAAGAGACCTTTGTAGCCGATGCTGGACCACACGTTCCGGCTCAACGATGCAACGCACCTCGCCCAGACTGGGCGCACGGTTCTGTGGTGCCACGATCTTGTCACCCACATGCTTTACCGTATGCTCGCTCTGCTGATGCTCTGGCTCTGCTGATGGGACCAATGCGTTGTGGAAAACATGGTTTCAGCTGTGTCTTGTCGACGTGGAGGATGCTCGATCAGACGTCGTCGGTGCACAGATAGTGCAATACCAAAAAGGACGGTAGACACACCAATCATATAAGTATTGAGCGTGCCTTTGCTCTTCTCCTTTTGGGCCTTTTCTTGTGCCATGGCCCTAGCAGGTTTCTTTGAGCTTGTAAATTTGTGTAGATGATTGTTTTATTTATAAAGCGGATGAAAACCTATTTGAGAGAATGAAATATCCGTATGTCATATGTGTGTTGCCTTTTCGAACTACTAAGGATTAGTTATGTCAAAACCTGATAAAATGTTGGAGTTTTGAAAATGTACTACTCCCTCTGATATAAAATAGGTGCAGCCGGTCTAGTACAACTACTAAACCAGCGACACTTATTGTGGATCGGAGGGAGTACTATATTCCTTATACTCGGGTTCGTGGTTTTGTCATTTTTGTGTAGCCTAGAATGTTTTAAGTACTATATAAGATTGAGATTCTGTACATTTACTGCATTGGGATTTTTTTTCAGAATTTTTAAAATTTTGAAGTATGATTTTTGGAATTTTCACATTAAAGGTTCCTATGTCTGGAGGACGATGGATCTCCTCCGATTGACTGCGGCATGGACGGACGTCAGAGTTAGACGTATGGGTGCAGTTCTGCTCGTTAATGGCTACATAGTGCGACTGTTAGGTGCCGCCTGCCAACAACACTTATGTTGTCCAGGTGAGTTTGTTGTCGCTGCCAACTGCCCGACTCGCTGACCTCTTGGTGAGTTGTCTATCGCTCCCTAACTCGAGTTCGTGCATGTCGAGATGGTGACCTCGAAAGGTTAACTGCGCGGGCAACTCTACTGCGAGCGACATGGCAGTCGTTATGGTTTCTCTTTGGTCATGCAGATGGCGAGGAGTGGGTGGTGGGAGATTGCTGTGGCATCACCAAATTAAATTTCTGTGCCATCATATTTCATGCGATTCCTATATATAAATGCTTGTTCTGCTGCAAATTGACGGAAAATTAAATGGATGAGATGTGCTCTCCGGTGCTAACCCCTCTTTGTATATTGCCTGTTATTACATGGTGAGATCGATCAGTAACCGCGCGCGCGCAATGCTGTGTGGAAAGTAAAAAATAAGCTTGAGCATTATAGCTTCAGATCAAGGGCCGGCCTGATATACAAAAGGCATTGCAAGTGACATGTAGATATGCAGTTGGACATGCGCCATCACAGTGCTGGATTTGTCCCCCATACAACTGAGGAGTCGCTACTCTCCAGTAGCACATGATTGGTATGTAGGACATGCGCCACCACAGAATCTTGGATTTTTGCCCCCCCACCCCCCACACACACACACCCGCCCCAGTCCTACCGAGTGGCCACTAGGATGTGTCTCTCACATGGTCGGCGCTTCCCTTGTTTAAATCGATTTTTCGTTGTTCTTTCCATGCTTTATTTTTCTCCGAGACAGATGTAGAATCTTAGATTTTGCCACTCTCCAAGGGAGTGGCCACTAGAGATATGTCTACTGAAACTATCAATGTGTTTTTTTCGTGAGAAAAAAATTTCTTCCTAAATTGATTTTTCGTTCTTTTTTTCTAAAAAAAATCTTCGATCCCCCCCCCCCCCCCCCCCGCCCACCCACACACACCCGACACACACACGGGAACTGAGTGGCCACTTTGGAGATGTCTGAACTGATCAAATTGTTTATATTCACATTTGTTGTCATCTAGAGAACAATTCGTTCAACTTAAATATTTTTTCGTGTTGTTTGAGTGTGCATATGTGTCTCTTTTGCATAGGTAGCTTGCAGCTAGAAGGCGAGATAGGTTTTAGCCGCCCCTTCCCTCCCAGCACGAGCCACCAATTTCCGTTTGGAGGAAAGTCGGTGGTAGGTGGCGAAATGATCGACGGAGGTGTGCTAGGGCAATGCAACATAGAAGTCTTATTGTCCACAATGGGGAAGGTCTAGTGACAAACCAATTCTAGAAGAGAAACAAATGTGTTACGTCGTTCAAATAAGGAAGCATAGCGGTGATGAAAAATATAGCAATAGTAGCTACGAAAGATGTATGGAGGAGGATGGTGTGGGCTTCCCCTTGTGCTCACTTGGTGTGTCTAGTGAATGTAACAATGATAACTACAAGAGATGGGGAGGAGATATGAAACACCTTAGAGGTGGAGGATATCCCTAGCAACGGCTGCAATGTCGACACATGGTCGAGAGGGGGTTAATATCTAGAGCAATAATATAATTTCTTGGATTTAGATATAATATAAACAATAATGAAATGGTTGGAACCACCTATAAGTTGAGGGACTGAATGGCGAAGGTATCTTCTAAAAAGAATGAAATCCATTATTTTTACTTCCTACTTTCAAGTTTTTGAAATGCATTAACCCATTTTAGCATCTTTTTTCAGGACTAAACCATTTAGTATATTTTATCGGTTTTTATCCGTTTTAAGAGTTTCGAAGCAATCTACCATATGTGTCAAGATCTTTGAGTGCATGTGGTATTCCACGTTGCGGTTTTTCCTATGGGTTTTTTTGTGCCTATAACAACTCGCCTTACTGACCTTAGCGAACCCATTTCACACAATATGGGTTGATGAAAGGATGCAAATTGGTTCTAGAAAAGAATTAGGAGTGTCCCGTCGTATCCATACCTGGCGATTGGGACTCTCTACACAAAATTGCTCACTGATATCTTAGAAGGGGGAAAGACAGGAAAAACTTTCACTAAGTAGGGTAAATGATATAAATCTTATAAATTGGACTATTTTTGTAAAAAAAGCATCCAATCAAAGTGTATAGACCTAACTTTCTTCAACTATAGCCCAAATCGATTGGAGGCCTCCAAGGCTTAAGCAGAAATTTCCATGTTGCTACAGAAGGATCCGGGAAGAATATTACATTGGGGCGATCGCACCTAGGAGTCTACCTGAGTCAAAATAATTACTAGATAGGCGACGATGCTTCTACAGCACCACCGGCCTGTTGAATACACATCCAACTCCCTTGCTTGCAAAGAGGGAAATACAAACTTGTCTAGTCGATATCGTTGCTAGATTCGATGGCACACACATCGCCGAAGCTAGAGAAGAAGCCAAAGGAGACCTTATTTAGAACCGCCACCATCCCTGTCATAAGATCCGGGTGACAAAAAATGAGGGCATGGATATCCATGTGATCTCGTCGCGAGATCTGATGGTGCACGCACCATTGATATAAGAGAAGGAGCTACACAAACCTTGAGATCGAGTTTTAGTTTCTTTCCCCCAAGATTGGAAGGAGGGAAATCATTGTTGTCTAGAAAACTAGGTAACTCGAATAATTGAGTTATCAGAAAATAAGGGTTGCCTAAAAAAGGGTAACACGAGGTTTTATTAGTGAAAGAAAGCCTTTGATCCCATGTTTATGTTGTGAATACGAATAACCGAGGACATGTTTTCAGTGGCATTGATGTTCAAGTTTGCAATGGCCCTCATGTTTAAATAAAATAAGCCTACTTTTGTATACCCATTTGCCTTATTTGATAGGCTAGGGAATGTCAATAAGATTGTTCATACCCATCTATTTAGTTTATCTTCTATCTAATGAATGGCACATATCCTCCTATTTTAGGGAAGTCGACGAAGACCTATCTTTAGCTTACAAGCCTATTTACATGCAGAGCACTGCCGAAAAGACCAAAGCAATAGACAAGTGAGATCTACATAATATCCAATGACGGGGGTTAACTTAACTACTTCTCCCTCAATAGTACGATACTTTTCACGTACTCCTAGTGGAAGAGCTGGCGATAGAGGAAGAGGAGAAGAGATGGCGGTTGGTTCTGTCCAATGTGGGTGCCTTCTAACCAAGACATGTGTTTTCCAAAAAGAGGAATAAGACTCCAACTTCTGCATCAATTGATGCACACGACCTTTTATTAGAAGTGTAGTATTTAAATCTATTACAAATCAAGGATCACTCATAGTTGAAACAAGAATCAACCAACGAAATATAAACATCACATGTAACTAGGTATCCCGTAGTTGACTAATATGCTGTCAGCCAGCCCGGTCAAAGATATCTTGTGCAACCGACACTAGTTGGTTGCATCCAGTAGCCATAATATCATGTTGCTCCATGGGTAGAAGTAGCACCCATAGATGCACCCACTGCATGCCATAAAAAATAAAACATGGAAATTTTAGGAAATGACATAATTATGTCTTAAACATTATTCAAGCCTTAGATTCTTTGTCAACTCCATTTAACTAATTTCCAAACATATTTTTATGATATTAGTTGAAGGAGGGATGTTAAGCAAAATTCACTATGCACCATAGAATCTTAGTAAAAGGAATGAGATAAATAGGTGCTCAACAATCTCCTGTTCCCCACAGAAGCAACATTTCATACACTCCTTCCAATTCCGTTTTGCTAAGTTATCTTTTGTTAAAAAAAGACTTTGTTAGTAAGGACAACATAAATATTTTGATCTTCAGTGGGATTTTTAGTTTTCACAAGACATTTCGAGGAAAAAGCACATGACCATACATAAGGTTCTCATACATGGATTTGACCGAGAAAGTTCCAAAAGACGTTAGATTCCAAACAAATATATCTGGCTCATCTAATAAGTTTACCATCATTAGCCTTGGCATAAGTGTGACCAGCGGGTCCACGTGGTCCTGAAACCAATGTCTAGCGGTACTTGTGCTCAGGTAGTGTTAACTAACCAAATGTCTTCCCAAAACCGAATACTGGAACCATCTCTATTTTTCAAATGACCTCTACTAAATAAATCACCCTTCACATGAGTTTGTTCCAAAAGGGAGAGTTGGTTGGTTTTGATTGGACTTCGGATAATGTCTTATAATTGACGTATTTATTATGTAACAACTCTTGCACACCCATTCCTCACTAAGATGTTTAAAAAGTCATTTACTCAATAAACACTTATTATTCTTCAGTTCAAGTACCACACTGTCCAGACCACCTTGATCTTTTGGTCTACCCTAATATGTACTTGCGTTTATTCTAACCGCTTTGCAAGAAAAACAGGACCAATAGAAATCAAGTCGTTTCCTAACATCTTTAGGTTTCTGAAAGAAAACATGAACATAGGTAGTTAATAAAAAAAATAAGATTTTTTTCTTAAAGTTTGATATTGGCCGAGAGAGAATCAGATAGATTTTCTCTTTAGCGGGCATTTTCCTATAGGACTTGTTATAATAAAACAAGCAGGTTATATAAAAAAGAAAAAAAACACTTTTTGTTGATTATTTATCAAGAAAGCAAAAAACGTTCTTATCAAATCCAACATAAAATTGAAAAGAACCATAATGTAAGTAGATCTGACTCTTTGAATGTTGCCTCTATCCGCTATTCTGAATATAAATTCGATGTAGATGAAATTGTATAAGCGAATTTTCCGTGAGAACAGAATTGACAAAAACTTAACGTTCACCATATGACATTCACATTACCAAGACATACCTGTACTCGTACTACCAAGCATCAATCTCCTACGCACAAGATTCTTTAACGTCCCGACTGACCCCTAAATTCAAATGATACATAAGCTTTGTGTTTAGACTTGAGAATAAATTAAACTTTGGAAAGACTAAAGAATGTGTTCCTCCTCCACAAAGGCAGATCGCAACCGATCGAATAAAATCTGGGAAAGTGGCATGGATGCTTTTGCGTTCGTTTCCCGACACGAGATGAAGAGAGAGATTCATGGTGAGGGTTGTGTTGCTGTTTGCCTGTTGACTCTGTACGAACCAGAACTACCTTTGAGGCTTTGACTGTTGTAACCATGTGCGGCCACACTAGCTGTGGGGTTGGTACATATCCTACCCGATATAGTATCAGCACTACGTACTGTACTCCTGACACACCTCCAAATAAATTACTTATTTATGTAGATCCAGAAGTGCTGGTTTCTGTGACCGTCCCATCTCTCCTGCCACCTCTCCTTAATTTATTCCAGGTTAATAATAGTATTAATTAATAACTGGAGAAGAACACAAAAGTGTTGCTTTACCGAAGTCGCCGAAAACCGAAACTTAGTTCTGGCCCCCCGTTGTTCCTGCCATGTTTTCTGCAACAGCTGAGAGTTTTCTTCGTCCTCTCTTCTCGCCCACTAGGTTCAGAAAGAAATGGACGGCTGCAAATTTCTCATGTAGGGCCGGGTGTCAATTTGTATATGTCACCTCAAAGATGTGACGGAGCAATTGTTCTTCTGGACCGTTGATTTGACAACAGAACAAAGAGTGCGTGCAAATTGCATTTAGCTCTACAAATGGACGTGTTTTTCATTCATTTCAATCATTAATGTTTTGCTCCGCCCTAGCTCAATTCGAGCTTGATCTGAGCAGTGTTTTAGGCAAGTCCATCCTATCTTGTGTTATACTAATACTACCAGTTTGGCAGTTTGCTGTGATACCTTGATCAATGCTTCATCCGTGCAATGGCAAATAAGGTAGTCATCGGTTCACTGGATCAACAAATTGTTTCTAGGGTTTGTCTGTATGAGATTGTGCATTATTTTTGGAAAAGGGGAGTGAAACCCCGGCCTCTTCATCGGTTGATGTACACAATCTTTTATTAAAAATATCCAAAGAGTTTACAATTCATGGATTATATAAGGTCGATACATGCACCAACCAGCGAAACAAAAGAACCATATGATGACTAAACATCTTGTAGTCTACTATTATGCCGCCCGAATGACTGGGCGAAGATATC
The DNA here is from genome assembly GCA_030063025.1 of Avena longiglumis. Classification (NCBI taxonomy): domain Eukaryota; kingdom Viridiplantae; phylum Streptophyta; class Magnoliopsida; order Poales; family Poaceae; genus Avena; species Avena longiglumis. The sequence goes on along the minus strand of CP125973.1, from coordinate 124,894,270 downwards.
TTGAGCGGCCATGAGGAGACGGCTGCACCCAGTAGCCATAATTTCCCGCTGGTCTTGTGGCTGGAAAAAATACCATAGTTGCACATTAGTAGAAAACAGGTCTTTCGTCCAGGCCATTAGTCCCGGCTGTGGGCCGGACGGTCCGAGCCACCCCAAACCATAGGTCCCAGCCCGTTAGACCCTATTAGCCCCGATGTGAGATACAGACCGGGACTAAAGGGTCTGGGGCCTGCCGCTCGCCGCGGGCACCCCCTTTGGTCCCGGTTTGTATCTCAAACCGGGACTAGTGGTCTAGCCCTATATATGGCACAACCTCCTCCCCCTCTCAACTATTTTTTTCCTGGTGGGAGAGGTAGTGTTTTGCTATTTTTTTCTTATTCATATGCACTAGAGGTGTTCAGTGAAATGTCCATTAGAGCGATGCGACTTTAGGTCACATAAGACAGACATGATATGAGGTGCCCGAGCCACACTTAAGTTTTCTCATCTTTGTTTCCAAGTGTAATAAAAGTTAGCAACTATTTTCTTGTTTAGACCGCGCGATACTAATTTTAGCATCGTGATTGGGTTTGATATATATTTGTATGATATAGATGAGCCATCCATGGATGTACATTGACTGACGCTCTTCCGCTTTCAGAGAAGGCATGCGTTCTTTTTGACCTGTGGCCGAGGAGAACAAGCGGCGGGATGGTTTTATGTGTTGTCCATGTGTTAACTGTAGGAATGAGAAGGCTCACACTTCCGCAAGAGTCATTCAGAGACACCTGTTTCGGTCTGGTTTTATGTCCAACTATAATGTTTGGACCAAACACGGAGAAAGAGGGGTTGCGATGGAAGACGACGATGAAGAAGAGAACAATGATGACAACTACCAATCTATGTTCCCTGAATACGATGATACCGTAATGGAAGACAATGAAGAAGAATGAGGTAAAGAACGGGAACCAGGTCGACCCGCTGATGATCTTGGTCGGGTCATTTCTGATGCAAAGCGAGACTGCGACACAGAAAAGGAGAGATTGCAATTCGAGCAGATGTTACAGGACCACAACAAATTGATGTACCCAACTTGTGAAGATGGACAAAAGAAGCTGGATAGCACACTGGAATTATTGAAGTGGAAGGCAGAGACCGGTGTGACTGACTCGGGATTTGAGAAGTTGCTGGTACTCATGAAGAAGTTGCTTCCAAGAAATAACGAATTGCCCGCCAGTACGTACGAAGCAAAGAAGATCGTATGCCCTCTAGGATTAGATGTGCAGAAGATACATGCGTGCCTTAATGACTGCATCCTCTAGCGCGGTGAGAAGTACGAGAATTTGGATAAATGCCCGGTATGCACTGCATTGCGGTATAAGATCAGAAAAGATGACCCTGGTGATGTTGATGGCGAGCCACCCAGGAAGAGGGTTCCTAGGTGATGTGGTATGCTCCTATAATACCACGATTGAAACGTTTGTTCAGAAACAAAGAGCATGCCAAGTTGTTGCGATGGCACATGAAGAGCGTAAGAAAGACGGGATGTTGAGGCACCCCGCTGATGGTCGGCAGTGGAGAAAAAAACGAGAGAGACTTCCTGGACTTTGCTGGTGACGCAAGGAACTTATGGTTTGGTTTAAGTACAGATGGCATTAATACTTTTGGAGAGCATAGCTGCATTCATAGCACCTGACATGTGACTCTATGTATCTACAACCTTCCTCCTTGGTTGTGCATGAAGCGGAAGTTCATTATGATGCCAGCGCTCATCCAAGGCCCGAAGCAACCCGGCAACGACATTGATGGGTACCTAAGGACATTAGTTGATGAGACTTATAGTTGTGGGCCCAACCAGGTTTACGTGTGTGGGATGAGCACAAACAGGAGCCATTCGACCTACGAGCATTGTTGTTCGTAACCATCAATGATTGTCATGCTCTTAGTAACATCTCAGGACAGACGAACAAGGAATATAATGCATGCACACATTCGGAGAAGTACTGGGCGGTATCATTCTATGGGACAAGAACAACATACGGTTTCCAGGCTCGGCCCCAAGGCCAACACTACCGCCTCCGAGTCGTCGCAGGTCTCCTTCACCTCCATCACCTCCAAGAAGCCCACCCCATGATGACTATGACCACCACATCCTGAGTCCATCTCGATCTCCGCCGCAGGTTCAGCAGTCTTCGCCGCCCGCTTAGGACAATAAGCAGAAGCGCGCTCCCTTAATGAGTACTAAAAGACGCGGCATCCCAAAACGGGAAATGTCGCCCCTCCCAACAGTGCCTCATAAGAATCTTCCCATCAAACCTTACGATCGTAGTGATGTGGAAACTGCAGTGATAGCAAAGGCCGAAGTGGCGGCGCATTTTGAGAAGAAGAAACCCGAGCTCGCTCCGGTATACACCGAGAAGCAAAAGGCATATGCAACTGATTTTCTGAACACAAAATCGGAATATGAGTTGCACCATAAGACAAATGAGTATCTACGCACACTTCAGAAAGAAGTGACTAAGAGCAAATCAAGCAAATCAAGTGCAAGCGGTAAAAAATCAGCAAGCATAGGTGCAAGCGGGACCAAAACTGCAATCAGTAAAAAAATCAGACGTTCTCCTTCTCGGACAATAGGCCAAACAAACGATCGCACCCCTCAAGGTGTTTTCAGAAAATTATCCCCTTCTCACACAACAACCACTAGATATGTCAGTAGCTGCGGAGTTGGCGGCCGGCATGGAAATTAGTCTTGATGAACTGTTAGGCCCCCAACTCGACCTTCAACCCAAGGATGGTGTAGTCCGTAGATATGTCGAAGGTGAGGATCCGTCGACAAAGAGAGGTCGAAGAAAGCGCCAACACAAATGCGGAATCTCCATCAATGGTACTCGGTGGTCATAAAGCAGGGGAGAATAATGATCGTAGCCAAAGTCCCACGTGAGTACTACTTCAGACCCGAAGATGTCCATATTGAGTTTCCAGAACTGTTCTAGTTATACCATCGCGATGCCCTGGACAAATCCATCCTCAACTGCTATTGTCTCATATTCAGTTTTTTATTTGTTCATTTCAGAACATGTAATTATCCTTATTATGCAGAATGAAGATCCTAGAATGTAAAATAAGAAGAATCTATAATGTTGGATTCATTGACCCAGATAAAGTGCATATAACCACGCTAACAGAAAAGCTCGAGGAGACAGAGGAAAACATTCTAAGGTTTCTAATGGAGCAAAATTTCTCTGACCACATATTGTTTGCTTACAATTTCAGGTGAGGGTCTTACTCTGTTGTACACATTCACTTTTGATTATTCGATGTAAGTCTAATTTGATGAGTTACTAATGTATATATAAATTTTTGCAGCTTTCACTGGGTTCTGTTAGACATTCAACTTGATAAGGGAAGAGTTGATGTCATGGACCCATCAAAGAGAAACCTGGAAGATTTCTACAGCATGCAGGACATGCTCCAGAAGTAAGTTTCGCGCTATATTGGTCTCTTTCGTTGATTTTCTAAGATATCAGGTAATTAATAACTTATTCATTCATTTTCTTTGTCGGACAGGGTTTGGATCCGGTTCAAGCGCGAGGTTACAGGTGTATTTAGTGAGAAGCTAACATTTAAGGCGGTCTCGGTAAGTAGCACGTGATATGTCTACACATCTCTTTACTTCTAGTTTCAATACAATAATGATGCTAGATTATTATTTTGATTGAATTCAATTCTCGTAAAATGCGTGAGGCAGCCATAGGGGTCGAATCTATGTGGATTCTACGTTTGCGAGTTCATTCGCACGTTTACCACCGAGCACAATGATTATAGAGTCGACGTAAGCAATGCATTCAAACCATAATTTTATTGCCGTCACCTTTTGTTATCATGATTGATATTCATATTGATCTCCTTTTTTCTTATATATAGTTCGAGAGAATGCGGGATCAACTACTACCAGAGCAACGTGTACTAGCAATTGCGGAGGAGCTGGCGGGATTTATTTTCAAAGAGATCATAGACAATGCCGGAGAATTTAGTGTGAATAGGCGCTACTGATCTCCATGTAATCGAACAGACGGGCTCTAGTCCCGGTATTTGTGATCTCCATGTAACTATGTAAATTGTATATATTTGTATGCTCGATATTGTAGTACAAGTTATCTTATATATGCACGAACGTGTAAGATATGTGGTGGCGTACAATTATTCAAAAACTATTTTGAAATGAAAAATAAATAAATAAAACAATACAAAATGAATTCTCTGCCACGACAGAGAAAGGACACAAAATGCTGCCGCGACAGAGAAACACTAGTCCAAGGTAATGCTCTTCCGCAGCAGAGAAAAGGCGCAAAATGTTGTGCCGCGGCAGAGACCCACTAGTCCCGATCCGTAACACCAACCGGGACTAGTGGGGGTGCACCCTGAGCACGTCGAGGCGTCCACGTGGACATCCATTGTTCCCGGCTGGTGACTGGGCCGAGACTAATGGGTGGGCCTCTAGTCCAGCTTGGTTAGTCCCGGTTCCAAAACCGGGACTAGGGACCCTTACGGCCCGGGACTAGAGGCCATATTTCCACTAGTGGCACCCAATGTGCCACCATGTGAATAACCTGCAAAAAATTAAATGTTTTTAATTTGCTAAAGATAATATCATTCCCGCAACGCCATATAGCCCAACAAAAGGCTGAAACACCAATCCGAGTTTTGTCCTTAGATTTTTTATTACCACCATTTAACCAGTTTCCAAACATATTAGTTATATTGGTTGTAGGGGATGTCAAATCATGAACGTGATAGTGCGCCACAAGAGGCGAGCAAAAGGGCAAGATATAAACAAATGCTCTATGGTTCCTGCTAGCCACAAAAACAACACTTGCTACATCCTACCCAATTCCTTTTAAGTAAGTTGTCCTTTGTCAAAAGAAGTTTATTATTAAAAAAACCACATAATTTTTTAATTTTGAGTGGAATTTTCAATTTGCAAAGGTATTTTCGAAAAAAAAAATGTATGATCAATCATAAGGTTTTCATACATGGATTTAACCGAGAAAACTCTAGATGCCGTTAGGTTCCAAATAAAATTATCATGATCTTTGGATAACTAGATTATCATTAATCTTTGGCATAAGTGTAACCAAGCATTCCACTTATTACCAACAAGTGCACGCCTAAAACCAATTTTAGTGGTACTTGAGATAAAACGTATGCCATAGTCATATTCGTCCATTGTACAATATTGTATAACGATGGATATTGTCGTGATAGGGGCATATGTCCCAACCATGTATCCTCCCCAAACCTAATACAAGTCCCATCTCCGAGTTGGAAATGACCTCTAGTACAGAACTCTGTCTTTACCTACATAAGGCCCTTCCAAAAAGGAGAATTAGTAGGTTTTGTTTGGACTTTAGACAAAGTTTTCTGGCTTAAATATTTATTATGTAGTAATTCTTGTCAAACTCCATTCTCGTTGAGTAGTTTAAAAACCCATTTGCTTAATAAACACTTGTTTTTAGTTTCCAAAACCTCTATGTTTAGACCATCCTGATCTTTTGGTCTACAAATTATATTTCATTTTGTTAATATGTATTTCCGTTTATTCCCATCACTTTGCCAAAAGAAACAAGATCTATAGAAATCCAATTGTTTCCTTACACCTTTAGGTATTTCTAGGAAAGATAACATAAACATTGGTAAACTTGTTAAAACAGAGCTGATTAGGACCAAGTGATCACCATAAGAAAAAAGCTTGCCCTTCCAGCAGCCTAGCTTGCTTCGAGTCTAGTCTCTACTGGATATCAATATGAATTTTTAAGTTTCCTGTAATGAATCGATATTCCCAAATACCGAAAAGGTAGAGAACCAGCCTCACAACCAAAAATTTCTTTGTAATGTTGTTCTTCCTCTTTGGCTTTCCCAAAAATAAAAATTTCTTTGTAATGATGTTCCTATATGATGTTGTGCATGTACATACCGATCGGTGTATCCAACCCCAAATTTTATCTCTGACCGTGCATAGAGCTATATGAGACGAGTTCGGTTTACAAGGAATATTCCTAGTTACTCACAACTATACTTACGAGTATTATACTATAGCTTAAGCGTGAGCAAAAGCGAGCCATCAGAGGCTATGTTCCCGTGTGCGCGTTTTTGGTTGTCTGATTTTCACTTTGAGTCATCTCAACCCTGCAGTTTCAGGTGTTGACCGAAGTCTTACGAGCTGGTTCCTCCCGTCCCCACCCCACCCCTACCCCCATCTCGTTCTCGTCCCCCTCCACCCAAGCTCCTGAGTAACGAGTTCTCGCCCATCCCAGCCCCTCCTCCGTATCCCCCAGCAACATGTGCTGCCCCTCCGCTCTCCCTCTCACCTCTTCTCCCTCCCTCCCCTCCACTCAAGATAACCTCTTCTCATGGCCCCTTGCATGGAACCCTAGCATGGGTGAAGCAACATATGTACAAGGTTGAGATGGTGCCTCTAAGTCTACTCCTCCTTGCCTTCGGCATCCCACTGATATCCGTGACTCTGCCTCGGTGCCCCTCCTCCCCCACCGGACCCTCTTTCTCGGGCAGATCTTCTCCCACGGTCAAGCTCCGCCGCTAGGTACCTCCATCACCTGTATGCGAGCTCCAGAATTTCGCTCCCCCACGTGCTGGCTAGAAGAGGAACGCGAGGGCACCTGGTGCCCGGTCTCCCTAGCGTTCGATCTTTGGGAAATTGTGTCCTATGAGGAGAGGCTATATGTTGTCGTGTTGTGTTGCGCGCTCTCTCTCTCAGTCCCATCCAATTCCTTCTTGAGTATGAATGAGACATGACCCTAAGCAGGTAGGCAGGAGGAGCTGCGGTGGTGGCATTTGGTTGGGAAGGGCATGCCATACTCCGATCTATAGGGGATCAACGAGCAATCTCATCAGGTCAGCCGATTTGACGCCTTCCCCTTTTTATTTTTGGAACTCTTTTTAGTCGATAAACTCCTATAGATTTGTATGGAAGTATACTTAGGATCATATGGATATAGTTTTTAGCTTTCTGTAGTAATGACACATTAATGAATTGCCGCTTTGTGCAGATGGATTGATATGCCTTTCCACCATTTCAAGTCGACTTGTATTTTCTCGGACATGGATATCACAAGGTATTTGTTCCATAATTGAATTTTGTCTAATTTGTTGCGGAATCGTGGTATGCATTAACTTCTAATTTTTAGTGGTATCGTGTGTGTATGAATATGATTTGAAGAACCTATGCTTTTATGGACTAGATAGATGCTTTTGTATTGTTTTACATTTTATCTGGCAGGTAAAACGTGGCATTAAGAAATTTTTATCAATAGCATTGAGAATACTTTTGTATTGGGCAATCTGATCCCCATGATAGTCCGATTACACTTTGCTCTATTGTAGGTTCTCCTCCTCAACTCCTGCAACAAGCTACATAACCGCCTTATCTTCTCTCACACGATGAGGGTGATGAGATCCACTGTTGACCACCGTCTAAACATGCCCATTGGCCACTTCGCCTGAGGTGATCAGGCACTCTATCCTCACCATCCTATTGTTCTTCTTAGACAGAGAAATCTTAAGATGTGCATGTTCTTTGCATACCAATAACTGACTAATTTTTTTCGTTTGCTTCTCTCTTTCAAGTGCAAGTATTCAGAACGATGTGCACTTAAAAAAGCGTTGGTTCAGAATATTGCTGCAGACCATGATTCATATATTGTTTTTGTGCAGGAGCCGAATGCTAAAGAATTATGGAAGGTTGGTCATAGGAACTTATAGACCAACACAAGAATGTATAGAAATATAAGGGAGTTAGGCTGAGTTGAACCTCACTTATGAAAATAAGGTTTGCTAGGTTGCATGTATATGGCACCTCTGTAACTAAATTTTTAATTCTCTTAGTTCTGGAGAAGCTGGAAAAAAGAAGTGTAGAAGTTATTGAGTTTGCATTTTGGGATTTGTACTTTGAGTTTGTGTTCTGATCTATATCTTGGTGGAAGTACATTCGATGCCAAATAGAGCCATGCATGCATGACATTACCCGATCTATTGTTTGCCTCTATATGTTTATTATGTAAATGGAACTGGATAGTATCTCTCATGTGATATTCTATATCAAGGTGTACTATGATTTTCATCGGAGTAATTTGTATTCCCGCTCCAACATGGTCTGTATGAACCTTGGCTTTGGTGTGATAATATATGTCTAACAGACACATAATACCTTCTTATGATGTATAATGCTCTTCATCCTTGCACCTTTGAGCTATTTTAGGCTAGAGTGTGTGCAGTTGTAGGGGATGAATTGTCTCCTCTCACTCATGGACGATCAAGGTGGTATGTTAGTGCATAAGGTACAAAAAATTTAATATTACTCCATTCACCATAATATAATCACTTTATATGTTGTGATTGTAATTGTATAAATGGCTACTAACTTTTTCAAATATTGATGGACTAATATATCAAGTCCAAGACCTGCTATGGATGGACGTGAATGATGACCTCGCACGCTTCAAGACTTGAAGAACCTGGTGGACACGGTCCTACACCGTCGCAACCACGATTCCTCGGTCACGGTCCATCCAGAAGAACCCTGCAGCCTCTAGCTCCTGCTGGGTGAGGCAGTTGAGCCGAATAGCGACACACCCCTTCTATTTCTGTGAAAGAAGATTGACAACTGCAAAGAGCAGCAACTTATAAGACAAAAAGAGAAAACACAATTACGACATCATATAAGCATTCGACTACAACTCACATTGAAGCTGATCACCGATTTGACGAAACTCATCAAGGAGATACCTCTCCCTCGTGACGGAACTCTCAGTCTTTGAATTCCACGATATATTTCTCCAAACCACGGATGCGGTCACGGAGCAATGGCAACTGTGACGCCTCGCCCGATGTTGGCTAGGCAGTAGCAAAGGGAACTGGCGAAGTCATCGGAGCAATATTCGCGAGACACTATGAGGCACAAAGGCAACATGAAATAAGGACCAGACAAGTCGATCAAGCAAAAGGAAACATATATTTACAATCAAAAGCTATCGGGTAGCAGTTCAACCATAATCATGTACAAAGGCATTACATGTGAAAGAACATGTGGGCCCCCATGTGTAGTGTTGGTAATTAATGACAATCTTTATGGACTAATGTGTCTATTAAGTTGCACTTGTAGGATTTGTCCATTGGCTTCTCTTGGAGCATGTGTTGGCTTCAAGGTCGAAGAAATGAGGAGAAGATGTGTTGTGCAAGCTCAAAATGTGCCATCTATAGAAGATCTCATGTTTGATTCTTGCCATCCTCGATGATCATGGATCGATGATGAGGAATCAAGAAAGGTGTTCCATCTTAATAAGGTCAAGTTCGTCTACATCGATCTCAAGTGGAATGCTCAAGGCAAAGGTATAATATTGATAGGTTTTCCCTTTTGCCGGTATCATGTTGTTAGTGGGATACCGGGTTTAGGATAGTTAGCCGCACTATCAAGAGGGGCTCTCGAATGAGTAACTCGATCACATCGTTCAGAGAGATCTCAAACCTTTGCATACTTGCATCATCGTATTTGGTTGTTATTTGGTCTTATCTATGTGAGGATATAGAGCTTGTGGTAATATCCATAGCAAGCTCTTGTTCATCAAAATCGGATCTTCCGTTTGTATCTTGTTGCGATTTTGATCTATCCGGTTTTCTGGTTTCTCACCAAGTGAGGTATCTCACATTATTATAGGGAAGCTCATGTCGTCCTCTTTCCAACGCAATTGGAATCGGGTCGATCGGAGTTACCAATCAAAAGTTATGGTCATTTGAATATCTGCCAATTTTATTGAAAAAGTAAAGGTATCTGTTTTCTGGGCCATGTGGTAGTACCGCTCGGGCGGGCCGGTACTACCGCCCGCCCTGAGCGCCTCCCACTACTCTCTGCCTCCCTAGGTAGTCTGATCTGGTTGTACCGGACCGGCCCGGTAGTACCGCCCGGGTGGGCCGGTACTACCGGCCGGCCCAGGCACTCCCAGCCCAGCTTGCTCCAGATCCAGCTCTTGCCAGAGTGGCCCGCTAGCTTGCCTCGCACCTGCTGTCGCGCGTTGACCCTGTGCGCCAACAGCCCAGCTCACGCGCATGCCGCCACCAATCGCGCGCCTGCCATCCGCGCCGCAGAGCGCTCGCTGGCCCCAGCCCATTGGCCGCTCCCGCTGCGCTCCTCGCCGGCTTCGACTCCAGCGGCGACTCACGCTGCGGGCCAGCGTGACCACAGCTCGCCCTTCGTGTCGCTCTGGCTGCTGCAGCTCGCGTCGCTTCATGTTCTTTGGGCCATGCACTTTCTGGCTTGGCACTAGCGCTTCTGCCGTTGGCCCCGAGATTCCCTGCTGCCTGGCTCGCTCGTTGTGTGCTTTGCTATTTTCGGTCCGGTAGTACCGGTCTGATCCGGTACTACCGGTTAGTACAGGAAAAATGCCCCAACGGGCAGATTTTGCCCGTTCCTTTAAATAGCTATCCCCATTATTATTTTTGGGTTGCTTCTTCCTCTTCTATTAGTCTAAGCTTTGCCCATATTTGCTCTAGATTTTGAAGCTTGATTAATCTCTTCCCCTCTGATGATTCTTGCCCATATTTGAGTGGAAGAGAGAGGAGAGCTAGATCCACGTTTTGACCAAACCAAAACATCTCTTTGTGAGTATCTTTGGGGATCTAGATTTTGGGGGATTTTGTGTCCCTCTAAGATTCCTCCTCTCTTGTTCCTCCAATAGATTTAGTAGCTTTGTTGGAACTTGAGAGTGAGGGATTGGATCAACTTTGTGGTGTTCTTTACATTTGCATTCGATGCATCGGTTTGAGTTCTCCTCGGAGGATTTGGTCCGTGTTACTCATAGGAGCTTGTACCTCTTGGGTTCTTGGAACCCTAGACGGTTTTGTGGTCTTGGTCGTGTTTGTTGGGAGCCTCCAATTAAGTTGTGGAGAAGTGCCCCAACCTTGTGAGAGGTTTCGGTTGCCACCGACAAGTGCACCAATAGTGGAAGTGTGGATCGATCCCGTTGGGGTGAGATTCACCGGAGAATAAGGGAGGCCTTTTGTGGCATTGGTGGTTTGATACCACCCCCTCTCCAAATGAGATGTACTCCATGTTGGGAGGAACTCGGTAAAATATCGTCGTCCCCGCGTGCCTCGGTTATCTCTATATCTTGCTATCACATTGTTGCTTGTATTTCTTAGCATAATTTGTTGGTGCACATAGGTGAACCCTAGTTGTTCTAGGTTGTGCTTGACAAAGTAAACGCTAGTTTAATTCCGCCTTTGTCGAGCCACTCTCGGAAAAGTTATAATCGCCTATTCACCTCTAGGCGACATCTGTATCCTTTCAACATGCCACTACAACGAAAGCATAACAAATCTATGTGAACAACTAAGCAGCAGAAGGGCTCTGGGATCTGCCACATCCGAAGCATTCCCAGGCTCCACGGCTCGCGTTGTGGCCACTCGCTTTTGCTCAGTCGTGTAATTAGCCAGCAACTCGATGAGGCACGAGCCATAGCGCTTGAATCGTGAAGCAAAGGGAGTGAAGGCTACCTTAATGTCGTCCGCCGCCACTAGCATCTTGGAGGTCGGCCTGCTCAGGTCCAGCTGCGCTCTAGACGCCAACACCATCGCCAAGCCAAGGTGGCACCGACGCCTTTCTGCGTTTTCTTGTACTCGGCAAGTGCATCCCCTACCAAGGCCTTCACCAGGGATTCGATGTCATCCAAGGCCACGCCCTTCGGGGACATCTCCTGATAGAAGCGGCTAAGGACCTCCTTGGCCTTGGCCAAGGTGTCGAGGGTGGAGCTGTAGTAGTCTTCGACCGCAGCAACTACATCCACGAGAAGGTCCCCATGGTCCAAGACATGGGTGATCAAAGGCAATGCTAGTAGCATCTGCAGATGCGCATGAACAAGTCCAATTCTCAAATAAAAAAACATCAAAGTCCGGAGAGAAGTAGCTCGAAAAGATTTGAGTAACTTACCAGAAAACGCCTGGGCAGCAGTCATCAGCTGCTCTGCCATCGCCTTCTCCCGCATGGCAGCATCAGCCACAAACTTCTCCTCATGCTCCTTTGCTTCCCGCTTGAAGCGCTCGAGGGCATCCACAACATCATTGGCCTTGGTTTCTGCCTGGCTACGACTCTTTCTGAACGAGTCCAGCTTGTGGAGAGCCTCGTTGTTCTCCTCTGCAATAAACCAGCAAGGAAGGTTAAGCACGAACCCCCCCCCACACGCATCTGAAGAACATAGACATCAAGATACTTACCCTGGAGCTGCTGAAACCTTGCCTCCATGGAAAGATGCTGCTGCCCAAGATGCTGCAAGTCGCGAATGAAGGGCTACACCAGAAAAGCTTTAGTCAACTGGATAAGAGGCTCGGGGGCTTGTTAGTAGTTATTTAGTGATACTTACATGTCCACCCGAAGAATTTGAGGGTTCAGCTTGTGCCTTTCAGGTAACAACAGCATGAGTCCTCGGCTTGGAGAAAATCGATGCATCATCAGCGGAGTTGGCCACCGTCTTTAGGGAGGGCTCCGTAGCTTTAGCGCTTGCCGCCTTCGACTCCACAGCCATATCCTTGGTCTCGTCCTTCATGAACTCACCCACAGAAGACCCTCTGATACAACATAAAGATCAAAGTACATAACGTAAGTCGCAAAACAAAAACTAGCATGGTCAAGAGGCACAGGTGTTTAAGCACATACGAAAGGATGTCAGAGATATCAAGAAACAACGCATGCTTCTGCTTCTTGACCGATGGATGAGGAGCTACGGCGCAAATAGGCACCACCAGAATCAGGGAGGAAGCACCACCATAAGGAGCTTGCTACTTCAAGAAAGCAGGCCCCTTCAGGGTTGGCAGCGTTGAAGCATCTAAAGCGTTGCTTTGGGTACTCTTAAGAGAATGCCCGTCGCTGGACTCAGGGGCTTCATCATCAACAGGAGACTGGGCAACAGGGATGGTGAACTCACACTACACGTCCCCATCATCCGGTGCCTTCGAATACTTCTCAGGAAGGGGAGGCTGCATGTCCTCCACCTCTAGATCTTGCACACAAAAAGGACTTCTCATCAAGCAGAAATAGAATGGAAGACTAACAATGTTCAAAGTGCACTATGTGCAAATAAATAACTCACCTAATGAACCTCATTAAGGGCACAGAAGGGCGCATTCGATGACTCTGCCGGTAGAGCCTCATCAGACTTGAAGCATAGCAGCGGCCTGATGGCCCTATCGAGGTCCGATGAAGAGAGCTCCAGTGACCCAGCATACCACTGCATGTGTAGTACACTATAGTCGTTGACATGACATCCATAGAACACCGTTCCGAAAATATCACATCCCTCAGAGTGGTACAACAGAAACATTGCGGGTCCATATTACAAACATACACACGTTATTATTATTACAATACCGGAAGTTCAAGACTTCCAAAAGATTCAATACAAACCAAAATATAAGTGTTTCAGCGGAAGTTTCAAATTTAAAACTTAAACTCCAAATTGAGCTCAACAACTTATTGTTATATATTGTTCATGTTGCTCGGCTCAAGTGGATACTAGAACTATAGTAACTATTCGGACTCTTGGAATTCTCCTCCGTGGACGATGTCGTAGTCCTCCCCTTCTACGACTCCATACAGGTTGGGCTCTTCATAGAAGACCTCCTCTTGACTCTCAGATGCATACATTGGAGTATCTTCGGAATTCTCAGAGTCTAAGCAAGGATTCAAAGGAAAGTATGAGTAACAGCGTTACCCAGCAAATTCATTATATGCAAGGTAGGAAGTTTGATGCTATATCTACCACCTCAGACTATCAGTCTTTGGCACGATGCAATTTTCGTAAATCTTTCTTTAAAGGTTGATTTTATTATAAAAATCTATGACCATCAGCCTTCACAGGTTGACCAGAACTTTCATGGAGTTCCTTTCCTGCCGCCTTCGTAGCTCCTTCCCGGAACAGGGAGTAACAAGTTACAATTCTGACACTCTGCAGCGGTGCGTTACTTTTCCCATGAGAGATCAACTCCTTGTTGCACAACCGGGCGTACTTTCCCATCCACAATTCCATGATGTGGGGCCCAGTAGTTGGTCCAAGCCAATCACTGCCCTATCCGCGACATCATATGTCTGCACGATCCTTCGGGGCTGGCTCACCTTTGTTAAGCCCCCTTCCGGGCAGGCTAAAACTCTGATGAGTTCCCAAAGACTCTATGACCTGGCGATGCCCGGACGAGTACCATTTAACTGGACTATATCCCTAAACACCATTCATAGATAATATAGACACCAAAAGTGTGGGGCGTAAGGGTGCCCACCCATATGTTGGATCCGCACAAGGAATCACAACGTCACGTTAAGGTCGTCTTGCCTCCATACATGAGGAAAAGGATACAACTGACTTCTCTGTCCCATTCCAAATCTCATGGTTAACGCGTCATATACGACGCTAGAATCACTGATGTCATGGGGTATTAATCCCTAATTGTTCATTATTAGTGCAATTAGAACCCTAAGTTCTATTGCTCCATCATATCATCACTTAGGATGATATCTAAGATTTAGTAGCTTGAGAAAATATTCTTTTCTTTTTCTATAATATAGATGATAACACACAATTCGCAAATACTTTGATAAAGACTCTTCAAAGGACATGAGCAAGTGATGAACTTGCCTTGGGATTGCAAGGTAGTGAAGTCTGATGCTTGCACTAGACCTTGAGCTTCTATGTCTACAAAAACATCATTATTGCCCGGTAAGGACAATATTTAAAGAAGCAAAATGATTATGCATAAGTAATGTAATGCATTATTTAAATTTATATGTATTCTCCCCCATTATTTAAATTATAGAAAAATCCCTTTTTAATAATTAAGGATTTATAAATATTAATTCCTTTAATATTTATTAATATTTTATTTCCTTTTATTTGAATTTTATTGATTTAATAATTCCTTTAAGAATTATCATTTGAATACCAAAATTTTCATTAAATATTTGTTTAGTATTTTTCTAAAATACTACAATATTAATATATAATGTAAGTTATTTTTATTTATTTTTATCATCTTTCAATAATTTTGTAAAATTCCATAAGGTATATTTAGATTATAAAATTCTTAATAAAATTTATATGTCTAAAATTTTATTTCTTAATTGTTATGGATAGTTTGGATTTTTGTGAATCCAAAAATATTTTATTTATAATTTTTGGATTTTTATTTTATTTTCTAGAATTTATTTAAGTTCAGGGGCATTTTGGTCTTTTTCTATTTATTAAAACATGCTCTAATTGATTTGGGCTGACTCTTTGGGTTTATTGGGCCCTTATGGCCCAGTAGGGCAAAGTCAAAACAACACCCCGAAGGGGTTTTGGCCCAACCCAGCCCAACACTCTCTATCTCTCTCTCGAGCTCACTTCCCTTCTTCTCCTTCCCCGACCCCATGGCCAGCGGTGTCACGCCGGCGATTCATGCCGCCGTGGTCCTCCCTGGATACCGCCGTGGTGCAGGATGAGGTTGTAGGTCCCGCTCTACCCTCCAGTCCAATTCGATTTGGACCTGGAGCCCTCTTGTGGCCAGATCGATGCCGTTCCGAACCCTAGGGTTTGGGGTTGGCGTGGGTGCTGACGCCGTCGCTGCTGTCATGTTCCATGGTGATGCTCCTAGCCCTCAGGCGTGGCTATGGTCGCCGCCATGGCGTTGTGTGGGTCGCAACGCCCCCCTTGGGGTTGCTCCCCATGCCGCCGTTTTCGTCGTCGACCCTCTGCTTCCTCTTCTAATCAACAAGGAGGACCTTCGGTAAGTTGTTACTCTCCCCTCGTGCTCTCTGTGCTAGGGCATTCCATGCTAAAGGTTGGTAGTGGCCTTTCCTGGTTAGTGTTCTGTCATGATTAAGATGGTTTGTTCTGGTTAGGGTTCATACCCCTCTGTGGATTAGATATATGATGAGTTGGATCAGGTTTTGATGCTCTAAGCATGCTAAGTGGTTGTTAGCTGTGGCTTGCTGCTTATGATTAGCTGTGGTGATGCTAGTGGTTTACATATGATTTTATGGATTAATTTTGATATGGTTCAGATGGTAAAGTTTCTCTAAAAGCAATACTTGGAAAATCTAGTGGTTTAATAGCTCACCACTGTCATTACTTGGTTAATGACAGTGAGTGTTGTGTGATGAAGTCACTGTATTATTAATGTTGACTTAAGAATTCATATATAGATTGAGATCAAAATGGTCTCTTACAGTGAAGATATGTATATGGATTTTCCTAATTATGATTCCTGTGATGTCAAGAAAATGATTTATAGTTGGTTGGTTGTATCTATGAAGATTGAATGCTTAACCTGCTTAGTTTAGAACTGTTCTTGTGACACCATCCTTGTATGGCACACAAGATTAGATTCTATTACTTGGTTTGGTCTTGTTCAAGATTAAAATTGGCTTGACATTATAGATAAGTGGAATTCTCTTTCCTTGCATCCCTAGAACCCATGATGTTGGTCTAAGGTTTAGGGAGTAAACCCTTCTCTTATTATTTCTCATGGATTGGTTTTGGTAGTGATACCAGCTACTGTTTCTTGAATCAAAGTTGGGGAAAAATGATTGTAGGCTTGATAACTTATATAGATCCATAAGATTAATTACTAAGGTGCTACTCCTATTGAAGAGATGTGCCTAGAAGTTTAAATCTTGGCTATATTCATTCTTGAATTGAAATATAGCTTGATAGCTTAGATCAATGATGTTTTCCTGAGATCTTAGTTGGATCCTTAAAGTTTTCTGATTGCTTTTAGTGTTTTAAAACTTTAGTGATGGATTCACCCCACTTGGGTGTTTTCTAAGAATTTGAGTAAGAGACAAATCATGAATGCTTGTCTAATCTTAGACAGATAGATTCTGTGATGGTCTATTTACTCACCACACTCATTTGATGTTGGGGTTGTCAGTGGTTGATCTTGTGGTAGCTTGATCTGGTGCTCTCCTGGTATTTCCAGCTCCTAGGCTTGTTCTTGATCTATCCCTTCACCTCCTGGTCCTGGTGGCTTGATCTTGTCATTGCTATCCACCTGATCTACCCCCTCCTTATGTCACCATTTTGGTGATGTGATCCAGGGTTTTGATTGGTGTGATCTTGCTAGGCTTTGGCTTGGTTTAGCTGGTGGCTGTTGTGCTTGGTGTGTAAGAACAAGAAAGTGGTGTGGGGATGCCTCCCACGGCTGTGCTGCTGGTTTTGTGTGTGTGTGTGTGTGAAGTTGTTGCTGTGGTGCTGACATCACACACCATGCAATTTGGTGTGTGTGCTGCCTGTGTGCCTGCTGCACAAGTTGTGGATATGTTCTGAATTTGAAAGTTACTTTTATCAGATTACCTTTTACTTGGCTGGTGAAACTTGCCCCTCCTGGCTGGTTATTTGACTTATGGCTTAAAATTATGAAAGATATATTCTTTCATATTGGTGAAACTTGCCCTTTTAAAAGATTACTCAATGATGAAATCTTTAACAGTGCACTTCACTATCAATTCTGAGAGTAATATAATTTTAACCTTAACTTTTCTTTCTTTTTATTTATGTTTATTTTGCAGGTACCAGATTTGAAGATCAATACTTTAGTTTAGGTTTTTTTTTGTAGAATAGTCAAATGTAATATTTCTTTATTCCTTTGTAATTTTATTTTTATTCTTTTTGTAATAAAGATTGTACTATTATTCAATAAAGAAATATTATACTTCTATTTAATTACTATTGTAAAGGTTGTTGATCATCTACATAAATTACATTTGTGTAACTTATTTATTGAATAAAATTTTCAAATGGAGATTCTTATTCTTAATTGTTTTCTTTATATAAAGTTTGAACTACTAATTATTAAGTCTTTACTAAAGTATAATACTCAAACATAGCTTTAAATTCTTTTGAATTATAAATTCAACACTCAAGTTTAAATTCAAATTTCATTTCCCAAAACACATAAGTCCGCAAAGATCATATCAAAGTCTATAACAATCATCCTTCAAGACTATACCTAATCTCAAAGTATTAAAGAAACCTTGATCACTTTAGGTTTTCATTTGGCGAAAAATTTACCCACATTTTCATAGATGAATGCATGCAATATCACAATTCCTAAATCTATCCTTCGTTGGTTCCTAAATGCTGGGATGTTACAGACTTCCCCCCTTAAATTAAATTCGTCCCGAAGTTTGTTGAGATGTACCTGAATAGTTCCGGATAGGCTTTTCTTAAATCCTCTTCTTTCTCCCAAGTGGCTTCCCTTTCGGGGTGATGTTCCCACTGTACTTTGTAGTACTTGATTGCCCTGTTTCTCAACCTTTTCCAGTTTTCTTCCAAAATTTTTACAGGGCTTTTCAACATAAGTCAAGTCTGCTTGTAGTTCTATCTCCTTATGTGTGATTGCATCATCCGAAACTTTCAAACATTTTCGAAGTTGTGACACATGGAAAAAATTATGCACTTGAGCCAATCTTGATGGTAACTCTAAAGCATAAGCTATAGTTCTGTTCTGACTCAGTATCTTGAATGGTCCGATGTATCTTGGACTCAATTTTCCTTTAACTCCGAACCTTTTCACCCCTTTCATTGGACTTACTTTCAAATATACCATGTCTCCCACTTCTGGATGCCATGATCTTCGACTTTGATCAGCATAACTTTTCTGCCTCCTTTGAGCTATTTTTAGTATATCCCTAATCTTATCAATGATATCTTGTTTTTCTTTGA
Source organism: Avena longiglumis (assembly GCA_030063025.1). Lineage (NCBI taxonomy): Eukaryota > Viridiplantae > Streptophyta > Magnoliopsida > Poales > Poaceae > Avena > Avena longiglumis. Next base: position 124,875,533 of record CP125973.1, on the reverse strand, counting down.
TATAGTCTGGCGCAAATTCATTGCTGCTACCAGGCTCATACCAATATATTGGTGATCTACACTTCCTTCCATACAGAACCTAATATGGGGCTGCCTTCAGACTACTCTAATAGCTATTATTGTAGGAAATTTCCGCCAATGGTAGATGATCTTCCCATGTACCTCCAAAATCTAATGCACAAGATCTTAACATGTCTTCTAGTATCTGATTTGTTCTTTCTGTTTGACCTCCTGTCTCTGGATGATAGGCTATGCTAAAATCTAACTTTGAACCAAGTGCTTCATGCAATTTCTTCCAAAATGCTGAAGTAAACATTGATCCCCTATCAGTTACGATATTTTTGGGCACTCCATGCTTACTTACTATCTCTTTGATGTAAACTTCTACTAACTTCTCGGCATTATCTTTCTGATTTACCGGAATAAAATGTGCACTTTTAGTGAGTCTGTCCATTATTACCCATATCATATCCTTCTGTTTAGGTGTCATGGGCAATCGTGTGATGAAGTCCATACCTATTTCCTCCCACTTCCATTCGGGACTTTCCAAAGGTTGTAACTGTCCTGCTGGACTTTGATGTTCAGCCTTCACCCTTTGGCAAGTATGGAATTCTGATACATATTTAGAAATGTCCCTTTTCATGTTGTTCCACCAGAATAGTTCTTTCAAATCCATATACATCTTAGTACTTCCTGGATGTATAGAATATGGTGTTTCATGTGCTTCTCTGAGTATGACATCTCGAATCTCAGTCACATCTTGAACACAAAAACGGTCTTGGAACCACAAATACTCATAATCTCCAAGGCGAAAAACTTATTTTTGCCCTTGAGATATCCTCCGAATTTCCTCAATAATGAAAGGATCTTCGGCTTGATGTCTAAAAATTTCGTGCTTAAGATCACTGTCCTGCTCTGCAACTACCTGCATAGTAGCTGATCCTCCAAGAACCTCTGTTCTAATGAATTGAAGTTCTAATTCCAAGTCCATTTGTAACTGTTTTGGTAGCTCCCGATTGCTAGGCTGAATGTCTACACTCTTTCTGCTTAAAGCATCAGCTACAATATTTGCTTTCCCTGGAGTATAGTTGATTGTTAAATCATAATCTTTGATTAGTTCCAACCAACGCTTCTGCCTCATATTTAACTCCTTTTGGGTAAAGAAATATTTGAGACTTTTATGGTTAGTGTATAACTCACATCTGGCTCCATAAATAAAATGCCTCCATCCTTTCAGCGCAAAGACTACTGCTGCTAAATCTAAATCATGAGTTGGATAATTGAATTCATGTGGTTTCAGTTGTCTTGAACCGTAAGCAATCACCTTCCGATCTTGCATTAACACACAACCCAAACCTTCTTTAGATGCATCACAGTATACTATGAAGCCCTTCCCTATTTCAGGAACTGCTAAGATTGGAGCTGTGGTTAACCTAGTCTTCAACTCCTGAAAACTTTATTCACACTTCTCATCCCAATTAAATGGTGCATTATTTCTTAACAATTTGGTCATTGGTCCAGCTATTTTGGATAAACCTTCAATGAATCTCCGATAATAACCAGCCATTCCTAAGAAACCTCGAATTTGCTTCACATTGGTTGGTGCAGTCCACTCTAGTACTGACTGAACCTTAGATGGATTTATAGCAATTCCATCCTTACTGATCACATGGCCGAGGAATTCTACCTCATCTAGCCAAAATTCACACTTACTAAACTTAGCATAAAGTTTATGTTACCTTAGTGTCTGCAATGCTATTATCAAATGATAAGCATGCTCTTCCTTATACCGGGAATGTATCAGAATATCATCAATAAAGACTATGACGAACTTATCCAAATATGGCATGAAGATTTTGTTCATCAGATTCATGAATATTGCTGGTGCATTGGTCAAACCAAATGGTACTACCAGGTATTCATGGTGTCCATATCTTGAGACAAATGTTGTCTTTGGAACATCTTCAGGTTTGATTTTTATTTGATGGTATCCAGATCTTAAGTCGATCTTTGAAAATACTCCAGCTCCTTTTACTTGATCAAACAAATCTTGAATCCTTGGTAAAGGATACTTATTCTTGATAGTAACATTGTTAAGATTTCTATAATCTCCACACATCCGCCTTCCACCATCCCTCTTATCCACAAATATTACTGGTGTTCCCCAGGGGGATACACTTTCCTGAATAAATCCTTTTATGGCTAAATCATCAATTTGATCCTTGAGTTCTTTTAATTCGTTTGGTCCCATCTTATATGGTGCTTGAGCTATTGGTGTCATACCAGGAATTAGATCAATAGTGAACTCTATCTCCCGATCTGGTGGCATTCCCGGTAGCTCTGCTGGAAAAACATGTTGGAATTCATTTACTATAGGAATATCTTCCAATTTGACCTCTTTCATCGAGTTCAATTGCAGATCCACCATGATATGACTGTGCTTATCTGCTTGGTAAACTATCCTTGCTCCACTTGGAGTTTTGATTGAGACGGTTTTCTCCTCACAATTTATCTGAGCTCCATGTTCCATCATACAGTCCAACCCCAGCACTACTGCAATTCCCTTCAAAGGAATCACATAAAGGTCTGCGAAGTATGTACAACCACAGATCGAGATAACCTTATCTTGTTTAATGTGGCGTACAATCACATTCCCTCCTGCCGTAACTATGGTCATAGGGTTTTCTAACGTTGCCCTTCTAATCCCGAACTTATCACAGAATTCTTCAGAAATGAATGAAGTAGTTGCACCAGTATCAAATAGAACTTTGCCGGGATTGGTAAGGATATTGAGCGTACCTATCATTGCATGCTCCGAATTATCCACCTCCTCGAGGGTTGCACAGTTCAGCTTCCCGGTAGGTCTGTTCCTATTGCCATTGTTGTTCTTGCCATTATTTCCTCCTTTAGTGGGCTGTCCATTACCTCCACTGGCTTGCCTTCCATCTCGAACCGGCCAACCTCCTTGTGGTTTGCTTGGACAATTGGGCTTGATGTGACCTCTATGACCACAAGCATGGCATACAATTACTGGTTTCGGGCAATCCCTGCTCATATGCCCTGGAAGCTTGCAATTGTGACATATTATATTCTTTGCGTTTGGATTTGCACTCCGATTGGAATTGTTGTTGTTATAGGGCTTATTCCTTGGTTTGAATTCCAGATTGGGATTGGGCTTTCTTGCTTGTATCCTCTTTGTTTCCTTCTTAGCTCTCTTACTTCTATCCTCTTGGACATTCTTGTAGTCATCTTCGAAGGTAATAGCTGCATCTAGCAACTGCTGATAAGTTTGCTTGTTAGCCAACCTCAATTGCATACTCACAAATGGATTTAATCCATGCAGGAAATGCGTATTCCTCTTTTCCTCCGTATTAACTTCTTCCTCAGCATAACGAGACAGTTGACTAAACTCCCGGATATACTTCATAACACTAGTATATCCCTGCTGCAGCTCCTCAAATTCTCTCTGCTTCAACTCCATAACACTCTCCGGAACATGATATTCACGGAATCTGTGTTTAAACTCTTCCCAAGTGTACTCCTTCCTGGTTGTTGCATGGACAACTGATTCTCCCACCAAGATGTTGCAGGTCCAGTCAGAAGATGAGTTGCATACCTCAATTTATCCTCCTCATTGCAACCTACGGTCTTCAGCTTTCTTTCTGTATCTGCTAGCCAATCTTCTGCATCCATTGGTTCAGGAGCTAATGCAAAAGGTAACGGACTTGCATTCTGGAAGTCAGATAGACTCACTCCTCCACCATCAGGTGCCCTCTAATTTTCTCGTCCTAGTAACTCCTCCATGAACTTGTTCTGGGTCTCTTGCATCATTTGCATACACTGCATAAAGTTCTGCTCCATTAACGGCCTCATTGGTGGTGGTGTTGGTAAGGCTCCCTGATTTGCTGCGTCGGCATCGGCCTTCTCCTTGGCCTCACGTTCCATCCACTGTTGTTCAGCTTCGGTTTCTACACCCGTATCCATGACCCTCTAGTCCTACAACATAAAGCGAATACTCATAATTACATCATGCACATGTGTTCTGAGCTCGACTTTACGCAAAGAACTAGTCACACAATGAAGATCCAAAGAAAATCCAAATATGCATTTCACATATTATACGTAATATCATACATGCCTGATGTCCAACCGTGATGACGTGTCGTTCATCGCACAGTTTGTGGAACAAATGGCCTTCCAGAAGGAAGATACTCAGTATCTGAAGTGTCAGGACTTGAGTCATTACTCAACCTAAGCGCATTGACTCCCTCCAGCTCAGCTGAAAAGTCTTCAGAAAGATATTCAACATTCTATCCTGCCTGCATCTCCCGAGCTTCATTCCTTGAGTTGTCAACAGGATACGCAGATCCTGCTGATCCCCAGGTGCTCCTTTGGGCAAGATAGTTAAACACCGGATAATGTATATTCCCTGGGTTTTGAGAAGATGTTGATGATTCAAACACTCTCTCCTAACGATATTCTTCTTCATCCTGATTATCTATCGACATGGAATTTCTACTACTGTTACTAGGGTTAATTCTTGCACCCATCCAGCTAGATTGTCCAACATTTCTGTCAGAACCATCTGTGGACATATGGTGTTCGTAAGATCCTTCATATGATCCCCTTCTCCAACCATCAGAATTCTCAATAGGAAGTTCTCAATCAGAACCATCCTCTGAACCCTGTGGTACTGCATACCTTGTATCCATAGTAGGATCATGTATAGGTTCAGGACTTGGTGAATAAGTATATGGTATAAAAGATTCAGGATCTATAGGTATATCCTTAAAGATAGGTGTTGCAATACTACTTGCTTCCTTCTCTAACTGGAATGCTAACTGCTTCCTCCTTTCCGGATCAGTTAGATCCTCTAACATGTCATTTTTATCTTCGACAATCACTTGATGTGTCTTATAAAAAGACACAACAAGTGTTCGGTATCTATCCATAAACTTGGAAGCTAACTTTGGATGCTTCTTAACCAAAGTAAGATGATCCAGTATAGGCTCCGAGTCTATAGAATCATGATGTATCACAGTAAATGTGCTACCTTCTAACTCCTTGGATTTATGCTCCCGGACATTAGCTATCGCCTCCAGAACAGCAACATGATATGCTGCTAAGTGACTCCTACCTTCACCTATAGGTAGATCGTGATATAATCCAAGCTCCTCAGGAAGTTGGATACTCACACGATACTTGGATAACATCCAGCCATCATGGTAGGTTATAGTGTTCACTGGAATTCTAGTTGGACACCTAAAAATCTTTAAAAGTTAACGAAGTTGGTCCGTGAATGATCCTTGAAAATCATCAAGAGTCTCTTCTTTCCTTACCAAAGTCTGTTTTGGAAACTTTGGTGCCATAGCTCTGTATATCAGAAAAATATTTTTATTAGTAACCAATAATATATTGCATCATAACAAAGAATTATCGCACTAAAACATATAACGGAATATTCTCATTTGAATACCCATTATATTTATTTTAGAGAATTCTTTATCGTTGCTACACTCTCCTACAGGTAATACCCTTACTAGGTTTCCAACCTAAGGTCAAAGAAATTTTCTCTGATACCAACTGCGGTGACCCAGCATACCACTGCATGTGTAGTACACTATAGTCGTTGACATGAAATCCACAGAACACCGTTCCGAAAATATCACATCCCTCAGAGTGGTACAACAGAAACATTGCGGGTCCATATTACAAACATACACACGTTATTATTATTACAATACCGGAAGTTCAAGACTTACAAAATATTCAACTTACAAACCAAAATATAAGTGTTTTGGCGAAAGTTTCAAATTTAAAACTTAAACTCCAAATTGAGCTCAACAACTTATTGTTATATATTGTTCATGTTGCTCGGCTTAAGTGGCTACTAGAACTATAACTATTAGGACTCTTGGAATTCTCCTTCGTGGGGTCCTCCCCTTCTACGGATCCATAAAGGTTGGGATCTTCATAGAAGACCTCCTCTTGACTCTCATATGCATACATTGGAGTATCTTTGGAATTCTCAGAGTCTAAGCAAGGATTCAAAGGAAAGGATGAGTAACAACATTACCCAGAAAATTCATTATATGCAAGGTAGGAAGTTTGATGCTCTATCTACCACCTCAGACTATCAGTCTTTGGCACGATGCAATTTTCGTAAATCTTTCTTCAAAGGTTGATTTTATTATAAAAATCTATGACCATCAGCCTTCACAGGTTGACCAGAACTTTCATGGAGTTCCTTTCCTGCGGCCTTCGTAGCTCCTTCCCGGAACAGGGAGTAACAAGTTACAATTCTGACACTCTGCAGAGGTGCGTTACTTTTCCCATGAGAGATCAACTCCTTGTTGCACAATCGGGCGTACTTTCCCGTCCACAATTCCATGATGTGGGGCCCAGTAGTTGGTCCAAGCCAATCACTGCCCTCTCCGCAACCTCATATGTCTGCACGATCCTTCGGGGCTGGCTCACCTTCGTTAAGCCCCCTTTCGGGCAGGCTAAAACTCTGATGAGTTCCCGAAGACTCTATGACCTGGTGATGCCCGGACAAGTACCATTTAACTGGACTATATCCCTAAACACCATTCATAGATAATCTAGACACCAAAAGTGTGGGGCGTAAGGGTGCCCACCCATATGTTGGATCCGCACAAGGAATCACAATGTCACGTTAAGGTCGTCTTGCCTCCATACAAGAGGAAAAGGATACAACTGACTTCTCTGTCCCATTCCAAATCGCATGGTTAACGCGTAATATACAATGCTAGAATCACTGATGTCATGGGGTATTAATCCCTAATTGTTCATTATTAGTGCAATTAGAACCCTCAGTTCTATTGCTCCATCATATCATCACTTAGGATGATATCTAAGATTTAGTAGCTTGAGAAAATATTGTTTTCTTTTGCTATAATATAGATGATAACACACAATTCGTAGATACTTTGATAAAGACTCTTCAAAGACATGAGCTAGTGGTGAACTTGCCTTGTGATTGCAAGGTAGTGAAGTTTGATGCTTGCACTAGACCTTGAGCTTCTATGTCTACCAAAACATCATTATTGCCCGGTAAGGACAATATTTAAAGAAGCAAAATGATTATGCATAAGTAATGTAATGCATTATTTAACTTTATATGTATTCTCCCCCATTATTTAAATTATAGAGAAAATCCCTTTTTAATAATTAAGGATTTTTAAATATTAATTCCTTTAATATTTATTGAATATTTTATTTCCTTTTATTTGAATTTTATTGATTTAATAATTCCTTTAAGAATTATCATTTGAATACCAAAAATTTTCATTAAATATTTGTTTAGTATTTTTTAAAATACTACAATATTAGTATATAATGAAAGTGATTTTTATTTATTTTTATCATCTTTCAAAAATTTTGTAAAATTCCATAAGGAATATATAGATTACAAAATTTTTAATAAAATTTATATGTCTAAAATTTTATTTTTAAATTGGTTTGGATAGTTTGGATTTTTGTCAATCCAAAAATATTTTATTTATAATTTTTGGATTTTTATTTTACTTTCTAGAATTTATTTAAGTTCACTGGCACTTTGGTCTTTTTCTATTTATTAAAATAGGCTCTAATTGATTTGGCTGACTGTTTGGGTTTATTGGGCCCTTGTGGCCCAGTAGGGCAAAGTCAAAACAACACCCCGAAGGGGTTTTGGCCCAACCCAACCCAACACTCTCTGTCTCTCTCTCTCGATCTCACCTCCCTTCTTCTCCTTCCCCGACCCTATGGTCAGCGGTGTCACTGCCGGCAATTCACGCCACCGTGGACCTCCCTGGCCGCCGTTGTGGTGCAGGATGAGGTTGTCGGCCCTTCTCTACCCTCCTGTCCAATTCGATTTGGAACTGGAGCCCTCCTGTGGCCAAATCGATGTCGTTCCGAACCCTAGGGTTTGGGGTTGGCGTGGTTTAATATCTCACCACTGCCATTACTTGGTTAATTACAGTGAGTGTTGTGTGATGAAGTCACTGTATTAGTACTGTTGACTTAAGAATTCATTTATAGCTTAAGATCAAAATGGTCTCTTACAGTGAAGATATGTATATGGATTTTCCTAATTATGATTCCTGTGATGTTAGGAAAATGATTTATAGTTGGTTGGTTGTATCTGTGTAGATTGGATGCTTAACCTGCTTAGTTTAGAACTGTTCTTGTGACACCATCCTTGTATGGCACACAAGATTAGATTCTATTACTTGGTTTGGTCTTGTTCAAGCTTAAAATTGGCTTGACATTATAGATAAGTGGAATTCTCTTTCCTTGCATCCCTAGAACCCATGATGTTGGTCTGAGGTTTAGGGATTAGACCCTTCTCTTATTATTTCTCATGGATTGGTTCTGGTAGTGATACCAGCTACTGTTTCTTGAATCAAAGTTTAGAAAAAATGATTGTAGGCTTGATAACTTATATAGATCCATAAGATTAATTTATAAGGTGCTACTCCTATTGAAGATATGTGCCTATAAGTTTAAATATTGGATATATTCATTTTTGAATTGAAATATAGCTTGATAGCTTAGATCAATGATGTTGTCCTGAGATCTTAGTTGGATCCTTATAGTTTTCTAATTGCTTTTAGTGTTTTAAAACATCAGTGATGGATTCACCCCACTTGGGTGTTTTCTAAGAATTTGAGTAAGAGACAAAGCTTGTCTAATATTAGACAGATAGATCATGTGATGGTCTATTTTACTCACCACACTCATTTTATGTTGGGGTTGTTAGTGGTTGATCTTGTGGTAGCTTGATCTGGTGCTCTCCTGGTATTTCTAGCTCCTAGGCTTATTCTTGATCTAGCCCTTCACCTCCTGGTCCTGGTGGCTTGATCTTGTCCTTGCTATCCACCTGATGTACCCCCTCCTTATGTCACCATTTTGGTGATGTGATCCAGGGTTTTGATTGGTGTGATCTTGCTAGGCTTTGGCTTGGTTTAGCTGGTGGCTGCTGTGCTTGGTGTGTAAGAAGAAGAAACTGGTGTGGGGATGCCTCCCACGGCTGTGCTGCTAATTTTGTGTATGTGCAGTTGTTGTTGTGGTGCTGACATCACACACCATGCAGTTTGGTGTGTGTGCTGCATGTGTGCCTGCGCACAAGTTGTGGATATGTTCTGAATTTGAAAGTTACTTTTATCAGAATACCTTTTACTTGGCTAGTGAAACTTGCCCCTCCTTGCTGGTTATTTGACTTATGGCTTAAAATTATGAAAGATATATTCTTTCATATTGGTGAAAATTGCCCTTTTAAAAGATTACTCAATGATGAAATATTGAATAGTTCACTTCACTGTCAATTCTGAGAGTAATATAATTTTAACCTTAACTTTTCTTTCTTTTTGTTTATGTTTATTTTGCAGGTACCAGATTTGAAGATCAATACTTTAGTTTAGGTTTTATTTTTGTTTGTAGAATAGTCAAATTTAATATTTATTTATTCCTTTGTAATTTTATTTTTATTCTTTTTGTAATAAAGATTGTACTATTATTCAATAAAGAAATGTTATACTTCTATTTAATTACTATTGTAAAGGTCGTTGCTCATTTACATAAATTACATTTGTGTAACTTATTTATTGAATAAAATTTTGAAATGGAGATTCTTATTCTTAATTGTTTTCTTTATATAAAGTTTGAACTACTAATTATTAAGTCTTGACTAAAGTATAATACTCAAACATAGCTTTAAATTCTTTTGAATTATAAATTCAACACTCAAGTTTAAATTCAAATTTCATTTCCCAAAATACATAAGTCCACAAAGATCATATCAAAGTCTATAACAATCATCCTTCAAGACCATACCTAATCTCAAAGTATGAAAGAAACCTTGATCACTTTAGGTCCATTTGGCAAAAAATTTACCCACATTTTCACAGATGAATGCATGCAATATCACAATTCCTAAATCTACCCTTCGTTGGTTCCTAAATGCTGGGATGTTACAAGAGCTCCGAATCCGACACCTAATGAGTGCATATTTGCATCATATTTTAGATTATTATTTTGTATTGTAAATATAGTATTATGCTATTTTACGGCATTAGCATGCAGTTTTTATGTTTATTTTCACCAGGATCAGATCAGATGATGGATCCAATGGACACAATCCTTGGAGCAGTTGTACTGGAGAGAAAAGGAGCAAAAAACTACGTAAATTGCTTATTTGGGAAATATTAATAATACCAGAAGAAAACCCGAAGAGAGCAAAGGAGGCAGAAGGGTTGACGACCAACTATACGGGCCGCCGCCGTATAGTTCTGGCCGTATAGTTGGCGCCGCCTCCGCCTCCTCAAATAGTTTCACCCCGTGCAACTGGATCAGAGAGACGACATACAGAATGCCCCGTGCAACTGGATCATTAAAGAACAAGTGAAAGTGATGGATAAGAATAACCTTCTCTACAAGATGCACATTAAAGAGCTGGAGTCCATCACTCAATCCCTCCATCTCAGGCTGGCCCATGAGGAGAAGATACCACGTGTGTTGGGGGAGTGACCCCGGGTAGGTCAAAGACGGGGAAATACAGAGGTACGATCCCCGTCTGGTTTCCGAGTTACGGTCTAAGTCGGCCGAATCATGAAGAAGTCGGCCGACATACGGAGACGAGAGGCCCGTATACATATATTAAGATGTTACCCAGCCGAGATACTGCGTGAGTCGGCCGGATTAGCCTGAGTATTCTTGATGCAGGTAAAGGACAATCCGAGCTATGCAGGGGAGAGACGAATGATGTGAGGCTTACAGGAGAAGGAGGAGCCTGAAGTCAAACCCTAGTTGCAAGCTAGGGAGAATCTAAGCAGTGCCAAGCGCTACGGACAAAGGCGCAGAGCGACAGAGAAGCAGGAGGAGGTCACGGAGGTGACAGTCCAAAAGACCGAGGCGCACAGGAGGGGCCCTCTGGAACCTTGCCGTCGTTAGAGGGGCGACAGGGAAAGAGAGGCGCCGAACTACTATATTGGGACAAGCATATTCCTCGAATATGCTTACCACGCCAGCCATAAAGGAACCCAGGGCTCTCCTTATAAGGAGAGGCTTGGACTCAGAGAGGGGGATCGCTGAGAGTTAGAGCCGTTAGGCTGGTAAAGTTCTTCTCTTCTCCTTGTATACATCTCAAGGAGCACTTGTAGTCCAAGGAAGAAGAAAGAAAGACCTTTGCCTTACTCTTCTGTGTGTAGAATCAACTACATCTTCCCTCCCCAGATCCCTCTAGCATCCATTGGCCCCATACTTTAGCCTACCCATGGCATCTGCCGTGAGACCACTACGACAGTTGGCGCCCACCGTGGGGCCAGCAGCGGTGCTAGCTGGATTTATGATCCGGACGGGAAACTTCATCAACACGGGCGAGCGCGTTGTTTCTGGCTTGGTCCAGAGATTTGGTCTCTGCGACTATGTCAGCGACAATGCAGGGAGCTTCAAGGGGAAAGCTCCCCCGCGTAATGGTGTCTTCATCAACCTGGGCGAGTACAAGGTTTACGTCGGCGTCGACATCACCGGCATTTATCCTCACCAAGTTGTTGTTGTAGGAGAGCCACCTCTTAACGCAGCAAGCCGTCCGTCCAGAGCACGTCCTGCAGGCAGCGTCGAGGTGATGGTCGCCGAGCGCAATCGGAGCAGCAGAGCCGGGTCAAGGAGAACCCGCAGCGTACATAAGGCGCACTCCAGCAGCGCCAACCCACCGATGTAATCCCGCCAGTGACCAACCCGACCGAGCAGTAGGACACCACCCCAAAGGCACCAAGAGTAAGAGGGCCACCTCTGGAAAGGCCTGAGAACATTCTTCAGGCGACCATAGAAAACTTGACTACACCTGTAGCGCCGATACTTGATCCGGCAAATGCTCAGGCAGAGTTAGAAGAAACCAGGCAAAAGGTGCTGGTAGAGGCCAAGAAAGTATCGGCCTTGCGGGAGTCCTTGAACAGGACCCTGAGAGAATATGCCAAAGCTAATAAGCTTGATATCGCACCCGATCGGGTGGACGAATTAAGATTAAGGGGGAAGAACCTCATGGATGATATTAACAAAGAGCATGAAGCTCATAGGGCGGAATCAGGTGACTTGGGTTTGCCGAGGTACAATACCCCGGCGAAAAACTTGAGAGCGGCAAACGCCGCAGCATTGGAATTAGAGGGGTTGACCGTGGAAGCCCGGCAGAAACAGCAAGAAAGAGTGAATGAGCTGGTGCGCATCGCAAACCAGCAAAACAAAGAAATACTCAGAACAAACCCGGCGAGGCCAGGGGCCTCACGGATGGTTCACTCAGGGCAGCACCTGCCTTATCCATGGGCAACATCTTCACCCGGAAATAATGCGAAGGACAAAGCGGTAACCTCGGGAAAGAGGAACAAGCAAATTGTTCCATATGATCCGCAATGGATGGAAAGGCAAATGAGAACAGAGGCAATGCAAGCCGAGGTAACGATGGGGAGAGGAACCACGGCAGTGTGGAAAAAGACGGCGAAGCCGAGGCAATGGAGATCTCGGCAGAAAAGAACCCGCGAGAGGTAATCATGAAAACCAGACCCCGGTCGAAGTAAGGAGAGAGCTGCCGCTCAACCCACAACCAAGGCATGAACCTCGGCAGGAAAAAGAAGCGAGGCCAGCTCGCCAATCAAGTGAATGAAAGATACAATGATGGTTATTCCGAGATGGAATATGCGATCCATGGTGGAAATAACCACTATGGGATGCGGAGAATGCATGTAGATTTGCCATCAAATGATGCAAGAGTGAAGCTGGACCGGCTATACCGGTCCGAGTTGTTGGAAGAACAGGGTCCCCCAGGTCTGACATGTTTTGGACCACGGATCATGGGCGAACCACCCGTGCCAAACTTTCAGCTAGCGAGAGGCACAAAAACATACAATGGGAGTACCAAGCCACAAGACTGGTTGATTGACTATGCCACTACTGTGAAGATAGCGGGTGGGAACTTAAGATGGGCAGTACGGTATGTCCCACAAATGTTGGAAGGACCGGCTAGGGTATGGCTGAATAACCTACCAGCGGGCAGTATCAACTGTTGGTTACATTTTGAAGAAATGTTCGTCAGCATCTTTACCAACACATACAAGAGGACAAACAGGCCGCACCAGTTAGCCATGTGCAAGCAGAGGCCGAATGAAACAGATAGAGAGTTTTTAACTCGATGGCGCAACCTGAGAAACTCATGTGAAGGGGTTATATAATCGCAAGCAATAGCTTGGTTCGCGCAAGGCTGCCGTTATGGCAGCGTGTTGTGGCAACGCCTGCAAAGAGATATGCCGACCACACTGGCAGAAACGATCAGAATAGCAGACTCCTATGCATTAGGGGACCCAACGCAACCAGAATTAATGTCGGCGGATCATCGCGAGCAACAGGACCATTATGCAAGAGATTTGGCCAGGTCATCCAGGCGTGGTGATTTCAGAGGAAGAAGAAGAGAGGAAAGGCCGGATTATAGATATAATTCGGCCCAAGTGGCGGCAAGAGAAGATCACGGAGTCACGGAGCGACTCAACGCGAAGAATGGACCTCAAAGGACACCAAAGAATGAAGGAAAAGGCGGTGGACCCTAACAAAAGAAGCGATGGCGAGAGGCGAAATACATTCAATCCATGTTAGATCAACTGCAAATTTCACACGTCAAACCCATCCAGCCAATAATCATATGACCCGCCAATGTGCATGGATGAAAAATGCAATGGAAACCTGAGGCATTCGTGCAACGCCCATCAAATACATCAAAGATCAACCACAATTGACTGGAGCAAATGCACAACAACTGATGTTACCGCCTCCTCCCCCGAGGTACGATAACTCGGATCGGAGGGATGCAGTACATCAAGTAATGAACCAAGTCCAGGATGGAAGGACAAATCCAGCAAATACTAGACGAAATGATTACAGAGAACATCATCAGTCTTATTGTGTGTTCACAACGGAACAGCAAGACAAGCAGAGTGTGCAGCGCCGGCATATGGAAGTAAATGCAGTTATCCGGCAGTACCAAGATATGTGCCATGGTCAGATCAGGAAGTAACTTGGAGCATAAAGGATCACCCCAAAATAATGCCGAATCCAGGATCGTATGCACTCGTGTTGGATCCAACATTCGTTGGACCAAGCATCAATGTGAAATTTTCAAAAGTACTCATTGACAATGGAAGCAGTATCAACATCATGTACAAGGATACCATGCATAAACTCGGAGTATCGCAGAACATGCTGCAGTCCACGAGGACCACTTTCCATGGGATAGTGCCGGGACTTTCATGCGAGCCCATCGGTAAAGTCCGAGTGGATGTGTTATTCGGCACGAGAGATAACTGCAGAGCAGAGAACTTAGAATTTGAAGTGGTAGATCTGGAATGTTGATATCATGCTCTAATCGGACGGCCTGCACTGGCCAAATTCATGAGCAACTGTCATGTAAGTTATCTGAAGATGAAGCTACCCGGACCACAAGGAGTAATAATAGTTGCAGGGGATTACAAGAAGTCAATGGAATGTGCTTCAGCCGGGTCAAATTTGGCCGAATCATTGGTCATAGCAAGAGAAAAGAGAAGGATTCAAGAAGTAGCAGCCCTCTCTCAGTCAACATAGCTGAACATGCCGGCGCTGGCCAACCCACATGGCAGTGTCTCTTTTCAGCCGACTAAAGAAACGAAGAAATTTCAGGTCGATGAGCAATTCCCAGAGCGTACTATTACTATTGGTGCAGGCCTGGACGCTAAATAGGAAAGCGAGCTCACCAACTTCCTCCGTGAGAATCGGGACATATTTGCATGGTCAACTCAGGATCTGCAAGGTGTTCCGAGGGAGTTGGCTGAGCACTCTTTGAACGTGAGGCCAGGAGCAAGGCCGGTGAAGCAACCTCTCCGCCGCTTCGCCGAAGACAGGAGAAAAGTAATAGGAGATGAAATAGCTCGGCTCCTCGCGGCCGGGTTCATCATGGAGGTGCTATACCCGGATTGGTTGTCGAATCCGGTGCTCGTAGAAAATAAGAAAGATGATCCCAATGTAGCCATTGTATGGCGAATGTGTATCGATTACACCAACCTGAACAAGGCGTGTCCAAAAGATCCTTTTCCATTGCCTAGAATAGATCAAGTCATTGATTCGACCGCTGGTTGTGAGTTATTGTCATTTGTAGACGCGTATTCTGGTTTCCACCAGATACCGTTAAATCCGGCCGATCAAATAAAGACCACGTTTATTACCCCGTACGGGGCTTATTGTTATCGTACAATGCCATTCGGCCTGCGGAATGCGGGAGCGACATACCAGAGATGCATGCAAAAATGTCTACACAATCAGATAGGAAAAAATGTACAAGTATACGTAGATGATGTGGTCATCAAAACCAAAGAAAGCAAAACATTACTGGAAGATATTTGGCAAACTTTTGCGAACCTGAGAAGGTTCCGAATGAAGCTTAATCCAGAAAAATGTACGTTTGGTGTGCCGGCAGGAAAATTACTCGTTTTTCTTGTTTCTAGCCGAGGTATAGAGGCCAACCCAACAAAGATAAAGGCGGTAGAAATAATGGAGTTGCCAAAATGTTTAAATGATGTACAAAAATTCACGGGGTTTCTGGCCTCGCTTAGCCGGTTCGTATGTCGGCTAGGATAGAAGGCGCTACCACTCTATCAGCTGATGAAGAAATCAGATAAATTCATTTGGACTCCACAGGCGGACATCACATTTCATGAATTGAAAAAGATGTTGGTTACAACCCCCATTTTGGCCTCCCCATTGTCAAAAGAGCCTATGTTACTCTATATAGCAGCTACCAACAGGGTAGTGAGTACTGTAGTCGTAGTAGAACGACTTGAAGATGGTAAGTCGGTTCAGAGGCCGGTATACTATTTAAGTGAGGTATTATCCACTTCAAAGCAGAATTACCCACATTATCAGAAGATGGCTTATGGGGTATATATGTCGGCGAAAAAGCTTAAACATTACTTCGAAGAGCATCCCATCAAAGTGATCTGTGAGGCACCCATAGCCGACATATTGAGCAACAAAGACGCAAGTGGCCGAATAGCAAAATGGGCAATCGAGTTATCACCATACGCTCCACAATTTGATAGGAGAGATGCAATCAAATCTCAGGCGGTCGCCGACTTTTTCGTGGATTGGGCCGAGGTGCAGTATGAGCCACCATTGCCAGATACAAATTATTGGACTATGCATTTCGATGGTTCCAAACTAAGGAATGGTTTGGGGGCGGGAATAGTCTTAACCTCGCCTAAAAGAGACCAACTGAAATAAGTGTTACAAATACATTTTGCTGCGTCCAACAACGTAGCCGAATATGAAGCACTGGTCCATGGATTGAAAGTAGCAAAAGAAATTAGCATACGCCGAATCTTATGCTATGGCGACTCGGATTTGGTAGTCTGACAAGTCTCGAGCGGTTGGGACGCATTAGATGCTAATATGGCTTTATACAGGTTTCACGTACAAAAGATCAGTGGATACTTTGAAGGATGTGAATTTCACCACATACCTCGGGCAGAAAATGATGCCGCAGACACATTGTCAAAATTAGGATCAACCCGGCAATCAATTCCTCCGGGTATTGCCCTGGAACACCTCAGGAAACTATCAATAATCCCATCACCAGAATTCGAATCTATCTTTATCCCGACAAATTCCGCAGAAGATAACGCGCTGATGGAAGTAGATCAACAATATAACTCGGAACCCCCCAAGAGGAGGACAACCGAGGTAAGTGCAATCATGGGAAAAGCCGAGATAGGTATGTAGGCAGAAAACATGGAAATAGACAGTAAGATCACACCATAAAAAGTCACACCGGTATGGGCGCAACCCATATTTTCTTACCTAAAAGACTCGATGTTGCCGAGTAATGAGGTATTAGCTAGACAAACTGTAAGGAGAGCAAAAGCTTATACAATCATAAACAATGAGCTATATAAAAGGAGCGTCACAAACGTGTTGCAGAAGTGTGTAAGTTCGGCAGAAGGTCAGGAGATCCTTCTAGACATACACCAAGGAGAATGTGGGCACCATGCCTCATCTCGTGCCTTAGTAGCCAAAGAATTCAGGCATGGATTTTATTGGCCGATGACATTCAAAGAAGCAAAAGAATTAGTTAAGAAATGCAATGGTTGTCAGAGATACGCAACCAAAATACACATGCCATCGGCCGAGTTAAAAACAATACCCATCACTTGGCCATTTTCTGTATGGGGTTTAGATATGGTGGGACCATTCAAGCCGGCACGAGGAGGAATGACCCACATATTGGTTATGGTGGACAAGTTCACAAAATGGATTGAAGTAAAACCAATAAAAAGTGCGATGGGTCCACAACAGTGAAATTTCTCAAGGATTTTATCTTAAGATATGGGTATCCGCACAGTATTATTACAGATAATGGCACAAACTTTGCAGAAGGAGCTTTCGCCAGATTTTGCCGAGAGAAACACATAAGACTAGATATTGCCTCTGTGGCTCACCCAGCATCCAATGGGCAAGTGGAAAGGTCTAATGGACTGGTGCTATCAGTAATAAAACCACGACTTGTCGAACCATTGCAAAGGTCGGCAGGATGTTGGATTGAGGAACTCCACCGCATTTATGGAGCCTCGGACTACTCCAAATAGATCAACAGGTTATACACCATTCTTCCGGTATACGGGCAGGCCGATTTCCACCGACATAATATATGACTCACCAAGAGTTACTCAAGATACAACCTCGGAGATAAACGAGATAGCTCGGCAAGATGTCAGAACCTGCTAGAAGAAGCCAGAGAATTGACATTGTCACGATCAGCTATTTATCAGCAGAACCTGCGACGATATCACAGCAAGAAGGTGAATCCAAGAGTATTCAAAGAAGGAGATTTAGTCCTTCGACTGGTGCAACGTACGGACGGCATGCACAAGTTGTCACCTCCATGGGAGGGACCATTCATTGTGAGCAAAGCGTTGCACAACGACGCCTATTATCTAGTCGACACTCAGTCCCCCGGAGAGAACAAGGCAGACAAAGCTGGCGAAGAAACGAAGCGTCCATGGAATGTAGCTTTACTTCGACCATTTTACTCGTAGCATTGTATCTCAAGGTCAAGATCCAATGATGTATTGAACCTCGGCACCCAGAGCAGTGACTCGGGGACTGCCATATGTTATCTCAATTTCATGTTATGTATTTGAACCTTGGCGCCCAGAGAAGTGACTCGGGGACTGCCGTATGTTATCTCAATTTCATGTTATGTGTTTGAACCTCGGCGCCCAGAGCAGTGACTCGGGGACTGCCATATGTTATCTCAATTTCATGTTATGTATTTGAACCTCGGCCCAGGCGGTGACTCGGGACTGCCGTATGTTATCTCAATTTCATGTTATGTATTTGAACCTCGGCCCAGAAAGCGGTGACTCGGGACTGCCGTATGTTATCTCAATTTCATGTTATGTATTTAAACCTCGGCACCCAGTGTTGACTGGAAATGCCATATATTATTTTCATTTCATATTAAATATTTGAACCTCGGCATCCAAAGCCGACTCGGGGACCGCCACATGCTGGTTCGATTTATGGAGCGACCCGTATTAGTTTTATATTATTTCAAATTTGGTTTACATATTGAAGTTCTAGCGATAAACAATGATTCAGGGATTGCCATATATTCTCCCAAGGTAGTAGTCATGAAGTTCGGCGCGATAAACAATGACTCATGAAAAAACGGAGGCAAGGATAAATCCTAAAATCAGGAAATCGCAGGCCACCAAAGCAAGAATTCGGACAAACACCAACTTAACCAAATGGTAACAGCCACAAGCGTATATGTCACAGCGGTACACCGCAAAAGAAATTCAAGTCATACAGAGAGCGGACAAATGTTTCGCGTACATCATACGCCCGGCATGCCAGGGATAAGAAATAACTCAAGCGTTGTTCGCAGGGGAGGCAACGACTTGGTCAAAAGCTGGGCACTCCGACGTAGAAGGAACTTCAACCGAGGTTGCCTCACCTTCCGTAGAACTAGGAGCAACTTCAGCGGAAGCTCGAGGCTGCTCAGGAGCATCCGTCTGTGCAGTTGAGTGCCCAGTACCTTTGGAGGAGGACCGCGCATCGCCGCCGCTATCCGAGCTTGAACTAGAGCTTTCAGATGTGGCCGAATTATCCTCACCCTCTCCTTGCTCAGCCGAATTGTCATCCGAGGCATCTTCAACTATGACCTCCTCATCCGGGTTTGGAAGAAAACTCGGCCCTTCATTCCAGGTATGTACGTCGGCATACTCGACGAGTTGGAAGGCGCGAGCTTGCCGAAGAGCGACGAAGGTGGGGTCTTCAACCCAGCGAGAACCGGCGCAGATTTCTCGGGATGTCAAGAGAGATGTCTTCGCATGACATGACATGATGAAGGGCCATATCGCCAAAGACGCCTACCGATTCCCTCCAGAGACTCAGTTGCCTCTCAGATGCCATGAGTCTTTTTACTAGTAATTCGACCTCGTTAATATCAGGAGTACCAGATGTATTCGGCCAAAGAACGTGGTAAGCTCGGATGGCCGCTTTCACCAAGTCCTGACCCATAATTTTCATTGGGCCAACTGCAGCACCAACAGCAACCAGGAAATCCTCCATTGAATACTCCGAGCCAGCGGCAACAGAAACACCTCGGCGCACGCGAGCTACAAGAACTGCTTTAGAACTCACAGGCTTGGCTTCGGGAAAATGATCTGCGCAAAGCATGAACGTGTCAGGTGGCAGCGGGAACAAAAAATAAAAATATAATTCGGCTGTGCTAAGTAGCTTACGATGAATGTAACTCATCATTATCTGAAGGTATTTGGCCCAATCAGCCTTGCTCTTCTCAAAACGAGCAATTTCCTCGCTCAACCCCAGGTTTTCGGCTGACCTCGAGGAGTTCTTTGTTCTTCTGCAGTTCCAAAGCCAGCCGATTCTTCTCCTCGGAAAATTCTTGGTCGACCTTTTCTAGTTCGGATTTCTGAGAGAGCTTAAGGGTATTCACCTCGGCTCGCAGGCGAGCTATTTCGTCATCTTTTTCTTGTAATTGCGCCGAATGAATAGCGTTTTGCTCTAAAAATGCAGCATCACGTCCGTGCATGGGCATGCAATATTGGTGCGACACGCAAAGGTTTGCAACTCGGCTTTACCAGAGCCAAACGCAATAAGGAAGCTTAGCACACATGTTAAAAGGAAAAGGTGTAAGATAAAAGGAAACTAACCTTCAAAGCTCTTGACCTTCTTCTCAAGGCGAATTGAGGTTATTAATGTTACTGCTCACCAAGAAAGTAATCGGTGGCATCTCGCGACGAATAAATAAGAACGTTGAAAATAACGAAAAGGAACTATCGACGTACCAGCCTTCTTTACCATCTGGAAGGATTTTCTCACTTTTCTTCCATCTTGCGGTCGAAAAAGCAACCTCGAATTCGGCATCCACGGTCATGTGCAACCTGAGTAAGGGGGCAAAACGATAAATCGATATTCAAAGCTAAATCAGATCCGAATCAAGCAAAACTTAATTCGGATCTAGGTGGCTAGATATTCAAAGTTAAATCAGATCCGAATCAAGCAAAACTTAATTCGGATCTAGGTGGCTAGATATTCAAAGCTAAATCAGATCCGAATCAAGCAAAACTTAATTCGGATCTAGGTGGCTAGATATTCAAAGCTAAATCAGATCCGAATCAAGCAAAACTTAATTCGGATCTAGGTGGCTAGACATTCAAAGCTAAATCAGATCCGAATCAAGCAAAACTTAATTCGGATCTAGGTGGCTAGATATTCAAAGCTAAAGCAGATCCGAATCAAGCAAAACTTAATTCGGATCTAGGTGGCTAGATATTCAAAGCTAAAGAAGATCCGAATCAAGCAAAACTTAACTCGGAACTAGGTGGCTAGATATTCAAAGCTAAAGCAGATCCGAATCAAGCAAAACTTAACTCGGATCTAGATGGCCGGATATTCGAACCCTAGAAATAAACTTAAATTAAGTCGAAGATCGTTAAACTTCCAAGCATATAACAAGTTATTTCCTTGCAAGTTTCGGGGACTAGAGCATATAGTAACATCTGGGGACTAATCTAAAAATTAGAGAAACAACAATTACCTCATTCATCTTGTTAGTGTCAAGGATGAACTTGGCAGCATGGTCGAAACGGCTGCTGATGTCGGAAAGTTGAAAGGGCTGGTTGATGGGATTACCCTCAAACTGATCAGCAGCATTCCAATTATTGGCGTACTCCACCAGCGCACCGAGGCTGTTCCCACTAGCTGTCCAAGTTAAGACCTTACCCCGGACATGTTCAGAACCATCGCGTCAGGATCTTATGAAGAGCAAGTCTTTGGCGGCCGAGGCAACGGAGGTTTTGGTAGGCGCAGTTCCTTTGACAAAGATGTCGGCGATACTAGGCTGAGAAGAGCCGACAAGACCCTTCTGGGAAGAGGAAGCCTTGGTGGCAATAGCTTTTCTTGCCTTAAAAGAGGCATCAGCTGGAAGTGACACCTCGGTAGTGGGGACGGCGTCTTCAGGAGCAGCAGGAGTCATGGTCGCAGAAGGCGCCGGGATAACGACCTCTTCGGCCGGGGATGGAGTGAGAGAAACCTTTGGGTGTAGAGGCTCAAGATGCTACTGGGCACAGAGGGGGCAACGGGTTTGATGGAAATCTCAGAGGGCCGATTGGAATCACGGTCAACAAAAGGAGTTTCAATTACGTCGTGACGAGGAGGCGACGGATGCAGAGTTGGAGGAGAGGCAGCACGAACAGGACTGGGAATCCTGGTATCATCAACGGGCGGAGGAGACGGCTGCCGAATCGGGCGGCTAGTCATGCTAGGACCGCCGGGCTTAACTGAAAGCGGAGCACTGCAAATATAAGAAAGAAAAAAGAATGTCAGTATAAAAAACAGAAAGAGAGAAACAAGAAATACGAGCAGAAGTAACTTACCCGGCAACCCCAGGCATAACCTTGCGCCTGGGAGGATTTGGAGCGGATTTCTTCGTTCGTTTCTTGGGGACCGCTTTCGAGGCACTAGCAGGAGCCCCACGTTTCCCCGAGGTAACAGGGGGTCGAGAAGCAATAGGCTCGGCGTCGTGAACCTGACCGGCCGGATTAGCTGGGAAAGTAGAAGCCGAAAATGCATAAGAAATAGGCATTGCGGCAACTACCTCTAGAATTTGGACCTCGTCCGAATCACCTTCCTCCTCGTGCGCCGAAGTCTTGCCACGAGCTCGAGCCGGGGCAGGATCCGACTTAGGGACGAACTCATCGGAGTCCGTCTCACCAGTATCCGGGGTGCTCCGGTCCGCGGGCCACGGAAGTAACAAAACTTCGGCGTCCTCATTCTTCTGCTCTACGAACCTCTGCAAGACGAGGAAAAAGAAAGTTAGCGGAATCCGTTACGAAAACAATGAAATAGCAGAGCGTTATTGATTAAGCTTACCTCGGGAGGCGGATGATCGTGGGTGAACGGTTTCAATCCCCAAGCCCAATCCTCAGGCATCTCCGTCTTGAAAATAGCTCGGACGCGCTTGTGGATAAGGTAATTGTCCAGCTCCACGGTCGAGACTCGCTTAGGGTCAAGGGGACCAACTCATGTAGCACAGCTTGTGAGTCCGCTTCTGGAATGGGCAGATCCGGCTACTAATAAAAGTAGCCATCAGGTCTTCGCCGCATAACCCGGCGCGGATCAGCTCCTTAAGCCGAATCTCAAAAGCCTCGGCCAAGGCATGAGTTTTCCTCGGGTTGTAGAGCCAGTTCACTTTAGAAGGCGGACCAATTGAGTAAGCAGGGAGCCGAATCTTGTCCTCTGTCCCTTTGTTCTTGACGTAAAAGAAGGATTTGTGCCACTTCTTGCACGACTCTAACCCGGTGACGCGAGGAAATACGGATTTCCTCCGAGGTGTAATGGACGCTGCCCCACATTGAGTAAGCGATTTCTCGGAAGGGTGCAGAGATTTGTCAGGGACTACATTGGAACGAATCTGAAAGAACTTCGACCAGACGTGCACTGACGGCCACAGGCCGAAGTATCCCTTCGAAGCGGAGATAAAAGCAGAAAGAGAAGCAATGGCGTTCGCAGGAAGATGATGCGGCTGAAGGCCGAAGTAGTCGAGAAACTCTCTAGCAAAATCACTAAGAGGGAGACCGAAGCCACGCGCGAAGTGCGACATAAAAACCACATACTCGCCCTCCCTAACATCCGGAGAGGACTCGCTGCCGGGTAAGCGACAGGAGACCTCGGCGGGAATCCTCCGAGTTCGGATAAGCCACTCAATCTCACGGCGTGTAACAGAAGAGCCCTGCCACGAGCCTCGCTCGGGCCCAGAGCCAGCGTCATCATCCTCTACCAGAGCGCCGCTAAACGAACTAGACATGGGTTCGCCGGAAAGATCGCCGGAAGAAGAGCTGGCGGCGGAGGAAAGTTTGGAGCTGCAAGGCCCCGTCGTGACTTTGCACGGGAACAGTGGCGAAGGAGCAGAGGAACCGCCGCACGAGCACGAGATCGAAACGGAGAAATCTAGGGTAAAACCCAGGCAATGCGGCCGGAAAAGACTCACCGGCGACGGTGAAGCGGTGAGCGCAGAGCAGGCAGCGTAATCCACGGAGTCTCGCCGACGGAAGCTCGGCGGATGCGGCAGAGAGAGGCGTGCAAGCGAGAGGAAGGAGGAGGACAGAGACGAACGAGAAGGGGAAAAGTAAATTCCCAGACGCCGTGCCCCTCTTTATAAATCGAGCCACGAACAAGGTAGTGGGATCGTGGGTGTAGCAGTTGACCGTGTAGATCGTGGGTGCGGCACGAACACACGACGATAAGTGGAGCCGCACCAACGGCCACACAGAAACGAAGAAGGTTGCGATCCCAGTGGAAGACGCGAGGCGTCGCGGCGCAGGCTGTAGAAAGTTAATCGTAGCTGTCAAGAAATCTGTAGAGGGACCAAAAAACTAGAAGAACAATGATGGGAGTGACACGTAGGACAAGGCGTACGAGAGAAGGAACAACGGAACCTCGGACGAGAAAAAGATAACTCGGAAACAAAACTGAAAAATGTGATGAAGCTGATACGACCCGGCCGAAGTTATCGACAGGGCCACACCAGCTTCGGGGACTAATGTTGGGGGAGTGACCCCGGGTAGGTCAAAGACTGGGAAAGACAGAGGTACGATCCCCGTCTGGTTTCCGAGTTACGGTCTAAGTCGGCCGAATCATGAAGAAGTCGGCCGACATACGGAGACGAGGGGCCCGTATACATATATTAAGATGTTACCCAGCCGAGATACTGCGTGAGTCGGCCGGATTAGCCTGAGTATTCTTGATGCAGGTAAAGGACAACCCGAGCTATGCAGGGAGAGCCGAATGATGTGAGGCTTGCAGGAGAAGGAGGAGCCTGAAGTCAAACCCTAGTTGCAAGCTAGGGAGAATCTAAGCAGTGCCAAGCACTACAGACAAAGGCGCAGAGCGACAGAGAAGCAGGAGGAGGTCACGAAGGTGACAGTCCAGAAGACCGAGGCGCACAGGAGGGGCCCTCTGGAACCTTGCCGTCGTTAGAGGGGCGACAGGGAAAGAGGGGCGCCGAACTACTATATTGGGACAAGTATATTCCTCGAATATGCTTGCCACGCCAGCCCTAAAGGAACCCAGGGCTCTCCTTATAAGGAGAGGCTTGGACTCAGAGAGGGGGATCGCTGAGAGTTAGAGCCGTTAGGCTAGTAAATTTCTTCTCTTCTCCCTGTATACAGCTCAAGGAGCACTTGTAGTCCAAGGAAGAAGAAAGAAAGACCTTTGCCTTACTCTTCTATGTGTAGAATCAACTACATCTTCCCTCCCCAGATCCCTCTAGCATCCATTGGCCCCATACTTTAGCCTACCCATGGCATCTGCCGTGAGACCACCACGACAACATGCCATGGCGCCACAGTGACCTTCAATAAAACACGGTATCAAATAATCACGAGGGATTATTTGATCCCGTATGGCTTGATTCCAATCTCTGGGAGATCTTTAAGACCTTGTAATCTATCTTACAAGTTTTTATTTCTATTGTAGTTTTGCATTAGTGTTGCATTAGTTCGAGCTCATAAATAAATTTTGCATCATTAGAATTCCCTTCAGGAGTAGTTGATCCCTCTTATGAAATTATGTGTTTATTATAATATATGGAGCATTATTGAGTTTGAGTTTGTTTTATTGTATATATGAATGACTTGAGTATGATTTTACTTGCACTTGATGATATAAATAGGATTCTTCCATACCATTGGTATTAATGGAACATATAAAGATAATTTAATCAATATGTTGTAGGTCCATGGTTTGATTTAAAAAAAGGAGTAATTATCTAATCGATTAAGATGAAAAAGAAAAACCTTGAACAAAGAAGAAATTATAAGTGCTATCAAATAGAGTAAGAACAATTTTGAGGTAGAATACTCAAGTTATAAAGATGCTTCATATATATTTGGGATTTGATAATTGAGATCGTTAAACTTTGAAATTCCTACATGAAGTGGAATGTATGGCTAGATCCTTTGCTCAGCACTTAAACAAAAATGTGAGCACAAATATATATAGAAAAAAATAAAAAAAAGATGAAGAAAAAGAGTGAATGTGCTAAGGTGTGGAAGCCTGCTAATATTATTCGGATGGTTCGAGTAAGGAAATATTCATGAACTTATTTATATGTATCCTTTATGATAAATACATGCTGCAACTACCTCATTTATTTTATCGACTCAGCTTCATGAACATGAGGATCACATACATTAAGATAAACTTGCCCGGGACGAGCAAGAGTCTAAGCTTGGGGAAGTTGATGAGTGCATATTTGCATCATATTTTAGATTATTATTTTGCATTGTAGATATAGGATTTTGGTATTTTACGACGTTAGAATGTACTTTTTATGTTTATTTTCACCGGGATCATATTAGATGATGGATCCAATTGACATAATTCTTGGAGCAGTTGTACTGGAGAGACAAGGAGCCAAAAACTATGTAAATTGCTTATTGGGGAAATATTAATAATACCAGAAGAAAACCCGAAGCGAGCAAAGGAGGCAGAAGGGTTGATGACCAACTATACGGGATGCCGCCGTATAGTTCTGGACGTATAGTTGGTGCCGCCTCCGCCTCCTCAAATAGTTTCACCCCCTGCAACTAGATCGGAGAGATGACATACAGAACACCCAGAAATCACTGAAACCTCTACTCCGGAAGGCATCTGGAGGGGGAACTTGCCCTAGGGATCCATATTCACCTAAGCACATCTGGGAAGCCAAGGCATCGATCTACATCTTCATAAACCTTTGCATCTTCATCACCACGATCATCTCCATCCATCCCATTTAGATCTTGTTGTAATTCTTGCACTAGTTGTGGATTTATACAAGTACTATTCATTGATAATCGTTTCCATTACCATTGCTATGATGTTGTTTGCCTCTATGTCTTAGTAGATCATTAGTTCTTGGGGAGATGGAGAAACTCTAGAATGAGATTGAAATAAGATAAAGTTTATTATGATATTCATCGTTGTGACCATGTGTTAGATTGTCTACATCTTGATGTTGGGAGAAGTCGACCTCTCAATATTTGCCTCTTGTGGGGACTTGATGTAGGGAACTACTTGTTGGTAGATGGAGGGATGTTAGCACTTGCAGTGACTATAAAGCTGTTGGCACCCCTTACGTATCAACTTGGGAATCGAGGAAACTCACAAAAACTATCCATGCCATGGGATACGTCTTGCGGGATTATGTCCCTTAATAGCGCAATAATTCAATTGATGTTGATTGATGTCTATTGTGGTTATGACAATGATTTGAGAAGTGGTTGCTGCCTCTTTGTCCAAATACGGAGTTCCTCTCACACATACATAGTTGAGAATGTTCATGATAATAATCTTTATCTTAGCCCTTTATAATGCTAGTGGTGTATCCGCTAATCCCTGAGAACACTTTTTCCCACTGAAGTTTCATTTTCTTTTTTACATACGCGGTACTTATTTTCTGTAATCAGTTTTATTTACTTTACTCATTGTTCTCTTATACCAAAAACCCCAAAACACCTTTTTACACAATACTCGCATTTTATATTGTCACTTAGAACTTTATTTAGCATTTCTCGTTTTAGTATTTATTTCAAGAATGCTTAGACTTCAGACTCCTTTTCCCTGTGGTATCGATATCTTTATTTCGAAACTAGCTACAACCGATCTGTGCACTTGCAGTCATCAAGTTATTTTCTGGCGCCGTTGTCGGGGAGCTAAGAATTGTAGGTCTTCTAATTTTTTGCTTATTTAATTTAGTTTTGTTAAGGTTTTTTTGAGTTACAGGTTTCCACCAACATGATGGAGTTTGAGCATATGACTAGTGCTAACTCACTCAACCGCTTTGGGAAGCCATATGATATTTATAAAAGAGACAACTCTAACGATAAGACAAGGGGGTTTGAAATAAATCCTCTACTACTTGGTATTTTACACAAGAAGCAATTTTCTGGAGATGAAGAAGATCTTGATCCATATGAGCATATTGCATGTTTCAAAGATATATGTGCCACGTTCCAATTAACGGGGTATACCGCCGATGAGGTAAGGGTTAAACTTTTTAATCAAACTTTGACAAGTACAGCTCTCTCATGGTATAGATCTCTACCCTTAGAAGCCACTACTACTTGGGATAATTTACCTTGCGAATTCCTATCTAAATATTACCCATTATCAAAATCCTTTGGAATCAGGCGTCTTATAATGACTTGGAGGAACCGTCCAAATGAAGGACTAGTAAGAGCTTATACAAGATTTAAAATTTTATTTAGTCAATGTCCTCACCAAGATTTGCCTAAATGGTATTTATTCCATATCTTTTATGGCGGTTTAATCAAACCTAATAAAATTAAACTAGACTCTTGCGCGAGAGGAGCTTTTACGGATTTACCTAAAACTAAAGCTTGGGATTTACTTAATAGAATTCACGATCATAGAGTTTCATGGAATTTTGGTCTAGGAAGTGAAGGAGGCACAAAAATAGATCATGAATGTATTCACGACTATAATAAAAAAGGCCATGTTAATGAATTATCTAAAGAGCTTTATTTAGATTCAGATCTTGTCTTGCAACTTGTTAAAGCTTTTACAGAACACATTAAAGCTCCAATAGAGGGTTCGGCCATGTATGATCCACCACCCGAACCTGAGAATAAAATAGAAGTTAAAGCAACATTGGCCTCCCTAGAACCAATGTATGAGATACCTTTCCCTAACACTTCACAAAAGCATTTTTTTAATATGAACAGGTCAAGGCAGTACAGGGGGTGAAAGAAGAGGAAAGTGTGCCAATAATTGAAGAACATCTAGATGAAACCAAAGATGAAGAGGTAACCAAGGAAGCAATCATGGCTATGTATGTACATTGTAACATAGTTGAACTTGATAAAGAGAATTCTATATTGGTTAAAGGTAAAATTAAGGTAAAAGATTTGGGTAAGCCTATTCTTCCTTGCATATTTAAAGAAACCTTGCATTACGGTTTATGTGATCTTGGCACCGAAGTTAATATTATATCCTATGACTTTTATTTAGAAATTAAAGAAGAGATAGCACCAACTACAATAGAAAATACTGATATGACAATCATGTTAGCCAATAAAAAAATCTTAGAATTCCAATGGGAGTAGTTGAAGATGCAAATAAAAATTTCCCTATTGATTTTGTAGTTTTTATATGCCAATTGACACTCTTTGCCCAATCATATTTGGAAGAAACTTTTTGAGTGATATAGGTGCCATAGTTGACTTCAAAAAGGAGGTTATATCCCTTAAGCTTGGGAAAGCGGAAAAAGAATTCCATTTTTCCAAATTTAAATACAAACCTCTAAATATACAAGAAGAGAAAGAGAAGACTGTCGAGGAGATGGCAGCTGTCACATCCCAAAATTTTCCAAATTTTGAAATGTGAAAAATAAATAAACAAAATAAAAATTTGTTGAAATTTAGGGTGAGAAGAAACTTTTTGATTCCAATTGGACATATATCCAAACTTATTTTAATCAAATAAAATCCTAAAAGGATTTAAAAAGATAAACAATTAATAAATAAAATTATGGTAGTTGGAATTACCATTTTTGGATCTTTTAATAAAAAGATTTGATTTTCAAAAGCAAAGGTAGAATTATAAATAAAGATTATTTTATAAAGCCAAATTAAAATCTTGGCCAAGCTTTTGAAATAAAATATTTCTATCTTATAAAAAGAGTAAGGGTTTATTTAAATAAAATAATGAGGATTTATTAATATCAGTTTTATTAAAGTAAAGGCTTTTCCATTTTAAATAAACACTAAAACTTGTTATTTTTATTTTAAATAAGTTTTCCAAACCTACTGAAATGATTTTGGTATTATTTAGATTTAAATGGAGTTTTTAATAAATAAAATTCTATTTGAATTAATAACTAAGGTCTATTTATTTAATTATTAATAGATCCTAAAAAGAATAAAAATTATTTTGTTTTGGACTTTGGATTGTGTTGTTAAACAGAACTAAAAATGATACAAAGTTTGGCAAAGGTTTGAATTGTTTGAATTGTTTGAATTGTTTGAATAAAATCAACAGAAATTCAAATAGAAAAAGAAAAAGGCATTCTGTATAAAAAAAGAATCAAACCCAAACCAACCCAACAGGCCCAGCTGCCCAATAGCCAACCCAACTAACTCACCCACGGCGAAACGTTTTCTCACGCGAAAATCAACCCGCTGAGTCACAGACAGCAGGACCCCACTCCCTCCTTCCCCACCTCACTAACGAGCGGACCCCACAGCCAGCACATCATCGTCTTCACCGCGACATTTCCTCCTCGCCGTTTCTGTCCTTTAACTCCGGTGATCAATTCGCGTTATTTCCTGCGTTATTGTCGCCCCCGACCACGCACACTTAAGCGCACGCCTCTCCTCGACATTTCCCCTCAGTCGCCCCTCTTTCTCTGCCCCAGGGCTGCCCCGATTTCCTCTTGCACCGCCACTGCTCCGGCGAGCGTCTCCGAACAATTCCGGCCACACCCCGCCGCCTCTCGCCTCCCACTGCACACGAGCTCGCTCCTCACCTCCTGGCACATCTCCCCGTGCCACTCGTTCGCTCGCGCGCGCTCCTAATCGTCAGCTTCGTCATCACCTGAGCACCACCGCGTCTGACTCGTCTCCGACGAAGTTCCCTGGTAAGCCTCGACCGCCCCAGCGCCTCCTGTTGATGGTCCCATCTTCCCCAGATCAGTACGCATCTGACCACGTCTTTGTTTTACCTCGGCGTGACCTGCAGCCTCACCTCCGTCAGCAAACAGAGCCGCCCGTCGTCAGGAGCTACTCCGGCGAGCAATCGTCGTCGTTCCTGAGCGCCCCTCGCCAAGCCAACGCCACCTCGAGCTTCACCTCGACCACGCGAACGTTGTAAGCCATTTCCCCCTCTCCCTCGCTTCCTGCAACGTCGGAAAGCTCGCCGCCAGAGCGTGCGCCGCCGCCAGCCGCCGCTAGCGCCGCCCAACCATGGTCAGAGGAATCGTGTCCGTTTGATCTTGATCCTTTGGCTGAGATTAGAACTTAGACGAAGGGGTATGTGTGCATCTGTGCCGTGCAATCTAAATAAGATCCTGCGGTCCAGAGAGCTCGATCCACCCGAAACGGTACCGACCAATAGGAAACATCCACGTGGACAAGGTTTTGTTTAAAAACAGAATTAGAATCTGATTGATATGCAAAATTGTAAAATTCATAACTTTAATTCTACACGTCCAAATTTTGCAAATTTTATAACAATGGATTAAGTGGAACATGTACTATGCAACCATGCACTTTGTTTAATGCTTTGCTTCTGTAAAATTGGTTGAAATTGCAGAAACATGTGTAGGCATATTTTGAATATAAAATTGTTCTAGATATAGTTTTAATGTGAAATCTTTTCAAAATGGATTGTTGTGAACCTACTGACCCTAGGAACCAACTTATGGATTTAAAAATGTATTTTGTGAAGTTAGGGAATAAATAATTGAATTAGCTCATTTCTAGACAAATAAAAATATTGATTTTTTAGAAATGATTTTTGAGTAAAATCTTTGGGAAATGATTTGTTCCAAACCTTCTGACCCTAAACACCAAGTTTTGAGAATTAAAATATATTTGGTGAACTCTTTAAAGAATATTGCTTTGCTAAAAGTATTTTCTACCACATAAAATAATGATTTGATTTTAAAAATGGATTATAGATAAAACCTTTTGCAAATGGTTTTACCACTTTAGAAAATTACCACTTTGAACTTTATAATGTTTAGAGCTTAGTAGAAACCACCTTTGCAAATAAAACTATCTTTTGCATGCTTGCATGCATGACCTTGTTTTTGTTATTTTATGTGTGATAAAATGTTTGAATGTTAGTTGAATTTGTGTTTGCTTGATTGAATTGTAGTGGAATTAGAAGAGTGTGATATTTGCAAGATCAAGAAGTGAACCATCATTCTCTACTAAAAAGGCAAGTGACACTATCATCCATGTCCTACTATTTTCATTACACTTAGTGGATTTTTGAAACATGCATGATAAGGACTACTATTATTTTATGCTATGCTAAATCCTAAAAGGATACCCTTATATATTCCTTAGTGGAAACAATGTAGTTGTAGTAAGCTTAGCCCTGCTATATATTGGGATGGGATACATGATATAATTATATGAAGAATTGAAAAGACATATGTTTTATATAATAAAACAAGTACTCAATGAACCACCTGGGTGGACAAGGATACTCAAGCTTGGACAAGGTGGCAACAAAAGGAACCATGTTTATATGACTATCTCTTTTTGTATGTGCACTAGAAGGAAACCACCCAGGGACTTAGAGATTGAACATGTTTCTCGTGCAGTGGCTTCCGTGTACAGCCACATGCTAAATGGGCTCTGGCTTAGTCAACTACATAGTGGAAGACCCATGCATTGGCATCTTCAGGTTAACTAGAATTGTGTAAGGGAACTTGAAACCCTACATTGGTGCCTGGATGACAAGCTAGCATAGTGTATTGGGAGGACTTCTATGGAAAGACTTTGTCATATTCTCAATCTGCCAGTACTCCATCATGGTGAGTACTTATCCAGCGGCCACTGGTGGCATCAAGATGAGATTGTGTCATGTGGGTAAAGAGTACAACTTCTGCAGAATATCAAATTCTAAGTACTTAGCCATGTCCCCGGTTATGGACAATACTAAGCAACTAAGGCCTGAAGCTATGGAAGATCTCGACATTCCAATTTCTCAAAGTAAAACTTGATAGTGACAACAAGGGATTAGAAACACTCGGAGTTTTCCAAGGAGTTCAAAAAGATTTTGGAAAGATCAAAACTATTTTGAAAAGATAGGATAAAACTATATTGCTTTCTGCAAATGAGCCTAACCCCACTTAGCCAAATATGCATGTAATGATAGGATCCACTTATTTCTACATAGTAGTGAAGCTTGCCAATACAATTCAAATGTATTGACCCTTGTGGCTGCAACTTATTATGTTGCAGGTTTGTTTGATGTTAGTGAAGTTTGTTGAATAGGATTACAAGTCTACAACCAACATGATTGATTGTGGCACTTTGAAGATGAAGGACCCCATGCTTTATAGATATTCTGCTGCAATGTAATGTGATAGCCAAATGAGCTATGTAAGATGTAATGAATTATTTTATTCCTGGTTATAAAGTTGTATTATGACCTTTGTTTCTTGATATTACATCTTAACTGTGGATGCTAGCTATTGATCCAGGGACTAGCATTGTAAACACAGGGATCTCTACCTTATTAAAGGCTGGGAACCTTACAGCAGCTCTTTTCTTAAATAATCAAGATAAGAAATATATGAAGACCCAAATTGTGAAGAAATAATTATGGAGGAAAGAACTTTAGAAGAACTAGAAAGTGAATTTGATTCATTTCCCATAGAAGAACCTCCAACTAATGAAGCTTTTGAAGAGCCAGAAAAGAGAGGGGATGAAGAATTACCACCCCAAGAATTAAAAACTCTACCAGATAATCTTAAGTATAGATTCTTAGATGATACTAATAAATTTCCTATTATTATTAGTGCTAAACTTTCAGGGGAAGAAGAAGAAAAACTCATGAAGGTACTAAAGAAGCACCGCAAGGCCTTTGGGTACTCAATGGACGACTTGAAGGGTATTAGTCCCATGATAGCCTCCCATCGAATATTCATGGAGGAAGGTGCTAAACTAGTTGTAATAGACTAAAGCTTGAAATGAATGAAGTGGTAAGAAAAGAAATAGTATGCCTACTTGATGCAGATATAATCTATCCTGTAAAAGAAAGTGAATGGGTAAGTCATGTTCATTGTGTTTCTAAGAAAGGCGGCTTTACTGTTGTTCCTAATGAAAACAATGAATTTATACCTACTAGAACTATTGTTGGACATAGGATGTGGATAGATTTCAGGAAATTGAATAAGGAAACAAGGAAAGATCACTATCCTTTACCGTTCATAGATCAAACTTTAGAGAGGTTGGCAAACCGCACTCATTTTTGCTACTTGGACGGATACTCTGGTTTTTCCCAAATAGTTTTTTATCCTGATGACCAACTTAAAACAACTTTCATTAGTACTTATTGGGAATATGCCCTAGAGGCAATCATGTATGATGATATTTCCCATTGTATTCATAAAGATATTAAGTTATCCTTGTATAAACATCTGATGTGTATCATTGAATATGTGATTCGGTTGTGGAACTATACATTCATGTTGTTTATACTAAATATCCTTGGTCATTGAGGTTGTGCTGGAAACACAACTTAGACCAATGTTAAAGTCGGCTGATGACTCGGTTCCACTTGTTATGGGCATGGAGATGCTATTCCGACTTACACAGATTCGACTAAAGAGTTTAGCGAGTCAGATTGACACCTATTGAGGTACAACGAACAAGTTGTCATTTGTATATCTCAATCAATGCAATC
Organism: Avena longiglumis; assembly: GCA_030063025.1. Taxonomy (NCBI): domain Eukaryota; kingdom Viridiplantae; phylum Streptophyta; class Magnoliopsida; order Poales; family Poaceae; genus Avena; species Avena longiglumis. The sequence continues at coordinate 124,841,510 of CP125973.1, read as the reverse complement.
CTTAGACCTGAGGTTGTTGCACACTCCGAGTTGAGGATCACCGACTTAGGTTCTATCAAACGTTGATCCGTAACTAGGCAGTTATAAAGGCAGAGTTTGGGTCGACTGAGAATCAAGTTGCATGATGTGAATAACCAAGATGGGATTTTTCCCCTCCAGTTGGAGAGATATTCTCTGGGCCCTCTCGGATCATATGATTCGTAAAGCATGGCCATGCACGACTCGGTTACGTGTTAACTGAGGCGATTAACTAAGAGTTAGTCGGATGAATCGCTTATCTCGGATCGAGAAGAGAGTTGGACTATTTACGGGATGAAAAATATTTGCCTATAGTCTGACAAGGTATATCGTGAGGCAAAAGAGACTCGGACGCAAGTTGCATTGGAAAGGCAAGTCATCGTGACTCTTTGGTACTTGGGAGTCAACACGTTCTGCTAGGAGCCGCTACCAACTGATCGATTGAGAGTTGGACTCCAATCGTGTCCAAGTAGCCATGAGCTTGCGGGGTCACACACTTCAGAGCGAGAGCAAGTTCGGATTGGATATGAACCAGAAATCTGGTTGGGTTGGACCCGAGCCGGATTTGGACTGAGTCAGTGAGTCGGACTCACGGTGACTAATATTATATGGGCTTTAGTGAATGGGCTACAAGTGAGTGGAGCCCATGTTCACTCCCTATATATAGTGGGGCACAGAAACCCATGAGTGTTGATCGGTTAGGTCATTCCATGCATTGGAAACCCTACCTCCACAACAGTCCAACTGTCATATCGAACCTAGCAGTTCGCCGCCAGTGCTCCTCCTTGTACGTGTGGATACCAGCAGAGGTGTTGTATGATCAGCACCAGGACGACCGTGATCGGATCGGATCTTGAGGACTGCACTGCATTCAACTGACGCGCTTCATCAGTAATCCACAACTATGCGTCTAGTGGTAATCCTCGTGGCCTTCTACCTCAGCTAGATCTTGGGATCACCATGTTAGAGGAATTTTTTTTTGTTTTATCTCTACGTGGCCCAACAATCCTTATGGTTTACATGCTTATCAACGCATGCCTTTTGGGTTATGTAATGCTCCAGCTACTTTTCAAAGATGCATGACTGCTATATTTGCATATTTTATAGAACTCATAATGGAAGTATTTATGGATATTTTTTCTATCTATGGAACTTTGTTTACTAGTTGCTTGGATAATATCAATAGAATCTTGCAGCGTTGCAAAGCAACCAATCTTGTCTTAAACTGGAAGAAGTTCCATTTTATGGTCAAAGTAGGCATAGTCCTTGGACATAAAGTATCAGGTAAGGGTATTGAAGTAGATTGGGCTAAAGATGAAGCAATAGAAAGAATGCCACAACCAAGGGACATAAAAGGTATAAAAAGTTTTCTTGGCCATGTAGGCTTTTATAGAAGGTTCATTAGGAATTTTTCTAGAATTTCTAAACCTTTGACTAATCTTTTGCAAAAAAGAGTAATATTCAATTTTGATGATAAATGCCTTATTTCCTTTGACAAACTTAAATATGCTTTATCTCATGCTCCTGTCATTAAACCACCTATATGGGATATGACTTTTGATTTAATATGTGAAGCTAGTGATGATGTTGTAGGAGTGACTCTATGACAACACATAGGTCATAGATTTAATATTATACATCATGCTAGTAGAACTCTCAATAGTTCTCAAAAGAATTATCCTAAGGAAGAAAGAGAACTCTTTGTTGTTTTTTTATCTTGTGATAAGTTTCGTTCTTATATTGTTGATACAGAAGTAAGAGTTCATACGGATCGTGATGGTTTAAAAGAACTATTTGAGGGGAATATTCATAAGCCAAGACTAATCTGTTGGATCCTTTTACTTCAAGAATTTGAGTTGCAGATCATTCAGAGCCAAGAAGCAAAGGTAGTGGATGCAGCATCTATATTTGCTCAGCAAGACATCAATATTATTGAGAGGAGCTTTAGTCCTTGTGATTTTCGTTTTCGAGAATTGTTATATGAGCTAAGTTCAAATCCTCCCAAGAAAAAGAAGTCCTTATTATTGGAGGAGTTTGTCACTCCCGAAAAAAATAAACGATAAGTGGAAGTTAAGTTTTCTAACTCTAATAAGTGCTTTATTTTCACAGTTTTTACTTTTAAAAATTCTACCTTTGAATTCCTATTGTTTTTTTTTGAAGTTTTTGAGGGGTTTCAGTAACTATACGGCCGGAGAAAATCTCCCACCGTATAGTTGGTCGTTAAACATTCTGTATCCCCCTCGCAAAATAATTTTGAGATGCACCATCTATACGGCCGCAACTATACGGCCAGAGAAAAATCTCCCGTCGTATAGTTGGTCGTCAAAGCTTCTGTATCCCCTCACAAAATAATTTCGAGGTGTGGTATCTATACGCCCGCAACTATACGGCCGGAGAAAACTCTCCCGTTGTATAGTTGGTCTTCAAAGATTTAGTACCCTCGACCCGTTTTAGTTATTATTCATTGCTAAAAAAAATCTTTGCCGGTTCCTAGTCGGTCATCTAACCGACCTAGGCTCGAGATATTTGGAAATATCTGCCCGGAACCAACTATACGGCCGGAACTATACGGGTCGCGACCGTATAGTTGGTCGTTACGACGCAGGACTCCTCCAAATCCACGATTTCTTTTCCTACTCGGTTTGGATTATTTTATTTGACGATAATTTCGTGTTTCTCATGAATTTTACCGACCTATGACCCCTCTTATATATTTCCCTTGCGTCTCTCTCTAATCATAATCAACAAGAACAAATCTACTTCTTATTCATACAAGAGGGCATACCACATAGAGCCACCAAGATCCAAGAGGCCAAGGAGAGGAGCTCCTATGGAGATCAGAAGCAATACCGATCAAAGCAAGGAGATGAAGATCACCCCTTTGGAGTTCTTTGAAGACATTAAGGAACACCGGAAGAGGGAGTTTAAGGCCCTCAAGATGAAAATTGAAGAAATAATCAAGGAGGCACCGGGGACGCCCAGGCATCTCCGGTGGCTGCGTGTTTATCTTGATAAACTTGATGAAGATATCAAGCAAACCATCGAAGCATGTTTCACTATGAGTCTCAAGGCGATACAAACCCTCCAAAGAAACAATGAGATCATTAAATAACAAGTCAAAGTGATAGAGAAGAATAACCTTCTCTACAAGCTGCACATTAAAGAGCTGGAGGCCATCACTCAATCCCTCCGTCTCAGGCTGGCCCATGAGGATAATATACCACGTGTCATGGCGCCACCGTGACCTTCAATAAAACACAGTATCAAATAATCACGAGGGATTATTTGATCCCGTCTAGCTTGATTCCAAGATTGGGGAGATCTTTAAGACCTTGTAATCTATCTTACAAGTTTTTATTTATATTCCAGTTTTGCATTAGTTTGAGCTCATAAATAAATTTTGCATCATTAGAATTCCCTTCAGGAATAGTTGATCCCTCTTATGAAATTCTGAGTTTATTATAATATATGGAGCATTATTGAGTTTGAGTTTGTTTTATTGGATATATGAATGACTTGAGTATGATTTTACTTGCACTTGATGATAGAAATAGGAGTCTTCCACGCCATTGGTATTAATGGAGAATATAAAAATAATTTAATCAATATGTTGTGGGTCAATGGTTTGATTTACAAAAGGGGAAATTATCTAATCGATTAAGATGAAAAATAAAAACCTTGAACAAAGGAAAGATTATAAGTGCTATCAAATAGAGTGAGAACAATTTTGAGGTAGAATACTCAAGCTATAAATATGCTTCATATATATTTGGGATTTGATAATTGAGATCGTTAAACTTTGAAATTCCTACATGAAGTGGAATGTATGGCTATCTCCTTTGCTCAGCACTTAAACAAAAGTGTGAGCACAAATATATATAGAAAAAAATAAAAAAAAAGATGAAGAAAAAGAGTGAATGTGCAAAGAGAAAATAGGCATATACCACTATATTGTAGTAAGACAAAGAGACGTTTCAGATTTTGAATCCCAAGTGAATATTTTAATCCTAAAACCACTTGGGACTATCTCACTAACTCATTCGGTTGAACCGAATACTTTTACATCAGGTTGAGAATAATCTTTTGTGAACTATTAATTGCTAAGGAGTGGAAGCCTGCTAATATTATTCCGATGATTCGAGTAAGGTACTATTCATGAACTTATTTATATGTATCCTTTATGATAGATACATGCTACAATTGCCTCATTTATTTTATTGACTCGGCTTCATAAACATGAGGATCACATCCATTAAGCTAAACTTGCCCGGGACAAGCAAGAGTCTAAGCTTGGGGAAGTTGATGAGTGCATATTTGCATAATGTTTTAGATTATTATTTTGAATTGTAGATGTAGGATTTTGGTATTTTACAGCGTTAGCACACACTTTTTATGTTTATTTCCACCGAGATCATATCATATGATGGATCCAATGAACACAATTCTTAGAGCGGTTGTACTGGAGAGAAAAGTAGCCAAAAACTATGTAAATTGCTTATTGGGGAAATATTAATAATACTAGAAGAAAATCCGAAGCAAGCAAAGGAGGCAGAAGGGTTGAGGACCAACTATACGGGCCGTCGCCGTATAGTTCCGGACGTATAGTTGGCGCCGCCTCCGCCTCATCAAATAGTTTCACCCCGTGCAACTAGATCGGAGAGACGACATACAAAACACCCAGAAATCTCCGAAACCTCACCTTCGGAAGGCATCTGGAGGGGGAACTTTCCCTAGGGATCCATCTTCGCCCTAAGCACATTTGAGGCCAAGGCATCGATCTCCATCTTCATCAACCGCTGCATCTTCATCACCACCATCATCTCCATCCATCCCATCTAGATCTTGTTGTAATTCTAGCACTAGTTTTGGATTTATACAAGTACTATTCATAGATAATCGTTTCCATTACCATTGCTATGATGCGGTTTGCCTCTATGTCTGAGTATATCATTAGTTCTTGGGGATATGGAGAAACCCTAGCATGAGATTGAAATAAGATAAAGTTTATTATGATATTCATCACTGTGACCATATGTTAGATTGTCTACATTTTGATGTTGATATAAGTCGACCTCTCAATATTTGCCTCTTGTGGGGAATTGATGTAGGGAACTACTTGTTGGTAGACGGAGTGATGTTAGCACTTGTAGTAACTATAAAGCTGTTGGCACCCCTTACATATCAACTTGGGAATCGAGAAAACTCACAAAACACTATCCATGCCATGGGATACGTCATGTGGGATTACTTTAACATCCCTAAAATCATGTTTCAAACTCATGCATATCATCCATGCATCCATGATCATATAGAGTTCATTTCAAACAAAACAATTCAAAAACAGGAGCATATGAGCTCATTATTTTATGTGATCAGCATTTGAAACAAATGCTACTCTTTCTATGAGAGATTGTTGTTCTTGAAACCAAACCTTGTGCCTTATTGCTTTCAGAATGAGTTGCTAGGTTGCTAATACCTAAACCCAAGTTTTCAAAGCAAATAAAATTTGAAAACCAATTTCAAAACCAATATTAAACAAGTGCTATGTCACTGTTTATTCTATTTTATTTCAAATGACCAAGCCAATTCAAAGTGGCCACTTGATTTTATGCCCAGAAGTGTGAATGTTGCACCCTACAAAATCCTGGAAAAAGTTTGAATTCAAAAGCTTTTGAAATCATTTGAAAATCATTCTAGAAAATCAAAACAGAAAAAGAAAAGGAATAAAGAAAAGGAAAAGGGCCAGCGCCAGGTTTGAGCCCATCAACAGAAGCAGCCCATCTAGCCCACCCGGGTCCCCCCTCTCTCTCTTTCACTCGCAGACGCACAGACGGAGTCGCTGACGCTAGGACCCCACCTCCCCTCTGTTTATTTCGCTGGCAAGTGGACCCGTCCACGTCGACTCCTTCCCCAAATCTCGCGCGCCTGCGACGCTCACGTCGCTGTTACTCGCCGCAGTCACTGCCACGTTGATTCCCATTGATTCCGCGAGTAACTCCACGACCAGCTCCGGCTATATAAACCTCTCCCCCTCGCGGCCATTTCCCCTCACTCAATTTTCTCTCCACGCCACCAGGCTGCCCACAACTCGCCAAACACCGCCGCAGCTCCGACGATCTCCGGCGTGCGATTCTGGTAAGACCCCGTCGCCCCTGTGCCTCTGATTCAAACGAGTGTGTCCAGCATGACCTCGTGCATCTTCTGATACCCTTTGCTTGCCTGCTTGTGACCCAGACGCGCCCTGCTTCATTCCTCGCAAACGAGCCGCCACTCAACTCCGGCGACCGATTACGGTAAGCACTGCCCTTGATCTCTCTCGCATACGAGGTTGTTCACCACTGTCTTGCGCATCTCATAAACCACCTGGTTCGTGCTAGGGCGACGCGGAACCTCGGCAACGACTTCGACAACAACCACCTGACGTCGTGCACGACTCCGACGAGCTCCCTCGGCCACTCTAGAGCGCCCCTTGCCGAACCATCACCACCTTGAGCATCAGTAGCTCCCCGCGATTCTGGTAAACCCCTTCTCCCTCTCCCGCGCGACCTAGAACACCAGCTCCGCCACTAACAGAGGCGCCGCCGCCAGTCGCCGCCGCTAGCGCCGCTCGACTTTGGTCAGAGCAACGGCAGCCATTAGATCTGCATCGTAGGGATTAGATTAGAACGAGGACGAATCGTTTTCTTTAGATCTGGCGCGTTGGATCTAAGTTGATCCTACGGCGCGGAAGCTCGATCCGACGTGAAGCGGTATCGGCCAGTAAGATTAAGACGCGTGGCAGTGAGTTAGGTTTAAAAACAGAATTTGAATCAGATTATTGTTTGAATTTGATTTAGCTATAACTTTTGATCCCCACGTTAGAATTTGACAAATTTTATACCGTTGGAATCAGGATAACAAGACCTTTCTAAATATGAAATGTGTTTAATGTTTTGCCTCTATTAAAATGGTTTTATTTGCAGAAACATGTGTAGGGCTTATTTGAGCATATGAATTGTTTAGGAATTAATTTAGGGTTTAAATAATTGTTGTGTGGCAAGTTTTTGACTTTTTTAGGATTCAGTACTATGCACTTGCTTGGTTGAGTTTTAAAAATCATCACTTAGCATTTTGCATGCATGTATATATTTTTGTTTGTTTGTATATGTTTTGTGTGTAATTTGTTGCTACCATTCTTTGTGTAGACTTTGGTGCTAGTGATTGTGATTGTGAAGAGTGATACTCTCTCAACTACCAAGGCAAGTGGTACTTTATGAATATTTCTATCCCTATATTTTATACTAAGCATTTGAAATATACATGCTAAGTCTTGCATGTTATTATTTTTGCCTATATGCCATGTTGGGAAATCCTAAGTAGTTGTAGAATTGCTAGGAAATTTCTAAGTTAAGTTACTATCTATGCCATGCTTAGCCTAGCTAGTAGCAAACAAGGGTTGGTGAAATATACATGCTATGATGAAAATATAGGAGCACTGTGTTGCCTGTAGGATTATGACCCTAGGATTGGAAACCACTAAGGAAAAATTTTCTTCAACTTCTACACTTGTCTATTCTTCTCGTAAAACTTTTCTAATTTTCTCTCTCGTCTCTATTTGTAGATGAACTCCATCAACGAAGCCGTGAGGAAAGGACCACTCATGACCATGACTTTGGAGTGTGAGACAGAATTCCCCAAGGCTCTCAAGGACCTCATGGTTGCATTAGAGATACAAGGTGCAGCTGTGTACAAAGGTTTTCCTGTGATGGATGAAGGAGTGGAATACTGGTGGGTGCAACTTCACTTGTATAAAAACAAGGAAGATAACCACCAGGAAAAAGATTCTGCATGTTACCAATTCAGTGGTGCACACTACATTCTTTGAATCAGCAAAGGATTCAGCTTGGAAGACCATCAAAGAACTTGGTGATAGAGTCAAGTGCAGAATGCTTAACCTCCAAAATGATCTCAAGAAAGAGAAGGAACATACCCAAGAGTTGGAAGCTACCAACCAAACCTTAAGAGGAGACATTATAGACTTAGTGATGGATTCATGTGAGCAAGATAGACTGATTGCTTCTAGAAATATTGTGTTAGCCAACAGATCCAGTGAGATAGGATTGTAAACGTACTTCGTTAGTTGGACCACCACTATCACCTTATTTTCCAAAATGTTGCTTTAAAATAAGATTGAACCTTGGTTGTTGTAATGGTTTCATGTATGCATGACTTGTGTGTTTTGCTTCCCAAGGATATGTATGTGATGTTTTGTCTTTTGTTTTATCTTGAATTGTGTTGTTCTAACTTTTCTATCTTATAAATAGATGCCTATTATCATCAGCACTGTTGAGGAGTTCCAGGTTACCCGTTTTGGTCCTCTTATCGTTGAGCTTACTACTTTGCTCAATCTCCCTCTTCCCACCATCATGGTGCATCCCCTCACCAAGTTTGAGAGGAAGGATCTCTGGGGCTTCAAGGTCAACCAGCCCGGACGCTAGACTAAGCCTACCACGGAGGCCATTGTCTTCAAGCTCATGCACTATGACAGGGAGAGAGGCCTTGAGGTAGTTATGCAGGATCTGATAGGACGTCTGCTGGGGAGGCACTCCCGACAGGTTAGAGGTACCCACTTCCACGTCTTCGGAAGACGTGATGAGGATGGAGAGTCCATCGACTTCAGGACGATTCGAGGGACGCATCAGAGCCGATTCGCCTGTACCTCCAGGACTTAGAGTCTCTCATTAGGCACGTGGACACTAACAGGACCAACGTCATGCTCAACAATGACGAGCTCCAGGTGCAGCTTCGCGAGAAGGACAAGCTCTTCGCGGAGCAAGACGAGATAGTCAAGGAAATGGAGGCGAAGTTCGAGACCCAGGACAGGAAGTTCAAGAGTCAGGAGAAGCGTGTCCAGGATAGGAACAAGAAGATCCGGGACATGACTGAAGAACTGCAGTCCAAGGACTTCGAGCTAGAGCAGCAGCAGACGGTGATTGAGAGGCTTCGTTCCCAGAAGAGGGCTCTCAAGGCCAAGATAGAGACCTTTACCACTAGTGTCGAGGAATACAAGACCGCGATGGAGAACGTAGGTCTTACCTTTGTCGAGGAGGAGATTGATGCTGATGAGAAGATTTGACTACTCATTTATCATTTATTATCGTACTTGTTATTTGAGAACTTGTTATTCGACCATCCGACATGTGGATGGCTTGCTACTTGTGTGTTTTACTTTGTGAACTTGTTATCTTGTTGTTGAACCTTTATCTTTGTGTTGCATGCTTTATGTTTGCTTATGTGATGTAATGTGCATGAAAGAATCTATGGGTATCTCATTCTTATCTCTATTGAACAAACCACAGATGCCTCCCCGTCGTGCAAACCCCAACCCCAACAACAACAACAACATCACTCCAGAAATGCAACAAATGATGACCGCTCAAACTCAGATGATGCAGATGATGACTACGTTCATCCAGAACCAAAACAACAATAACAACAATAACCCACCGGGCTTTGACATGCTTACCAGATTCTTGAGATTGAGGCCAGCAAAGTTCTCAGGGACGACTGATCCCATGGTGGCCAATGATTGGCTACATTCTGTGAACAAGGACTTGGTAACCGTGGGTTGTACTGATGCTGAAAAGGTCAGATTTGCAGCACATCTGTTGGAAGGGCCAGCCACCACTTGGTGGGATAACTTCCAGATCACCACTCCCATAGAAGATGTGACATGGGCAATCTTTGAGGATGGCTTTCGTACTGCTCACATCTCATCCAGAGTGATGAGTCTGAAAAAGAAAGAATTCCATAATCTGAAGCAGCGCCACCGCAGCGTGGCTGAATATATTGAGGAGTTCAACAATCTGGCGCGTTATGCACCGGATGAAGTTGACAACGATGCTAAGAGAAAGGAAAAATTTCTTGAAGGCTTGAATGATGAGCTGAATCTGCAGTTGGTTGTGGCATATGTTCCCACTTATCAGTCGCTCTGTGACAAGGCTGCTATTTTGGAGAACAAAATGAAGCAAGTTGAGAGTAGAAAGAGAAAGCACTCCGACAAGCATAGCTCGGGATCGTCTCACAAACGATCTCATTATGATGACAGCGGAAGCTCAGGATCCCACAAGAATGGGAAATTCAACAAGCACCACAACCACAACCGTCATGATAAACATCACCGTAGTCATGACAATGACAAATACAAGAACCACAAGGGTGGATACAAGAGTCACCACAGTGGTAATGGAAGTGGAAGTGAAAGTCAGTCTGTTAAGAGAGACATTAGTCAGGTTAAATGCTTCAAATGCAAGAAGATGGGGCATTATGCAAATGACTGCCCAGAAAAGAAAGTTGAAGGACCCAACAAGCCCAACACTTTTTTAGAAGGGACAAGTAAACCACATAAATGTGGAGGAGGTCTATGAGAAGCCTGATGATGTTTCTGGTAAGTTCAGACTCAATTCTATTCCAGCATTTGTTCTTTTTGATACTGGAGCACCGCATTCATTCATATCAAACACATTTGTTGATAGAAATGGGTTTCCAACTGAAAACATTGGGTGTCCAATAAAAGTTAGTTCTCCTGGAGCAGATATGATAGTAAGTCTTGGATGCTGGGATCTAGTAATAGAATTTGGAAAGCATAAATTTCCAGTGAGTCTGATAATCCTAGATTCCCAAGGACTGGGCGTAATATTGGGAATGGATTGGATGGCTAAGTATGAAGGAGTACTAGATTGTGCTAATCGCACTGTTTCACTCACAACCCCGGAAAGAAAACGGATTAAATTCAAGTCCAACTTTGAATCTAAAGGAAGTAAGCTAAATTCTCTTAAGGGGGTTAGCATGGATAGTGTGCCAATTGTGAGTGAGTATCCGGATGTGTTTCCGGAAGAATTGCCGGGAATGCCACCAGATAGAGATGTGGAATTTCTTATAGATTTGGTACCAGGATCTGGACCAATAGCAAAGAGAACATATAAGATATCAGTTGATGAACTGAAAGAACTCAAGAAACAACTTGGAGAACAGTTGCAGAAAGGATTTATTCAACCAAGTTCTTCATCTTGGGGGGGGGGCAGTTTTGTTCATGGAGAAGAAAGATAGAAGTCAAAGGTTATGCATAGATTACCGTTCACTCAACGAGGTAACTATCAAGAACAAATACCCTTTGCCTAGAATCAATGACTTGTTTGATCAGCTAGAAGGAGCTTGTGTGTTCTCAAAGATTGATCTCCGGTCAGGCTATTTTCAACTCAAGATAAGAGAACAAGACATACCTAAGACATCGTTCACTACAAGGTATGGATTGTACGAGTATACCGTAATGCCTTTTGGTTTGACCAATGCTCCAGCATACTTCATGAATATGATGAACAAGGTGTTCATGGAATTCCTTGACAAGTTTGTTGTCGTTTTCATCGACGACATCTTAGTCTACTCCAAGAGCAAAGAAGAGCATGAAGGACATTTGCGTTTGATACTTGAGAAGTTACGGGAGCATAAACTTTATGCCAAATTCAGCTAGTGTGAGTTCTGGTTGGATGAAGTTGGTTTTCTAGGACATGTTATGACAAAGGATGGTGTAGCAGTTGATCCTGCTAAATTTTTAGCTGTGACTGAATGGGAAACTCCCAAGTCCGTGAAAGAAGTTCGTAGTTTCCTTGGCTTAGCAGGTTACTACAAAAGGTTCATTGAGAATTTCTCTAAGGTTGCTAAGCCTATGACAGAATTGCTAAAGAAAGACAAGAAGTTTGCTTGGTCTGAAGGTTGTGAACGTAGCTTTTAGGAATTGAAGAAGAGACTTGTGACAACACCAGTCTTGTGTCTGCCAGATTTGGAAAAAGATTTCCAAGTATATTGTGATGCATCTCATCAAGGTTTGGGTGCAGTACTTATGCAAGACGGTAAAGTTGTGCCATATGCCTCGAGACAACTCAAAACTCATGAAGTGAACTATCCGACTCATGATTTAGAGTTAGCCTCTGTTGTCCATGCACTCAAAACATGGAGACACTATCTTTTGGGAAAGCGTTGTGAAGTGTTCACAGATCACAAAAGTCTGAAGTATATCTTCACCCAGAAGGAAATTAATATGAGACAAAGAAGATGGCTAGAACTTATCAAGGACTATGACTTAAGTTTGCAATACCACCCCGGTAAAGCAAATGTTGTAGCAGATGCTCTAAGTCGTAAGGTTTTTGTGAATGGCCTTACCAAAGGAGAATTGCCAGATGATCTGTGTACCCAATTTAGAAAGCTCAGATTGGAGATTGTGCCTGAAGGACATCTCATGTCTTTGGATGTTCAACCCACTTTGTTGGACAAGATCAAAGAAGCTCAGAAGATTGATAAGGAAATCGAAGAGATTAAAGAAAAGATTGGCAAAGGAAAAGCCAAAGGGTTCCACGAAGACGAACAAGGTACTTTATGGCATGGGAAACGTATCTGTGTTCCACAAGATCCGGAGCTTCGGAAACTGATTTTGCAAGAAGCACATAACTCACCGTATTCCATTCATCCGGGTAACACCAAAATGTACATGGACATGAAAGAAAGATTTTGGTGGAATAATCTCAAGAAGGACATCGCCGAACATATTGCTTTGTGCGATGTGTGTAGTAGAGTGAAAGCGGAACATCAGAAACCAGCAGGTTTTCTTCAACCACTACCTGTTCCTGATTGGAAGTGGGATAAGATCGGTATGGATTTCATTACCGGATTACCAAGGACCCGGTCAGGATATGATTCTATTTGGGTAGTAGTGGATCGCCTAACTAAAGTAGCTCATTTCATACCCGTGAAGACAACCTATACAAGTGCTAAGTTAGCCAGAATCTACATGAGTAGAATTGTATGTCTACATGGAGTGACCAAGAGTATTGTGTCTGATAGGGGAACTCAATTCACTTCACATTTTTGGAGACAGCTACAAGAGTCATTGGGAACGAGGTTGGAATTCAGTACTGCTTTTCATCCTCAAACTGATGGACAGACAGAAAGGACTAATCAGATTCTTGAAGACATGTTGAGAGCATTTGCCCTAGACTATGGAGCCAGTTGGGATGAAAGTCTGCCTTACGCAGAATTTTCCTATAACAACAGCTATCAAGCCAGCATTGAGATGGCACCATTTGAGTTTCTCTACGGAAGAAAGTGTACCACCCCATTGTTATGGAATGGTGTGGGAGAAAGAAGTTTATTCGGGCCAGATCTTATCAAAGGAGCCGAAGAGAAGGTCAAGTTGGTTAAGGACAGATTGAAGATAGCACAGTCCCGACAGAAAAGCTACACAGATCCTAAGCGTAGAAAAGTCACTTACGAAGTTGGTGATAGAGCTTATCTTAGAGTGTCACCACTTCGTGGAGTGAAGAGATTCGGAGTCAAAGGAAAATTGGCACCAAGATATGTTGGACCATTCAAGATTCTGAGTCGTAAAGGAGAAGTTGCCTATGAAATAGAACTGCCAGAATCTCTGTCAGCTGTCCATAATGTGTTTCATGTGAGCCAACTTAAGAAATGTCATCCAGAAATGGAAGAAACTTCTTTGAAGGATACTATACCTTTGGAAGAGGTTCAACTGGAAAGTGATCTCACTTATGAAGAGAAACCTATCAAGATTCTTAAAACTGCAGAAAGAGTCACAAGGACTAAGACTATCAAGTTCTGCAAAGTGCAGTGGAATCATCATTCCGAAGAGGAAGCAACATGGGAAAGAGAAGATGATCTTCGGAAAGACCACGCTCACCTATTTGCTAGCCAATCCGAATCTCGAGGGCGAGATTCACCTTAAGGGGGTTAGATTTGTAACATCCCTAAAATCATGTTTCAAACTCATGCATATCATCCATGCATCCATGATAATATATAGTTCATTTCAAACAAAACAATTCAAAAACAGGAGCATATGAGCTCATTATTTTATGTGATCAGCATTTGAAACAAATGCTACTCTTTCTATGAGATATTGTTGTTCTTGCAACCAAACCTTGTGCCTTATTGCTTTCAGAATGAGTTGCTAGGTTGCTAAGACCTAAACCCAAGTTTTCAAAGCAAATACAATTTGAAAACCAATTTCAAAACCAATATTAAACAAGTGCTATGTCACTGTTTATTATATTTTATTTCAAATGACTAAGCCAATTCAAAGTGGCCACTTGATTTTATGCCCAGAAGTGTGAATGTTGCACCCTACAAAATCCTGGAAAAAGTTTGAATTCAAAATCTTTTGAAATCATTTGAAAATCATTCTAGAAAATCAAAACAGAAAAATAAAAGGAATAAAGAAAAGGAAAAGGGCCAGCGCCAGGGTTTGAGCCCATCAACAGAAGCAGCCCATCTAGCCCACCCGGGTCCCCCCTCTCTCTCTTTCACTCGCAGACGCACACACGGAGTCGCTGACGCCAGGACCCCACCTCCACTCTGTTTATTTCGCTGACAAGTGGACCCGTCCACGTCGACTCCTTCTTCCCCAAATCTCGCGCGCCTGCGACGCTCACGCCGCCGTTACTCGCCGCAGTCACTGCCGCGTTGATTCCCATTGATTTCGCGAGTAACTCCACGACCAGCTCCGGCTATATAAACCTCTCCCCCTCGCGGCCATTTCCCCTCACTCAATTTTCTCTCCACGCCACCAGGCTGCCCACAACTTGCCAAACACCGCCGCAGCTCCGACGATCTCCGGCGTGCGATTCCGGTAAGACCCCGTCGCCCCTGTGCCTCTGATTCAAACGAGTGTGTCCAGCATGACCTCGTGCATCTTCTGATACCCTTTGCTTGCCTGCTTGTGACCCAGGACGCCATCCCCGTTCGTTCCTGCAAATGACCGAGCCGCCACTCAACTCCGGCGACCGATTACGGTAAGCACTGCGCGCCCCTTGATCTCTCTCGCATATGAGGTTGTTCGCCACTGTCTTGCGCATCTCCTAAACCAACTGGTTCGTGCTAGGGCGACGCGGAACCTCGGCAACGACTTCGACAGCAACCACCTGACGTCGTGCACGACTCCGACGAGCTCCCTCGGCCACTCTAGAGCGCCCCTTGCTGAACCATCACCACCTTGAGCATCAGCGGCTCCCTGCGATTCTGGTAAACCCCTTCTCCCTCTCCCGCGCGACCTAGAACACCAGCTCCGCCACTGACAGAGGCGCCGCCGCCAGGCGCCGCCGCTAGCGCCGCTCGACTTTGGTCAGAGCAATGACAGCTGTTAGATCTGCATCGTAGGGATTAGATTAGAACGAGGACGAATCGTTTTCTTTAGATCTAGCGCGTTGGATCTAAGTTGATCCTACGGCGCGGAAGCTCGATCCGATGCGGCAAGAAGATTAAGACGCGTGGCAGTGAGTTAGGTTTAAAAACAGAATTTGAATCAGATTATTGTTTGAATTTGATTTAGCTATAACTTTTGATCCCACGTTAGAATTTGACAAATTTTATACCGTTGGAATCAGGAGAACAAGCCCTTTCTAAATATGCAATGTGTTTAATGTTTTGCCTCTGTTAAAATGGTTTTATTTGCAGAAACATGTGTAGGGCTTATTTGAGCATATGAATTGTTTAGGAATTAATTTAGGGTTTAAATAATTGTTGTGTGGCAAGTTTTTGACTTGTTTAGGATTCAGTACTATGCACTTGCTTGGTT
Source organism: Avena longiglumis (assembly GCA_030063025.1). Classification (NCBI taxonomy): domain Eukaryota; kingdom Viridiplantae; phylum Streptophyta; class Magnoliopsida; order Poales; family Poaceae; genus Avena; species Avena longiglumis. The sequence continues at coordinate 124,825,870 of CP125973.1, read as the reverse complement.
GAGTTTTAAAAATCATCACTTAGCATTTTGCATGCATGTATATTTTTTTGTTTGTTTGTATATGTTTTGTGTGTAATTTGTTGCTACCATTCTTTGTGTAGACTTTGGTGCTAGTGATTGTGATTGTGAAGAGTGCTACTCTCTCAACTACCAAGGCAAGTGGTACTTTATGAATATTTCTATCCATATATTTTATACTAAGCATTAGAAATATTTTGCTAAGTCTTGCATGTTATTATTTTTGCCTATATGCCATGTTGGGAAATCCTAAGTAGTTGTAGAATTGCTAGGAAATTTCTAAGTTAAGTTACTATCTATGCCATGCTTAGCCTAGCTAGTAGCAAACAAGGGTTGGTGAAATATACATGCTATGATGAAAATATTTCTAAGTCTTTGGACTTGTTTTGCTTAATAAAACAACTAAGTCAATGAATCACCTGGGTGGAAAGGGACTTGATTGGTGGTTTTGGTTGAGTTGTTACACAAGGCCCATGGCTATGGTTTACCTTGTGTATCTCACTTGTGGTAAGCCACCCAGGAACAAAGAGATTTTAGAGGCCAAGTGTTAAGAAGCTTCTAGTGCAGCCACTTGGCAATATGGGCTCTGCCTGGATCACATAAGTTGCTAGAACTTAGCCATTTGGACAGTTGGTGGTAGTGGGAATGATAGGTTGGAGCGCGTCCATTTGGTCTAAGGGAAGGATTCTGAAAGGTCTTGTCTTGGTGAAACCAAGTCTGGTGGGGAAAGTGCACAACCTCTGCAGATGGAAAAAATCTAAGTACTTAGCCAAGTCCATGGCAATGGACAACTTGAGAATCAAGGCATGGAATCTATCAATAATCTCCTCATCCCAATTTCTAAGTAAAAATTTGTGGGTGAACAAGGGTGAAGGACCTCAATGTCTATTGGTGGTTCCTTGGGAAAGTTTTGACAAAGAAAAACTTAGTGATTTCAACTAATAGGCAAAACCTATTTTGAGCAAAGCAAGCCAAGCTACACTTAGCCAAATTGCATATAGTATCTAGTCCACTTAGAATTTTACTAAGGTATCACTTGCCAATACTATTCCAAAGTATTGACCCACTGTGGCTGTAACTTGTGATGTTGCAGGTTACTCTGATGAGGATTAGGTGTCATGAGTCTACACTCAACATGTTTGCCTGTGGCACATGAAGATGAAGACTTATATTTATTTACTTATTCAAACTCTTGTAATAGGCATGTGGCCTTTGAGTTGTAAAGATTATGTTTATCTCTGGAATGGATGTAATAAATGACCTTTGTATCTGTGTACTTCATCTTAAACTGTGGATGCTAGCAATGATCCAGGGACTAGCATTGCAATCACAAGGATCCTTTCCTTTATAAAGGAGGGATCTTAAAATTACGTCCCTTAATAGCGCAGTAATTCAATTGATGTTGATTGACATCTCTTGTGGTTATGCGGATGATTTGAGCAGTGGTTGTTGCCTCTTTGTCCAAATACGGAGTTCCTCCCACACATACATAGTTGAGAATGTTCATGATAATAATCTTTACCTTAGCCCTATATAATGCTAGTGGTGTATCCGCTAATCCCTGAGAAACGCTTTTTCCCACTGAAGTTTCACATCTCTTATACATACGCGATAATTATTTTCTGTAATCAGTTATATTTACTTTACTCATTGTTCTCTTATACCAAAAATCCCAAAACACCTTTTTATGCAATACTCGCATTTTATATTGTCACTTAGAACTTTATTTAGCATTTCTAGTTTTAGTATTTATTTCAAGAATTCATAGACTTCAGACTCCTGCTCCCTATGGGATCGATATCTTTATTTCGAAACTAGCTACAACCGATCTGTGCACTTTCAGTCATCAACACCCTCATGGTATCATTGATGTCGGAGTATAAGAACATCGGGTACACCCTCGCCTGGAGGGGTTACACCCGACGCTTGAGGAAGGTGCGGATAATGTCAATGTCGTAGACCTCCTTGCCTCGCACCAACTATAGAGCCTCCACCATCTTGTACATCTTCTCCACCACCTTGGTTTCACCCGAAGGAAGGTCGTTTGACCATGAACGTTTCCTGGAGATCACCATGATGGCATCGAAGGGGGCCAGCCCGTAGTGCTGGTTGTTCAGCTTGGAGTCACGTATCTATAACCACTTATTCCTCCATCCTTGGACGGACTCATAGAAGTGGAAGGATAAATACTGCTGATTGGGGCAAATATATACTCCGTACTCGCCCAAATCGTATACTGCGCCTCCATGGACAGATTGCCTCTTCAAGGCATAGAGCTTCTTAAAGAGGCCAAAGTGCGGCTCGATGCCGAGGAAGCACTCGCATAGCGTGATAAAGAACGTAATGTGCAGAATCGAATTGGGCATCAACTGGTGAAGTAAAGTTCATAGAGAAAAAAATCCCATGAAGAAATTCATGGGCAGGAAGGGAAAGGCCCCGAATGGCGAAGGTGTAAAACATCACGTGAAAACCTATGGATGGGTCAGGAGTTACCTCCTCGCTAGGGATTCTGGCATTTCCCTTATCCTGAGAGATCAGGTGGGCTTCACGCAGATGACAAAGATCCACCTCCCTCATTATTGACCACCGCCAACTCCCGTTGGTGACGCGACCGATGGTGGTCTTCTTGGTGGCACCGGCGGCGCTCGTCCCAGCGGCAGCGACCTTCTTTGTCTTGCCCATCCTCTTGGTGCAATCCGTTGCACACTGTGCATGGAGGAAAATGAAAGGAAAAATGTCGAGGATGTCCAGTGCAAGAAGGAGCAGAGGGATCTGGAAATGGCAAAGGAAAAGAGCAAGAGACAAAGTGAAAACAGACGAAGGGGAAAACTTTCTACTAGGGACCTTTGCAGTATAAAAGGAGGAAGACAATGAAGCAGAACCGTTGATCTACTAAACCTATCACGTGTCAACATCCTATTGCACAAGTGGCGGCTGCCACCTAAACCACCATGAGCACGACGTTCGCTACATGCGGGAATCGAGGCGACCCAGTAACTTTCATGTAAACTACATGTGACTAGTCAAATCCTAGTTAGAAAGTGAGACCCATGACTATCCCGTCCCATCATCTTGGCCGCTACAGACGGTTGAGTTCATCAGGCATCAGCAATGACGTCACCAATCGCAAAAACAAAGGCCGACAATGGATCTACTCTTTTGACTCAAGGAAAAATTACTTACTCGAGTCTGCAACTCGACCAAACCGAGGGCTACTACTATCAGGAGCACTGGTCGCGCACTCGAAAAACTAGTAAATTCCCTGAGGCACTCCAAGAAACTTTGAAAGACTTTTTCAGCATCAATTTTTACACTTCGAGTCCTTGTTTGAGTCCACAACTCGACTTAGGATTAAGGGGATACTCCCATAGGGAGCGCTGGTCGTGCATTTGGAAAAGCATCGACATTGATAACATTCGGAAAATCATCCGAAGAACTTCCAGATCACTTTATCTCACAAACGACGACTATAAGTCCCTGCTCGAGTGGCTGAGGCGAGGAGAAAGAGTAGGTGAGATGGGTGGCTGCGCCAATGAAATATGAACACTCCCTTTTTATGGGAGCCAATGAAGATATGTGGAACCACTAGTGCGAAATTACTCCAGCAAGTCGGACACTTTTAGGCCGCAACCCCAAATAAAACACATTGAGGGCCGCTAGGAGATGTTCTTGCCTGTTGGAGAAGTCGGGAGAGTTTTCCAATGGTATGATCATTCCGTGTATCAGGGTTTGAGACAATTCTCGAGTCTCACGTAGATTTCATACTTGCACTGATAGGACAATAAAAAATAGTAAGCATACATAGAAACTCTGTAGAAGCAAACATGCTCAAAGAATTCAGACCTCAACGAAACCTGATAGGGGTACCTTGGTGGATTTACCCTTGGGTGGCCCGATATTCATGGATTTGAGGCAGGAATGAGGGTAAACACGATGAACACAATGAACTCATCTCAAATGCAAAGTAAAGATACAAACACATGCAAAATACACGCGCTTCCGCTGTCCTCGTCGGCCCGAATCACCAACCCGATAGAATCCGCGTGGAAGAGACCGATAGGTAGAGTTCCACGAAGGAAAGATCGATCCAGAGCCGGTAGAATCTAATTGTGAAGATATTGCAAATGATAGAGGCCCAAAGGGAAAAATCGGAATAATAGAGATCACGAGATAAAAAGATCACTCACGATGAGGGTCTTGTACAACCTAGTTTCCTGATATAGACAATAGATAGGTCCCCCCTATGGGAATATGGATGCTAGGACAAATCAACTCAATATCCATTCTATACATAGATCTGAGTCACAAGGGGATATTTATAGTACTAGGGGCTAAAGGGGGTAGGTAGAAGGAATATTCCAGGGCATCAAACCCGAAATAGTGCACAGACTAGCGATTCGGAGGGAAGTTCGGCAGTGTCGGGCCTGACACCGTATGGATCAGCATGGAGCCGAACTGATTCAGTGGCGTCAGACAGGTATACTAACGCGTCTTTCGGAGGGGCGCCAATTTATTCATTGGGAGGTTCGGTGAGCTGAGCCTGGTGCCAAATGGTCTGATAGTGGATTCGACGGTGCTGGGCCTGGCGCCAGAAGCCTTCTTCCGCCTTCTCTTCCATGCTTATGTCTTGGGAACTTGGTTCCTTGAGTATCCTTTTCTTCTCTTCTTGCCATCATGTTCATGGGCATGTTCATACCATAGGCACTCGTCTCAAGTAGTATCCCATTTAAGTGATGTTCAAAGGAAGAAAAGTTATGGACTGAATTTACCTATGCAGGAATGATTGGTGTGACATGATGTGGACCAATGGTCATTGCCACATGTTGGGATACATCATCTCCCCCTCTTGAAAACAAGTTGACCTCGATGACGATCATTCATCATGCAAGGAAATAGATGTGTTCGTGGTCTATAGCTTTGATACGTCGGAAACGTATCTATAATTTTTGATGATCCATGCTTGTTTTGTATCTACTTTGCTTTTCTTTGTCTACACTTTGAGGTGTTTTTATATCTTTTCTGGAACTAACCTATTAACAAGTTGCCACGGTGCCAGTTACCTGTTTTCTTCTGTTTTTGGTTCCAGAAAGGCAGAAAATCAATATTTTTGGAATTGGACGGGACAAAAGCCAAAGTCAATATTTTACCGTGGGCGACACGAAGTCCAGAGGAGAGATGGAGAGGTGAGCCAGGGCCGCCACACCCCCCTAGGCACGAGTGGCCCATCCCGCGCCTGGGCAGGGTGTGGGCCCTCTGGCCGCCTCCCAGCCTCGCCTCTTCGCCTATAAGAAGCCCTCGATGCAGAAACCCTAGGCACCCGATTAAAACTCCACGAAACCTTTTGTAGCCGACGCCACCATCGCCCCTAGATCGGGGGGATCTGAAGTTCTTCCCGGCACCCTGCCGAAGGGGAGATCATCCCGGAGGCCTTCTTCTCATCCCGGAGGCCATCTTCTCCTGTATGAAGTGTGAGTAGTTCCACCTTGGACTACGGGTCCATCTAGTAGCTAGATGGTTGTATCTCCTCCTTGTGCTTTCATGTATAGATCTTATGAGCTCCGTTCATGATCAAGATCTAATCTATTTGTAATCATGCATGTTGTGTTTGCGGGGATCCGATGGATACTGAGATTACTATGTCATATTGATTAATGGTTTTGTCTATCTGATACTATCATGTCTGTGTTGTTTGTGATATTTCATGCTCTCCGTTTTAGTAGCTATCTTGGCCAAGTAGTTGCTAGTGATCCAAGAGGGGGTATTTATGCTCGATAGTGGGTTCATGCCTCATTTCCAAGGGAAGTGACAGAAATATCTTCGATTGTAGATGTGTTGTTGCCACTAGGGATAAAACAACGGTCTCTTGTTCATGGAACAAGTGGATTGTTTACCTTACACACTTTTCTTAAAGCAGTTGTCTGTTGCTTGCAACTTAATACTGGAGGGGGTTCGGATGATAACTTGAAGGTGGACATCTAGTCATAGATGCAGTTGGTCGGCGGTCTATGTATATTGTTGTATTGCCCAATCGAATCTCATAGGATATTTTTGTCTGGTATTGCATTGCTATGCCATGCTCAGTTCCTGTCAATTGCCCTGTTGTAATTTGTTTACCCTTCATGCCATGTTGTTTATCTAAGGAGAGAACCTCTAGTGAACTATGGACCCCGGTCCAATCTTTATCATTGATACATCTTCCACTGTTACTTGTTTACTTGCTGCAAACCATTACCTTCCACACCATACAGTTAATCCTTTGTTACAGCAACCGGTGAGATTGACAACATCACTGTTAGTTGGGGGAAAGTCTTGAGTTTGTGTTGTGCAGGTTTCCATGTTGCTTGCAACACCTGTATGACGTTTCCTTCCTCCTACTGGTTCGATAACCTCGGTTTCTTACTAAGGTAAGACTTGCTGTTGTGCTGCTTCACACCTTGCTCTTGGGGTTCCCAATAGGCTTCACATCAACTGAGCCATCAACAAGTTTTCTGGCGCTGTTGCCGGGGAGGCTAAGGACGTCTTGACAAGGGGGGTCCTCCTCAACCTTTCTCTTTTCTTTGTTTTTAGTTTGCTTAGTTTCTTTTGCTTGGTTTTGTTTGCCTGTTTTTATCAAAAACTCCAAAAAAATTAGTTTAGTTTGGTTTGCCTTCCCTTATCAAAAACAAAAAATTAGTTCATGCTCTGCTGCTGCTGTTTTTGGCTTGCTCCACTTTTGCCAAAATGAACTCTGCTGAGAACACCAATTTGTGTGACTTCACTAGCACAAACAACAATGATTTCCTTAGCACTCCTATTGCTCCACCTGCTCCTAATGCTACCTTTTATGAAATTAAGCCTTCTTTGTTGAACCTTGTGATGAGAGAGAAATTTTCTGGTGCTAGTTCTAATGATGTTGTTTCCCATCTCAATAACTTTGTTGAACTTTTTGAGATGCAAAAGTATAAGGATGTAGATGGAGATATTATTAAGCTCAAGCTATTTTCTTTCTCCTTGATAGGGAAAGCTAAAGAATGGTTGCTATCCTTGCCTAGAAATAGTATTGATTCCTGGACTAAGTGCAAAGCTGCATTTATTGGAAAGTACTATCCTCCTTCTAAGATTATATCTATGAGAAGTGACATTATGAAATTTAAACAACTTGATAATGAACATGTTGCTCAAGCTTGGGAAAGAATGAAATCTTTGGTTAAGAATTGTCCCACTCATGGACTCACTGCTTGGATGATTATCCAGACTTTTTATGCATGTTTGAACTTCTCTTCAAGAAACCTGTTGGATTCAGCTGCTGGAGGTACCTCTATGGGCATCACTTTGGGTACTGCAACAAAACTCCTTGATAATATGATGGTTAATTACTTTGAATGGCACACTGAGAGAGCTCCACATGGTAAGAAGGTAAATTTTGTTGAAGAAACCTCCTCTTTGAGTGATAAGATTGATGTTATTATGGCTATGCTAGTTAATGGAAAAGCTCCTTTAGATCCAAACAATGTTCCCCTAGCCTCTTTGGTTGCTCAAGAAGAGCAAGTTGATGTGAACTTCATTAGAAACAACAATTTTGGCAACAATACTTATGGTAATAACTATAGGCCTTATCCTCCTAATATTGGAAATGCTTACCATGATAGATCTGGAATGCCTAGTGAAGATAGAATTCTAGAAGTTGAAAGATCCACTAAAAACTTTATGCAGATGCAATATGAGCAAAACAAGATATTCACTAAAACTATGGAAGAACAATCTGTTATCTTGAAAAACATTAGTCATCAGCTTGAGAATCTGAATAGAGAAATTCCTAGTTTACAGAAAATTTTAAGTGCTGAGAAAAATATTTCCTCTTTGTCTGAAGCATAGTCCTCCTTGATTAATAAAATGGCTGCTAAACCTGAAACCATGGAAAGTACCTTTGATCCTACTCATGCCATACAAGTTACTATTGATGAAAATGTTAGGTTGTTAACTCAACTTCATGCTAAGTGGGAAGGGAAGCTGAAATTGATAGAAACAATAGTGTGTGCACCATCACTAGAATGGATACCACTAAACCACAAGAAGTCCCTATTCCTCCTCCTACAATGCCTAAGCCCAATGAGTATACTACTAGTGATGCTAAGTTTGATTTTGATATAGATGGTTGCAATATTTCTTAAGTGATTTTGTTCTTGCAAAAACTTGCTAGAAGTCCTGATGCTTTTGTTAAGATTAAGAAAGAGAAGCTAAAACACAAATCTTCTATTCCTACGAAAGTAGAAGATAGTTGGGAACCCATTATTAATATGCAAGTGAATGACTTTGATCTCAAAGCTTCATGTGATCTTGGTTCTAGTGTCTCTATTATGCCTAGGAAGATTTATGAAATGCTTGATTTGCCACCTTTGGAAGATTGTTATTTGGATGTTCCACTTGATGATAATGCTAAGAAGAAACTAATGGGGAGTATTAATGATGTTCTCATCATGGTTAATAATGCTTATGTCCCTATTGATTTCTATGTTTTGGATGTTTAATATAATGCTTCTTGTCCTATTACTTTGGGAAGAACTTTTCTTAGAACTGTTGGTGCCATCATTGATATGAAAGAAGGCACCATTAAATATCAATTTCCATTCAAGAAAGGTATTGAACACTTCCCTATGAGAAGAGAGAAGTTGCTTTTTGGTCCTCCTTTGAAAGCAAGGTTTGATATTAATGCTTCCTCATTTGAAAATACTTGATTTCTTGCTTCTTGTGCCTAACTTAAAGGCGTTAAAGAAAAGTACTTGTTGGGAGATAACCCAAGAGTTTCCTTGAGTCTTGGAAGTTATTAATTCAGTTATGACCTCTTCTTATCCTTTTTGTTTGCTTTTTGTGCCAAGAATGACCTCTAATGAGAGGGAAGTAAGATTTGGGGAGTTGCGGTCCCAAAATAGATTTATGTCCTCCACCATAAAAATTTGTGAGGAGTCTCTGTAAGTCGGATTGAGCTAAAAATGTACGAATAAATCCCTCGGTATGTTATCTAACTTTCGTTAGTTCAACACTTTTTTATTTGAGCAACATAAGATTTTCGAAAAAATTGGTTTCTACCTGGTGGTCTGTTTTGACAGATTTCTGCCATTATTTGCATTTGCTTCTTATTGATTCCTTTTTGAGTTCTCTTTTGGGTAATTGATCTTTTTGAAGGAGTTGCTATAGTAGCATGTGTTTTTAGTGAAAAAATTTGTTGTTCCAAAGCTAAACCTAAACATCTATTATATTTTGAATAAACTAATGTTGCTAATGAAGATTGTGTGAAGTTTTGTATGAAGGAAAAATTTCAGGTGTAGAGAAAGAATGATGTAATGAGATGAAGAATGGACAAAATCTCAAGCTTGGGTATGCCACCTCGGTGTCACCCCAAGAAATATCCAAGAGGTACAAGCGTCAAAGCTTGGGTATGCCCAAGGCATCCCCTTCTTCATCAATAAAAAACTCAGGTCTGTCTAGACACTTCATTTTAATTGTTTCATGCACTGTTGTGTTGTTCTTGGAGTGTCTTGGTTTTCTTCATCAATAAAGTAGTTTAAAGTAGTTTGGACCCCCATTCTCGCTGTGTTGTTTTCAAATAAGTTGCTTGGTGTTGGAAAGGAGTAGAAAGTTCTTGCTTGATAAGTGCAAGAGGAGCTTGCATTGACTGTGACTTAGACTTTAGCATGACATGCTAGGTTTAACCTTATGCTTAGTGATTGTGGATGTAGCATGCCTTGTTTCAAACAATTGGTATTGCTTAGTGTGCCATGAAAGAATTATGCGTTGTTTTAGCATGCAAAAGCATATTATTATAGTATTCTCCTTTGATGCTTTGTTTGGGTTGACTTGGCACATGCTCACACCATGTTATGACTATGAACAAGTCACCATAGCCTCTATGATCAATTAGTCTTGACTTGTAGTACCACTGTATGCTTTGATTAGTAATGTTTTGTTGCTCTGCATGATTATGGCCATTATTGCTCTCTTAGTTGGTTGCTCCCAGTCTTTTGCTAGCCTCCAGTTGTATGAGTAAGTTGTACTCATGCTTCCAACTCCCAAGAAACCAAGTTATTCCAAAGTGTCCACTATAAACTCCTATGCATGGTGTGTTACACCATTCCAAGTATATTCTTGTTTTCAGCTATCTTCCAATTAAAAAGTATTTTGTTATGTGAAAACTTAGTGATTAAAGCCCTCACAAACTTGATGGCACACTTTATATTATTTGCCCCTAATAAACTTGAACCATTGTGTCATCTATGTTGTATATGCTTGCACTTATACGTTGGAATTAGCAGAACCATGTTGTCATGGGGAACGTTTTCAACATTGCAGTTGTACTTTGTACATAGTTGATATCATGCTCTTTTGTCTATGGATGTCACTGGTGTGAAATAAAGAGGAATCTTGTAAGTCCATGGAGTTATGTATTTTGTGTTAGAGAAATGCCTGGGGACGCTAGCCTAAGCCATGCCTAATCATGGTGGAAACTTGCAGCATCACCATAATGAGCTATCTGTGAAGCATTATAAATAAAAAGCTATGCACATAATAAATAAAAAGATCGCTGAGATGCTCATTGTCTGCTTGCCTTGTCATTTTGGTTATGGGATAGCTCCTGTACCATGTGCAAGGGGTACCCCGTTGGCGGTTCTCTATGATACGCATGTACTTACTATGACAAGAACTTACAGTTGACTGAAGTTGAGTAGGATGAAGTGTGGCCCTCGTATTCAAGGGACCTGAGATTGCCAACTTATACTTTGTCAATAATGACCCACAAGTATAGGGGATCGCAATAGTCTTCGCGGGTAGTATTACCCAATTTATTGATTCGACACAAGGGGAGCCAAAGAATACTTGCAAGCCTTAACAACTGAGTTGTCAGTCCAGCTGCACCTGGAAATAGTTCTTGCTCACAGAAGTTTATCAGTAGCAACAACAAAGCAACAACAACAGCAACGACAACAGCAACAGTGAAACATGAGAAATAGTAATAGTAACGGTAACAGTATGATTCGAGTGCGGTAGGCATAGGTATGGATGGACGGGCGTTCCATGGATGAGTCTAAACATGTAACTTCAAGATCTAGGGCATTGCAGATAAATAATAACAAGCATCCAAGTACTAAACAATCCTAGGCTTGTGCTTCAAATATAGTCATACGTGCTCGCAATGAGAACTTGCACAACATCTTCTGTCCAGCCAGCCCATGGCAGCAGGGCCTCTAGGGAACTACTGGCAATTAAGGTGCTCATTTTAATAGAGCACCGGAGCAAAGCATTAACACTCCGTAAACACATGTGATCCTCACACAACAGCCATACCCTCCGGTTGTCCCAATTATTGTCACTTTGGGGCCTTTGGATCCGGACAATCATATGTGTACACAACTTGCAGATAAGATCACAAACAATACTATCATAATGATTCAATAATAAGTTCAGATCTGAGATCATGGCACTCGGGCCCTAGTGACAAGCATTAAGCACAAAAAGTTGTAACAAAGTCAAATAACACTAATAGATATACTAGGCACTATTCCCTAACAGATCTTATTCGAATACATGATAGAACTCATCCAATCCCTACCATCCCCAAGCCTATAGTGGGGGATTACTCGCTCATGGATGAGGGAAACATCGGTGGTTGATGGAGATGCGTTGGTGATGACGATGGCGATGATCCGCTCCAAATTCCCGGCAGGGTGCCAGAACGGAGTTTCTGGATACGAATCTTGGTTTCTGGTGGCGACGGCGAAGCGGAACTCTTTCTGGAAAACTATCGAACCCCCCTCGGTTTTTAGGTCGAAAGGAAACTTATAGGAGCAGAGGGAGGCCGAGGAGGTGCCTGGGGAGGCTGCACCCCCTCCAGGCTTGGGGTCAGGTGGGCCCGCGCCTGGGGTGGGTCTGGGCCCCCCAGGCCTCCCCTCCGTCTCTTCTTCTGGCTCCATGGATCTTCTGGTGAAATATAATTTTTGGCATATTTTCCGGGATTTTTCCTGATAGTTCATTTTCTGCACAAAAACAAGACACCAAGGTAATTCTGCTGAAAACAGCGTCAGTCCATGTTAGTTGTATCCAAATCACACAAGTTTAGAGAAGAAACAATAGCAAAGTGTTCGAGAAAGTAGATACGTTTTCGACGTATCAACTCCCTCCAAGTGTCGTGGTGGTGGCACGGCAGATGCCATGGGTAGGCTAAAGTATGGGGCCAATGGATGCTAGAGGGATCTGGGGAGGGAAGATGTAGTTAATTCTACACACGAATGACTAACACACAGATCTTTATTTCTCCTTTCTTGGGCTACAAGTGCTCCTTGAGCCGTATGCAGGAAGAAATGATGAACTTCTACCAGCCTAACGGTATAGAATGAGCCGATTCCCTTCTCAGTATCCAAGCCTTTCCTTATAAAGAGGGTGCCTTGGCTCCTCTAGGGCTGACATGGCAAGCATATTCGAGGAATATGCTTGTCCCAATATAGTAACTCGGCGAGCTCCTTTCCGTGTCCCCATTCTAATGACGGCAAAGTTACAGAGAGCCCCACCTGCATGCCTCGGGTTCCAGGACTGTCACCTCCGTGATCTCCTTATGCTCTTCTGCTGCTCTGCACCTTGTCCTTTGCGCTTGGCTCTGTTCAGATTATTCCTAGCCCGAGGCTAGGGTTTGACTTCAGGCTCCTCCTTCTCCCGCAAGCTTCATGTTATTCGGCCCTGCTTCGCTTAACTCGGCTTGGCCTTCACCTGCATTATGGCTTATTCGGACCTGCCCGGCCGACTTAACTCGTACGTCGGCCGAATAATGTACAGCCCCTCTGGTAAATGTCATGGTCATGCTCATCTCGGCCGACCTTTACATGAATCGGCCGATATAAGCAGTAACTCGGCATAAGACCGGGGAAACTCCTTTTGGCTTCCCCCGTCTTGACCCTATCCGGGGTCACCTCCCCAACATTAGTCCCCGAAGCTGGTGTGGTCCCGTCCGTACCTCGGCCGGGCCACATCAGTTTCCCAATACTCATTTCTCCTCATTTCCGAGTTACTCTCTCCTGTTCGAGGTATCCGTGTAGCTTCTTGCGTACGCCTCATCCTACATGTAACACTCATCATTATTTATCTAGTTTTTCGTTCCTCTATAGTTTCTGCTGACAACGCTACAGTGATTACTACGCCTGTCGTGTCGGCACTGCGACGCCTCGCGCACCGCAACAGTCAGGAGGCCTGATCCTCTCCTGCGTCGCGTGGCCGTCGGTGTGGCTCCACTCTGCTGCGAGCGGTTACGCCGCATACATGATCCACACGGTTATCGCCTGCACGCACGATCCCACTATCACTAAGGCCACACGGTTATAAAGAGGGGCACGGGGCTAGAGGATTTACTTTCCTCCTTCGCTCACCGTTTCCCTTCTTCGTCCTTTCGCCCTTGCGCATGTTCATGCTTCTACGGCCGCGCGCTCGTCGGAATCTTCGACGGCGAGGTCCTAATCCCTCTGCTCCGTCGACCTCGTCTCCGTACACTTGCTCCGGCGCCGTCGCCGGTGAGTTTCTTTGTGGATTCATTCCCTAGATTTTTCTCTAGACGCGTCTGCCGCTCTCTAGGTTATCCGCGGCGGTTACTTTTCCGCTCCGCCGCCGTTCTCGCCTAGGACCACGACGGGGCCCTGCACCTCTAGGCTTTGCTCCGCCGCTAGTTTCTCTTCGGTAGATTCCTCCGGCGACCCTATGTCAAGCTCCGTTAGCGACGCGCTCATCGAGGATGACGATGCAGCGTTTGGTCCAGAGCGGGGCTCCTGGCAAGGTTCCACCGTCACCCGCCGAGAGATTGAGTGGTTAATCAGAACCTGCCGGATTCCTGCCGAGGTAGCCTGTCGCTTACCCGGCAGCGAATCTTCTCCCGTTCTAAACGAAGGCGAGTACGTCGTCTTTATGTCCCATTTCGCTCGCGGGTTTGGTCTTCCTCTTAGCAATTTTGCTAGGGAATTCCTCGATTACTTCGGCCTGCAACCGCATCATCTTCCGACTAACTCCATTGCTTCTCTATCCGCTTTTATCTCGGCCTCGGAAGGATACTTCGGCCTCTGGCCGTCTGTGCACGTATTGTCCAAATTCTTCCAGATCTGATCCAATGTCGTTCCAAATAAATCCCTTAAACCTTCCGAGAATCTGCTTACCTAGTGTGGAGTCGCGTCCATCACACCTCGGAGGAAATCCGAGTTTCCTCGCGTCGCTGGTCTTGAGTCATGCAAGAAATGGCATAGATCGTTTTTCTATGTCAAGAATTATGGGAAGGAATACAAGATTCGGCTGCCTGCCTTCTCCATCGGCCCCCCTTCCAAGAAGAACTGGACTTATAATCCCAGGAATAGCCATGCCCTGGCCGAGGCCTATGAGATTCGGCTGAAGGAGCTGATCCGCGCCGGGTTACGTGGCGAGGATCGTATGACCACCTTCGTCAGCAGCCGGATCTGCCCTTTTCAGCAACGCACGCATAAGCTCTGCTATATGAGCGGACCCCTTGATCCCAATCGAGTCTCAACGGTTGAGCTCGATAATTATCTTATTTTCAAGCGTGTCCGAGCTATCTTTAAGATGGAGATGTCGAAGGATTGGACCTGGGGACTGAAACCGTTCACCCGTGGGAACCCCCTCCCGAGGTAAATTCATGCACTTATGTTTTGCCCCCCAATTGCGTTTGTGATTCCTTTTGCTAATTCCTTTGTCTCTTTTCTTGCAGAGATTTGCGGAGCAGAAGATTGAAGATGCCGAGGTTTTGGCCCTCCCGTGGACCGCAGATCGGAACACCCCGGATAGTGGGGAACCTGACTCGGAGGAGTTCGTTCCCAAGTAGGACCTCGCTCCGGCTCGTGCCCGTGGCAAGACCTCGGCTCACGAGGAGGAAGGTGATTCGAACGATGTCCAAATTCTTGAGGTAGTTGCCGCATGCCTATCTCTTATGCATTTCCGTCTTCTACTTCCCCAGCTAATCAGGCCGGTCAGGTGCACGATGCCGAGCCTCTCGCCTCCCAACCTCCTGCTACCTCGCGGAAGCGTTCCACTCCAACGGGTTCCTCCGAAGCCGCCCCTAAGAAGCGAACTAAAAAGTCATCCCAGCACCTTCCGAAGCGTAAAACTATGCCCGGAGTTACTGGGTATGCTCATTTTCATTTGTATTTCTTGTTTCTCTTTTTCCATCCTTTGATTTGACTTTCTGTGCTTTTGCAGCGCTCCCCTTTCTGTTAAGCCCAGTGGTCCAAGCATGACAAGTCATACTACTCGACTGCCTTCTCCTCCGCCTCCTGAAGACACCAGAGTTCCTAGTCCAGCTCGCGTGGAATCTCCTCCTGCTCCGAGTCAAACATTACCTCGGCAAGATGCACCCGTGGTTACCGTTGCTGATGCCAACGTAACCCAGACAGTTGATCCTCCTTCCGAACCGGCTGCCCCCATCGTGAACCCCGGAGTTTCCCCCGAGACTCCTTTGGCCCGTGCAGTTTCAACCACAACTCCAACTCCAGCCGAGGATATCACCATATCGGCGCCCTCAGAAACTATAGTTCCTCCTGTTTCCAAAGACACCACCCCTAGTGCCGAGGTAACGGCTCCTGCCTACGCCTCTTATAAGGCCAAGAAGGCCGTCGTCACCAAACCTCCCTCATCTCAGAAAGGGCTTGCTAGCTCTTCTCAACCTACAATTGCTGATGTGCTCTGCAAGGGGGTTCCTTCTACCAAGACTGTTGTCACCCCGGCCGCTGATACTCGGCTCGCTCTTCACAAGAGTCCCGCGGCGGCGGCGGTTACATAACACGTCCGAGGTAAAGTCCTGACTCGTACTGAGAGTGGGAACAGCCTCGGCTTGTTGGTTGAGTATGCCAATAATTGGAACGCTGCTGATCAGCTTGAGGGCAATTCAAGCATTCATCCATTTCAACTCTCCGACATCAGCAGTCGCTTGCATCTGGCTGCCAAGATCGTGCTTGACAGCGATAAGATGAACGAGGTAACTATTTTTATTGACGTTTGATTAATCATTCGAATGATATTATATATACTCTAGTCCCCGAAGCTTGCAACCGAATAACTTGTTATTCGTTTGGAAGTTTTATTAGGCTTTGCCTGCTTCGGTTTTGTCTTAGTGTTCGAATATCCAACCACCTAGGTTCGAATTAAGCTTTGCTTGATTCGGATCTGTCTTAGTTTCGAATATCCAGCCACCTAGATCTAGGTTATGCTTTGCTTAATTCGGATCTGGCTTAGCTTCGAATATCCAGCCACCCAGGTCCGATTTAAGCTTTGCTTGATTCGGATCTGGCTTAGCTTCGAATATCCAGCCACCCAGGTCTAAGTTAAGCTTTGCTTGATTCAGATCTGGCTTAGCTTCGAATATCCATCCACCCAGGTCCGAGTTAAGCTTTGCTTGATTCGGATCTGTCCGAGCTTCGAGTATCTCACTGCTATTTATTTTGTTGCTTAGGTTGCGCATGATTGGCGGACCGCCAAATTCCAAAGGCTGCTTTTCGCACATAAGAAATTGCAAGATAAGTACGAAAAAGTCATTCCCGTGGTGAAGAAAGATGGTAAGTTAACAAACTTTTGTATTGTCCCTAAAGTTCTTATTGTTTTGGACTTGAGGTGTTAGCTCATTTTTCTGGTGAATAGGTAATATCAACAATCTTAATATCCATCTTGAGAAGAAAGTCAAGGCCCTGGAAGGTTAGTTACCCTTTTTCTTTACAGATTTCTATTCGAAACTTATCCCGGGTTCCTTTTAACCTTTTGGCTTTGATATAGCCGAGTTACAAACTCTTGCAGCGTCACATCAAGAATGCATACCCATGCCTGATATGATGCTGCATTTTTTAGAACAAGACGCTACTCACTCGGCGCAGCTGAAAGAGAAAGATGACGAGATAATTTGCTTGTGCGCTGAGGTGGAGTCCCTCAAGCTCTCTCAGAAGTCTGAGTTAGAGAAAGTTGACCAGGAGTTCTCCGAAGAGAAGAATCGGCTAGCTCTACAATTGCAGAAAAATAAAAAACTCCTCGAGGCTGCCGAACTCAAGAAACGGGCGATGAGCGAGGAGATCACTCGCTTTGAGAAGACCAAGGGTGATTGGGCTCAAGATCTTTAGAGAATGCTGAGCTATATTCATCGTAAGTCTCTGACCGTGGCCGAGTTATCTTCTTCTCTTTCTTACTGTTGACCGATATACTTTTGTTTTGCGTAGACCATTTTCCAGAAGCTAAGCCCGTGAGCTCTAGAGCGGTGATTAATGCTCGTGTGCGCCGAGGTGTCCCCGCAGATGCGAGCCCAGAATACTCGATGGAAGACTACTTGGTTGCCGTTGGTCCGATGAAGATTATGGGCAGGGACTTGGTGCAGGCACCCATCCGTGCCTACCATGTTCTCTGGCCGAATACTTCTGGAACTCCTGATATTGATGAGATCAAGATACTGGTGGAAAGATTGAAGGCATCCCAGAACCAGTTAAATCTCTGGAGGGAGTCCGCTGGACGAGTTGGTGCTGATATGGCGCTCACAGTCGTTATGTCATGGTACGAGGATGTTTCGCTCGATACCTTGATAAATTTGCGCACTAGCTCCCGTTGGGTTGAGGATCCAGAATTCGTCGCTCGCCGACAAGCTCGCGCCTTACAGCTTGTTGAGTATGCGGACGTGCATAACTGGATTGAAGGGCCGAGTTTCCTTTCTAACCCGGCGGATGACGTCGAAGTCGAAGATGACTCTGATCATAATTTGGCCGACCAGGACGAGGATGAGGGCGACTCAGATACTTCTGGTGATTCCAGCACAAGCTCGGATGGGGACGGCGACGCGCGATCATCCTCCAAAGGGACTGGGCATTCTCAAGCTCAAGCTAATATTTCTCAATAGCCCCCGGCTTCCCCCGAAGTCGCTCCTGGTTCTGTGGAGGGCGAAGCAACTTTGGTCGAGGTGTCGTCTACCTCGGAGCGCCTAGTGCCTGACCAAGTCGCTGCCCCTTAGGTTCAAAAACTTTTAGTTGTTTCTTATCCCCGGTATGCCGGGCGTATGATGTGTGTGAAACAATTGTCCGACTTTCTGTGTGGTATGAACCTCTTTTGCCTTTTGCCACTGAGGCACATATGATGGTGATCGTTATTATTCTGTCTAAACTGATCTTATTGGTTTAAATCTTTGCTTTGGTGGCCTTCAATTTCGTAAGTTCGGAATGTGTGTTTGCATTTGTCCCACCGTAGTTCGGCATTTAATATTTCCTGACCTTTATAAATTTGACGGCTCATCCATTGTGTTATTGATCTCTATCCGAATTATAAATCTTGAAGCCCACATTTGGGGAAATCGAAATAATATCGTTCAAGGTAACTTCTGACGTATTGTTCGGGGTGCCGAAGTTTAATGCCCATTTTTGTGACAGGTGACCATCATGGGGCAATTCCCTAGTCAGTGTTCTAGAAATCGAGCTTTTAATACCTAATTCGCGATAAGGGATGATATATTATAGTCCCCGAGTTCCCTGCTAGAGGTCCTGAAATTCAGCACATAATTCAGGAATAAAAGATAACGTTGGTCAGTCCCCGTGTCACTGCTCAAAGTGTCGAGGTTTAGTACATAATCCACAAATGAGAAATAACGTAGGGCAGTCCCCGAGTCACTGCCCGAGGTGTCGAGGTTTAATACATAACCCAAAATGAAAAATAACATAGGGCAGTCCCCGAGTCACTGCTCAAGGTGCCGAGGTTTGATACATAACCAAAAATAAGAAATAACATAGGGCAGTCCCCGAGTTATTGCTCAAGGTGCCGAGGTCTAATACATAATCCAAAATGAAAAATAATATAGGGCAGTCCCCGGGTCATTGCTCGAGGTGCCGAGGTTTGATACATAGTTAATAGTTCGTCCTGAAGCGTCACTTTACAACGTGTCATAGATGACTCCTACGAGTAAAATGGACGAATTAAAGCTATGTTCCATGGTCTTTTCGATTCTTCGTCGGCTTTGTTTGCCTTGTTCTTTTATGGTGATTGAGCATCAATTAGGTAATATGCATCATTGTGCAATGCTTTGCTCACGATGAATGGTCCTTCCCATGGGGGTGATAGTTTGTGCATGCCGGCCATGCGTTGCACTAACCGAAGAACCAAATCTCCTTCTTTAAACACTCTTGGATTGACTTTCTTACTGTGATATCGTCGCAAGTCCTGTTGATAAATAGCTGAGCTTGATAGTGCCAACTCCCTGGCTTCTTCTAGCAGATCGACATCATCTTGCCGAGCTATCTCATTTACCTCAGCGGTTGTATACTGGGTAACTCTTAGCGAGTCGTGTATTATGTCGGCTGGAAGCACGGCTTCTGCTCCATATACCAGAAAAAATGGTGTATACCCTGTTGACCTGTTTGGGGTAGTTCTGAGGCTCCATAGTACTGATGGTAGTTCCTCGATCCAACACCCTGCCGACCTTTGTAGCGGTTCGACGAGTCGTGGTTTTATTCCGGACAATACTAGTCCATTAGATCTTTTTACTTGCCCATTAGATGCTGGGTGAGCCACCGAGGCGACATCTAGTCTTATGTGTTTTTCTTGACAGAATCTAGCGAAGGCCCCTTCAGCAAAGTTTGTGCCATTGTCTGTAATAACACTGTGTGGGTAACCATATCTCAAGATAATATCTTTGAGGAATTTTACTGTTGTGGGTCCATCACATTTTTTTATTGGTTTCACTTCAATCCATTTTGTGAATTTGTCGACCATGACTAAAATGTGGGTCATCCCGCCCCGGGCCGGTTTGAATGGTCCCACCATATCTAAGCACCATACAGAAAACGACCAAGTAATTGGTATTGTTTTTAACTCGGACGATGGCATATGTATCTTGCTGGCATATCTCTGGAAACCGTTACATTTTTCCACTAGTTCTTTGGCCTCTTTCAACGCTGTTGGCCAATAAAATCCATGCCTGAATGCTTTGGCCACTAAAGCTCTAGACGAGACATGATGCCCGCATTCTCCTTGATGTATATCTAGGAGAATCTCTTGGCCTTCCGCCGAATCCACACATCTTTGCAACACGCTTGTGACGCTCCTTTTATACAGCTCATTATTTATGATTGTATAAGCTTTAGCTCTTCTCATTATCTGTCTAGCCAATACCTCGTTATTCGGCAAAGTCGCATCTTTAAGGAAGAAAAATATGGGTTGCGCCCATGTTGGTATGATTCTCTCTGGTATAATCTCACTATCTATTTCCATATTTTCCGCCGACATAATTACCTCGGATTTTTCCATATCCATCCGTGCATCGGCCGGGTTCACTTTCGGAAATTCCGGGTTACATTCTTTGTCAATTTCCATCGGCATACTATCTTCTCTTGATTTTGCCGGAATAAAGATGGATTCGGACTCTGGTGATGGTGTTATTGATGGTTTTCTCAGGTGCTCTAGGGCGATACCTGGGGGAATTGATTGCCTGGTTGATCCGAGTTTTGACAGCGTGTGTCTTTTTCTGCCCGAGGTATATGATGAAATTCACATCCATCGAAGTATCCACTGAGTTTTTGCACATGGAACCTATATAAGTCCATATTGGCATCTAGCGCATCCCAATTGCCTGATACTTGTTGTACTACTAGATCTGAATCTCCGTAGCATAAGATTCGGCGTATCCCAATCTCTTTTGCCACCTTCAATCCATGGACGAGTGCTTCGTACTCGGCTACATTGTTTGATGCGGAAAAATGTATTTGTAGCACATATTTCAGCTGATCTCTTTTTGGCGAGGTTAACACTATCCCCGCCCCCAAGCCATTCCTCAGCTTGGAACCGTCGAAGTGCATTGTCCAATAATTCGGATCTGGTAATGGTGGCTCATATTTTACCTCGGCCCAATCCACAAAGAAGTCGGCCACAGCCTGAGATTTAATTGCATCTCGCCTATCGAATTGCGGAGCATAAGGTGACAATTCAATTGCCCATTTTGCTATTCGGCCGCTTGTGTCTTTGTTGCTCAATATGTCGGCTATGGGCGCTTCACAGATCACTTTGATCGGGTGCTCTTCGAAGTAATGTTTAAGTTTCTTTGCCGACATGTACACTCCATATGCCATCTTCTGATAATGTGGGTAGTTCTGCTTTGAGGTTGATAGTACCTCACTTAGGTAATATACCGGCCTTTGTACTGATTTATCATCTTCAATTCTTCCACCACGATCATAGCACTTACTACTCTATTTGTGGCGGCTATGTAAAGTAACATAGGCTCTTTTGACAATGGAGAGGCCAGGATTGGCGCTGTGACCAACATCTTCTTCAGTTCATGGAACGCATTATCTTCTTGTGGTGTCCAAATGAACTTATCAGATTTTTTCATCAGTTGATAAAGTGGTAATGCCTTCTCTCTCAGCTGGCATACAAATCAGCTAAGCGAGGCCAGGCAACCTGTGAACTTCTGTACGTCATTTAGATATCTCGGCAATTCCATCCTTTCTACTGCTCTTATCTTAGTTGGGTTGTCCTCTATACCTCGGCTAGATACGAGAAAACCGAGTAGTCTTCCAGCTGGTACACCGAAGGTGCATTTTTCCGGGTTAAGCTTCGTTCAGAACCTTCTCAAGTTCGCGAATGTCTGCCGAATATCATCCAGTAGCGTTTTGCTTTCTTTGGTTTTGATAACCACATCATCTACATATACTTGTACATTTTTTCCTATCTGGTCATGCAGACATTTTTGCATACATATCTGGTATGTTGCCCCTGCGTTACGCAGGCCGAATGGCATGGTGCGATAGCAATAAGCCCCGTACGGGGTAATAAACGCAGTCTTTATTTTATCGGCCGGATTTAACGGTATCTGGTGAAAACCAGAATACGCGTCTACAAATGATAACAAATCACAACCAACGGTCAAATCAATGACCTGGTCTATTCTAGGTAAAGGAAAAGGATCTTTTGGACACGGCTTGTTCAGGTTTGTGTAATCAATACACATTCGTCATACGACGGCTACATTTGGATCGTCCTTTTTCTTTTCTACCAACACCGGGTTTGATAAACAATCTGGATAAAGCACTTCCATGATGAACCCGGCCGCCAGGAGCCGAGCTATCTCATCCCCTATTATTTTTCTCCTGTCTTCGGCGAAGCGGCGGAGAGGTTACTTCACTGGCCTTGCTCCTGGCCTTACATGCAGAGAGTGCTCAGCCAACTCCCTCGGCACACCTTGCAGGTATTGAGTTGACCATGCAAAGATGTCCCGATTCTCACGGAGGAAGTTGGTGAGCTCGCCTTCCTATTTGGCATCTAGGCCGGCACCAATTGTGATGGTGCGTTCTGGGAACTGCTCATCTATCTAGACTTTTTTCGTTTCTTTAGTCGGCTGGAAAGAAACACTTCCATGTGGGTTGGCCAATGCCGGCATATTCAGTTGCCGGTGGCGAGAGCTACCTCTTGAATCCTTCTTTTTCTCTTGATCACCAATGACTCGCCAGTTCGATCCCGAGGCACATTCCATCGACTTCCTGTAATCTCCTGCTACTGTTATCACCCCTTTTGGTCCGGGTAGTTTCATTTTCAAGTAAGTTATGTGGCAGCTGCTCATGAATTTGGCCAATGTCGGCCGCCCGAGTAAAGCATGATAACAACTCTCTAGATCCACCACCTCAAACTCCAAATTTTCTGCTCTGCAGTTATCCTTTGTGCCGAATAACACATCTACCCGAACCTTCCCAATGGGTTCGCACGAAAGTCCCGGCACTATTCCATGGAATGTGGTTCTCGTGGATTGCAGCATATTCTGCGATATTCCGAGTTTATTCATTGTATCCTTGTACATGATATTGATATTGCTCCCATTGTCAATGAGTACTTTTGAAAATTTCACATTAATGCTCGGTCCGACAAATGTCGGATCTAGTACGAGTGCGTATGACCCCGGATTCGGCATTATTTTGGGATGATCCTTTATGCTCCAAGTTACTTCTTGATCTGACCAAGGCACATATCTTGGTACTGCCGGCATAACTGCATTCACTTCCATATGCCGTATTTGTACACTTTGTGTCTTCTTTGTTACATTGTGAACACGCAATATGATTGATGATGTTCCCTGTAATCATTGCGTCCATTATTTCCGGGGTTTGCCCTTCCATCCTGACCCTGATTCATCACTTGATGCACTACATCTCTCCGGTCCGAGTTATCATACCTCAGGGGAGGAGGGGGTAACATTAGTTGCTGTGCATTTGCCCCAGTCAACTGCGGCTGCTGCTGCTGATGTGCCTGATGGGAGGGTGCTTGCATGCCCGCCGGGTTACCCATTGCATTTTTCATCCAGGCACATTGCCGGGTTGTATGATTGGCCGGCTTGGCCGGGTTTGAAGTGTGAAACTTACACGGTTATTCCAACATGGACTCAAACGTGTACTTCGGCCTTTCCTGCCATTGCTTCTTCTGTTCTGGTGTCCACTGTCTCTTCCCTTCATTCCTTGGTGTCCATTGCCAAGGACCATTCTTCTGCCGCTGACTGTTTCCGTGATTCAGTTGATCTTGCACTACCGCTGCCACCTGATTGGAGGCATATCTGTAATCCAGTCTTTCCGCTCTTCTTCTTCCTCTGAACTCATTGAGCCTCGATGACCCAGCCGCATCTCTTGCATATTGATCTTGATGCTCCCGATGATCTGCCGACATCAGCTCTGGTTGCGTCGGATCTCCCAATGCATACGAATCCTCTATCCTGATGGTTTCTGCCAAAGTTGTTGGCATATCTCTTTGCAGTTGCTGCCACAAGACACTAGCATAACGGCATCCTTGAGCGAACCAAGCTATTGCTTGTGATTTTATAACTCCCTCGCATGAATTCCTGAGGTTACACCACCGAGTTAAGAATTCTCTGTCTGTCTCATTCGGCCTTTGCTTGCACATTGCTAGCTTCTGCGGCCTGTTTGGTCTTTTGTAAGTACTGGTGAAGTTGCTGACAAACATCTCTTCAAAATCCAACCAACAGTTGATGCTGCCTGGAGGCAGATTATTCAGCCATGCTCTGGCTGGCCCTTCCAGCATTTGCGGGACATATCTTACTGCCCATCGCAAGTTTCCACTTGCTATTTTTACAGCAGTGGCATAATCAATCAACCAATCCTGCGGTTTGGTGCTCCCATTGTATGTTTTCGTGCCTCTTGCCAGCTGAAAGTTTGGCACTGGCGGCTCGCCCATGATCCGTGGTCCGAAACATGCCGGACCCGGTGGACCCTGCTCTTCTAACAACTCGTACCGGTACAGCCGGTCCAGTTTTACTCTTGCATCACTCGATGGCAAATCTCTGTACATAATTCTTTCCTGCATTCCATAGTGGTTATTTCCACCATGAACCGCATATTCCATCTCTGAATAACCATCATTGTACCTCTCATTCACCTGATTGTGGCGAGCTGGTCTCACTTCTCTTTCCTGCCGAGGTTCATATCTCGGTTGAGGATTGGGCGGCGGATGTCTCATTCCTGCTGCCGGGATATTATTCTCATGATTTCCTCTTCCGAGATCCCCATTACCTCGTCTTCCGTTGCCTTTGTCGGCACGGCCGGGGTTTCTTTATCCACTGTTACCTCGGCTTCCATTGCCTCTGTTTTCATTTGCTTTTCCGGCTACTGCCGGATCATATGGAACAATTTGCTTATTTCTTTTTCCCGTTCGCGCATTGTTTTCGGGTGAGGATGCTGCTGCCACAGATAGGACGGGTTCCAACCGAATGAACCATTCGCGAGGCACCAGGCCTTGTCGGGTTTACCCTGAGCATTTCTTCATTCTGCTGGTTCGCAATGCGCACCAGCTCATTCACTCTTTCTTGATGTTTCTGCCGGGCTTCGCCGGTCAGTCCTTCTAACTCTAGTGCAGCGACATTTGCCGCCCTTAGGTTCTTTGCCGGGGTGCTATACCTCGGCAAGCCTAGATCGACTGAATCTGCCTTATGAGTCTCATGCTCTTTATTGATATCATCCATGAGGTTCTTCCCTCTCAATCTTAATTCATCAACCCGCTCGGGGGCGACATCAAGCTTGTTTGCCTTAGCATATTCTCGCGAGGTCTGTTTAAGGACTCCCAATCTGAAACACCTTTTTGCCGCTACCAGTACTTTTTGCCTGGTTTCTTCTAATTCTGCCTGAGCATTAGCCGGATCAAGTATCGGCGATACAGGCTTGGTCAGGTTATCTATAGTTTCCTAGAGAATATTTTCTGGTCTTTCTAGAGGTGGCCATCTTACCCTTGGTGCATTTGGGGTCGTCTCCTGCATCTCGGCTGGGTTGGCTGCCGAAGGATCTACCTCGGTGGGCGGTGGTGCTGCCTGCTTTGTGGTCACCTGCACTCTCGTCGTCGGATCCTTGCTTGATCCGGCGCCCGCTGCTCCCGCCTGCACCCTGGCTGCGACCATTACCTCGGCAGCTGGCGGCGCTCTCGCGGACCGTTCTGGCGGCTAAGGGGGGGCTCTCCTGCAACAATAACTTGGTGAGGATAAATGCCGGAGGTGTCGACGCCGACGTAGATCTGGTGCATGCCCAAGTTGATGAATATGCCATTGCGCGGAGGAGCTTTTCCCCTGAAGCTGCCTGCGTTATCGCTGACATAGTCACAGAGATCAAATCTCCGGACTAAGCCAGAGACAACGCGCTCGCCAGTGTGGATGAAGTTTCCTGTCCGGATCATGACTCCATCTAGCACCGTTGCTGGCCCCACGGTGGGCGCCAACTGTCGTGGTGGTGGCACGGCAGATGCCATGGGTAGGCTAAAGTATGGGGCCAATGGATGCTAGAGGGATCTGGGGAGGGAAGATGTAGTTAATTCTACACACGAATGACTAACACACAGATCTTTATTTCTCCTTTCTTGGGCTACAAGTGCTCCTCGAGCCGTATGCAGGAAGAAATGATGAACTTCTACCAGCCTAACGGTATAGAATGAGACGATGCCCTTCTCAGTATCCAAGCCTTTCCTTATAAAGGGGGTGCCTTGGCTCCTCTAGGGCTGACGTGCCAAGCATATTCGAGGAATATGCCTGTCCCAATATAGTAACTCGGCGAGCTCCTTTCCGTGTCCCCCTTCTAATGACGGCAAAGTTACAGAGAGCCCCACCTGCATGCCTTGGGTTCCAGGACTGTCACCTTCGTGACCTCCTTCTGCTCTTCCGCTGCTCTGCGCCTTGTCCTTTGCGCTTGGCTCTGTTCAAATTCTTCCTAGCCCGAGGCTAGGGTTTGACTTCAGGCTCCTCCTTCTCCCGCAAGCTTCATGTTATTCGGCCCTGCTTCGCTTAACTCGGCTTGGCCTTCACCTGCATTATGGCTTATTTGGACCTGCCCGGCCGACTTAACACGTACGTCGGCCGAATAATGTGCAGCCCCTCTGGTAAACGTCATGGTCATGCTCATCTTGGCCGACCTTTACATGACTCGGCCGATATAAGAAGTAACTCGGCATAAGACCGGGGAAACTCCTTTTGGCTTCCCCCGTCTTGACCCTATCCGGGGTCACCTCCCCAACACCAAGCTGAGCTTATTTCTTGTCCTCAAGCAATTTAGTTGAAAACTGAGTGCGATAAAAGAACTTTCACGAACACTTTGCTTCATATGATGTAAATATTCTCAGCACAGTAGTAGATGCTTAGACAATTCATAATAAGGAGTATGCAACTAAGTCCACTCAATAGTCATTGCAAGCTATGAAGAGAAACCAACTCAAAAATAATAAGTAGCATGAAACATAAACATAAGCAACATTGCAATGCTCATTATAAGGTATGATAGAGTGGTATCTCGCTTGCCTTTGTTTGAAGAGCACAATATAAATGCCAAGGCACCTCTGAAGTTCACATGAAGACTAGATATAAATATATCAGAGATACAAGCATCAAAGTCATGACATATTAACCAAGTTTTGGAACAAACACAAGAATGACAACTATGCTCTCAAGAATGTGCTCATAGAATAAGTGGTGACTCAACAAAGTTGTGAAAACGTTTTTGTGAAGGTTTAAAAGGCTTCCCAATGCTGAAAGGAAGGTACTCATTAACTTTGAGCTCTCATTGCCCCTATCATAGGCATCTTCATGTGGTTAAGGTGAAACTGAGGTCCACTCTGAATCATATGCTTGACAGACCATAGACCAGAAATCCCAAGTCCCTTGACTACGAGGGTCGCTCCGCATGCTACTCAACTTTGGTCACCTGAAAGGTCTTGTCATTGTAAATACATGCATATCATCGAGAACCGCCAACGGGGTACCCCTTGCACATGGTATAGGAGCTTTCCCATAACCAAAATGACAAGGCAAGTAGACAATGAGCATCTCAGCAATCTTTTTATTTACCATATGCATGACTTTTTATTGAGGACGCTTCATAGATGCTCATTATGGTGATGCTGCAAGTTTCCACCATGATTAAGCATGGCTTAGGCTAGCAGCCCAGGCGTTTCTCTAACACAATGTATAAACTCCATGAAATCACAACCTCCCCTTCTATTTCACATCGTCGACATCCGTAAACAAAAGAGCAAGGAATCAACTGGATGAGATATCCAAAAAGTGTTGAAAGCGTTCCCCGTGACAACACGGTTCTGCTGAGTCCTAGTATATAATTAGCAAGCATATAACTTTCATGGACAAGTGACAATCATTAAGCGCAAGGAATAAGGTGTGCCATCAAGTTCGTGAGAGCCTTACTAACTAACTTTCTCAAAACAGACAAACATTTTATTTTGGAAGAAAACATGGCATATGGGATATGCACCAAAATAGCAAATGATGCTAATAGGAAGGTATGGTGGACACAACTGGAAATATTGGTTTTAGGGAGTTGGAAGCACAGGTAGAGCACATACTCAGTGCAAGTGAAGGCTAGCAACAGAGAGGGAGCGACAAACGAGAGAGCAATAGCTATCAGAATCATGCTTGCAACAAAATAGGACTAACTATGGCATGAAAGTGATACAAGAACTCTGAGGCAAAATAAATCATCGAGGCTTACTGACTATTGATTAGTCATATGCATGTGTGACCATGTGACAAGTCGATTCACATGAACAGTCAGAGGAGGATACCACAATATCATACCAAAGTATGAATAAAACAATGCAAGCAAACATTCATATGACATGCTACAAACTATTAGCAAGATGGAGCTAATCATAGACAAGAAAGAACTACTAAGCATCCATAATGACATACACCTTACACAAACAGGCTAAGCATGCTCAATGAAGAGTGTATGTACAAGAATGAAACAAATAGAGTTCGTTACCAGCCTCTTACCACACCTCGAGTTGTCTTAATCTTCATTATTGCACTTCACTTGTGTGACTTGAATAATTAACATGAAACCAAAATCCACTGAGGACGGCTAAACCCTGCAAAGAACTCACAAAACCAAAGAAGAAGAACAAATATTTTTGGTGTTTTCGATTTTTTAGAAACAAGCAAACAAAGAAAAAAACAAAAACAAAGCAAAATCTTTTTGGAATTTTCTTTTTAAGGCAAACCAAAACAAAGAAACAAACCAAGAGAAACAAAC
This sequence comes from Avena longiglumis, assembly GCA_030063025.1. Taxonomy (NCBI): domain Eukaryota; kingdom Viridiplantae; phylum Streptophyta; class Magnoliopsida; order Poales; family Poaceae; genus Avena; species Avena longiglumis. The sequence continues at coordinate 124,797,311 of CP125973.1, read as the reverse complement.
CAAGAGAAACAATGAAAATATTTTTGGTATTTTTGGGTTTTTATAAAGAAGCAACAAAAACCAAAAAGAAAGCAAAAACAATGGATATACAAAGAACCGATGAAACATGATATATAGATGAGTGTGTGATGTCGGTATACCTCCCCCCAAGCTTAAGCTTTTGGCCTAAGTGGGGCTCAATCCCATGGTTCCCAAGTAGATGCACCTCTGTAGTATGTCGAGGAAGCTCCCTCGTCCTGGTATGAGCTCGAGGCCTCCCTTGTGTAATATGCAGGGGGGGTCGTATGTTGGTGCTTCCTCCTGATAGTGCCCATGGAAGTTGAGAGAACGCAGGTTGTCGTCCATCTCCGCCTTCGAGCGTGGCCAAGGTCCCTGAGAAATACTGAACAAAGTGGTTTGGGGTAGAGGGATCTCTCTCTCTCTTTCCCGTCAGTAAACAACATTCTATAAACCAAGTTCTCAAGAGTAGAGCTAGTGGTGACAAAGTGGTTCGCCTTCATGGCAGCAAGATCAAGCCTCTGAGGAGCCAAAACTGTATCATGTGGATCAGCAACAATGTCCAAGGCAGCAGCAATGCGAGCAACAATAATTCCCCCATAAATGGGTCCCATAGAAGCTAGACGACGAGCAATGAGAGAACCAAGATTATACTTGTCCTCATTTTTTAGCGCAGCAGCTAAGAATGCCAATTAATAGTTGGAAATATTACTAGTGTTCTCCCTACCGAGAACACTGGTGGCAAGATAGTAGGCAAAATACCTGATGGCTGGAAGTTGAATGTTCTTTATATTCCCTCGCTGAGCTCTACGGTCATCATCATTGGTTATTCCTCGGTAAAGCTCTAACAAATTAGCGGGTAGATCTTGAATCTTCTTTGATGACCCAGTTGTACCAAGTTCAAGGGCCTTGCAAAATTGCTTCAAAGTCATAGAATGAGCCCTGCCATAAATTTTGAAGGACACAGAAGGCTTGAACATACTATTAGTAAAGGAGAAACTCTCCACAAATGTTTTAGTAAGAAAAGCATAATGTGCACTCTCATCCTGCATGTAACTTGTTAGTCCAGCTCTCTGCACCAAAGTCATAAAATCATTAAGAATCCCAGTAGCTTGCAAGAAAGTTTGGTAAGGAAAGGTGGAGGGGTTCGCATCCCCTTCATCTCCCTCGTCACCAAATCGCGGAGTGATGAGATCCTCATTGTATGAGGGTCTAGTACTGGTATATGAACTTGGAAGCCTTGCCCTTCTAGGTGCATCACTCTAAAATATGTCACCAAAGGTGTGGTGGTCCATGACTTCCCTATTCTGAATTTTTTTAACAACCATCAAACCAAGTGATTTATAAGTTGATAAATGACGAGCAACTACTATATGAACTTGCTAGAGGACTACACATGCACCAAAACAAAGTTTCTAAGCATAGAACAAGCATGCAAGCTCAAACAACCTGTCACCTATAGCAGCAAAATACTCAAGGTACAGTCTACCAATCACAAATCTAATTGGACAAGTGGAGGAGGCACATACCAAGGAGAAATCCCTCCAAAAATCAGCACTTGAGATGGGCTGAACAAGGAGATCAAAAATCGCGAGCAAGAACAGCAAGAACTCGAGCTTGAGCAAGTTTTCCAGTGTTTTTCGGGGGAGAGAAAGAAGGTGGCTTTGAGGAGGCAGCCTGGAGGGCCCCAGGTGGGCCAGACCCCCCAGGCGCCACTACCTGGTAGGCCGCACCTACCAGGGGTCTGGTGGACTGGGGTGGCCCCCTGGGTCACCTTAGGTGCTACTCTTCCCTTTTTTTCGAGGAAAAATTTATTTTGAGTTTTCTAGTATTTTTCGGGAAACTTTATGGTATGAAAATTGATTTTCTCGCAGAAACAGTTTTTTCAGAAGAAGCAAAAGCAAACCAAAATCCAAACTACAGGATCTATAAAAAACCCAAACAATCAAACAATAGCAAAACTAAAGCTAAAGCAAAGACTAGGAAGGAGAAAGGAAAAAAGAAAGAAAGTATAACCACAGTGGAAACATTATTTTGTTCATTAAAATCCTTTTGTTAACAAGGTTGATCAAGTCTTGTTACCAAAACAATCTTATATGAAACAAAACTTTGCATTCCACAAGGTGATTATGTTACCTCATACTTGATAGCTATGGTCCCAATCATAATAGTTTCAAAATTTTCTTGTGGAATGGGAAAATATATTTCTCCAACCTTAATGCCTTCAATATTTTCAATGGAATTCAGGAAATAGCTCTTAACAACCTTCTTGGGGAAATAGACAGTGTGCTCTTCGTCATTAATATTGAATGTTACTTTTCCTTGATTGCAATTGATGACAGCACCTGCAGTATTAAGAAAAGGTCTCCCAAGAATAATAGACATATTATGATCTTCAGGCATTTCAAGCACAACAAAATCAGTTAAGACCATGCAATTATGAGCAACTTGAACAGGAACATCCTGACATATACCAACAGGAATAGTAGTTGACTTATCAACCATTTGCAAATAAATATAAGTTGGTATCAACTTTTCTAGCTGGAGTCTCTTATAGAGAGAAAAAGGCATAACACTAACTCCAGCTCCCAAATCACATAAAGCAGTTCTAACATAATTATTCTTAATGGAACCTTACTATTGAAGGAATAATTAGCAAGTAGAGTAGAAATATCCTCGTTAGGAATCTTCCTTTTATTAGAGACAATATCTTTCATATACTTTGAACAAGGAGGAAACTTAATAGCATCAGTCAAAGGAATTTGCAAGAATAAAGGTTTCATCCACTCACAAAACTTGTTGTAGTGTTCTTCCTCCTTTGACTTGTGTTTCTTACCTGGAAAAGGCATATGTTTCTGCACCCAAGGTTCTCTCTCTTTACGATGTTTATTAGCAATAAAATCTTCCTTTGTGTACCTAGTGTTCTTATTGTGCTTCTCAGGTTCTTCCTCACCTTTCTCCTTATCAGGAGACTTATTTTTATCATTACCACTCTCAGTTTCAGCATCAGAGACAGATATACTATTAGGATCTACAACAGGTTCAAGTGGTTCCTCAACTATTTTGTGTTTCCTTTTCTTTCTCTTATGGGGACTACCACTATATTCACCTTGTTGAGAATCCTGCTCAATTATTTCAGGATATAAAGGATCTTGTGTAGCTATACCACTCCTAGTTCTAATTCCATAAGCATGTTTATCTCTTGAAGATTTAACTAGCATATCCTTTTGTACCTTAGCAAGTAGATCAAGTTGGGTTTGAACCATTTGAAATTGTTTACAAAGCATTTTAATATCATTAGAAGTTCTTTCCACAATATCTTTGAACTCATGGATAGCTCTAGAGTTTTCCAATAAATGATTCTAAACTTTTTTATTAAAATACCCTTGCTTAACAATAAAAGTGCCAAGTTCCTCTAAACATTGATCAGGAGGCTTACCATAAGGAATATCACCTTCATCAAAGTGTTGGAGAGAGTGTACCTCAATTATAGATGAGTAGGGAATTGGCTTACATAATTCTTCTATAGGAGGTAGATTCTTCACATCTTCAGCTCTTATACCTTTCTCCTTTAGACACTTCTTAGCTTTCTTCATCACTTCATCATTCAATTCAATAACTCCCCTCTTCTTTGTTGTTGGTGTTCGAACTGGTTTAGGAACAACTGGTTCAGCAGTAATAGGCTTAGGTGCATTCAGCTCATTTGAAGTCCAATCATCATAATTCTTGCTTATCTTAGCCATTAATTCTTCAGCATCTGTAGGAGTCCTTTTCCTAAAAACACAATCAGCAAAACTATCTAGGTAGGTCCTAGAATCATCAGTTAGTCCATTATAATAAATATCAAGAAGCTCATTCTTAGGCAATGGATATCCAGGATGTGCATGAATCAAGGCACAGAACCTTATCCATGACTCAGGCAATTTCTCTTCTTATCCCTGTTTAAAATCAAAAAGTCTCTACAAAGCAGCATGTCTAGCACTGGGAGGAAAATATTTCTGGAAGAAAGAAGCAATCAAGCAATCAGGGCTATCAGTGGAACCAGGAGGTAATCTATTAAACCAAGCCCTAGCTTCTCCTTTTAGTGAAAAAGGGAATATCTTAGCAACAAAATACTTACGCATCTTAAAATCATTATAGAACAAAGCACTCACAGTAGAAAGCTCATTCATATGAGCCACATCACTCTCATTTTCAGTCTCACAAAAAGGTTCTTTCTCAATAATATCGAAATAAGAAAAATCAAGAGAGAAATCATAATCTTCATCTTTAATATCTATGGGAGAAGTGGCAAACTTAGGATCAGAGGACATCTTAGGCATAATATTACATCTAGCAAGGAGACTCTTAATAGCACTAGTACCATGTGTGTTTCGGCACTCTTCAACGAAATCATCAGTGAACTCAATGTAACCATCATTAATATCATAACTCTCACTAGCCTTAGGTGAGCTAACAGGTGTAACAGTGTCTTCACTAGGAGTTTCGGTATTTCCTAGACTAGCCATAGTAGCATCTAGAAAAGGACCTAATGAACCACTCGCATCAAGCACATTAGAAGTAACATCATGAGCATCAAAAGCAGTTTTAGACTCAGCATTAGTAGCAGTGTGTGTAGCATGTGTATGTGGTGGTGGTGTAACAAGCTTACAAATAACAGACGGTGAATCAAGAGCAGCAGAGGTGTTTAGGACTGTACCTCTTCTTGTAGTGGATGGTAAAATAGGGAACTTTCCATCAAAGACTTCCCCATGATGAAAGGAGTAGCAGTGAACAATAATATATCCAAGTGAACTTACAAATAAAGCTATGTTCCCCGGCAACGGTGCCAGAAAATAGTCTTGATGACCCACAAGTATAGGGGATCACAACAGTCTTCGCGGGTAGTATTACCCAATTTATTGATTTGACACAAGGGGAGCCAAAGAATACTTGCAAGCCTTAACAATCGAGTTGTCAGTTCAGCTGCACCTGGAAATAGTCCTTGCTCATAGAAATTTATCAATAGCAACAACAGTGAAACAGGAGAAATAGTAATAGTAACGGTAACAGTAGGATTCGACTGCGGTAGGCATCGGGATGGATGGACGGGCGTTGCATGGATGAGTCTAAACATGTAACTTCAAGATCTAGGGCATTAGAGATAAATAATAACAAGCATCCAAGTACTAAATAATCCTAGGCATGTGCTCCAAATATAGTCATACGTGCTCGCAATGAGAACTTGCACAACATATTCTGTCCAGCTAGCCCGTGGCAGCGGGGCCTCTAGGGAACTACTGAAAATTAAGGTGCTCCTTTTAATAGAGCACCGGAGCAAAGAATTAACACTATGTGAACACATGTGATCCTCACACCATAGCCACCCCCTCTGGTTGTCCCAATTATTCTCACTTTGGGGCCTTTGGATCCGGACAATGATATGTGTACACAACTTGCAGATAAGATCACAAACAATACTATCAAAATGATTCAATAATAAGTTCAGATCTGAGATCATGGCACTCGGGCCCTAGTGACAAGCATTAAGCACAACAAGTTGCAGCAAAGTCAAATAGCGCTAATATAGATACTAGGCACTATGCCCTAACGGATCTTATTCGATTACATGATAGAACTCATCCAATCCCTACCATCCCCAATCCTACAATGGGGGATTACTCACTCATGGATGAGGGAAACATCGGTGGTTGATGGAGATGTGTTGGTGATGACGATGGCGATGATCCTCTCCAAATTCCCCGTCCCGGCAGGGTGCCAGAACGGAGTTTCTGGATCCGAATCTTGGTTTCTGGTGGCGGCGGCAAAGCGGTACTCTTTCTGGAAAACTATCGAACCCCCCTCGGTTTTTAGGTCGAAAGGCAACTTATAGGCGCAGAGGGAGGCCGAGGAGGTGCCTGGGGAGGCTGCACCCCCTCCAAGCACGGGGTCAGGTGGGCCTGCGCCTGGGGTGGGTCTGGCCCCCCAGGACTCCCCTCCATCTCTTCTTCTGGCTCCATGGATCTTCTGTTGAAATATAATTTTTGGCATATTTTCCGGGATTTTTCCTGATAGTTCATTTTCTGCACAAAAACAAGACACCAAGGAAATTCTGCTGAAAACAGCGTCAGTCCGTGTTAGTTGTATCCAAATCACACAAGTTTAGAGAAGAAACAATATCAAAGTGTTCGATAAAGTAGATACGTTTTGGACGTATCCGTCAAGCATATACTCCATAGTTTGTTCACTTTAACCATAATCACTTCAAGATGCTTATGATAGGGGAAATGAGGGCTGAAAGCTAACAAGTACCATACTTTTTGGGAGCTCTTTTTGAAACTTGAAATCCCTGCTTCCCTTATGAAGGGCTTTTGTTCCACTATACTGAGTCTCCACCTTCTACTTTTAGGCACCATTAAGAGAGCATAGTTGCCATTCTGTGTGCAGTGTCCCAAAACTTATTGATTGATGCATATTGTGATATTACTTGTTCTTGTGCTACTTGTATCTAGTCACACTTATGAACTTTGAAGGTGTCATATGCATCTATTTGCTACTCCATGAGGCACAAGCTGCATGACACTATGCCATGTTTTTTATATGTGAAACAAACAAACTTTTTTCATTGCATGTTATTCATGATCTTTGTTTGTAGCATTTCATGTTGCATGCATAGTTACTTTGTCTTATTGTTAGAACTCCATCTTTCATGCACATGTTTAGATTTCTTTGATCCCAGCTTTCAATGCTTGCAAATGGTTTGATCTTGGTTTTGATGGTGCATGTCACCTCAAAAATTATTCTTTTATCACTTACCTACTCGAGGACGAGCAGGAGTTAAGCTTGGGGATGCTTGATACGTCGGAAACGTATCCATAATTTTTTATGCTCCATGATTTTTTTGTATCTACTTTTCTTTGCTTTATCTAAACTTTGAGGTGTTTTTATATCTTTTCTGGAACTAACCTATTAACAAGTTGCCACAGTGCCAGTTGCATGTCTTCTTCTGTTTTTGGTTCCAGAAAGGCAGAAAATCAATATTCCCGGAATTGGACGGGACAAAAGCCAAAGTCAACAGTTTACCATGGGCGACACGAAGTCCAGTGGAGGCGGAGGCGAGCAGGCCGCCACACCCCTAGGCGGGTGGGCCCACCCGTGCACAGGCGATGTGAGGCCTCTGGCCGCCTCCCAGTCTCGCCTCTTTGCTTATAAGAAGCCCCCGATGCAGAAACCCTAGGCACCCGATAAAAACTCCACGAAACCTTCTGTAGCTGCCACCACCATCGTCCCTAGATTGGGGGATATGAATTTCTTCCCGGCACCCTGTCGGAGGGGAGATCATCTCGGAGGCCTTCTTCTCCGGTATGAAGCGTGAGTAGTTCCACCTTGGACTACGGGTCCATGTAGTAGCTAGATGGTTGTATCTCCTCCTTGTGCTTTCATGTATAGATCTTGTGAGCTCCGTTCGTGATCAAGATCTAATCTATTTGTAATCATGCATGTTGTGTTTGCGGGGATCCGATGGATATTGAGATTACTATGTCATATTGATTAATGGTTTTGTCTATTTGATACTATCATGTCTGTGTTGTTTGTGATCTTGCATGCTCTACGTTGTTAGTAGCTATCTTGGCCAAGTAGTTGCTAGTGACTCCAAGAGGGGGTATTTATGCTCGATAGTGGGTTCATGCCTCTAGTTCCAAGGGAAGTGACAGAAATCTCTTCGGTTGTAGATGTGATGTTGCCACTAGGGAGAAAACAACGGTCTCTTGTTCATGGAACAAGTGGATTGTTTACCTTACACACTTTGCTTAAAGCAGTTGTTTGTTGCTTGCAACTTAATACTGGAGGGGGTTCAGATGATAACCTGAAGGTGGACTTCTAGTCATAGATGCAGTTGGATGGCGGTCTATGTATATTGTTGTATTGCCCAATTGAATCTCATAGGATCTTTTTGTCTGGTATTACATTGTTATGCGATGCTCAGTCCTATCAATTGCCCTGCTATAATTTGTTTACCCTTCATGCCATGTTGTTTATATAAGGAGAGCACCTCTAGTGAACTATGGACCCCGGTCCAATCTTTATCTTTGATACATCTTCCACTGTTACTTGTTTACTTGTTGCAAACCATTACCTTCCACACCATGCAGTTAATCCTTTGTTACAGCAACCGGTGAGATTGACAACCTCACTGTTAGTTGGGCCAAAGTCTTGAGTTTGTGTTGTGCAGGTTTCAACGTTCCTTACAACACATGTGTGATGTTTCCTTCCTCCTACTGGTTTGATAACCTCGGTTTCTTACTGAGGTAAGGCTTGCTGTTGTGCTGCTTCACACATTGCTCTTGGGGTTCCCAACAGGCTCCGCGTCAACTGAGCCATCAAGCTTGTATGTGGTTGGATCTCCGGTGTCAAAGCCTTGTTCAAAGTTATCGAAGAGATTGTAGTTGAGTTTGTCTTCAAGTTGTGGTTGGAGATCTTTTAGTATGTTCCTTTGAGGTTGGGGTCTATCTTGGGTACCTTGCAAAACTGAAAACAAAGAGAGAGTTTTGTATGATGAATTGTTAGTGTGGGTCACACTCAAATAACTCTTCTCACATTTGGTGGTATGCGACGTGGCACTCATGATCTTTCCCCTCGTTTGAGGCTTGTGGCACTCATATGACTTGTGGCCCTTTCTTCCACATTTGTAGCAAATGACTTCATTGTACGATGTTGTCTTGGAGGAAGATGTCATTGGGGGATTTTCTTTCTTGGATGAGCTTGATGCTTGACTTGTTGACTTGTTGGTGGCATTAGCATTGATGGAAGCGAAGTACGCTTGTTGCTTCTCATAAGCATTTTCCTTTTGCACGTGGCACTCAGCTTTGGTGTCTTGGTGTAGAAGGTCCACTAGAGTCTTGTAAGGTTGGGAATAAACTATTTTCCGTATTGGGCGGCTCAAACCATTGAGGAACCATCCATTGTTTGATCCTCGATCTCTTTCACAAGTCTCTCATCATAGTCATCTCCATTTCCTTGTAGAACTCTTCAATTGTCTTTGTACCTTGCTTCACGTTTTTGAAGCTTGTTGAAGAGTTCTTGTGTATAGTGCTCGAGGAAAAACCTTGCATACATCACTTGCTTCATTTCCATCCAAGTGCTAACCGGTGGTTCTTGTCACATCCCAAAATTTTCCAAATTTTGAAATGTGAAAAATAAATAAACAAAATGAATAATTGTTGAAATTTAGGGTGAAAAGAAACTTTTTGATTCCAAATGGAAACATTAAAACCCATCTTGAACAAACTTTGAATAAAATTTGAATCCAACAAAATTCAAATCAAGTGAAATGCATTCTTCATAAATGCATCTTAAAATTTAAACACTTGGAAAATAAACCAAATCCCTAAAACCCTAATGGAAGAAAAAATTTCCAAGTTATCTCAAAGACTAAGGATTTGATCCATATAAAAAATTTATCAACAAACATTTATAAATGATCAAGATTGATAAATAAAAGTATTATGAAACCATAGAAATTGATTTCATTCAATTTGGATCCATAGATAAAAACTTATGAATTGATTAAGATAAAAGGAATTAATTTCCAAAGCTAATAATGCTCCTATCTAAATCCATACCAAATTGTGATCAAATTAATCCTAGAGAAATATAAAAGGATAAACAAATATTAAATAAGATTTTACAAATTGGAATCACCAAGTTTGGATCTCTAAATAAAAAGATATGGATTTTATAAGATAAAGAAAGAAATAATAAATAAGGAGTATTTAAAAGCCAAATTAAAACTTGGCTGAATCCATAAGCAAATGAAAATAAAGATAATCCAAATAAAATAATAGGATAAAGATTATTCCAATAAAATTATATAGCATTAAACCATATTCTAAATATATATGGATGAAGATAAAATCCTTAATAGAAATGATTAATTAAATCATGGGAATATAATAAATGGAATTTTCCCTAGTGGAATAAAAGTTATTTTAACTTTAATGAAATAAAAGAATCATTTAAATAAAATTAATATGGATTTAAAACCATATTGAATAGTATTTGAATTAAGGGAATTACCCAATTTAAATTGATTAATAAAACATATTAAAATGATTCAAAAAGAATTATTTAACACCCTACTGAATAAATAAAACCTATTGAAAAGGTTTTGATAAAAATTTGAATTTAAATAAGAGTTGAAATTATATTTGAATAAAGGCAAGTGCCTAATTTAAATAAAATATAGACCATAAAAGAATAAAAGAAATATTCTAAAATGGACTTAAAATAACTATTTAAAATAGTATAGAAATATACTGAACATTTGAAAAGGGTTTGAATTCAAACAAGGTTTGAAATCATTTGGACAAAATCAAAACAGAATAAAAGAAACAGAAAAATAAAAAAATGAAACAGAACAAAAAAAAGGAAAGAACAACCCAGCTGGGCTAAGCCCAGTCCAGCCCAGCAGCAACCCACCTCTCTCCCCCGAATCTTTTTTCTCTCACTCACTAACGAACCCGCAGATACACTGACCGCTGGACCCCACTCTTCCTTTCTCTCTCACGCTGACGAAGCAGCCCCACCTGTCATTCATCTCTTCAACCCGCGTGACTGGTTCTTCCTCGTTGTTACTGCTTTGATTCCGCAGAGTGAAATTCATTTGAATGCCGCAGTTAAACCACCCAGTAATCACGCCCTACTAATCGCCCCTCTTTCCCCTCCTTTTCCCCTCAGACACCGCGACAAGAGAGCCCCCAGGCCATCCCCATTTTTGCTTACACCGCCACGGCCTCCGACGAACTTCGCAAGCAATTCTGGCGAACCCAACCACCACCTTGCCTCCCAGACTCCTCGATCTCACTCCCCAGCCTCCTGCGCACCTACCAGTGCCGCCCGTTAAGCCGCGCGAGCCCTGTATCATCGACTTCGTCTTCAACTGAGCAGCGCTGCCGTCTGCCGTTATTTCGGCGACTTCTCCCCGTAAGTCCCGTCCTCCCCCTCTCTCCAGATGACACATGCGTGTTCACCAAACTCTTCCGCATCCAATGCCCCTCTTCACTCGCCCTCTCGTGACCTACAGCTTCGCCAGCGACGACGAACAGAGAAGCCCAACGCCAGGGACAACTCCGGCGAGAAATTGTCGCCATCCTCGTGCGCCCCTGCTCTCCTAAGAACACCTTGAGCTTCGCCACACTCCTGCGATCACTATGAGCTACTCCTCTCTCTCTCTCTCTCGCTTCCTGAATCACCGGCGACTCCACCGTCTGATTACGGCGCCCCCAACCACCGCCGCATGTTCCTTGTCATTCGATTTAGGCCGTAGGATTTTGATCGCGTGGCTACGATAGAACATAACCCGAAGGGGTACGATTGATCCTGTGCCACACGATCTGTTTTAAATCCAACGCCCCACGTTGCACGGTCCACACGAACCGGTATGAGCCAATGAAAACATGACGCGTGGCTAGAGTTTTGTTTTAAAACCAGAAACTTTTATATTAGATATGTGAATTTGCAAATTGCATAACTTTTGATCCACACGTCCAAATTTTGCAAATTTTATATCAACGGAATCAGCAAAACAAGTAATTTCCAACTATGCACTTTGTTTAGTAAATTGCTTCTGCTAAATTGGTTGTTTTTATAGAAACTTGTGTAGGCATAAATTAAATATAAAAATTGTTCTAGAAATATTTTTATGTAAAATCTTCGGTAAATGATTTGTTTTGAACCTAAAACCAACTTATGGATTTAAAAATGTATTTTGTGAAGTTAAAGAGTAAATCTTTGAATTAAAGCATTTCTAGTTAAATAAAAATATTGATTATGGTTTAAAAATGATTATTGAGTAAAACCTTTGGAAAATTATTTGATTTAAACTCTCTGACCCTAAACACCAAGTTTTGAGATTTAAAAATATATTTGGTAAACCCTAGTAAAAATTATTACTTTGTTCAAAGGCAATTGTAACAAATAAAATATTGCTTGGGTATAAAATGGTTTATTGGTAAAACCTTTTGCAAATAGTTTTAATATTAAACACTTGACCTTAAAAAACTTACACTTGTGTTTAAAAATATATTTGTCAAACACTAGAAAATATTACTTTGATTTGAACCATTTCTAGCAAAACAAAAATGACTTAAAGTGGCCATTTTCACTAACTTGATATCAAATGGTTTTACCACATTTATAAATGACCAATAGGTGTTTTAAAATGTTTTTAACCTATTAGAAACCACTTTTCCAAGTAAAACAATCTATGGCATGCTTGCATGCATTGCTTTGTTTTATTATTCTATGTGATGATTGCTTGAATGGTAGTTTGAATATTTGCTTGCTTGATTGAATTGTAGTGGAATTTGAAGAGTGTGACTATTGCAAGATCAAGGAGTGGACTTATATTCTCTACCAAAAAGGCAAGTGGTTCTTCATACTTTTGTCCCATTATTTTCACTATGCATAGTGATATTTCTAAGTAGGACTTGCATGGAATTTTCTAAGTATAAACTATGCCATGGGAAATCCTAGTAGATGAAACCTTGGTAGAATTTTCCTAAGTTAAGATTCCTACTACTGTCATGCTTAGCCTAGCTAGTAGAAAACAAGGGTGGATTATATTCATGCTATGAAATATTTCTAAGTCAAGGACTTGAGTTTTGTTTAATAAACCAACTATGTGAATGAATCACCTGGGTGGAAAGGGATTTGCTTGGAAGGATTTTTGTTGAGTGGTTACCAGGGCCCATTTTCATGGTTTACCCTGTGTATCTCACTTGTGGAATGCCACCCAGGAACAAAGAGATTTGAGATGTCAAATGTTGAGAAGCTTCAAGTGCAGCCACTTGGCATTATGGGCTCTGCCTGGATCATATAGGTTGCAATAACTTAGCCAAATGGACAGTTGGTGGTAGGGGATGATAGGTTGGAACGCATCCATTCTGGTCTAAGGGAAGGCTTCTGAAAGATCTTGTCTCGATGCATGTCGAGTATTGTGGGGAAAGTGCACCACTTATGCAGAGAGTAAAATCTAAGTACTTAGCCGTGTCCCCGGCAATGGACAATTTGATAATCAAGACATGGAAGCTATCAAGAATATCCTCATACCAATTTCTAAGTTAAAAACTTGTGGTGGAACAAGGGTTTAAGGATCACCAATTTCTATTGTGAGATGCCTTGGGTGATTTTGCAAAAAAAAACTTAGTGTTTTCAAATGAGAAGGAAAATCTATTTTGAGCAAAGCAAGCCTAAGCTCCACCTATCCAAATGCATATAGAAGATAGACTCCACTATATTACCATAGTATCACTTGCCAATACAAATCAAATGTATTGACCCTTGTGGCTGTAACTTATTATGTTGCAGGTTTGTTTGATGTTAGTGAGGTGTGTTGATTAGGATTACAAGTCTACAAGACTGCAACCAACATGATTGCCTGTGGCACTTTGAAGATGAAGGACTCCATGCTATATAGTTATTCTGCTGCATTGTAATGAGATAGCCAAATGAGGTATCTAAGATGTAATGAATTATTTTATTCCTGGCTATAAAGTTGTATTATGACCTTTGTTTCTTGATATTACATCTTAACTGTGGATGCTAGATAATGATCCAGGGACTAGCATTGTAAACACAGGGATCTCTACCTTAAAGGTTGGGACCTCTACAGATGGTATCAGAGCACTGTGTTGTCTGTAGGATTGTAACCCTAGGATTGGACAAAACCCCTTAGAAAAATAGTAGTTGTATTTGTTCCAAAAATTATTTACAAACAATCTTGTATACTCTTTCCTCAACCTTTTCGGTTTTAATTCTACATCTCTTCTATTTCAACTTGATGGACAAGACCTCACCATGAGCAAAAGACTTCAACTTGAGTAAAGAACTTCACCAACTCAAGTGACTTCAACTTCAACATCATCAAAGACTTTAACTTTATTTTCACCAAGGACTTCAACTTGGATATCACTAAAGACTACAAGTGAGACAAGAATGTTACTCAAGACTTGAAGACTAAGGAAACACAACTTAGAAGGAACCATCATCACCTTTGAAGTTTTGTGACCAAGACACAAGAAATTTCTCCAAGGATACAATGATCTTGATCATGAAGAATCAACTAAGAAGAATGGAATGATCTCAAGTGAACCATATAGTTGACCACCATATTAGTGTTTAGTTTATATCAAACCCACCAACTTATGTGGTGTAGCAAAAATATTTTGTTGCCTAAAATGTGCTTGAACTTTGTTGTTTGAGTGAAATGTTTGGTTGTGATTGTTTGCACATTTCTTGTGTGATTAGAACTTTTCCTATAGGAATCTTTTGCCTATTCTAATCCCAATCCAACCCAAACAGATGACTTCCCCAAGAAACTCCAACATCAAGAATGGTGACAACAACAACCAAGAGATGCTCATGAGAGAACAACTACTAGTAAACCAAACCCATTTAAATCAGATGACAACTCAGTTTTTAGACAACAACAATGAGTTAGACCCAACCTTGCAAAAGTTTTTGGAAAATCAATCTCAATTATTGCAAGGGATGACCACTCACATGATCAACATGGGAGACAACCTTTCCCAAGGAGTTTATGACAACAATGATGTCAAGGATGATATTATAGAAGGAACTCAAGCTTGCAACATTTGTGGAGACATGGATCACACTTCCAAGGAGCATGAAGATCAATGCCCTAATTATGAAGAGAAGCATCCAACTAAACCATGCCCCACATCTCAAGTGACTTGTTTCCTATGTGAAGGAAATAATCATGTCCTTATCCAATGCCCCATCTATCCTATAGTTCAACAAGTGAAACAAGGTGGAGTGCATCAAAAGTTTGTAAACCCCCATGAGGAAAAAACTTCTACCAAGAAGGATGAAGACAAAGGAAAATCTTAGCTTGCACCTCCATGCACTATGACTCACATTGATGGACAAAAGAGGAAACATATGTATTATACAAGGAAACGATTAAGGAAACAAGGAGACTTTCCCACCTTTGAGGTGATATATGAAGAGAATGAACTAGAAGAACTCCTAGCTTTGGAGAAACCCAAGAAGAGGGACAAAAGCCAAGTGCAATGTTGCAATTGCAAAGAGATGGGACACAATGCCAATGAATGTCCAGAGAAGAAGAAGTATAAGGTAATTAGCCAAGTGTGGTGCAACAACTGCAAAGAGCTAGGCCATTATATATCAACTTGTCCACAGAAGATACGTGAAGAACTCAATCTTGTCGCATGTTACAATTGTGGTAACCAAGGACATTATGCAAGCAATTGTCCAAAAAAGATGAAGTACAAGACAAGCAAGCCTATGAAGGATCTCAGCCTTGTCACATGTTTCAAGTGTGGAAACAAAGGACACTATGCAGATGTTTGCCCAGAGAAGTTTCATCAAGATCCAAAGCAAGCCAAGAAGTAATCTAGTGGAAAACTTTTAAGGGTGGTAGTACCCTAGTTGTTTGAGCCAACTTGTAACCTCTAGCCTTCCCAAATATCGAGACAAGATTTCTTTTAAGGGTGGTAGCCTGTCACATACCAAAATTTTCCAAATTTTGAATTGTGAAAAATAAATAAACAAAATGAATAATTGTTGAAATTCAGGGTGAAAAGAAACTTTTTGATTCCAAATGGAAACATTAAAACCCATCTTGAACAAACTTTGAATAAAATTTGAATCCAGCTAAATTCAAATCAAGTGAATTGCATTCTTCATAAATGCATCTTGAAATTTAAACACTTGGAAAATAAACCAAATCCCTAAAACCCTAATGGAAGAAAAACATTTCCAAGTTATCTCAAAGACTAAGGATTTGATCCATATAAAAAATTTATCAACAAAAATTTATAAATGATCAAGATTGATAAATAAAAGTATTATGAAACCATAGAAATTGATTTCATTCAATTTGGATCCATAGATAAAAACTTATGAATTGATTAAGATAAAAGGAATTAATTTCCAAAGCTAATAATGCTCCTATCTAAATCCATACCAAATTGTGATCAAATTAATCCTAGAGAAATATAAAAGGATAAACAAATATTAAATAAGATTTTACAAATTGGAATCACCAAGTTTGGATCTCGAAATAAAAAGATATGGATTTTATAAGATAAAGAAAGAAATAATAAATAAGGAGTATTTAAAAGCCAGATTAAAACTTGGCCTAATCCATAAGCAAATGAAAATAAAGATAATCCAAATAAAATAATAGATAAAGATTATTCCAATAAAATTATATAGCATTAAACCATATTCTAAATACATATGGATGAAGATAAAATCCTTAATAGAAATGATTAATTAAATCATGGGAATATAATAAATGGAATTTTCCCTAGTGGAATAAAAGTTATTTTAACTTTAGTGAAATAAAAGAATAATTTAAATAAAATTAATATGGATTTAAAACCATATTGAATAGTATTTGAATTAAGGCAATTACCCAATTTAAATTGATTAATAAAACATATTAAAATGATTCAAAAAGAATTATTTAACACCCTACTGAATAAATAAAACCTACTGAAAAGGTTTTGATTAAAATTTGAATTTAAATAAGAGTTGAAATTATATTTGAATAAAGGCAAGTTCCTAATTTAAATAAAATATAGACCATAAAAGAATAAAAGAATTATTCTAAAATGGACTTAAAATAACTATTAAAATAGTATAGAAATATACTGAACATTTGAAAAGGGTTTGAATTCAAACAAGGTTTGAAATCATTTTGACAAAATCAAAACAGAATAAAAGAAACAGAAGAATAAAAAAATGAAACAGAACAAAAAAAGGAAAGAACAGCCCAGCCCAACTAAGCCCAGTCCAGCCCAGCAGCAACCCACCTCTCTCCCCCGAATTGTTTTTCTCTCACTCACTAATGAACCCGCAGAGACACTGACCGCTGGACCCTACTCTTCCTTTATCTCTCACGCTGACGAAGCAGCCCCACCTGTCAGTCATCTCTTCAACCCGCGCGACTGGTTATTCCTCGCCGTTTCTGCTTTGATTCCGCGGAGTGAAATTCGTTTGAATGCCGCAGTTAAACCACCCAGTAATCACGTCCTACTAATTGCCCCTCTGTCCCCTCCTTTTCCCCTCAGACACCGCGGCAAGAGAGCCCCCAAGTCGTCCCCATTTTCGCTTACACCGCCGCGGCCTCCGACGAACTTCGCAAGCAATTCCGGCGAACCCAGCCACCACCTTGCCTCCCAGACTCCTCGAGATCACTCCCCAGCCTCCTGCGCACCTCCCAGTGCCGCCCGTTCAGCCGCGCGAACCCTGTATCATCGACTTCGTCTTCAACTGAGCAGCGCCGCTGTCTGCCGTTATTCCGGCGACTTCTCCCCGTAAGTCCTGTCCTCCCCTCTCTCTCCAGATGACACATGCGTGTTCGCCAAACTCTTCTGCATCTAATGCCCCTCTTTACTCGCCCTCTCGTGACCTACAGCTTCGCCAGCGACGAGGAACAGAGAAGCCCGGCGCCAGGGACAACTCCGATGAGAAATTGTCGCCATCCTCATGCGCCCCTGCTCTCCGAAATACACCTTGAGCTTTGCCACACCCCTGCGATCACTGTGAGCTACTCCTCTCTCTCTCTCTCGCTTCCTGAATCACCGGCGACTCCACCGTCTGACCGCGCCGCCGCCAACCACCGCCGCCCGTTCCTTGTCATTCGATTTAGGCCGTAGGATTTTGATCCCGTGGCTACGATTGAACATAACCCGAAGGGGTACGATTGATCCTGTGTTGCACGATCTGTTTTAAATCCAACGCCCCACGTTGCACGGTCCACACGAACTGGTATGAGCCAATGAAAACATGACGCGTGGCCAGAGTTTTGTTTTAAAACTAGAAACTTTTCTGTTAGATATGTGAATTTGCAAATTGCATAACTTTTGATCCACACGTCCAAATTTTGCAAATTTTATATCAATGGAATCAGCAAAACAAGTACTTTCCAACTATGCACTTTGTTTAGTAAATTGCTTATGTTAAATTGGTTGTTTTTATAGAAACTTGTGTATTATGGTGGAAAAGAAAAGGAAGGTTTATTCCTATGTCTCATCGTTTTGGATAGTATCATGAAGATGATTCAAACCAAGTTCAACCAAAAATGTGAAACACAAGACACACACACACACACACAAAGGCCTATGGTGGTAGTATAGGAAGGTGGATAGCAAATGGAACAACCAAACCAAAAGGGTATTGTAAAAGCTAGAAATATCCAGATCAAAATATGAAAGGAACTGACGAAAAGAACAAAGAGACCAAGAATTATACACACAGTGGAGATAGATGTGGTCATAACGACTATGAAAATGAGCAACAAACAAAAATGGTCCTATCAAAAACTAAAGCTCGGTGTCATGCCAACACAAGGATAGATCGTAGCTCATTCGCCAAGAGATTGAGAAGCAACGGATTTGCATGCTTTACTTTCTCTAACTTGCACTCTTGCTTAGAAGCTTTGGACTCTCTTTTGTACTAGTATCTAACTTTTTCTTTTGATTTTTCTATTTTTTATATGTCTCTTTATTTCTATGCTATGGAGTCAACTTTTGCTATTACCTATGCAGTATGACTATCCAAGAGCAAGCGCATAATGCTTTGGAAAACACAAAATGAGCTACTCTTGATTGGTTAGGCAACACGCAAAGGAAGCATGGGGGTTAACAAGGGTGGTGCAAGTTATACCTTGCGTTGATTACGTACTTCCAACCATTGGTGGAGGTAAAGGTGTGAGTTCTCTGGTGTAGAAGAGCGCGAAGAATGGTTGAAGAAGCTTGTTGTTGTTAGTTGATGGCATGCACATGAAACACAACAACAAAAGGGAAAACTGTCAAAAAGGTTGGCAAAACTGAATATTCAGCAGGCAATCCGGCGACGTCGGGCCTGGCACAGAACCATTCGGTGGTGATTCAGGTAGTGCCGGGTCTGGCACCAAACTGTTCGGCAGCAGCTCCGGCTCACCGTTTTGTCTATCGGTTTGAGTTCGTGAAGAACTCCAAAATTTCGATCTGCCAATTCAAATGGAAATTGGTCAAATTGGGGCCAGGGGACACACAAACATCATCACCTAAAGCACCAGATATGTGGACCAAATGCACTAAAAACTCGCCAATACAAGAGGTCGATCCAAAAGCAAGTTAGGGCTACATTTTTTGTATTTTTTGAATTTATGGTGGAAATGGAGGAACGAAGTTAATTAAAATCCATTCCATCCAAAATCTGCTGATACCAGATGATAGGGGTCCCTTGGTGGATTTACCCTTGGGTGGCCCGATCTTTATGGATTTGAGGTGGGGAGTGAGGGGAAAAATAATGAACACGATGAACTAAACCCGAATGCAATGTAAAGATACAAACACACGCAAAACACACATGCTTCGGTTGTCCTCGTTGGCCCGAATCACCAACCCGATAGAATCCGTGTCGAAGAGACCGGTAGGTACAGACATCCACGAAGGAAAGATCGATCTAGAACCGCCAGAATCTACTCATGAAGAGATTGCAAACAATATAGACCCAAAGGGAGATATCAGCGCAATAAACATCATGATATAGAAAGGGTGCTCACATAGAGGGTCTTGTACAACCTAAGTTCTTGATGTAGATCCTAGAAAGGTTCCCCCTATGGGAAGATGGAGGCTAGGCCTAAACTCAACTCAATATACATTCTCTACTTAGATCTAAACTGTAACACCCTAGTTTTTAGTAAATATTATATTAGGGTTTTGTTTGTGCATCATGAGCATCATTCCTTAAAAATGCATATCGTGAGACAAAGAGTACTTATCAGTAACGAGGTTGAACTAGGTATGCAGAGATACCGACGATCATAACCTCGGGTAAGTAACATATCGTGAGACAAAGGGAAATTGGTATCGTATGTAAGTGGTTCATTCGATCGCAAAGTAATCGTAGAAATATGTGGGAGCCATATGAATTTCCAGATTCCTCTATTGGTTATTGTTCGGAGAAGTGTCTCGATCATGTCCGCATAATTCACGAACCGTAGGGAGACACATAAGGATTGACGTTGTTTTTGAGTAGTTATGGTATTATGAGAAAGAGACGAATGTTGTTCGGAGTCTCGGATGGGATCCGGGATATCACGAGGTGATCCGGAATGGTCGGAGAATAAGATTCATATAAGGAAAGTCCCGTTTGAGTTCGGAATGATTAGGTGTTTTCATCGGGAATGTTCTAGAAGGTTCGGATTGTCGGCAAGACTCAGGGGAAGGGTACATGAATGTGTCATTGCTCATTGAATGATTGCATCATGTACTAAGTGTTCTTGCTGTCCCAAATAAAGGATTAAATTGAATCCTAAAGCAGAAAAGTCAAATGTCAGTTTGAAAGTCAAGCGCCAAAACAAGCGTGGGAAACAAGCAAGAGGAGTTGGAACCAACTTTGGAGGAGGAGTTGGACTCCTCGGGGCGCCACCCTAGGCCGAGTTGGGAGGACTCCTCCCTCCCTGGCCCAAGGACCCCCTCCCATATAAGGAGGGCAGGGCTCCTCCATAGACACATAACTTTCTACTCTAGATCTCCGGTTTAGAGCCGTTTTGGTTTAGAGCTTCTAATTGCTTTAGCCAGCGGTTTAGAGCCTTCTAATTGGTTTAGAGCCTTCTAATTGGTGTGTCTAATTACTAGACCACTAATAGCCTCTCTCATAAGCTCCACCATACTGCACCGGCTTAAGGCGAAGCCTGGGATCTCCCTCTACTTGGTACCACGTTGTCTTTGCGGAATCGCGAGGAGAGTGCTACAACCTCCGCTGCCTGCTGGAACAAGGGAGAGGAAGGTCTTCGTCGAGTACCGAACGTGTGACCGACTGCGGGAGCGCTGCCGGAACGTGGCGCTGGAAGGATCGTCTACACGATCTTGAGATCGGCAAAATGCGACTACATCACCCACGAGAATCCGCTCTCGTTAAACGCTTTGGAATCTTCGAGGGTAAGTTATACCATCGACTCGTTGCTACAATCTAGTAGATAGATCTTGGCTTGTTTGTTTGTATGCGATAGAAAATTTTTGTTTTCCATGCTACGAACCCCTCCAGTGGTATCAGAGCCGTGTCTATATGTCGATCTGTTGCGAGTAGAACACAATGGTCATTGTGGGCGTTGATGCTTTTATTGTAGATTACTTTTGTGTACTTTGCATCTTGCGGTATGTTGGGATGAAGCGGCCGGGCTAACCTTACATGACATCGTTCATGAGACTTGCTCCACGCTTGACATGTAACTTGTATTGCATAAGTGGCTTTATGGGTGCATGTTTCTCCTAGCATAGTTAAGATCCAATTTACAACGGGTGATCAACAATGCTAGTATCAATGTTGTGGTTCTTGTTCGTAAGTTAGAACGACACTTATTGAAAGCCCCAAACCACGTAAAATATGCAAAGAAAGTAGAAGCGTCTAACTTTGTTTTGCGGGGGTGCAAATGATGTGATATGGCCATGATTGTGATTATATTTGATGTATGCAATGTTCCTTATTGTAAGTCGACAACGGCGAGAATATGGTTGTCTTTAATTTATGTTAAGACCGCGTGTCTATTCAAAGTAGTTGTAATAGTTGAAGCCGGTGGGCGACAACCATGGAGAAGCGTCATTGACCTTGATGCAATGCCGGTGATGATGGAGATCATGTTCGTGCTTGAAGATG
Organism: Avena longiglumis; assembly: GCA_030063025.1. Lineage (NCBI taxonomy): Eukaryota > Viridiplantae > Streptophyta > Magnoliopsida > Poales > Poaceae > Avena > Avena longiglumis. The sequence continues at coordinate 124,775,639 of CP125973.1, read as the reverse complement.
GAGATCGGAGGCACGAAGAAGAAAACCATATCATATCACATATATATTGAATTGCATGTGATGTTAATCCTTTATGCATCTTGTATTGCTTAGTAGTAGCGGTAGCATTATAAGATGATCCCTCATGCACATCAATTTCAATTCATAAAGTGTTCACCCTTAGTTAGCACCGTTGCTAAAGCTTGTTGTTTGAAGCACCACGTGATCGGGTGTGCTAGATTCTGCAAGTGTATACAACGTGAGCAAGCCAGATTTGCTCATGCAGAAACTAAGGTTTGATCTTGACGAGCCTAGCATGTACAGACATGGTCTCGGAACACGGATTACCGAAAGGTAAAGCATGAATCGTATAGTAGATATGATGAACATGATGAACATGATGATTGTTCGCCATTGAAACTATATCAACTCTCGTGATGATCGGTGTTGATGTGGTGGATTTGGTTCGTGTGATCACTAAAACAATGTGAGGGATATTGTTTTGAGTGGGAGTTCACCTAGTTTAATTTTATTATTAATTTGAACTCAATTTGTCATAAACTTAGTCTAAACTATTGCAAATATGTTGTAGATCAATGGCAGCCCCTACCATCAATTTTAATGCGTTCCTAGAGAAAGAAAAGTTGAAAAACAATGGAAGCAACTTCGCGGATTGGTTCCGCAATTTGAGGATTGTCCTCACATTTGGTAATTTGACCTATGTCTTTGGATGCACATTGGGTGACCCACTGCGACCTTGCTTCCGATGAAGTAAAGAATGTTTACCTCGCTCGGAAGAATCGATACTCCATAGTTCATGTGCTATCTTGTATGGTTTAGAATCGAGCTTGAGAAAAGGTTTGAGGATTGAGACCCATATGATATTGTCGAGGATCTCAAATTGATTTTTGAGACTCATGCGGCAATTGAAAGCTATGAGGCTTACGAAAAGTTCTTTAAGCGCAAGATGGAAGAGGCAGCTCGTCGGTGAGCATGTGCTTAAGATGTGCAGGCACGCAAAACAAACTTCAAAGCTTGGGTATAGTGATTCCTAATGCTTTGGGGATTTACCGTGTCCTCCAATCACTACCACCAAGTTACAAGAACTTTGTGATGAACTACAACATGCGAACATGAACAAGGCGTTGCGAACTCTTTGCCATGTTGAAATCTGCGAAGTGGAGATCAAGAAAGAGCACCAAGTGTTGTTGGTCAATAAGACCACCAAATTCAAGAAAGGCAAGTCTAAGCAAAGGGACACTTCAAGAAGGGTGGTAAGAAAGCTACCACGCCGAAGAAGACCAGGCTGGACCTAAGCACAGCCCGCCAGTGCTTTCTTGCAAGGGAGAAGGTCCTTTGGGCGGAATTGCCCAAAGTACTTGGCGGATCGAAGAACGGCAACATCAAGAAGAAAGGTATATCTGATATACATGTTATTGATGTGTATCTCACTAGTACCGTAGTAGTGCACGGTATTTAATCTTGGTTCGGTTGCTCATATTTGTAACTCAAGCAGTCTTGCGAAATAAGCGGAAGCTAGCGAAAGCGAGGTGACGATGCGCGGAAACGGATCAAAGGTTGATGTGATCGCGGTCGGCACGCTACCCTTCATCTACCATCGGGATTAGTTTTATACTTAAATAATTGTTATTTGGTGCTGCGTTGAGCATGAACATTATATCGGGATCTTGTTTATTGCGAGACGGTTACTTGTTTAAATCTGAGAATAATGGTTGTTCTATTTATATGAGTAATATGTTTTATGCACATGCACCTTTGATAGATGGTCTATTCTTATTGAATCTCGATAGTGGAAATACACATATCAACAACATTGAGGCTAAACGTTTGAAATCAGCGATAATTCGACCTATATGTGGCATCGTCGTCTTGGTCACATCGGAGTGAAACGTATGAAGAAACTCCATTCGATGGACTTCTTGAATCACTTGATTTTGAATCACTTGAAAGATGCGAAGCATGTCCGATGGGAAAATGACTAAGACTCCATTTTCGGTATGATGGAGCGAGCTACGGACTTATTGGAAATCATACATACCGATGTGTGTGGTCCAATGAGTGTAGCGTCATGTGGTTATCGTTATGTTCTTACCTTCACGGATGACTTGAGTAGATATGGATATATCTATTTCATGAAACATAAGTCCAAACTTTCGAGAAGTTTAAGAAGTTTCAAAGTGAGGTAGAGAATCAACGTAACAAGAAGATTAAATTTCTACGTTACGATCGTGGAGGTGAATATCTAAGTTACGAGTTTGGCGAGCATTTAAAGAAGTGCGGAATACTTTCACAATTGACACCGCCGGAACACCACAGTAATGGTGTGTCCGAACGTCGAATCGAACTCTCTTAGATATGGTTCGTTCTATGATGTCACTTACAGATTTACCGCTATCATTTTGGGGTTATGCATTAGAAACACCGCATTCACTTTAAATAGGGCACCGTCTAAATCCGTTGAAACGACACCGTATGAATTATGGTTTGGGAAGAAACCTAAATTGTCGTTCCTTAAAGTTTGGGGATGCGAAGCCTATGTAAAGAAGTTACAGGACAAGCTTGAACCCAAAGGAAAAATGCGTCTTCATAGGATACCGAAGGAAACTATTGGGTATACCTTATATCATAGATCCGAAGGCAAAACATTCGTTGCTAAGAATGGATCCTTTCTAGAGAAGGAATTTCTCTCGAAAGAAGTGACTGGAAGGAAAGTAGAACTCGACGAGGTTGTTGAACCTTCTCTCGAATTGCGAGTAGCGCGACCGGAAGAAGTTCCCGTGGTGCCCGCACCAATAAGGGAGGAAGCTAATGATGATGATCATGAAACTTCGGTTGAAGTTGCTACAGAGCCTCGGTGGTCAGCGAGAACTCGTACCACTCCAGTTGGTATGATTCCGTTATGAATGTCATGGTGGACAACACCGATGACCCCGAGACATATGAGGAAGCGATGATGAGCCCAGATTCCAATAAATGGCAAGAAGCCATGAAATCCGAGATTGGATCCATGTACGAAAACCAAGTATGGACTTTGGTGGACTTACCGGATGGTAGGAAGGCTGTCGAGAACAAATGGATTTTCAAGAAGAAAGCAGATCTTGATGGTAATGTTATGTCTATAAAGCTCGACTTGTCGCAAAAGGGTTTCGACAAATTCAAGGAGTTGACTACGATGAGACTTTCTCACGATGCGAAGCTAAAGTCTGTGAGGATTATGTTAGCAATCGCATATTATGATTATGAGATATGTCAGATGGATGTCAAAACAGCATTCCTCAATGGAGACATTGATGAAGAGTTGTATATGATGCAACCCAAAGGTTTTGTCGATCCTATAGATGCTAACAAGGTATGCAAACTTCAACGGTCCATCTATGGATTGAAGCAAGCATCCGAAGTTGGAATCAACGTTTTGATAAGGTAATCAAAGTTTTGGTTTTATACAAACTTATGGAGAAGCTTGTATTTACAAGAAAGTGAGTGGGAGCTCAGAGCATTCTTAATACTGTATGTGGATGACATATTGTTGATTGGGAATGATGTAGACCTTCTTAATAGTGTCAAGGAATATTTGAATAATAGTTTTTCAATGAAGGATCTTGGCGAAGCAGCTTACATATTAGGCATAAAGATTTATAGAGATAGATCGAAACGCCAAATATCATTGTCACAGAGTACATATTTGGACAAAGTTCTAAAGAGATTTGGAATGGAAGAAAGCAAGAAAGGGTTCTTGCCCATGTTGCTAATCGACCTTGAGTAAAACTCAAAGTCCGACATCGGCGAAGATAGAGAAAGCATGAGTAAGACTCCTATGCCTCAGCCATAGGATCTCTAATGTATGCCATGCTATGTACTAGACCCGACATTGCATATCTTGTTAGTTTAACTAGCAGATATCAAAGTGATCCAGAGTGGATCATTGGACGTGATCAAAAACATCCTTAAGTACTTGAGAAGAACTAAGGATATTGTTCTTTCTTATGGAGGTGATGAACAACTCGTTGTTAATGGTTACACCGATGCTAGTTGGAACACCGATCCGATGATTCTAAATCACAATCCGATACGTATTTATTTTGAATGGTGCAGAAGTTATCGGAGGAGTGCAAAGCAAAGCGTTGTGGCGAGATCTTCAACGAATCGGAATACATGGTCGCCGGAGGCTTCACAAGAAGCGATATGGATGAAAGAGTTCATTACTGAGCTGGGTGTGGTTCCAGTGCGCTGGACCCAATGTCTATCTCTTGTGATAACATGGGCGCCATAGCCAATGCGCAAGAACCAAGGTCACACAAGAAGTCAAGCATATCAAGCTGCGTTTTCACGCTATTCGAGAACATATCCAGGATGGGGATATAAAGATTTGCAAAGTACACACAGATCTGAATGTGGCGGATCCGTTGACTAAACCTCTCCCGAGGGCAAAACATGACCAACACCAAACTGCCATGGGTGTTCGGTATATTACCATGTAATCTAGATTAGATGACTCTAGTGCAAGTGGGAGACTGTTGGAGATATGCCCTAGAGGCAATAATAAATGTAGTTATTATTATATCTTTGTGTTTATGATAAATGTTTACATTCATGCTATAATAGTATTAACAAGGAAACCATTTATACTTGTGTGATTTGTAAACTTAATTTGAAGTCCCTAGTATAGCCTCTATACTTCACTAGCTTGTTGGTTGATTAATGATTGTGGTTTCCATATCATGAACATTGAGATGTTATCAACAACAAGATCATATCGTTAGGAGAATGATATGGTGGACATACTCCTATAGATAAGCGTAGCATAAAGATCAAGTCATTTCATTAGTTCAATTGCTATATGCTTTCTGATACATAGTAACCTAATTCCTTCGACCATGAGATCATGCATATCACCTTTACGGATGGATGCTTTGATGACATCAAACACCACACCGAATCGGGTGGCTATAAAGGTGGCATTAAGTGTTCGGAAAGTATTGGTTGAAACACATGGATCAAGAGGGATTTGTCCATCCACATGACGGATAGATATACTCGGCCCTCTCGGTGGAATGTCATCCAATTGGCTTGCAAGCATGTGACTTGGTCACAAGGGATCACATATCACGGAGCGAAAAGAGTACTTATCGATGAACGAGGTTGAACTAGGTATGCAGAGATACCAAGCGATCATAACCTCGGGTAAGTAACATATCGTGAGACAAAGGGAAATTGGTATCGTATGTAAGTGGTTCATTCGATCGCAAAGTAATCGTAGAAATATGTGGGAGCCATATGAATTTCCAGATTCCTCTATTGGTTATTGTTCGAGAAGTGTCTCGATCATGTCGCATAATTCACGAACCGTAGGAGACACATAAGGATTGACGTTGTTTTGAGTAGTTATGGTATTATGAGAAGAGACCGAATGTTGTTGAGTCTCGGATGGGATCCGGGATATCACGAGGTGATCCGGAATGGTCAGGAGAATAAGATTCATATAAGGAAAGTCCGTTTGAGTCCGGGAATGATTAGGTGTTTTCATCGGGAATGTTCTAGAAGGTTCGGATTGTCCCAACTCAGGGGAAGGGTACATGAATGTGTCATTGCTCATTGAATGATTGCATCATGTACTAAGTGTTCTTGCTGTCCCAAATAAAGGATTAAATTGAATCCTAAAACAGAAAAGTCAAATGTCCGGTTTGAAAGTCAAGCGCCAAAACAAGAAACTGGGAAACAAGCAAGAGGAGTTGGAACCAACGGAGGAGGAGTTGGACTCCTCCGGGCGCCGACCCTAGGCCGAGTTGGGAGGACTCCTCCCTCCTGGCGCCAAGGACCCCCTCCCATATAAGGAGGCAGGGCTCCTCCATAGACACATAACTTTCTACTCTAGATCTCCGGTTTAGAGCCGTTTTGGTTTAGAGCTTCTAATTGCTTTAGCCACGGTTTAGAGCCTTCTAATTGGTTTAGAGCCTTCTAATTGGTGTGTCTAATTACTAGACCACTAATAGCCTCTCTCATAAGCTCCACCATACTACTTGCAAAGCGAAGCCTGCGGATCTCCCTCTACTTAGGTACCACGCCGTTGTCTTTAGGAATCGCGAGGAAGTGCTACAACCTCCATTTTCTTTGGAACAAGGAGAGGAAGGTCTTCGTCGAGTACGGACGTGTGACCGATTGCGGGAGGCTTAGGAGCGTGGTTGGAAGGATCGTCTACGATCTTGAGATCGGGAGAATGCGACTACATCACCCACGAGAATCCGCTCTCGTTAAACGCTTTGGAATCTTCGAGGGTAAGTTATACCATCGACTCGTTGCTACAATCTAGTAGATAGATCTTGGCTTGTTTGTTTGTATGCGATAGAAAATTTTTGTTTTCCATGCTACGAACCCCTACATATTGGTTATCAACTGGCAAAGGCAAGTATAGCCCCACCATGATATAATCCTACATTTTTGAAAGCATTTCAATGCCTGCCATGATGCATACGATTCTACTGTGGTCTTTTATTGATATTTAGAGTGTCCTATCTATTGTATTAATCCCTTTGAGCTTATATTACCTGATCCACTGCTCCTAGCATAACTAGGTTTGGCTTGTGTGCATTTCTAGAGCTTTTATATGTGTCCTTCTTAGCCATGCATAGCTGTCAGTGCTGGTTCATCCAGATGATGTATCAGAAGCATAGAATCTAGTATGACAGGAGAACATGATGATATGAGATCGGTGATATGATATTAAACATGCTAAGGCTTGTATGGCAGGCCACGGTGGGATGTGGTTTTTCTAGTCCATGATCGCCACCACTAGGACATGAGTTCTTGCCTTTGGAACCAAGACAAGCGTACAACCACACGGGGCCTGGACAACCTCATGACTAACTAGCTTGTCTAGTAGATTCCATGAGCCACATAGTTCGGGCGTTCCATTTGACATGCATTTTGGATCTTCTCGAAGGTGGTGAAGGAGGTGAATTCATAATAGGTAGGTAAGCGTGGCTGAGGTTGCTTGGGGTAGATAGCGCCCCTGGTAAACCAACCTCACCTCACATCTCTAGGGACCGGCTTCGGGACTTGACCCATTATGGAGGAACCATCCTTAGGGCGTGACTCATGGTCTCAGCGAAATCAAGGTAAAGGTCGTGGTCAACCACCCTCTGTTAGCACACCAAGGAAGTGTGTCAAGTGGCATTAAGAGTCGGTTGGTACGTGTGGGTAAAGTTGTACACCCCTGCAGGGTAATAATCTTTTCAAAAAGTCGTGTTCACGGTTATGAACGACTTGGCGACCGGACTCAAGATCATAGATAACATTAACCTAATCGTAAAACTTGGCAGTTCAACATGTGCTTAAGGATGCTTCCTCATGGGTACGAGGGGGTGATCCTATATAGGGTTCAGATGATGATGATTTGGTGGATATCAAAGAGATGATGATCAATACTTCATAGATGTTGCTCTCTTATCCCCTTTTAAAATATTATGAGTATACGAGATTCTTCTCCCTCTTGTGTTTATAAATAAAGATGGCTTTATGCAAAACAACTCCACCAGCCATAAGTATTGCGGAGTACACCCAGTACTCACCCTTGCTTTGTTGATACTTTTGGCAGAGTAGGTGTTCCCTTGAAGACGAGTTCCGTACTACATCGACGAGTAGCTTGGGGTTCCTGGCCGGCAGCCTGGAATCTATGGGCTGGGACGTAATCATTATGCTTCAGGCCTCTTAGGCCATTGTTAAGTTTGCTATACTTAATAGCATAATTTTCCTTCCGTTGTTTGATGTTTGTGGTCAGTGACCTCTGCTTGTAATAATTTGGTTCTCTGCTCAGCTATGATCTTGTTGTAATAAATTTTGTGTCGTAGGGTCACTGTTGTGTTACCGATCCTTCACTTGATATTCTTGAGCTCAAGGTTAAGCTTATGTCAGACGGAGTTCTGGGATTTGTTTAGCCCTAATCCCGGGGGTGTCACAGGTTTTGGTATCAGAGGAGTACCGACCGTAGGAAAACCTTGCTATTGGTCGATGTTGAGTCTAGTGTTTGTGAAAATTATTTTAAAGATGAAAAGTATTTACGAAAATTCTAGTATGCTTCTTTTACTCCTTATCCAGTTTCGCTCTGACTCTGGGTTATCTTATCTTTTGTTGACTTTGAAAAGTTTTGATATCTCTTCTAGTCTTTCAAAGCTTAGGTGCCTTTGGGGCATGTCGTTTCTAAACCAGTTGACCTAGTGTTGATTTCTATAGAGTTGTGTGTGTTGTGAATTCCTTGTTCCCTTTGCTCTTGTTCATCTGAGAGATTCCTTTCTATCATAATCTCTCTATATTCTGGACCCACAATATTAAATTGTTGGTTCCACAATATTCTGTTCTAGGCTTTGAGGTTTCCTTTCGCCTCGTGTGCCTCTTTTTTTTGTTTGGGTACTTCAGAAGTTTTTACTTATTTTGGAAGCTACCTTGTGTTTACTATCTTGCAGTGTACGCTATGTCACTCAAGTAGTGGTTACTCCTTTCTTTGGGTTTTAACCTTGGACTTGAACCTAAGATCCCCGATTGTGCTGGATTCTGGTGTTGTGAATCTTGTACATGAAGCTGACCTTTAACCCAAGATCCATTGTTGACCCTTGTGGTTAATATTCACACATTACCTTAGGATGGCTAGTACCTTCTAGTGTAGCCTTCAAGCTTGTGGATATTGTCACTATTGAATAGTGACAATAAAGGACTTCCCCTACCACATGCTTCGGCAGATGTTCTTTGATGGAACCAAATAGATCACGACAAGAGTACTCCTCGAGAGTCTCATATCTATACTCGTGACCCTGCCACACCTTACCCCTTCTCTGCATTGGTTTTCGGAAGATTGTTGACTTATGCATCCACATCTCGGGATTCTAACCTGAGCATGTTCTTTTTCCCTTATTGCTTTTCGACCTTTGTCTACTAGTTGGTAGCCAAGTAGTAAATGTGCATCGATGTTCTCCAATGCAAGATACTCTTGTGGTCCGTCATGAAAAACCATTTCGGGATGTCAGGAGAAACAAAACTCTGGTACCTCGTAGTATCTAGGACCAGGTCAAAGTGTTGTAATCCGCAGATTAAGATGCATTGAGCGTCTCTCATCCATTCTACCTTAAAGTATCACCCTCTTTCAAACTAAGAGATCGTGCTAAGTTTCATGACCCCTTAACAAAGTGATACTCTGACACATATTTACCCACCCTTACTCGATCTTTCGCGCTCGTGAGTGCTGCGTGTGTGTAATAATGTGGCCATATGAGATTCTTAGCAATTATTATTGTCTAGAACTCTAAGGACATTTGTGTCATTCGTAGCATGATTGGTTAACCCTATCACTAAGCGAAGCTTGACTGTGCTACCAAGTTTGTTATTCTGGTGCACTCTCTTCGGTCTAAGAGTTAGGCTTGTGTCGAAGCTCTAAGACTATGTCTGCTTGCCTTACCAAGCAAGTTACCTCTCGAACTAAGTGACATATCGATGGTTCGTGATATTCTAGATGTCTACTAGAAGTATCCCCATGTTGCCACATGACCGTGTTGTCAAGTTCTTGAGCAAGCAAGTTCTCTGAACTTCTCTTTTCTCTAAGGATCTATACTGGATACCCCTGAACTAGTTGGTTGAGCTTAAACAACAACTTGGAGAGTTGTAAGACAAAAGTTCTACTCGACTTTGTTCCTTCTTAAAGGGATGTCTAGTTTTTTTCATGCTGAAGAAAGAAAGTATTTCCTCTGTGGATATGTTATCTTCCCCCACCTTTGATTTGATTTGGGTTATTGTCAAATCAAACTTAGTTCCAAAGACTATCTTGATGATGTTACTACTTGTGATGTTTCACTTGAGTACATCTTCGCGTCCTTTGATCTGATCAGTATTTTTTGCCTTGTTCAAGAAACATATAAGTCCATCTTCTTGGAGTGTCTCGATAAGTTTGTTGTTGAGCCCATCAATGAAATTCTTATCCTTTCCATGTTAGACTAGATTTATGTGGAACAATTGGCATTAATATTGGAAAATTTCGAGAACCATCTTTGAGTCATCTCAAAGTATGTGTTCTGGATGTTAGAAGTAACCTTCTCTAATTCACCTGCAATTGTTGAAAGATGTCGCAGTGGATTTGGGAAGAGTTATCTTCCTTTCCTTAAGGATACATGTGTGTTTTATTGTTAGCACTTTATATGTATGCAGTTGTATTTCGACAAGTTGTAAATACATGGGTCTAGCAATCTAGCTCAGTCTTTTGGAGCTTGAAACCGTAGTGTCATGAGAACCTAGTAACTTTACCTTTGTGGTAAATGTTGCACACTTTCTATTCGGACATGCTGAGTCTGAAGTATCATACCGCCTAACCAAAGTTGAATCTCAAGTAGCAATGATGGTTGGTGTTTCCCAAGGTTTGACATAAGTCTCTTTGTAAATCTGGCAAGATTGATGTAATGGTTGACACACTTAGACAGAAAGAACTTTTGTCATATTCTCTTGATTCAGCAATGACAACCACTCTTCATGAGGCTTCCTCTATAATTCGAATATAGGAGTTGTGCTCATGGTTTCCTTTGTCTACGAAGTACGAACTTTATTTGATGTTTGATTTCTCGAACATCAAGGAGAACATTTAAAGTGGTGTTGCTAGATGTCTCTCGGTCGATCCTCGAGACCCTTTTATAATGGCAAGCATTTTGTTGTGCCAAATAATTGAAGTCTAAGAATGAAGTTTCTTTTTCTCATGTCATCAGGAATCTTCTTAACTATTCATCTTAGGGGTGCAAAGTGACATCATGATCTATGGCAAAGATTTGATAAATCTGGATGAATAAAGAGTTTCCTTCGTTTTCTTTCGCATGTTTTAAGAGTGACTACGATTTTAGTAATCAAAAGTTTCTCTTGTTACATGTTCCTTGTGACTCTTATGAGTCCTCTCCTCCAAAACACCTTTCTGTCTTGGCCATCTGTTGAATGAAAGAGTGACCCTTTTGTTTCAAAAGTAGTTCAACAACTTGGTTTTGTTGATACATATCTCTACAACTTGAAATATCTACTTAAGTCTTTTAGTAGAGGTTATTTACTGAAGTCTGTGGTCATGTTCGTTCTGTTGAAACCTACCTTCTCAGAAGCTTATATCTTCTGTGAGTTCCATGGTCTCAATCCTTATGAAGACCATCTAGCTAACAACCTGAAACCATCTCCTCTTGTTTCCTCTGTTACCTTGTCGTGTTTCGTGTTTGTCATCTCAGAGTTGTTTCTGAACACTCCATCCATGAGTTTACCATGATATGCTCGGTTTGTTGTTTAGTGTGTTCCCTCTTATATTTAGAGTGACACTGTTCCTTTCTCTCTCTGTCTCTTCCTACCTTTGGAATCTTGGGTCGAGATTCTCGTAAGGGGCAATGAGCTGTAACACCCCAGTTTTTAGTAAATATTATATTAGGGTTTTGTTTGTTCATCATGAGCATCATTCCTTAAAAATGCATACAAGAAAAATAAGATAAAACACTAAACCCTAATCCTTACTCTCTTGAATACTTATTCAAATGGTTTTGAAAATATTTGAAAAGTACCAAAATGTGGAGCCCAATTGGTTATGAGGGCCCCAAAATAGTTTGTGTATTTTATGAAAGCTTCTGGTATTTTGAAAATATTCAGAACATAATTCAAAATGAATTGCAAAAGATAAATTACAAAACAGGAAAAAGAAAAAGATTCTGATAAAAAAAGAAAGCCAAGAAGCCAACCAGGCCGCAACCCAGCAACCCCTTTCCCTCTCTTCCTTTTCTTGTGGCCCACCTTGGCCCAACCGAAGCCCACACCTGGCCCATACACCTTCGTTCTTTTTCTACCTTTCTTCTTCATCGGCATAAGGACGTCGGCGAGGAGAGCAGCTGCGTGTCTACGCTGGCGTCGTCCCCGCCTCGCCGTGAATCCCGCTGCAAGGAGATGCACGCTACCGACGCTGCCGTCGTCTATAAGACCCCCTGCCGCCGTTGGTCCATCCTTATCCTCTCCTCTTTCCCCATTTCCCCTCTCTGGCCAAACCCTAGCTCCGGCTCGCCGTCGTTTCTCGCCTCCTCTCGTTGTTCCGAGCTCATAGGCGTGACCGATGTGGTCGACTCCGTCGATTTCCCCCACCCGCTTGAGACGGTGTGCTCCAAGAAGCCCCAATCGAGCCCTCCCCTGAAGCTCCGGACACCGCCTCCGCCGCTGATTCCAGCCACCCCGGACGTCGATGTCAAGTTTGTCGCGCTCCTGGTGAGATTCTGAGGCTCAAGGTGATCTCTGTTTGCTCGCTTGCTTGTCGTGTCTTTGCAAGCGCCGCCGCCGCTCGTCGTCGTATGCCTTGCTCCGATGACCATCTTGAGGCGGCGCTGCCATATCTAGGTTCCCCATCAAGAGGCGCGTCGAACGCGACCACCCGCGCGTGCTGGCTCGCCCTGTGTCCTCGCCTGCGACCACCGTCCGACGTGGATGCGGTGGTGACGTCACTACGACGTCATGCTAGCGTGGCCCATGGGTCCTCTAACCGCCAGCGTGGCTTGCTGATGTGGTCTTGGCCCACCGGTCAGCCACAGAGGCTAGCAGAGGCCCTAGTGAGAAAAGTTTTAAGCTGTGCGCTGATGTCATCCTGATGCATTAAATCAATTTAAATTGGTTTAATATTTTCATAAAATGAATAAAACTTGTAAATTCAATAACTAATTATGTATAAGTCAGAAAAATAAAAATAATATATCAAAATGTTCAGAAAAATGAGAACTACCTATTTAAGATATAATCATGCATTGATAATCAACTTCCATGACAAGTATAATTAGAAGAACATAGTAACCCCTCTCATACACATCCGGAGTTTCCTCGAGTTAGGGTTTTCACCCCTCGGAACCCCGATTAAACTGTCGAGCATGCCTTAGGGTTACTTTTCAATACAATTTTACTTGTCATATCATCATCTTGCTTGAGCATTGCATCGATGCCATGTGTTAATTGTTTCACTTTCTTTCCGGTGTTTGGTTCTTTCCGATAGAATACGATATCGAGATCGAGATCAACACCGTTGAAGATCGAAGATCGACGAACAATACTTGACCAACTATAACCAAGTCAAGTACAAGGCTCTCGAAGATCTGCTTATTGGTTATCAACTGGCAAAGGCAAGCATAGCATCACCATGATATAATCCTACGTTTTTGAAAGCATTTCAATGCCTGCCATGATGCATACGATTCTACTGTGGTCTTTTATTGATAGATAGAGTGTCCTATCTGTTGCATTACTCCCTTTGAGCTTATATTACCTGATCCACTGCTCCTAGCATAACTAGGTTTGGCTTGTGTGCATTGCTAGAGCTTTTATATGTGTCCTTCTTAGCCATGCATAGCTGTCAGTGCTGGTTCATCCAGATGATGTATCAGAAGCAGAGAATCTAGTATTACATGAGAATGTGATGATATGAGATCGGCGATATGATATTAAACATGCTAAGGCTTGTATGGGAGGCCATGGTGGGATGTGGTTTTTCTAGTCCCATGCTCGCCACCACTAGGACCTGAGTTCTTGCCTTTGGAACCAAGACGAGCGTACAACCACACGGGGCCTGGACAACCTCATGACTAACTAACTTGTCTAGTAGATTCCATGAGTCACATAGTTCGGGCGTTCCATTCGACATGCATTCTGGATCTTCTCGAGGGTGGTGAAGGACGTGCATTCATAATAGGTAGGTAAGAGTGGCTGAGGTTGCTTGGGGTAGATAGCGCCCCTGGTAAACCAACCTCACATCACATCTCTAGGGACCGGCTTCGGGACTTGACCCGTTACGGCGGAACCATCCTTAGGGCGTGACTCATGGTCTCGGCGAAAGCAAGGTAAAGGTCGTGGTCAATCACCCTCTGTTAGCACACCAAGGAAGTGTGTCAAGTGGCATTAAGAGTCGGTTGGTACGTGTGGGTAAAGTTGCACACCCCTGCAGGGTAATAATATTTTCGAAAAGCCATGTTCACGGTTATGAACGACTTGGAGACCGGACTCAAGATCATAGATAACATTAACCTAATCGTAAAACTTGGCAGTTCAACGTGTGCTTAAGGATGCTTCCTCATGGGTACGAGGGGGTGATCCTAGATAGGGTTCAGATGATGATGATGATTTGATGGATATGAAAGAGATGATGATGAATACTTTAGAGATTTTTCTCTCTTATCCCCTTTTAAAATATTCTGAGTAGATGAGCTTCTTCTCCCTCTTGTTTTATAAACAAAGATGGCTTTATGCAAAACAACTCCACCAGCCATAAGTCTTGCGGAGTACACCCTGCACTCACCCTTGCTTTGTTGATACTTTTGGCAGAGTAGGTGTTCCCTTGAAGATGAGTTCCGTACTACATCGACATCGACGGTAGCTTGGGGTTCCCGGCCGGCAGCCTGGAATCTCTGGGCTGGGATGTCATCGTTATGCTTCAGGCCTCTTAGGCCATTGTTAAGTTTTCTATACTTAATAGAATAATTTGTATTTCGTTGTTTGATGTTTGTGGTCAGTGACCTCTGCTTGTAATTGGTTCTATGCTCAGCTATTGGTTTGCTGTAATAATTTTTGTGTCGTAGGGTCACTGTTGTGTTACCGATTCTTCACTAGATATTCTCGAGCTCAAGGGTAAGCTTATGTTAGACAGAGGTCTGTGATTTGTTTAGCCCTGATCCCGGGGGTGTCACATAAGCCACAAGGGGCTATTTATAATACTAGGGGAGAAAGGGGTAGGTAGAAGGAATATACCAGGGAATCAAACCTGAAATAGTGCGTAGAGTGGCAATTTGGTAGTAAGTTAGGTAGTGTCGGGTCTGGCGCCGGATGGATCGTCATGGGGCTGGACTGGTTCAACGGTGTTGGACATGTGACGCGTCTTTTGGCAAGGCACTGGTTTGTTCGGCGGGAGGTTAGGCGAGTTGGGCCTGGCGCCAAGATGGTCTGGCGGTGGATCCGGCAGCGCTGTCCTGGCATCAGAAGCCTTCTTCTGCCTCCACTTCCATGCTTCTTGCTTGGGCGTCTTGGCTCATGGGGTATCATTGTATTCTCCTCTTGGAATCATGGTCATAGGCCTGTTCATACCATAGGCACTCGGTCTCAAGTATGATACCATTCAAGTGATGATCAACAGAATACAAGTGATGGAGTGAATTCACCTTTGTAGGAATGATTGGTGTGACATGATGTGAACCAATGGTGATTGCCATGTGTTGTACTATATCAAAACCCCAGCCTTTGTGTAAATCGATGCATATGGCTCTTTATTGCAAATTTATTGGAGAGTTTTACACCTTATTACAACTAATGGATCACTCAAAGTCTCAACATGTATCATCCAAATGAAAACGACTAAAAGAGGACGACGTTGTATCATATTGATAGCAGCCGCCTCTGAGATCGCTGCTGCGAGTCGCTTCTTATACCGCCAGGTGCACCGACTGTAAAAATCCCATGCGACCATCCCTAAACGGTTGTACCCAATATCCATGGCCGGCTGCTTGTCCCCTGGCTGGAGATATGCCCACATATGGATCCAATGTGTATCCATAGGAATAAACTGCAAAATAAGTTGGAAAACTTGTTTTGTTAAAGATAAAATCATTTTGGACATTCCATATATCCCAAAGTAAGGCACACACACCGACTCGAATGTGGTCCTTAAATTTTTTTGGAACACCATTAGGCCAATTCCCAACTAGATTTGTGATGTTAATAGGGGGAGATATATTGAATGTCATATGAACTATCCGGAAAATAACTCTTGCGAATGGGCAAGAAATAAAGAGATGCTTTATTGTTTCCTGCTGGTCACAAAAGCAACATTTTATACACCCTTTCCAATTTTGTTTAGCTAAATTATCCTTAGTTAGAATCTCTTTCCTATAAAGGAATCACATAAAAATTCTAATTTTTAGTGGTACTCTTAACCTCCAAATGTATTTCTTTAAGTATCATGTATTCCCATTAAGAACATCAAGGTACATGGACCGCACAGAGTAACGTCCCCGTTATCATTTTAATGAATTTTCATTAGGCGTGTGACAAGATGAATCCACCTCTCCCATATGTTGCCTGACAATGATCTCATAAAACCTATGTTTAATGGAGACGATGCAAGAACATGTGCAACAGTTACATTTTTGTGATGGACAGTACTATAAAGATTTGGATATTGGTTGCTCAGGGACTTATCCCCTAACCATGTATCCTCCCAAAATCTAGTATTATGTCCATTACCAACCTCTAAATAACCTCTTAAAAAATCATATTTAACATTCATAAGTCCTTTCAAGAAGGGTGAGTCAGTTGACTTTGCTGAGATCTGAGAAAGACTTTTAGTTTTTAGTTATTTATTATGCAATAGCTCATGCAAAACACTTTGTTCATTCATAAGTTTATATAAACACTTTCTAAGTAAACTTTTACTCTTTAATTCTAAAACCTCCATTCCTCCCCCCCCCCCCCCCTCCCTTGGTATTTCGGTCGACTTATCAAATTCCATTTGGTTAATCTATACTTTTTTGTGACCATCACTTTGCCAAAAGAATTGAGATCTAACAAAATCAAGCCTCTTTCAAACCCCTTTTGGTATTTCTAAAAACAAGAGCATGAACATGGGCAGGCTTGCTAAGTATAAATTAATGAGAATCAAGGGATCATTGTATGAAAGCATCTTGTCTATCCAACTAGCAAGCTTATTTTCAAAACGGTCTTCAACGGGCTTCCATTCATCATTTTTGTGAACGGGTTATGTGGCAGAAAAATCCTACGTTGGAACACCCTAACTGCCCAAATATATCTAGGAGTAATGCAGTAATGTCCGGAGCTTCATATACATACCATTATAGTCCGAAAACGGTTAACATTCCGTTAAACATGGTTGATATAGTCATACTCGTAGCCAACGTCAAGGTCGCGAAGCTCCTCGCAAGTCACCTGTTGCTCCATCTTGCAGCAGTCTGACTCACGACATCCAAGGTGCCACTATTGGCAGCACCCTCGAGGTTTTTACACACATACAGTATACGATGAAGACCTTCGGATCCCTAAACCCTTTCGGGAGTGCGGAAGTAGATCTCTGGCTTGGAATCCCAACAGCACAACATCGTGCTGCATGTACGACGTCTATTGCGTGTATAGTTCTTTCTTGGGACCGTGCCAACACAAGAAGACAACTAGAGAGAGAGGGAAGAGAGAATTCTCTAAGGAAAATTCCTTAGAAAATATCTGAATTATTGTGTGCTTATTCCCACCCATGGGCACCCCTTTATATAGATGGAGGGGGTGCCCTCCCCTTTGGGTGCCCCATGTGGGACTAAAATATTGGAGGAAAAGGGCAAAAGGAGGGGTTGGCTGGCTAAGCCAATGGGTGGCCGGGTAGGCCACCACGCCAGCCCAGCACAGCATCAGCTAGCATAGCAGCCCGTGGTGGCCAGTGCATAGGTGGGGCATGGCCTGCTAGCGCAGCGACAACGGCTGCTCGGGTGGGCCAGCTCTCCCCCGGTGGCCCAGCAGTGCGGCTATGCCCAACGCAATAGCTGGTGGCCCGGGATGGAACGGCCAGCGTGCGTGGACCGCTAGGCAGCCTACATTTGTGGCAACATCTCCAGCCCGGGTGAGCCAGCTTGCGGCCGCGTCCCGCCTGCACAAGGTGTGGTGTCCAACACCCTGCCGCCTTGAACGACGCTTAGTGCATGTGCGCCTGTTGCTCACCTGGGCCGGTCATGTACGGCCCGGTTTGTTGTGGTGTTGTTTATGTCCTTTTTCAGGGTGGCTTTTTCCTAGGCCAAATCCCTCCGGGGTTTGGGCCTATTGAGGAAGTTACCCTACAAATTTTAATTTTAATATTTATTTAGTATATATTAATTTATAATTAATATATATTAAATGCATATTATAAATTTCCATTTATCTGAAACACCTTCTGGTCTTTTCCTTTCTTTCTTTCTCCGAATAACTACGGATCTCTCTTCGAAACGATTTCGGCTTTCTCATTCTCTACTATCATTCTAACATATAGAAGATCTATAGCTCATCGTACCCTTAAGTGTATTTCTCCACGGCTCGGGTAATGACACATACATGATTTCTATCAATGATCAATAGCGGGAGTGGTATGCTCATGACCCTTGTTCATTCCACGATGACAGTGTCGTCTGAACCGTAAACGACGAATCAAATTCCCTTTATTTCTTCAATATAACTTGTCTGAGATCTGATTAGCGGTATCACATACCTTATTCAATCTCGTTACCAACAAGTTATGTTTTACTTGTTCTCGTGATATTACACCCTCAAGACCTAGTCACATGTTGTTGACATTATGCATGTAATCTCACCAAGTCGGCCATATGTATCTGATACGTTGGAAACGTATCTATAATTTTTTATGCTCCATGATTGTTTAGTATCTACTTTGCTTTACTTGTCCACACTTTGAGGTGCTTTTTACATGTTTTCTGGTACTAACCTATTAACAAGTTGCAACAGTGCCAGATGCCAGTTTTCTGCTGTTTTTGGTTTTAGAAAAGTTAGTAAATAAATATTCTCGGAATTGGACGAGACAATCTTCAAAGTCAATTACTTTCTATGGGGAACAAGAAGTCTAGAGGAGAGCTGGAGAGGACGGCCAGGGGGCCAGACCCACCCCAGGCGCAGGGGCAGGTGGGCCCACGCCAGGCTAGGGTTTGGTGGCCCTGGCCGCCTCCCGGTCTCTCCCCTTCGCCTATAAGAAGCCCCTGATGCAGAAACCCTGAGGACCCGATCAGAAATCCACGAAACCGTCTGTAGCCGCCGCCACCATCGTCCCTAGATTGG
Organism: Avena longiglumis; assembly: GCA_030063025.1. Taxonomy (NCBI): domain Eukaryota; kingdom Viridiplantae; phylum Streptophyta; class Magnoliopsida; order Poales; family Poaceae; genus Avena; species Avena longiglumis. The sequence continues at coordinate 124,756,811 of CP125973.1, read as the reverse complement.
GGGGGTCTGAAGTTCTTCCCGGCACCCTGTCGAAGGGGAGATCATCCCAGAGGCCTTCTCTCCGGTATGATTCATGAGTAGTTCCACCTTGGACTATGGGTCCATGTAGTAGCTAGATGGTTGTATCTCCTCCTTTGTGCTTTCATGTATAGATCTTGTGAGCTCCATTCATGATCAAGATCTAATCTATTTGTAATCATGCATGTTGTGTTTGCGGGGATCCGATGGATATTAAGATTATTATGTTGGTTTGATTAATGGTTTTATCTTTATGATTCTATCATGTCTGTTTTGTTTATGATCTTGCATGCTCTCCGTTGCTAGTGGTTATGTTGGCCAAGTAGTTGGTAGTGACTCCAAGAGGGGGTATTTATGCTCGATAGTGGATTCATGCCTCTAGTTTCCAAGGCAAGTGACAGAAAGCTCTTCGGTTGTAGATGTATTGTTGCTACTAGGGAGAAAACAACGGTCTCTTGCTCATGGAACATGTGGACTGTTTATCTTACACACTTTGCTTAAAGCAGTTGTCTGTTGCTTGCAACTTAATACAAGAGGGGGTTCGGATGATAACCTGAAGGTGGACTTCTAGTCATAGATGCAGTTGGATGACGGTCTATGTATATTTTTGTATTGCCGAATCAACCTCATAGGATCTTTCTGTTGGAAATATGCCCTAGAGGCAATAATAAATATGTTATTATTATAATTCTTGTTCATGATAAAGTTTATATTCCATGTTAGAATTGTATTAAGCGGAAACTTTGATACTTGTGTGGTTTATGAACAACACCGTGTCCCTAGTACGCCTCTATGGCCTAGCTCATTGATTAATGATGGTTAAGGTTTCCTAACCATAGACATGAGTTGTCGATTAATAATGAGATCATGTCATTGGGAGAATGATATGATGGACAGACCCAAATTAAGCAGAGCAATTAGATCGTGTCATCGTGTTCATCTTTGCGAAGCTTTTCCTATGTCAAATATTGTATTCCTTAGACCATGAGATAATGCAACTCCCTGGTATCGGAAGAAAGCTTTGAGGTCATCAAACGTCATCCTATGAGAGGGTGATCATAAAGGTGTCTCTCAGGTGATCGGAAAGTACTTGTTGGGTTGTATGTATCGAGATGGGATTTGTCCCTCCCAAGTCGGAGAGATATACTTCGGTCCCACTCGGTAATCAATATCAACACCGCTTGCAAGCACGTGGTTAAGGAGTTAATCACAAAGTGATATCGGATTACGGAACGAGTAAAGTACTTGCTGTGAACGAGATCGAACTAGGTATGCCGATACCGACGATCGAATCTCGGGCAAGTAAAATATCGCGTGACGAAGGGAATATATATATGGGATTAATTGAATCCTGGCATCATGGTTCATCCGATATGATCATCGATGAGTATGTGGGAGTCAATATGGGTTTCCAGACCCCGTTGTTGATTATTGATAGAAGATCATGTCTGCATATTCTCGAACCCATAGGGTCACACACTTAACGTGTCTCGATGCTAGGATAGAATGGATAATTGATTTATGAGTTTTTGTTCGGAGTCTCGGATGAAATCCATGATGTCACGAGAGGTTCCGGAATGGTCCGGAGAATAAGATTCATATAAGGCAAAGCAGTTTTTGGATTTCAGAATTGTTTCGGATTGTTCGGTATTGTACAGAAGCTTCTAGAACCGTCCGAAGTGGGACCAACGTGGCCCCACTTGTCGGGAGGGGGCATGGGCCTACGAGGGAGTGCCCTGGTCACATTGGGCAAGGGGCACAAGGCCCCATAGGCCAAGCCGGCCAAGCCCTAGGGGAAACCCTAGGGAGAGCTTCTAGAAGGAGGGGGAAAACTTGCCCCCCACTCCAACCCTTGGGGCCGCCGCCCTAGGGCTTGGAGGAGGGGCCAAGGGGGCCAGCCAGCCCCCTATATATAGAGGGCAGGGGCGCAGCCCTCCTTCCCGACTCCTTCAACCCTAGCCGCCATACTGCTGCCCTCCAGATCTCTCTCTCTCTCCCGACTGCGCGTAGGCGAAGCCCTGCCGCAGAAACTCTCCACCTTTGCACCACACCGTCGTGTTGTAGATCCAATCTATATATCCACCCCACTTGCTGGACCGAGGAAGGAGGAGACATCGAGGTGCCGTACATGTGCATCTCTCGGAGGCATCGCCACTTGCGGTGTTGGATCGGATCGGATCTCGAGGAGGAGAAGCTAGTACGACTACATCAACCACGTTCCGTTGAATGTTCCGCTGTACGAATCTTCAAGGGTATGAAGATCTTATCTATCCCCCTCATTGTTTGCATCTCCTAGATTAGATCTTGGCTTTTCCGTTCGCATCCGTAGATTTTTTTTGATTTACTATGCTGTGAAACCCTTCAGTGGTATCAGAGCTAGATCTATGTGTAGATGTGTTTCACGAGTAGAACGCAACATGCTTGTTGATGTTTTCTGTTGCAAGCCTCTTGTTTGTGTACTTCTTATGACGCGAGGTAGTGAGATAGAAGCGGTCCAGGCCAACTTTACGCGACCTCGTTCGCGAGACCGGTTCCGCACTTGGCGTGTGGCTTGTTCCACACATGCGGCTGGTGGATGCCAGTTTCTCTCACTATAGTTATCATGGGATTTACACCGGATGTTGGCAACCATAATATCACCGTTGTGGCTTTCCGTAGGTAAGAATCGTTCTTATCTTGTTACTCCCATAAGCCACGTAAAACATGCAACAACAAAGTAGAGGCGTCTAACTTGTTTTTGCAGGGCTTGTTTCTGTGATATGGTATGGCCCAAGATATGATGTGTATGTTGTATGCAATGATCATGTTTTGTAATATTTCACGACTTGCATGTCGATGAGTACACAACCTGCAGGAGCCATATGGTTGTCTTTATAATTGTGTATGACCTGTGTGTCAACTTCTTATATGCCATGTAATAGCTTTGCTTTATCGCTAAGTAGTTAGCAATAGTTGTAGTTGCCATTCGTGGTGGAGGCAATCATGGTGGAGTGATGGAGATCATGTTGGCACGCACAAGATGGAGATCATTGCGCGGAGATTGGCTATACCATGTCACATAAAATTATATGCATGTGATTTTTATCCTTTTATGTATCTTATTATGCTTAGATCGCGACGGTAGCATTATAAGATGATTCCTCACTTAAAGATCAAGATAAAACTGTGTTCTACCCATATATGCACCGTTGCGAAAGTTCGTCGTGTTCAAGCATCACGTGATGATCGGGTGCTATAAACTCTACGTTCACATACAACAGGTGCAAGCCATTTTTGCACACGCGGAAATACTTGGGTTTGACTTGACGAGCCTAGCATGTACAGACATGGCCTCGGAACACACGAACCAAAAGGTTAAGCATGAGTCATATGAATGATATGATCGACACTTTGTTGTCCACCATTGAAACCACATCTCTTCTCGTGAAAATCGGATTAGGTGTGGTGAATTTGGATCATGTTCACTAAACAACTTGAGGGATGTTGAATTTAGTGGGAGTTCATTTAGTAATTTGATTAAGTTGAACTAGTTATCATGAACATAGTCTAAATTGTACTTGAAAATTTTGTAGATCAAATGGCTAAGTCCAACTTCAACTTCAACGTTTTTGCTGAGAAAGAAAAACTTAAGAACAATGGGTCTAACTTCACCAACTGGTTCCGCAATCTGAGAATCATTCTCTCTGGCGGACAAAAGGACTATGTCCTTGAGAAAGCGCTAGGTGACGCCCCTGCTATAGATGCGCCGGCTGATGAGAAAGTTGTTTATCAGTCGCGCAAGGATGATTATGGTGTGATTAAGAGCACCATGTTGTTTGCTGTGGAATCGGACCTTCAAAATCGTTTTGAGGAGTTTCCCGGGCCCTTTGAATTCTTGAGGAACTGAAAACTATGTTTCAGACTCAGGCCCGTTCTGAGAGATATGAGATCTCTGAGAAATTCTTTAACTGCAAGATGGAGGAAGGGAGTTCCATTAGTGAGCACGCCATTAAGATGTCGGGCTACACTCAACGCCTTGAGCAACTGGACTGCAAGATTCCAGACGAGCTCAAGATTGACAGAGTTTTGCAATCACTCCCTCCTAGCTACAAAGGTTTTGTAGTTACTCATAATCAGATTGGTTCCACTGATACGATCACTGATCTCTTCGCTAAGCTGAAAGCTGCGGAGGTGGACATCAAGAAAGATAATCATGTGTTGATGGTCAACAAGCCCCCAGCATTAAGAAAGGTAAGGGTGCAAAGAAGTCCTTCAAGAAGGGCAGCGGCAAGCGTGTTGCCCCTACTGAGAAGAAGCTCAAGTCTGGACCTAAGCCGGACACTGAGTGCTTCTATTGCAAGGACAAGGGTCACTGGAAGCGCAACTGTCCGAAGTACTTAGCGGACAAGAAGGCTGGCACCATCAAAGGTATATTTGATATACATGTTATTGATGTTTACCTTACTAGCGCTCGTTGTAGTGCCTGGGTATTTTATAATGGTTCAGTTGCTAATATTTGTAACTCGAAACAGGAGCTACGGAATAGACGGCGGGTAGCAAGGGATGAGGTGACGATGCGCGTTGGCAACGGATCAAGAGTAGATGTGATGGCCGTCGGCACGCTCTCCTTAGTTTTACCTTCGGGATTAGTTTTAAACCTCAATAAATGTTATTATGTGCCTGCGTTGAGCATGAACATCATATCTGGATCGTGTTTATTGCAAGACAGTTATTCATTTAAATCGGAGAATAATGGTTGTTCTATTTATATGAGTAACATCTTTTATGGTCATGCACCTGCAATGAATGGTTTATTTCTTCTGAATCTCGAAAGCAATGAAACACACATCCATAACATTGAGGCTAAGAGATGCAAGGTAGATAGTGATAATACGACTTATTTGTGGCACTGCCGTCTAGGTCATATTGGTGTAAAACGCATAAAGAAACTCCATTCTGATGGACTTTTGGAGTATTTTGATTTTGAATCATTTGACACGTGCGAACCATGCCTCATGGGCAAGATGATCAAAACCCCGTTCTCCGGAATAATGGAGCGAGCAACGGACTTGTTGGAAATCATACATACCGATGTATGCGGACCAATGAGTGTTTCGACGCGCGGTGGTTATCTATATTTTCTCACTTTTACTGATGACTTAAGTAGATATGGGTATATATATTTAATGAAACATAAATCTGAAACATTTGAAAAGTTCAAAGAATTTCAGAACGAAGTGGAAAACCATCGTAACAGGAAAATTAAATTTCTGCGATCCGATCGTGGAGGTGAATATTTGAGTTATGATTTTCTCACGCATCTTAACACAAGCGGAATCGTTTCGCAACTCACGCCACCCGGAACACCACAGCGCAATGTTGTGTCTGAACGCCGGAATCGAACTCTATTATATATGGTGCGATCAATGATGTCTCTTATAGATTTGCCATTATCATTTTGGGGTTACGCATTAGAAACCGCTACATTCACTTTAAACAGGGCACCATCTAAATCCGTTGAGACGACACCGTATGAACTGTGGTTTGGTGCTAAACCTAAGTTGTCGTTTCTTAAAGTTTGGGGATGCGAAGCTTACGTCAAGAAGTTGATGCCAGACAAGCTCGAACCCAAAGCGGAGAAATGCGTCTTCATAGGATACCCTAAGGAAACGATTGGGTATACCTTCTATCACAGATCTGAAGGAAAAGTGTTTGTCGCAAAGAACGGATCCTTTCTTGAGAAGGAGTTTCTCTCGAAAGAAGTGAGTGGGAGGAAAGTAGAGCTAGACGAGGTTATTGAACCTTTTCTTGAGTTGGAGAGTAGCGCAGCACCTGAAATTGTTCCAACGCCGTCTGCACCAACAATAGAGGAAGCTAATGACAAGGATCATGAAGCTTCGGACGATGCTACTGCTGAACGTCGCAGGTAGACAAGGTCGCGTGCCCCTCCTGAGTGGTACGGCAACCCTGTCTTAACTGTCTTGTTAGTAGACAACAGTGAACCTGCAAACTATGAGGAAGCAATGATGAGCCCAGACTCTGAGAAATGGCTAGAGGCCATGAAATCCGAATTGGGATCCATGAGCGAAAACCAAGTATGGACTTTGGTGGACCCTCCTAGCGACCGAAAGGCCGTTGAGTGCAAATGGATTTTCAAGAAGAAAACGGACGCCGATGGTAATGTTATTGTCTATAAAGCACGGCTTGTCGCGAAAGTTTTTCGACAAGTTCAAGGTGTTGACTACGATGAGACTTTCTCTCTCGTAGCGATGTTTAAGTCCATTTGGATTTTATTAGCAATTGCTGCGTTTCATGATTATGAAATATGGCATATGGATGTCAAGACTGCATTCCTCAATGGCAACATTGATGAAGAGTTGTATATGATGCAACCCGAAGGTTTTGTCGATCCTAAGGATGCTGATAAGGTGTGAAAACTTCAGCGTTCCATTTATGGACTGAAGCAAGCATCTCGGAGTTAGAACATTCATTTTGATCAAGTGATCAAGAGCTTTGGATTTGTTCCAAATTGCTACGAAGCTTGTATCTACAAGAAAGTGAGTGGGAGCTCAGTGACATTTTTGGTACTATATGTGGATGACATATTGATTATCAGAAATGACATTGACATGCTTAACGATGTGAAGAGTTATTTGAACAAATGTTTTTCAATGAAAGACCTAGGGGAAGCTACTTATATATTGGGCATCAAAATCTATAGAGATAGACAAAGACGCCTGATAGCTTTAAGCCAAAGTACATACCTAGACAAAGTTTTGAAAAGGTTCAGAATGGATAAGGCAAAGAAAGGTTCAGTGCCTATGTTGCCAGGTAAGATATTGAGCAAGGCTCAGTGTCCAGCTACGGTAAATGATAGAGAAGCTATGAGCAAAGTGCCTTATGCCTCGACCATAGGTTCTATCATGTATGCCATGCTGTGTACTAGACCGGATGTGTCCAATGCTCTTAGTTTGACGAGCAGATACCAAAGTGATCCAGGAGTGGAACACTGGACAGCCGTGAAGGACATCCTAAAGTACTTAAATAGGACTAAAGATTTGTTCTTAGTCTATGGAGGTGATGAACAGCTCGTCGTAAAAGGTTATGTCGATGCTAGTTTCGACACCGACAAGGATGATTCTAAATCTCAGACAGGATACGTTTATATTTTGAATGGAGGAGCTGTGAGCTGGAGAAGCTGCAAGCAAAGCGTGATCGCGGGATCTACAGTAGAAGCGGAATACATGGCTGCTACAGAAGCGTCAAGTGAAGGATTTTGGATCAATAACTTCATCACTGAGCTTGGTGTGGTTCCAAGTGCCTTGGACCCACTAGAGATATTGTGTGACAACACTGGCGCCATAGCACTAGCTAAGGAACCAAGATATCATCCAAAGACCAAGCATATAAACCGCAAGTTTCATATAATTCGAGATTATATAACAGATGGAGATCTGAAGATTAGCAAAGTACATACGGATTTGAATGTCGCAGATCCATTGACTAAACCTCTTCCACGAGAAAAACATGATCAGCACCTTAGTGCCATGGGTGTTAGATTGTTTCCGGATGTAAACTAGATTATTGACTCAAGTGCAAGTGGGAGACTGTTGGAATTATGCCCTAGAGGCAATAATAAAGATGTTATTATTATAATTCTTGTTCATGATAAAGTTTCTATTCCATGCTAGAATTGTATTAAGCGGAAACTTTGATACTTGTGTGGTTTATGAACAACACTGTGTCCCTAGTACGCCTTTATGGACTAGCTCATTGATTAATGATGGTTAAGGTTTCCTAACCATAGACATGAGTTGTCGATTAATAATGAGATCATGTCATTGCGAGAATGATATGATGGACATACCCAAATTAAGCAGAGTAATTAGATCGTGTCATCGTGTTCATCTTTGCGAAGCTTTTCCTATCTCAAATATTGTATTCCTTAGACCATGAGATAATGCAACTCCCTGGTATCGGAAGAAAGCTTTGAGGTCATCAAACGTCATCCTATGAGAGGGTGATCATAAAGATGTCTCTCAGGTGATCGGAAAGTACTTGTTGGGTTGTATGTATCGAGATGGGATTTATCCCTCCCAAGTCGGAGAGATATACTTCGGTCCCAGTCGGTAATCGATATCAACACCGCTTGCAAGCACGTGGTTAAGGAGTTAATCACAAAGTGATATCGGATTACGGAACGAGTAAAGTACTTGCTGTGAACGAGATCGAACTAGGTATGCCGATACCGACGATCGAATCTCGGGCAAGTAAAATATCGCGTGACGAAGGGAATATATATGGGATTAATTGAATCCTAGCATCATGGTTCATCCGATATGATCATCGATGAGTATGTGGGAGTCAATATGGGTTTCCAGACCCCGCTGTTGATTATTGATAGAAGATCATGTCTGCATATTCTCGAACCCATAGGGTCACACACTTAACGTGTCTCGACGCTAGGATAGAATGGATAATTGGTTTATGAGTTTTTGTTCGGAGTCTCGGATGAGATCCAGGACGTCACGATAGGTTCCGGAATGGTCCGGAGAATAAGATTCATATAAGGCAAAGCAGTTTTTGGATTTCGGAATTGTTTCGGATTGTTCGGTATTGTACCGGAAGCTTCTAGAACCTTCCGGAGTGGGACCAACGTGGCACCACTTGTCGGGAGGGGCGTGGGCCTACGAGGGAGTGCCCTAGTCACATTGGGCCAGGGGCACAAGGACCCATATGCCCAGCCGTCCAAGCCCTAGGGGAAACCCTAGGGAGAGCTTCTAGAAGGAGGGGGAAAACTTGCCCCCCACTCCAACCCTTGGGGCCGCCGCCCTAGGGCTTGGAGGAGGGGCCAAGGGGGGCGGACATCCCCCTATATATAGAGGGCAGGGGTGCAACCCTTATTCCCGACTCCTTAAACCCTAGCCGCCATACTGCTGCCCTCCAGATCTCTCTCTCTCTCTCTCTCTCTCTCTCTCTCTCTCTCTCTCTCTCCCGACTGCGCGTAGGCGAAGCCCTGCCGCACAAACTCTCCAACTTTGCACCACGTCGTCGTGTTGTAGATCCAATCTATCTCTCCACCCCACTTTCTGAATCGAGGAAGGAGGAGACGTCGAGGTTCCGTACGTTTGCATCTCTCGGAGGCATCGCCACTTGCGGTGTTGGATCGGATCGGATCTCGAGGAGGAGAAGCTAGTACGACTAGATCAACCACGTTCCGTTGAACGTTTCGCTATGCGAATCTTCAAGGGTATGAATATCTTATCTATCCCCCCTCGTTGTTTGCATCTCCTAGATTAGATCTTGGCTTTCCCGTTCGCATCCGTAGAATTTTTTTTGATTTACTATGCTGCGAAACCCTTCACTTTCTGACTAGTAATTGCATTGTTATGCCTTGCTCAGTTCCTGTCAATTGCCCTGCTGTAATTTGTTTACCCTTCATGCCATGTTGTTTATTTAAGGAGAGCACCTCTAGTGAACTATGGACCCCGGTCCAATATTTACCATTGATACATCTTCCACTGTTACTTGTTTACTTGCTGTAAACCATTACCTTCCACACCATACATTTAATCATTTGTTACAGCAAACCGGTGAGCTTGACAACCTCACTGATTCGTTGGGGCAAAGTCTTGAGTTTGTGTTGTGCAGGTCTCCGCGTTGCTAGAAACACTTGTGTGACGTTTCCTTCCTCCCACTGGTTCGATAACCTCGGTTTCTTACTGAGGGAAACTTGCTGCTCTGCTGCTTCATACCTTGCTCTTGGCATTTCCAACGAAGCGTCCCACGACAAGTATTGGGCGCCATCAAGCTATTTTCTGGCGCCGTTGTCGGGGAGTCTAAGGACGTCTTCACTAGGGGAGTCATTCACTTCCTTTCTCTTTACTTTGTTTTTAGTTTGATTTGTTTCTTTTGCTTGGTTTTGTTTGCCTCTTTTCAAAAGACCCAAAAAAAAATAGTTCCTTGCTCTAGCTCACCATGTTGTTCCCCAAGTTCACCATGAAAGATCTTGCAATAGGTAGTGGCTCCATAATTGGGAAAGATAATATTGAGGAATTATTTAATTATGTTAGCAAGAATGAGGATATTGAGGATAAATCTATAGCAGAGCTTGCTCCTAATTATGAGATTGCTGTAACTCTTTAGTTCCTATGTTGGAGGCTAGGTTTGTTAGCCTTAACCCCTTCATACAATTCTTGTTCCTAAAACTAAAAGAAGAGAAGAATGCTGAAAAAAGGGAATTCATCCTTGAAAATTTATCAAAAGAATTCCATGATGTTGCTAGGGAGGCCAAAAAGGTTATTGAACGTTTCAATATGCTTGGTTCAAGTGTAGATGTTGTGGGTATTTCTGATAAAACTAAGCCTAGAGAGGAATTCAATATACCCATACCCTTTAAGCTTGTTGGAATGCATGAAGCCTTTGAAAAGAACTTTGATTGGATTGCTCCTAAAATTTTTTTGATGAAGGTAGTAGACTGAAGAGAGATGAGAAATGATCCTCCAAAACTCATTTGGATGAGATACCTTTTATAGTTGAAGGTTTTGCAAGTATAAATGTTAATGCTTCATTTGAAAATACTTGATTCTTCTTGCTTCTTGTGCCTAACTTAAAGGCGTTAAAGAAAAGTACTTGTTGGGAGATAAACCAAGAGTTTCCTTGAGTCTTGGAAGTTATTACTTCTGTAATGACCTCTCCTTATCCTTTTTGTTTGCTTTTTGTGCCAATAATGACCCCTAATGAGAGGGAAATAAGATTTGGGAAGTTGCTGTCCTGAAACAGATTTCTGTCCTCCACCAAAAATATTCGTGAGGAGGCTCAGTAGCTTGGAATGAGCTCAAAATTTACGAATAGATCCCCCAGTATGTTATATAAATTTAGTTAGTTCAACACTTTTTGATTTGAGCAATATAAGATGTTCGAAAAAAATCGTTTCTACCTGCTGGTATGTTTTGACAGATTTCTGTCATTATTTGCATTTGATTTTTATTGATTCCTTTTTGAGTTCTCTTCAGGTAAATTGAGATTTTTGAAGGAGTTACTACAGTATCTTGTGTTTTTAGTGAAAATCCTTGTTGTTCCAAAGCTTTTCCAGTGGTCTAATATCTTTTGAATAAGCTAATGTTGCTAATGAAGATTGTGTGAAGTTTTGTATGAAGGAAAAATTTCAGGTGTAGAGAGAGAATGATGCAATGAGATGAAGAATGGACAAAAGATCAATCTTGGGGATGACACAGTGGTGTCACCCCAAAAAATATCCAAGAGATACAAGCGTCAAAGCTTGGGGATGCCCAAGGCATCCCCTTCTTCATCAATAAAAAGCTTAGTTCTCTCTAGACACTTCGTTTTTATTGTTTCATGCACAGTTATATTGTTTTTGGAGCGTCTTAGTTTTAGTTTGCTTTGCTTAGTTTTTTTAGTTTTCTTTAGTAGTTTGGACCCCCGTTCTCGCTGTGTTGTTTTGCAAATAAGGTTGCTTGGTGTTTGGAAAGGAGTAGTAAGTTCTTCCTTGAAGTGCAAGAGGAGCTTGCATTAACTGTGACTTAGACTTTAGCATGACATGCTAGCTGTTGGTTTAGCATTATGCTTAGTGTTTATTGCTATAGCATGTCTTGTTCCAAACAATTGGGATTGCTTAGTGTGCCTTTAAGAAATTATGCGTTGTTTTAGCATGCAAAAGCATAGTATTGTGGTATTCTCCTTTGATGTTTTGCTTGGGTTGACTTGGCACATGCTCACACCATGTTATGACTATGAAAAGTCACCATTAGCCTCTATGATCATTTAGTCTTTGACTTGTAGTACCACTCTTTGCTTTGATTAGTTTGCTTTGCTGCACTGCATGATTTTGGCCATTATTGCTCTCTTAGTTGGTTGCTCCCAGTACTTTGCTAGCCTCCACTTGTATGAGTAAGTTATACTCATGCTTCCAACTCCCAAGAAACCAAGTTATTCCAAAGTGTCCACTATAAAATCCTATGCATGGTGTGTTATACCATTCCAAGTATATTCCTGTTTTCAACTATCTTCCAATTAAAAACTATTTTGTTATGTGAAAACTTAGTGATTAAAGCCCTCACGAACTTGATGGCACACTTTATTATTTGCCCCTAATAAACTTGAAACATTGTGAAAACTTTGTTGTATATGCTTGCACTTATAAGTTGGAATTAGCAGAACCGTGCTGTCACGCGGAACGTTTTCAACATTTCACTTGTACCTTGTTGTACTCAGTTGATATCATGTTCTTTTGTATATGGATGTCACCGGTGTGAAATAAAGAGGGGACTTGTAAGTCCATGGAGTTTGTATCTTGTGTTAGAGAAACGCCTGGGCCGCTATCCTAAGCCATGCCGAATCATGGTGGAAACTTGCAGCATCACCATAGTGACATCTATGAAGCATTCTTCTTATAAAAAAAAGAGACACATTGAGAAAAGAGTAAAGAGAGAAAAATCACCATATTCCCATGGTACATAATAAAAATTGCTGAGATGCTCATTGTCTGCTTGCCTTGTCATTTTGGTTATGGGAAATCTCATGTACCATGTGCAAGGGGTACCCTGTTGGCGGTTCTCAATGATATGCAAATACTTACAGCGACAAGAACTTACCTGGACCCAAAGTTGAGTATGCATGAGGTGTGGCCCTCGTATTCAAGGGGCATGAGATTGCCAACTTATACTTCGTCAGGCATATACTCCAGCTTTGCCACTTTAACCTTAACCACTTCAAGATGCTTATGATAGGGGCAATGAGGGCTGAAAACTAACAAGTACCATAATTTTTGGAAGCTCCTTTTGAAACTTGTAATCCCTGCTTCCTTTACAAAAAGGCCTTTCTTCCACCACTATTGAGTCTCCACCTTCTACCTTTAGGCACCATTAAGAAAGCATAGTTGTCATTCTGTGTGCAGTGTTCCAAAGCTTATTAATTGATGCATATTGTGATATTACTTGCTCTTGTGCTATTTGTTTCTAGTCACCCTTGTGAACTTTGAAGGTGTCCTATGCATCTAATTGCTACTCTATGAGGGACAAGCTGAATGCCACTATGCTAAGTTTTCTGCATGTGAAACAAACAAACGTTTTTCAATGCATACTATTCATGATCTTTGTTTGTAGCTTGTCATGTTGCATGCATAGTTACTATGTCCTATTGTTAGAACTCCATCTTTCATGCACATGTTTAGAGTTATTTGATCCTAGCTTTCAATTCTTGAAAATGGTTGGATCTTTATTGTGAGGGTGCATGTCACCTCAAAAATTATTCTGTTTATCACTTACCTACTCGAGGACGAGAAGGAGTTAAGCTTGGGGATGCTGATATGTTGGAAACGTATCTATAATTTTTGATGCTCCATGCTTCTTTAGTATCTACTTTGCTTTACTTGTCCACACTTTGAGGTGCTTTTTACATGTTTTCTGGTACTAACCTATTAACAAGTTGCAACGGTGTCAGATGCCTGTTTTCTGCTATTTTGGTTTCAGAAAACTTAGTAAAGAAATATTCTCAGAATTGGACGGGACAAACGTCAAAGTCAATTACTTTCCGTGGGGAACAAGAAGTCCAGAGGAGAGCCGGAGAGGACGGCGAGGGGGGCCAGACCCACCCCAGGCGCGGGGGCAAGTGGGCCCGCGCCTGGCTAGGGTTTGGTGGCCCTGGCCGCCTCCTAGTCTCGCCCCTTCGCTTATAAGAAGCCCCCGATGCAGAAACCCTGAGGACCCAATCAGAAATCCACGAAACCGTCTGTAGCATCCGCCACCATCGTCCCTAGATCGGGGGATCTGAAGTTCTTGCCGGCACCCTACCGGAGGGGAGATCATCCCGAAGGCCTTCTCTCCGGTATGATTCGTGAGTAACACCTTGGACTATGGGTCCATGTAGTATCTAGATGGTTGTATCTCCTCCTTTGTTCTTTCAAGTATAGATCTTGTGAGCTCCGTCCATGATCAAGATCTAATCTATTTCTAATCATGCATGTTGTGCTTGCGGGGATCCGATGGATATTGAGATTATTATGTTGGTTTGATTAATGGTTTTATCTTTATGATTCTATCATGTATGTGTTGTTTGTGATCTTGCATGCTCTCCGTTGCTAGTGGTTATCTTGGCCAAGTAGTTGGTAGTGACTCCAAGAGGGGGTATTTATGCTCGATAGTGGGTTCATGCCTCTAGTTTCCAAGGGAAGTGACAGAAATCTCTTCGGTTGTAGATGTGTTGTTGCTACTAGGGAGAAAACAACGGTCTCTTGTTCATGGAACATGTGGACTGTTTACCTTACACACTTTTCTTAAAGCAGTTGTCTGTTGCTTGCAACTTAATACTGGAGGGGGTTCGGATGATAACCTGGAGGTGGACTTCTAGTCATAGATGCAGTTGGATGACGGTCTATGTATATTGTTGTATCGCCCAATCAACCTCATAGGATCTTTCTGACTAGTAATTGCATTGTTATGCCTTGCTCAGTTCCTGTCAATTGCCCTGCTGTAATTTGTTTACCCTTCATGCCATGTTGTTTATTTAAGGAGAGCACCTCTAGTGAACTATGGACCCCGGTCCAATCTCTACCATTGATACATCTTCCACTGTTACTTGTTTACTTGCTGTAAACCATTACCTTCCACACCATACGTTTAATCCTTTGTTACAGCAAACCGATGAGCTTGACAATCTCACTGATTCGTTGGGGCAAAGTTTTGAGTTTGTGTTGTGCAGGTCTTCGCATTGCTAGCAACACCTGTGTGACGTTTCCTTCCTCCTACTGGTTCGATAACCTCGGTTTCTTACTGAGGGAAACTTGATGTTGTGCTGCTTCATACCTTGCTCTTGGGGTTTCCAACGAAGTGTCCCACGACAAGTACTGGGCGCCATCAGTATCTTTCCGTCACGCGAGTGATAATATCCCGCTCTCAATACATAGGCCTCAATTGTTCCTTTGTAATACCTAGCATACACCTTTATAGTCACCTAGTTACACACATGACGTTTGACGCAGTCAAAGTAGCCTCAGGAGATAGTGATTAATATGATAGCACAGTCTAAGGATGTTTCTAACTATTGCAACGATGAACTTTGTGATTTGATCGTGTTGCAATCCTTGGGAAATGTCCATCAGATAATTTACTAGTGATATGACCTTGTTGTCAACTGGCATAACTACTCCATGATCAGGAAACCTTGATCATCAGTTGTCCAACGAACTAATATGAATAGAGGCTACTAGGGACTTGGTTTGTTTCATACCACACGTATATCAAAGTTCCTGCTTGATACCATTATAGCAGAATATGAAACTTATTATGAACTAACTGAGATATGATAATAAAATTAATTTATTATTTGTCACTGGGCATAGCTCTTCCGGTCTCCCACTTGCAATAAAGTACAAATAATCCAGCTCGCATTTAATAATAATAAACCATATCGCATATGGGTTTACTGATCATTCATGCTCATGGAAAATACCATGTCCCTATTCTATTTTACCAAAGTAGTATGTCTTTTGCAATTCGTTAATATTTTCCTAATTTTGACATTTACACCATTATCTCATAATGTGTCGAAGTATTCATTTGGTGACAGAGTGAGACTTTTGTTTCTAGTGTTTATCATGATGGTTGATCGGTCGCTAGAACTTCTGTTGTTGTCATGTAAACTCTAGAAACACACTTAACAGAAGTCAAACTTCTTTAGCCAAAAACTATACTTCGATATATATGTAGATCCTAATCAGTAGTGCATAAAATGCCACTATGATGCCCAACTTCTCTTGTTGCCATTTAAGGAGAACCTTAAATCTGGTTTAGTGATTAACTCCGGAATCACTTCAAGACATGGTCTTACAGCTAAGTACTTATTCTTCCAACCAGATCCTTGGGTCACATTACGCCGAGTATACAATATGGTTATATGGAAGAACCTATGAGTGAGGCATAGGAGATGTAACTCTTCTCTTTATTTCATTTAACCACAATTGTAATACTGAGATTAACTCAATGCTTCAACAAGTAAAAACTTCTTTCTTGCCTTGTTCCATTTTGAACTACTTCAGAATCTTATCTAGGATATTCTGAACATCTTCAGAACCAAGTCTAGGAAGCATTCGACATTAATGTTTATTAAACTTACCAATCTATCTCAATAGATTTATTTGTTTAATAACTTTTTCAAGTTCATCCATAGAATATTTACTAACTTAAATATCATTAATACTAATTACACCATTAGTCATATGTCATCCACATATTTTAGAATGATGTCACGCTCCCACTCAAATATGTCATCCATATATGAGATCTAGGGATTTCACTGAGCTCCCACTCAAAATATATCGTCTAAATATTAAGATTTAGTCAAGTTACTTAGCTCCCAGTCAAATTTATGTCCTCTCAATAATCTTGGACCTTCCAAAATTCATTGATCACCCATCGAATTGAGAATTCTAGCTACGAGACTCCATCATCCATATGGTTTGACAAAACCTCCTTTGTTGTATCAAATAAAACTCTTTCTTCAATCTTGTCATTGAAGAACATGTAGTTCTGAAAAACTTAAATCAATTACCAATTGGAGTAATTGGTGGTGTAAATCCAATAGACTCAAGCATCGCTACATTTCTTGTCAACTCCTTGAATTTGTCAAAACTTACTTTGTGAAAAATCGAGCTTTATGTCCTTCATTAAGTTTCATTTGTTTCTTATGAATTTGTAGTCCTTTGGAAATATTAAGGGGTTGTTTGGTTCCTAGCCACAGTTTTCCAAACCAAAGTGTGGCTAGCCACAGTTTAGTTGGCATGTGTTTGGTTTTAGCCACACTTTGGCTTGCCACACTTTATTGTACTTATGACCCATTTGTCATAGTCTTATTGATTTTGCCAACTTTTGCCAAAGTTTGGCTTCAAAAAATTTAGCCACACTTGTGTGGCTGCCACACTTTTATGGTTAACCACACTTTGGCTTGGCAAAATGTGGCTACGAACCAAACAGCCCCAAAGTAAATGTTTTCACTTAATAAGATCAAGTACATATTACTTTGCAATATTAAATGTAACATAATATAGGATTTTATGACTCCTAGTCATTTCTCGCATTTAGGTCCATCATGCTTCTTCGTAGTTCGTAGGTATGTCTTGTTCAAATGACATGACAAGTGAATCAAAATATAATTCCGCAAACTGGCAGAATATATATTGTTGAATCCTACTTCCTTTAGTAAAATTATTTCTTGAAACTTTATGATCATTATCATTAGTTTCTCCTCTATTTGTAGAGTTTGGTTTCACATAACAAATTCCGCTGCGCCACTCAACAATCTGGAGGTAAGGTTGAATACCTCATTTTGGGCTTTTACTTTCTTCCACCCGCATCTTCATCAAGAAACTACTTCTTGAGAAAACACAAAGCCTTAGACAGCAGTAGGTTTGCCCTTCGTGGAAGATGTATTCGTATTTTCCTAAGAATACGCTATAAAAACTTGTTTATTCGCCACGATTTTGAATTATCGAAATCTCATCAAACTCGAACATGCCATAACTCTGATGGTGTTGTTTCCACGAATATTTATATGTTCCTTATGAGTGTTCACTTATTTCGATCTCTAAATCTAAACGATAAATATAACCCTGAAAAGAGATAATATTAGACCATATGTATCCAATAGTGTATGATTATGATATTCAGACATTTCAATACACTCTGAATTTGTCCAAACATGATAATTTGTGAAACAACTTTCACAATTCCTTTTACGCCAAAAATCAACTTAGATACTTTAGTAATGTTGATCAAATCAAAAAGACTTTGTATTACTATTAATTCAATATCCTCCTTCATTCATTTGGACAATTCAAATAGTTTCAAACTTATGTTTCGTTAAGTAAATACACATATTTACTCAAGTCCACACTAAAGTTTTACTAAATAATGATTTCCACTATTTTGTTGAAAATGCAATACATCACTATATATAAAATTCAACATTCCTTCGCATATCATTATTTTACCAGAATGCAGAGTTTTAGTCATTTTGCCAAATGCGGCATGGTTTTGAAAAGTCTCTAGATCAAATATCTAAGACCCCAATTTTCATTTAGAATGAAAAACTTGCAGTAACCATATGAATTAAACGATAGTGTCATGTCATTATTAAACTTTGGATATCTTTTAGCATTCTAATCTTTTATAAATGCTTAAACTATTATCATTAACATAGTGATAATAATAACTCATTTAGAATCGTAATGTGACCATAAAGGTATTATTCATAAGAACAATACAACTGTCTTGTAGCTTATTCATATGAATAATCCTCTCGCCAAAATCAAGACACACAAGCAAGGATTACAATTCAAGTCCACTAATCCAAATGATAAACTTCGAGGGAAGGGGTGATGTCGGCCATCAACTATCTTGCTTGCCGTCATCAAGCCACGCTGCCTCATTCCTTTAGAAATTCTCATGCAAACAATCATATTTTCAAAAAACAGGACAAGTATCAAATACTTATTAACTGCAACGAGATTCACAAGAATAACATCTATAATTTGTGTATCTAATATATACCCTTTTCATCCATGACCTCCACTACAATCAAGACCTTCTAAGCTCTTAACTCTAATGCAAGATTGCTAAGTGGTTCTCCAAGTATTCTGTTTTCATCCATCGCGGAAGAAAGCTCATCCAACGGCTCATACTTTATGTGCCTGATTTTGCACAAAACATAATTATAGTCCAACTCTCCATCGAATGGCTTATTGGATGATAATGGAGAAAACACAAGCGTTGTGGAGTCATTGAAGTATCTCCTAATGGTTATTGTATCAAGAAGATAAGATCGTATATTACAAGGATATCCCTCAGGCGTGGGTATTAAACTATTAATTTGGACCCTTCTGCTAAGTTCCACATCAAGCAAGAAAATTCCCATGGTCTCAAAAGACCTCACTGGGATAGGCCAAGATCTACTAAGATATTTGCAAAAATACATCTAGATTAAGTTCATAATACGAGTTCAATTTATAATTGAGCTCCCACTAAAATTGTCATCCTTTGGATGATTTTAGCGATCACACGATCCCTTTACACCGCATCATCCCCGATCATTAGGGCCTTTGATGCAGCTCCCAGGGTGGAGTATATCCGTCGATCACATAATCCATATGACTCGTGCTCGATATTTCGATCTACCGTGTTCCAAGGCCATGTATGTACATCCTAGGCTCGCCAATTCAACCTTAGTTTATTCACTGTGCATACATGGCTTACACCCACTGTATGCAAACACAGAGATGTCTAGCACCCGATCGTTATGATCTGCTTCATAACTATGAACTTTCTTGGTGGTGCGCACTAAAGGGAGAACACTACATTGGTATTAAAAGGGTTAATCCTACATAGTATGCTATCATTAATTATCTAATACTAGCACACAGTAAGATGTAATAGACATAACAACATCACATGTATATTAGTGATATGATATGGTCCTTCTTTACGCGTCGTGATCTCCATCGAGCGCTCCGGCATGATCTCCATCTTGCCACCGGTTTGACGCTAAGTCCACTATGCCACCAGCAGCTTGTCCATCGGAACGATGACTATTACTATACTACTTAGTAACAAAAAAAATAAACTATTTACCTTTATAAAGACCAAAACCATATCATAATACAAGCCCTCCTGCAAAATAAAGTTAGACGCCTCTACTTTATAATTTGCAAGTTTTATGTGGCCGTTAGAGATTTTGTAATAGAACGGTTTCTAGTGTACGAACTTTCCAACCACAACATGGATCCAAAACTTGTCTCTACTACACCCCTTTCGGGACCCTCCATTGTAAATATTATATCAACTATTGTTTGAGAGACAGACACCTGCTAGCCACTTATACGATACAAGCCGTGTGTTGAGCGTGGAACCAGTCTCGCGTAAGATTACGCTTAAGGTTGGTATGGGCCGCTTCATCAAACAATATCATGATATAAACAAGTACACGTTAGAGGGTAACAACTAGAGCAGAATCAATGCCAGCACAATACATGTGAGTACTGGGCGTACAACATTCCTATGCATAGATCAACTCTAATTCCATTGAAGGGGTTCCGTGGCATAAAACAAAAAATTCCTATAATGGAACGCCCTAACTGCCAAAGATCTATCTAGGAGTAATCCAGTAACGAACGAAGTTTTCAATACATATCCTTGTAGTCCGAAAGCAGTTAACGTTCCGAGAGGAACGTGATTGATGTAGTCATGCTCGTAGCAGACCTCAAGGATGCAAAGCTCCTCGCAAGTCACCTCTTGCTCCATCTTGTAGCAGTCCAGCTCACGACATCCAAGGTGCCACTATTGGCAGCACCCTCGAGGTTTTCGCACATATACGGTGTATGATTACGACCTCCGGTTCCCTAACCCCTTCTAGGAGTGCAGAAGATCTCCGGCTTGGAATCCCAATAGCGTAGCAGCGTGCTACAGGTGCGCTGTCTCTTGCATGTACAGTCCTTTCTTGTGATCATGCCAACACAAGGAGACAACTAGAGAGAGAGAGAGGGAGGAGAGAATTCTCTAAGGAAAATGCGTTAGAAAATATCTTAATTGTTATGTGTTTATTCCCACCCATGTGCACCCCTTTATATAGATGGAGGGGGTGTACCCTCCCCTTTGGGTGCCCCATGTGGGACTTAAAGATTGGAGGAAAAGGGCAAAAGGAGGGGCTGGACGGCTAGGCCAATGGGTGGCCGGGTGGGCCATCCCGTCGGGCCATTTCTGACAATAGCCCGGTGGCCGGGTGGGTCGGCTTCTTGGCGTGTCACCTGCTTGACGGCAGACGGTTGCCCGGGTGGGCTGGCCACAGCGTGCGGCCCTCTAATCTGCCTGGAGCGATGGTAGAACCTCGAGCCCTGGTGGGCCAGCTTGCGACCTGCCTGCGCGCGGTGTGGTGCCCAGCTACCTGCCGCCCTGATTGGCGCTTAGTGCCTGCGCGACTATAGCTCGCCTGGTCCGGTCAGGTATGGCCCAGTTCGTTGTGGTGCTATTTATGTCCTTTTTCAAGGTGGCTTTCTCATGTGCCAATTCCTTTTAGGGTTTTGGCCTATTGAGGAAGTTTCCCTATATATTTTAATTTAAATATTTATTTAGTACATATTAATTCATAATTAATATATAATAAATCCATATTACAAATTGTGATTTACCCGAAACACCTTCCGGTATTTTTCTTTTTTTTCTCCAAACAACTTCAAATCTCTCTTCGAAATGATTCCGGATTTCTCTTTATCTACTGTCATTCCACCTTATAGAAGATCTCTATATAATCGTACCTTTAATTGTATTTCCCCATGACTCGTGGAACGACACAAACATGATTTCTATCAATGATCAAGCGGGACTGGGATGCCCGTATTGACCCCTGTGCATTCCATGATGACAATATCGTTTGAACCAATCTATTCATCGGTATCACATACCTTGTTCAATCTCATACCAACAAGTTATGTTTTACTTGTTCCTGTTATATTACATCTCGTGACCTAGTCACATGTTGTCGACATTATGGATGTAATCTCACCAAGTCGGCATGTGTATCTTCCCTTCACGCGGGTGATCAAATCTCGATCTCGATACATAGGCTTGAACTGTTCCTATGGAATACCTAACGTACACCTTTATAGTCACCCAGTCAAAACAGCCTCGAGAGACAGTTATTAATTAATATGATCTCACGGTCTAAGAAGAAGGAGACTATGTTTCTAACTATTGCAACGATGAACTTTGTGACTTGATCGTATCGCAATCCTTGGAAAATTTCCATCACACAATTCACTAATGATATGATCTCGTTGTCAACTAGCATAACTGATCCATGATCAGTAAACCTTGACCATCGGTTGCCCAGCGAACTAGTATGAATAGAGGCTACTAGGGACTTGGTTTGTGTCATACCACACCTGTATCAAAATTTCCGCTTGATACAGTTATAGCACAATATGAAACTTATTACCAACTAATTAAGATATGATAATAAAATCCATTTATTATTTGCCTCTAGGGCATATCTCTTTCATTTTGAGCTTATGAAAATGAGTCGGTGTCCCAAGGTATCGAAATGGAAGAGATCCTATGTCGCAGCCAAATAGTATCTTATAATCTTCTTCTCCTTCTTTAGCCTTCCCAAAGCAAAAGATCTCACTCTTATGAAAATTAATTTTAAGGCTCGATAGTTGTTCAAATATATAAAGAACTAAGTTCATATTAAGAGCTTTCTCTATATCATGTTCCGTGAAAAGAATGGTATCGTCTGCATATTGTAAAATGGACACTTCCCCATCAACTAAATGATGTATGAGCCCATTTACTTGACCATCTACTTTAGCCCTTGCTATAAGAATGACCAACATATCCGTCACCAAATTAAGAAGTATGGGAGATAAAGGATCGCCTTGTCGGAGACCTTTCTTTGTTTGAAAATAATGACCTACGTCATCATTGACTCTAATTCCCACGTTGCCATTTTCTATAAATATCTGTATCCATACACACCACCTTGGGTCAAATCCTTTCATTCTTAGTGTTTGTTGCAATAAATACTAATTTACTTTACCATATGTCTTTTCAAAATCGATTTTAAAAAGAACACTGTTTACTTTCTTCTTATGAAGTTCATGGATAATTTTGTAAAGAATAACAACTCCTTCCAAAACATGTCTACCCGGCATGAATGAAGTTTGAATTAGTTGAACCACTTTCTCTACAATGGTAGTTACTCTATTTGTCCCAACTTTAGTGAAGATCCTAAAACTAACATTGAGTAAACAAATGGGACGGTATTGTTGAATATGAATAGCATTTTTATTTTTTGGTAGCAGAATTATATTACCAAAATTTAGGTAGAATAAAGGTAGCTCTCCTCTCTGAAAGCTGAGAGCTACCGACATGGCCATTAAATCACCTTTTATGATTTCCCAAATTTTTTGGTAAAACTCTGCGGAAAACCCATTAGGGACGGCGTCTTATTTCTTTTCATTTGCATGACTGCTTCAAAAACTTGTTTTTCAGTAAAGTTTGCAATTAAAATAGCGTTTTCTTCTGCTAAAACCTGATTTATATCATGTGTGACCGACTTATTCATCACACAATTACTTTTAGGAGGGGGTCCGAAGAGATTCTTGTAGTAATCTGAAATGTAATTTTTTAGATTGTCTTGGCCTATGATTGTTCCCTCCTCTTGTTCTACTGAAATAATGTTGGGGAGTTCTTAGGGGGGAATGGAGAGGTTTTTTTCTTTCTATCAAACGCATCTGCAGTATCATACAGTATTCCTCTTGTTCTAGCTGAAATAATGTTTTCCTTCTATGTTTTTCATTTGCAATAAGGTAGAGATACTTAGTGTTATCATCTCCTTTCTAGTGTATCCCCGATGTTAAGAAGATGAGCCTTCTCAGCTTTATAACAACCACTCATGTTCCTAGCCCAGCCTCTAAGGAATTGTCTAACATGGTGAATTGTGTTTTGCCGAAATTCCAAAGCGCTTGCCCCTATTGAGATGGCCTTCCACTCTTTGGTTACCATCTCGAAAAAACCCTCCGGCTTAAGCCAAGCCAATTCAAAAGAGAAACTAACTTTATTACCTAGGAAGGCCTGCTCTCCCGAGTCAATCAAAAGAGGTGTATGGTCTGACCCTGATCTTATAAGGGCACAAACAGACACAAGATGATATTTTTTTCCCAGTCTATACTTGCAGTGTGGACGATGTAAATAACATTGGGCATCCTCAGCAACTCGTGCAGGCTGCTCTAGCATTGAGCAGATTCAGGGACGTTCAGAGCAATGAATTCCCTGAAGCAGCGCTGTGCATCTGTGCAGAAGAGCGCATCGCGCATGTGTGGCGCCGGTGTTGTTGCGCCTGACACGGCCTTTACAGCCACATGCTTTGTCATGGCTTCTTCCTCGGCCCGCCGCAGAGGCGCAGACACAGAGCGGAGCAGGAAGGCGTGCAGCGCGCCTGCTCAGGCCACTTGCCGTTGCGCCATTGATGCTTCTTACTCCACACATGTGAGTGAACTGCAACTCTGCATTGCTCGTACTGCACCTGGTGATAGTACTAACTAATTATTCCCCTTGACGGTCAAGGGAATTAGCTTAGCTGAACCAGAGGAGAAAAGAACACAAGAGCGTTCCGTTTTCTGTATGTATGGACATTTGCTACTCCCTTCTCATACATCTGGAAAGTATACACAGCTTATCATCGTCGGCGTAAAGTCGGGAGGCGGTCAGTAAACACCCAAGAACCGTTAGCAAAATCAACAGGTACACACGAACAGTTCTAACACGAGAGAGACGGCACCCTACTGAAAAGTATCTGTGTGTGCGCGCGCGCTACGACAACCCATTGTGGCATTTGCTCGATGCCACGGCCGGCCGGCCGGCCGATAGAGCGAGACTGACAGGCCAGCAGCTAGCCGCGCTCGATCGCCTGCGGTGAACCGTCAGCTTCCTGGGTCGACGTCGACCTCCTCCTCCTACAGCATGACGTCGCGTCGCTTCTTGGGGATCTCGGGGTTCCCTTTCCTCATCATCGCCGCGAACTCGTTGTAGTCGATCCTCCCGTCCTGCAACCACACCATCAGCACGCCACTCTGTTACATGATGTCGCAGTTGCAGCGACAAGATTTTTAGATGCAACTTACGTTGTCGGCGTCGACCTCGGATATGATGTCCCTGATGTCCCTGCCGTCCTCCAGGAGGCCCTTCTCCCGCAGGGCCTGCTCCAGCTCCTCCATGGTAATGGAGCTGCACCCACACAGAGATGATTAGAATGAGTTTCAGATCGATGCTTCATGCTTGCTTGCGAGGAATCTGAGGTTCGGCCAGGCCTACCCGCTGTTGTCCTTGTCGAAGTACTGGAACGCGGTGTAGAGGTGCTCGTCCCTGTCCATCCTGTTCATGTGCATCGTCGCCGTGATGAACTCCTCGTAGTCGATCGTGCCGTTCCCGTCCGCGTCGGCCTGAAGGAATCCGCAGCAAAAATTAAACGCAATCCTTCCATCGATCGACCTAGTAGCAGTAACTAAGCAAGACGTCGACGGAGATCACTTACGGCTTCCATGAGCTGCTCCACCTCGGCCTCCGTGAGCTTGGTCCCCTCTTTGGACAGGCCTCGCCGGAGCTCGTCCACGGTGATCGTGCCGCTGTTGTCGGCGTCCATGCTCTTGAACATCTCCTTCAGCCCTCTGATCTCTTCCTCTGACAGGCACCCGGCGATGACCTGCATACATATAGACCATGGCATCCGTTCAAAAAATAGAAATGGGGTTCAGTTGTGCACTACTGACTAGTAGTTCCTGAATTCAGAACCACGGACCCTTAGCGCGGCTTTCTTGAACTGGTTCATAGCCCTGAACTGCTTCAGCCTGTTCATCACGGCGTTGTCCAGTGGTGTGTCAGGCGCCTCGCCGTCTTCCTTGATCCAAGGATGGTCTGAACAACAACAACAACAACAACATGAGAACGGTGGTGTTATGATGCATCGGGCCAAAATTCAGGGTACGTACGACCACAAACAAAAAACGTAGAGATCGAGGTAGGCTCGCACTTAGGACATCGTAGGCAGAAATTCTCTTCTTGGGGTCAGCGTTGAGCATCTTCCTCACGAGATCCTTGGCGCCGGACGAGATGCGCGGCCATGGGTCGTTGGCGAAATCGATCTGCCCCCTCAGGATGGAGTTGAAGATGCCGTGCTCCGACTCTGAAAAAACAAACTATTCCTCTCGTCAACCGTCACTGATTCTTGACTTGCATAATAAACGCAACGAGAAGACGACGACTTGCCTGCCCAGAAGGGAGGAACACCGCAGAGGAGGATGTAGAGGATGACGCCGACGCTCCAGATGTCCGCCTCGGGCCCGTAGTTCCGCTTCAGGACCTCCGGCGCGATGTAGTAGGCGCTGCCGACGATGTCCTTGAACACCTCCCCTTGCTTGAAGAAGACCGAGAGGCCGAAGTCGGTGGCCTTGAGCGGCGCGTCCTCTGCCTTGCTGAGTAGGAGGAAGTTCTCGGGTTTGAGGTCGCGGTGGATGACGCCCAGGGAGTGGCAGGTGTGGATGATCTCGACGATGGTGCGGAGCAGCGAGGCGGCTGCGCGCTCCGTGTACTTTCCCTTGGCGATGATCCGGTCGAAGAGCTCCCCGCCGGCGCACAGCTCCATGACGAGGTGCACCGACTGCTTGTCCTCGTAGGCGCCCTTGAGCTCCACGATGTTGGGCTGCCCCGCGAGGTGGTACATGATCTGCACCTCGCGCCGCACGTCCTCCACGTCCTCCTTGGTCGACAGCTTCCGCTTGGCGATGGTCTTGCACGCGAACTTCTCGCCCGTCGCCTTGTGCGTGCACAGGCTCGTCACGCCGAACTGGCCGCGCCCGAGCTCCTTGCCGATGGTGTAGATGCTGCGCACGTCCTCCATCGGGCGGCCCAGCACGGGGCCAATGGGGGCCGGCGGCTTGTTCTGCGCCGGCGCATCCGACGCGCCGGCCTTGATGGACGAGCCCGGGCGACGGGTGGAGGGGTCGGAGGAGGAGGCGGACGCGGGCTCCGCATCCCCAGATCCCGGAAAGCAGTTGCCCATGGCGAGCCGGCGCGCGGTGGCGGGTCGGCACGCGGGGGAACGGCGCCGGGGAGGTCAGAATTGTAGGGGACGCGGAGCCTTAGGGGGTTGATGGCGACGCGACCGTGGAGTTGTATAGCGAGCGGTTTCATTGGGCGGTCTCGGCAGTCCGGCGGGACGGGCCGGGAGGAAATGGCGGGAATGTAGCTGCCTCCCCCCTCCTCCCTCTTTGGTTTGTTCGGCCCTCGTGTTATTTCTGCACCTTCTTTGCCTGTTTTGGAATACTCCGACGTGCGTCCGAGGAGAAAACTTGGAGACTTCCTACCCACCCGTGTGGTCAACTTCAGACAACGCCACCACAAGATCTGAGGGCCCGTTCTCGCTCCTCGCTCTTTCCCTCACTGGACCACACCCGTAAAGCAACTTGTAGTTTTTTGGTTAAGCTTTCAATCAGAATTTCACCTATTTTTGACTAAGCTTTTAGAAAATGCAAAGACAGGGAAAGAGATTGGTCTAGTCTCTTTAATTATATTATTAGTAGTGAGCACTGGAGTTTGAAAGATACAGAAATGACTGGTAGAAGATTTACTTGGTCTAACAAGAAGGAAGATCATCTTGTGGAGATTGATAGAATTTTGGTTAGTTCTAGCTTCGAGGGCATGTTTCCTTTTGTTATATTGTGATCCAAAATTCAATAAGAAGGTTAACGACGGAGCAAAGCCAGGTCTCTCGCCGGTAGGCTTGGATTATTGGTGACTTATATACCTCTTATAAGCCGCCGGTTAAGATAAGTCGCATATGATAATTCCGATATTGTGTAAACACTTCCCATATTACTTGGTCTAAAATCTAGAAAGATCATCTATTGGAGATAGATAGAATTTTTGTTAGTTCTACCTTCGAGGACATGTTTACTTCGATGTTTATGAAATTGCTTCCTTTGCTAGATACATGTCTGGTTAATTAGAGACAACTTCTTGACAAAACCTAAGGGCTTGTAGTACCAGCGCCAAGCTTTGATGGTAGTACCTCTAGTTTGGCGGTAGTACCACCATGTGCTACCTTCTTTCCCCCGTTTCATTTTGACCGTTGGAAATGGTTGGTGGTAGTA
The DNA here is from genome assembly GCA_030063025.1 of Avena longiglumis. Taxonomy (NCBI): domain Eukaryota; kingdom Viridiplantae; phylum Streptophyta; class Magnoliopsida; order Poales; family Poaceae; genus Avena; species Avena longiglumis. The sequence goes on along the minus strand of CP125973.1, from coordinate 124,729,105 downwards.
TCACCGATTTGGCGGTACTGTCGGGTCTGCGCGACTTGGACTCAAATGATTGGATTTTGGAGCCCCTTTAAAAGGGGGGGCTTCTCCCTCCTTACTACTTAGCTCTTCTACTCTCTCTCTCTCTCTCTCTCTCTTCTCCATTTGACCTTCGAGAGCTTGTCCTCTCCCTATTTTCCTTATATGAGTCTTGCATCTTTTTGAGGAATTTGAGAGAGGAGATCCAGATCTACAACCCTACAAAGCCAAATCCCTTTTTTGTGAAGAAAATCTTAGGATGTAGATTTTGATGTTCTCTTATTGTGTTCTTTCTCTATTACCCCCCCCCCTCCCCCACTAATAGCTTTTGTAGTTTTGGGAGTGAAGGACTTGCCATTGTATTAGGTGTATCGGTTTGAGTTCTTTACGGAGAATCGGTTGGTGAAAGCTTTTGATCTCGTTACTCTTGGTTTCTTGGAACCCTAGATGGTTGTAGCCTTGGTGGTTTCTTGGTGCCTCCAATTAAGTTGTGGCGATTGCCTCGAGTACGTGGCCTTTATGGCATTTTTTTGGGAGTCTCCAATTGAATTGTGAAGATTTCCCCAATCTTGTACGGGCTCGGTAACCTTCCTCAAGTGTCCCATAGTGGATTGTGTGCCCGCATTTGTGGTGCGTATATAGGAGAAAAAGGTGAGCCTTTTGTGACATCGGTGAGTAGTGTGCCTCCACATCTTGGGGTGAGTTATTGTGTGGCATTGTGTGTGCATCGAGCCACCACACTACAAGGTGAGCCACTTGTGGCCTTCAGGGAGTATTACGTCGTCGCACCTCTCCAATGGAGACGTAACATCTTTGGATGTGAACTTCGGGATAAAATCGTCATCTTCGCATGTCTCGGTTATTTTTTATACCGGAGCTCTTTACTTGTACACTTTATATTGTGATAGACATAGTGCTTGAAGTAATATATCTTATTATCACCTTATTGCTTGTCTTGCTTAGCATATATTATTGGTGTACTTAGTTGAACCTAGTGGATTTAGGTTTTGCGTTTGTTAAACGCTAGTTTAATTCTGTATTTATTAGAGGCTAAACCATAACTGTTTTAAAACACACATTCATACCTCCTAGGCGACATATGTGTTCTTTCAAGTGGAAAGAGGAAATGGCTGGAATGGAGCACATGAGAGGATAACCGTAGCCGATCCTATCACCAGCTTGGGGGAGTGTATGAGCGAGGTACCGAGCAAGGAGGATCATATTTCACTCTCCGACGCTATGGTGGTGGTGTGGTGGAGTAAGCTATAAGATAGTGATCCTCTTTCACTCTCCGTCGCTATGGTGGTGGTGTGGTGGAGTAAGCTATAAGATAGTGATCCATATGATAACCACGCACAATAATTAGGTAGGAGAAGAAGATTTGGGGGAATAACACACGTAGATTAATTTAAGCTCAGACTAGCGACAATCAGGATTACCATATGTCAAGTATAGATTCATGATCGTTAGACTATACACGACATAATCTAAGTTACTACCATACGTCGCGTGTTCTTTTTTTGCTAGTGGGAGTGGCCTGTATGGGCTTTTTTATCTTCAAAAAGAAGAAAAATAAGGACCCTCGACCTCTATATTGGAAGACACCCGCAATCATTTTTATTATGAAGTGTCAACCCATACAAGAAAGCCAAGTAAAACATAAAGTTGTAACTCAAAACAACCGCAGTAGAGACCACAAATCATAGTTATGCTTCATTAGTCATACTACCAGATCATCAACCCTATGGTTGAAGATAAATGTTGAAGGATATCGAATGGTGTGAAGCCCAACCGAATGTGCCAAAACCAAGGGTTGCATGTGAGGATATACACATTACGCTTTTGAAGTTTTGATTATTTGAAGAAAAATATGTTTTCTAAGGAATTATGTGTTTTCTAGAGGTTCCCTCAGTTTAGACTGGACAGATGGATACATCAAAGAAGTAAATGTGGCCCATGGGCCTAGGGAAAAGTAGTACTTATCCTCCAATCAAAATGGTTCAAAATCACGGTGTATTGCAGATATTCATTTCAGTTCGTAAGTGCAAATGCATCTATTGTAAGAAAATATATTACTTCAGCTCGCAGGTGCAAATGTACCTATTGTGAGAAAATATATTTTGAAATATCAAAAAAGATTCAAAAAAAATCTACATATACATTCGAACATTTTATGTTGGTTCACAAGTTTTCGACAAAAAATGTCACGTGCACGTGATATTTTTTATCTTTTTATACACGACACATAAAATGTTCTTTCGTCACGAAAACTTGTAAACCGGCATAAAATGTTGGAATGTATATGCATTTTTTTTTCAAATTTTTAACATTTCTAATATGTTTTCTCATGATGGGTGTATTTGCACCTATGAGTCGAATTGCCGCCTCCGGTGTATTGATGCTAAAAACAAAATCACGGTGTACCAAAGATATAATAGTTTAAAATATCGGATCATTTTTTCTTATTGTGGGAAGCAGAGAACCTTGACGTACTTCCTGGGTTCAGTTTAACAAACACGTACTAGTTTTAAAAAAACCGACTACCAATTTTATTAACAAAATATGAGATATATGTCATAAAATTTATACCATTGCAAATTTGTTTTGAATATGAATCCATTATTATAGGTTTTATGGCACGTACCTCATATTTATATAACAAATAGATGGCTAATTTTTTTCTTAAACTACATGTGTGTCTGTTGAACTGAACTGGAGGGAGTAACATTTTTTGTGAGGGCGTTTTGTTTTTGTTGGTTGCGATTGCTAATCGAGCATGCCACTCGGTTTTTGTGAGTAACTTGCTACGCAATATTTTAGAGGTGTCTTGCTCATGAAGATTCATTTAAATTTGTATATGATCAATAAGTTGAGCTCGTTGGCCGCAGTAAGAATTTATATTTTTATTATTAGTTGACTGGCATTTCCATGAATCTAGGTCATTACTGAGCTTAAACTAACAATTTAATTTAAATCATTTATTTGTTTTGTAAAGTTGGTGCAGTATTTTGTCCGTAGTTTACATATAATGTTAGTGAGATGAGATTGGTTGGGTATTTATCTATTGATTTAGAAAAGTGACTAAGATGTAAAAATACCTTAGCCGGTGAATTTGTACATTTCGTTCATAAATGCATGAAATAAATTGGCTGTTTTCTTTTATAATAACAATATATCATGTATGGAAACTTTGGTGACACCATTTTCACTTCAAT